>CM059794.1:38750630-39350630 GCA_030435695.1 Brachymystax lenok tsinlingensis | reverse complement strand
TGTAGGGGGAGACAGATCAGTCAGTCAGGAAGTCAGTCAAAAGGAAACAACACTACAACAGGGGGGTCACTAGTCGCAGCAAAACGTTTAGTCTGTTGCAAAAATGTTTTGCAACGAAAACCAGTTTCTATGGCACAGATTCAGGTAGGTCCCTCCCCGTTTGCGTCCGTTTGGGTCCTAGAGTCAAAGGTAAACGGTTTCCGATGCAAAACGTTTAGCAATAGGCCAAATATTTTTGCTATGATCTGCGACTAATGAATACACCACTGCTCTTCTGAAGTGACGGGTGGCTGGCCAGCTACTCACCCTGCCAGGGTAACTCTGGAGGAACCTACTCACCCTGCCAGGGCAACTCTGGAGGAACCTACTCACCCTGCCAGGGTAACTCTGGAGGAATCTACTCACCCTGCCAGGGTAACTCTGGAGGAACCTACTCACCCTGCCAGGGTAACTCTGGAGGAACCTACTCACCCTGCCAGGGTAACTCTGGAGGAACCTACTCACCCTGCCAGGGTAACTCTGGAGGAACCTACTCACCCTGCCAGGGTAACTCTGGAGGAACCTACTCACCCTGCCAGGGTAACTCTGGAGGAACCTACTCACCCTGCCAGGGTAACTCTGGAGGAACTTGATCTTCTCGTAGAGTTTGATGTTGTCGGCACGCAGGCTGTCCAGCTCACTCTGCAGGGCCTGCATGGTCACCTGCACGGAACGACTCTCCTGGGGAACAGAGAGCGGGAAGGGGGTTAAGAAAGAGTGTGGAAAGGTCAGAGTGTGCGTGTATGAGAGGGACTCACAGCCTCCAGCTCCATGTTGCGTGAGCGGAACCTTTCTCTCTGGCTGGAGATTATGGAGAGGAGAGAGTCCATCTGGCCTTGAGGCAGCTCCCCCTGGGCGGCCACGCCTGGGAGAGGTGGACACACAGCACCGTTATATACACATCCAGCACCTTTATATACACATCCAGCACCGTTATTTGCACATCCAGCACCGTTATATACACATCCAGCACCGTTATATACACATCCAGCACCGTTATACACACATCCAGCACCGTTATACACACATCCATCTCCAGCACCGTTATATACACATCCAGCACCGTTATATACACATCCAGCACCGTTATATACACATCCAGCACCGTTATATGCACATCCATCACCGTTATATACACATCCATCACCGTTATATACACAGCGAGCACCGTTATATACACATCCAGCATCGTTATATACACATCCAGCACTGTTATATACACATCCAGCATCATTATATACACATCCAGCACCGTTATATACACATCCAGCACCGTTATATACACATCCAGCACCGTTATATACACATTCAGCATCGTTATATACACATCCAGCATCGTTATATACACATCCAGCACCGTTATATACACATCCAGCACCGTTATATACACATCCAGCATCGTTATATACACATCCAGCACCGTTATATACACATCCAGCATCGTTATATACACATCCAGCACCGTTATATACACATCCAGCATCGTTATATACACATCCAGCACCGTTATATACACATCCAGCATCGTTATATACACATCCAGCACCGTTATATACACACACACAGCTCTTACGACATACCTGTAAACATGGCAGTGGCCTCTCTGATTGGCTCAGGGATGCTGTCAATCATGCTAGTCAGGTCAGACCCCTGGTGGAGAAAACATATCAATCTGTATTTAAAGTGCATTTAAATACTTTACACTAATAAGAACAGATTAGACATGGGGTCATTTGGTGTTCAGGACCCGATTCGGACTTAAGTCAACTTCTCTCGTCTGAATAGGGACCTACAGTTGAAGTCTGAAACCGCTGGAAGTTTACATATACCTTAGACAAATACATTTAAACTCCGTTTTTCACAAATCCTGACATTTAATCCTAAAAAAATTCACCGTCTTAGGTCAGTTATGATCACCACTTTATTTTAAGAATGTGAAATGTCAGAATAATGGAGAGTGAATGATTTATTTAATCTTTTATTTATTTCATCACATTTCCAGTAGGCCAGAAGTTTACATAAACAATTTAAAGGCAATTAATTTAGTGTAACTTGGGTCAAACGTTCTGGGTAGCCTTCCACAAGCTTCCCACAATAAATTGGGTGAATTTAGGCCCATTCCTCCGGACAGAGCTAGTGTAACTGTTGTGGAATATTTAATCAAAATATGACACCTTACTGAAACTTATGAATTCAAATAAGACTTTAATACAGAGTAGCAAAGTCGTGTTATTTCATGAAAAAAACGAATTCTGTCCTGCAGGGCTCTGTCTTTATAGTGTTTCATCCTTACATGTGGCATAGAGACACTCCCCATATCCTGATGCTATTTCCCTCTTTTCTATAGGTCCTTTGTTACATTGTCTGCTGACATCATGTTTCTTCATGTCTGTTAATCAGTTCCACATGCTTTTTCTGTTGACATCCTGTTTCTACTGATGTCCACTGTTCAACTTTGGCCATTTACCTGAGCTCATCAGATATTCTGTTCACTTATGTCTTATTCGTTATATATGTTTTTCTGTCTCACTACTTCAAAGTGATCAGTCAGAATACTGGAAATGTAATCATTGTAGTGAGTTAATCTCCAACATAACTGAGTCAGTTTTATAGACCTCCTTGCTCACACACGCCTTTTCAGTTCTGCCCACAACTTTTCTATGGGATTGAGGTCAGGGCTTTGTGATGGCCACTCCAATACCTTGACGTTGTTGTCCTTAAGCCATTTTGCCACAACTTCTGAAGTATGCTTGGGGTCACTGTTCATTTGGAAGAACCATTTGAGACCAAGCTTTAACTTCCTGACTGATGTCTTGAGATGTTGCTTCAATATAGCCACATATTTTTCCTTCCTCATGATGCCATCTATTTTGTGAAGTGCACCAGTCCCTCCTGCAGAAAAGCACCACCACAACATGATGCTGCCACCCCCGTGCTTCACGTTGGGATGGTGTTCTTCGGCTTGCAAGCCTCCCCCTTTTTCCTCAAAACATAATGATGGTCATTATGGACAAACAGTTCTATTTTTGTTTCATCAGACCAGAGGACATTTCTCCAAAAAGTACGATCTTTGTCCCAATGTGCAGTTGCAAACCGTAGTCTGGCTTTTTTTTATGGCGGTTAAACTACAGGACTGTTTCACTATCACAGACTAGAACATGTTCCGGGATTCTTACGATGGCATTGAGGAGTACACCACATCAGTCACTGGCTATATCGATAAGTGCATTGAGGACGTCGTCCCCACAGTGACTGTACGTACATACCCCAACCAGAAGCCATGGATTACAGGCAACATTCGCACTGAGCTAAAGGGTAGAGCCGCCGCATTCAAGGTACGGGACTCTAACCCGGAATCTTATAAGAAATCCTGCTATGCCCTGCGACAAACCATCAAACAGGCAAAGCGTCAATACAGGGCTAAAATCGAATCGTACTACACCGGCTCCAGCGCTCGTCTTATGTGGCAGGGCTTGCAAACTATTACAGACTACAAAGGGAAGCACAGCCGCGAGCTGCCCAGTGACACGAGCCTACCAGACGAGCTAAATCACTTCTGTGCTCGCTTCGAGGCAAGCAACACTGAGGCATGCATGAGAGCATCAGCCGTTCTGGACGACTGTGTGATCACGCTCTCCGTAGCCGACGTGAGTAAGACCGTTAAATCAAATCAAATTTATTTATAAAACCCCCCTTACATCAGCTGATGTCACAGAGTGCTGTACAGAAACCCAGCCTAAAACCCCAAACAGCAAGCAATGCAGGTGTAAAAGCATGGGGAGTACAGGGACTATGGTGGTCAACATACACAAGGCTGCGGGGCCAGACGGATTACCAGGACGTGTGCTCTGGGCATGTGCTGACCAACTGGCAGGTGTCTTCACTGACATTTTCAACATGTCCCTGATTGAGTCTGTAATACCAACATGTTTCAAACAGACCACCATAGTCCCTGTGCCCAAGAACACGAAGGCAACCTGCCTAAATGACTACAGACCCGTAGCACTCACGTCCGTAGCCATGAAGTGCTTTGAAAGGCTGGTCATGGCTCACATCAACACCATTATCCCAGAAACCCTAGACCCACTCCAATTTGCATACCGCCCAAACAGATCCACAGATGATGCAATCTCTATTGCACTCCACACTGCACTTTCCCACCTGGACAAAATGAATACCTATGTGAGAATGCTATTCATTGACTACAGCTCAGTGTTCAATACCATAGTACCCTCAAAGCTCATCACTAAGCTAAGGATCCTGGGACTAAACACCTCCCTCTGCAACTGGATCCTGGACTTCCTGACAGGGCGCCCACAGGTGGTGAGGGTAGGTAGCAACACATCTGCCACGCTGATCCTCAACACTGGAGCCCCCAAGGGGTGCGTGCTCAGTCCCCTCCTGTACTCTCTGTTCACCCAGGACTGCATGGCCAGGCACGACTCCAACACTATCATTAAGTTTGCAGACGACACAACAGTGGTAGGCCTGATCACCGACAATGACGAGACATCCTACAGGGAGGTCGTCAGAGACCTGGCCGGGTGGTGCCAGAATAACAACCTATCCCTCAACGTAACCAAGACTAAGGAGATGATTGTGGACTACAGGAAAAGGAGGACTGAGCACGCCCCCATTCTCATCGACGGGGCTGCAGTGGAGCAGGTTGAGACCTTCAAGTTCCTTGGTGTCCACATCATCATCAAACTAGAATGGTCCAAACACATCAAGACAGTCGTGAAGAGGGCACGACAAAGCCTATTCCCCCTCAGGATACTAAAAAGACTTGGCATGGGTCCTCAGATCCTCAAAAGGTTCTACGGCTGCAACATCGAGAGCATCACTGCCTGGTATGGCAATTGCTCGGCCTCCGACCGCAAGGCACTTCAGAGGGTTGTGCATACGGCCCAATACATCACAGGGGCTAAGCTGCCTGCCATCCAGGACCTCTACACCTCTACACTAAACATTTTCAAAGACCCCAGCCACCCCAGTCATAGATTGTTCTCTCTACTACCGCATGGCAAGCGGTACCGGAGTGCCAAGCCTAGGACAAAAAGTCTTCTCAACAGTTTTTACCCCCAAGACATAAGACTCCTGAACAGGTAATCAAATGGCTACCCGGACTATTTGCATTGTTGTATTCCGCGCACGTGACAAATAAACTTTGATTTGATTTAGAGCAGTGGCTTCTTCCTTGCTGAGCGGCCTTTCAGGTTATGTCGATATAGGTTTTACTGTGGATATAGATACTTTTGTACCTGTTTCTTCCAGCATCTTCACAAGGTCCTTTGCTGTTGTTGTGGGATTGATTTGCACTTTTTGCACCAAATTACGTTCATCTCTAGGAGACAGAATGCGTCTCCTTCCTGAGCGGTATGATGGCTGTGTGGTCCCATGGTGTTTATACTTGTGTACTATTGTTTGTACAGATGAAAGTGGTACCTTCAGGCGTTTGGAAATTGCTCCCAAGGATGAACCAGACTTGTGGAGGTCTACAATTTTTTTCTGAGGTCTTGGCTGATTTCTTTTGATTTTCCCATGATGGCAAGCAAAGAGGCACTGAGTTTGAAGGTAGGCCTTGAAATACATCCACAGGTTCAACTCCAATTTACTAAAATTATGTCAGCCTATCAGAAGCTTCTAAAGCCATGAAATCATTTTCTGGAATTTTCCAAGCTGTTTAAAGGCACAGTCAACTTAGTGTATGTAAACTTCTGACCCACTGGAATTGTGATACAGTGAATTATAAGTGAAATAATCTGTCTGTAAACAATTGTTGGAAAAATGACTTGTGTCATGCACACAGTAGACGTCCTAACTGACTTGCCAAAACGATAGACTGTTTACAAGAAATTTGTTGAGCGGTTGAAAAAACGAGTTTTAATGACTACAACTTAAGTGTATGTAAACTTCCGACTTCAACTGTATGTGCATCCCGGTGATGGGGAGACTGTCACCAGGCTGGTAGTGGTGTCGCAGGGTCAGGGAGGTGAAAGACTAACCTCAGCATCAGGGCGTGACAGGGAGGACATGGTCTGGATGGTGCTCAGGTCGTGTTCCAGTCTGAGGATGAGCTCCTTCTGCTCGGCACTGGTCCGGACCGCAGACGAGAACTCCAGCCGCAGGTCTGCATAGCGTCCTATGGAGGGAACACGTAGAGACAGAGGACAGCCGGTCAAACACACAACATCACAGATCATCAGTGCTTATGCTTACAATACATTCAAATCATTTTCAGACCCATATAACATCTGTATGTTCTGGTCATATGTAGCTCCCCAGTCAGTCACTTAGCGGTTTCAGACATCAACAGCAGTGGGTGGGTCTCCATGACTCCACGAGACATTTTACCTAGGCTTCTGAAAAACACTCACAGGATGGAACAGGTGCTGAAGAACACTTACCAAACACAGGAACGAAACAGGTGCTGAAGAACACTTACCAAACACAGGAACGAAACAGGTGCTGAAGAACACTTACCAAACACAGGAACGAAACAGGTGCTGAAGAATACTTACCAAACACAGGGCGGAACAGGTGCTGAAGAACACTTACCAAACACGGGACGGAACAGGTTCTGAAGAACAGGATGGAACAGGTTCTTGTCTGAACTTGTTAAAAGGAGACACTTTCAAAGTGAGGCTTCTGCCTAAAATGTCTCTGTCTTTCTGTGTGTGTGTCTATCGCTCTGTCTCTCTCCATGTGTCTGTCCCTCTCCCTCTCTGTGTGAGTCTCTCCCTCTCTGTGTGCGTCTCTCCCTCTCTGTGTGCGTCTCTCCCTCTCTGTGTGAGTCTCTCCCTCTCTGTGTGAGTCTCTCCCTCTCACATAGGTGTGTGAGTCTCTGTGTGCGTCTCTCCCTCTCTGTGTGCGTCTCTCCCTCTCTGTGTGCGTCTCTCCCTCTCTGTGTGAGTCTCTCCCTCTCTGTGTGAGTCTCTCCCTCTCACATAGGTGTGTGAGTCTCTGTGTGAGTCTCTCCCTCTCTGTGTGAGTCTCTCCCTCTCTGTGTGCGATGTCATTTTGAACCCTCAAAGTTCCAGAATGGGGTGAAAATGGCAGCCATATTGGTCAGGGAGAATCCAAATCAGTCTGATTGGAACGAATGGCCCTAGAGGCATAATCCTGATTTAACGTTTCCATATCAGTCATTTAGCAGACGCTCTATTCCAGACCGATTTACGGGAACAGTTAGGGTTAACTGCCTTGCTCAAGGACACATCGGCATATTTTCCTTTTAGTCTGCTCTGGGATTCGAACCAGCGACCTTTCGGATTACTGGCCCAACTCTCTTAACCGGTAGGTTACCTGCTGCCCCAGTTAACAGATGACCCGAGGGAAATGAGGTCAACAAAGTCATTGTAGAACACCATGGCATCACATCATTGAGTAGGGAATGAGATGGCAGAAACTTCAAAACAAAGATAACACCATCTGTGCTTCTATAAAAGAGATTTACTTCAATTATCACACCTAGGGGTGCAAGTGAATAATCACAATAACAACACTACATTGTTTATTACAGTGATATTGCTTCTCCATGTTGTGTAAGGGACTGTCTTACAGCGCTGAGAACAGACAACATGACAGAAAAATATTCAACGGAAACAAGCAAACCCAAGGCAAGGCCAATGAAAGAGCAATGTCTGGAGCAACCCAAGTGCTGGCTAGGGAAACTAGGATCTCCTAGCCATCCTTTAACAACCATACAAAACACCAACCTGTTCTCCGAGCATTTTGTATTATTCTGTATGTAAATCCGAGACACTCCAATCTCGATGATATGTTACGTTTCATATGGTATTCATTTGTGGATGTCCATCACCCATTTCGTATGATATGTTACGAATTACAATTCGTATTATATGTTGCGAATTTGCAAAAACGTACAATGTTTTACGAATTAACAAAACGCTAAAAGTTGTCCGTGATGAGATTCGAACTCGCAACCTTTGGGTTGCTAGACGTTCACGTTATATGCCCACCTGTAACATATCATACTAAGTATGGTATCACGGATTTACGTACAGAATAATACGAAATGCTCTGAGACCAGGTTGAATACACTGAAACACAAAGAAGTGACTGTGATAGGACGAGAAGACTTCCAACAACAAACTGTTGCTGACTGAAATGAAGAAATGATAACGCTTCACTCTGAACTGACACATACAAATGGATTGGTTCAAGCCACCTAAAGCATATTAAAGCTTTGTGAAGAGGTAAGGATAAACCCCCTCTCTTCATTTTGGTTTACAACTTATTCTGTGGTGATCTCAAAGAGTGGGGAAACGGTGTAGGGAGAATTTGGGCTAGAGGTTTCTCACCAAAAAAAGGTCACTTCAACCAAAGTTTCATTTCATCTTAATGGCTGATATCATATTGATAAGAATATTAAATAGAAAGTGTCTTAGCTTGTGAACGATATGTGGATTTTGTGCAGTTAAAAGGAACACCTTTTATTAATATGGTTGAGATTTGAACTTGAAAAATGCTTAATCTCTGTATACACCTGCTTTGTCATAACAGAGACCCAATAGCGTGTTCTGGTCAGAAATAATACCAAAGAAACAGGAAACGTTCAAGCGGACTTGGTAATCTCATTATGGGAATCCATGGTCCAAATCACAAGTAGCCAGCTAATGACTGGACAGGAAGTCAGTCCAGTGCAGGGTTGGGGTCAATTCCATTTAAATTCCACTTTATTCAGAAAGCATACTGAAATTCCAATTATCTTCAATGCTTTTTCAATTGGGAACATTTAGAATTTGGTTTACTTTCTGAATTGACAGGAATTGAACTGGACTTGACTCCCAACCCTGGTCCAGTGATTTTTGCTAACTGGGCCATTCCACGCAGTCTCCTCATCCAGCTACTGACAGAGCAGAGCCAGTAGAGACAGACAAGGTAAATGATTATGTTCATGTACTATAACTAACAGGCTGAAATAGGAGAGTTCCACAACGTTCTCCAGTGTGATGTGTATTGTGCTGTGATGTAAGAAAGAGGAAGTGTGTGTGCCTTGTATACCAATGATTCTGAAAGTATTTTCCTTCTTACAAAAAAAAAATCCACTTCAATAATCTCTCTTTTAAAAAGTATTAGAAAACAGAGGATTTTTGTTTTCTCTCCTAGTCCTGATATGGAGCCCAGTGTTGCGGTCCAGACCTCCTCTACAACCACATACACCAATAACTACTACTTCAATAGAACGAACAATAACAATGTTTTACAACTTCAGGAGACTTAGCATGATATACAGTCTGTTGCATCTGTACAGCGTTTTATACGACAGTGTATAGAATCATCTGATTTAGTTTTATAGAAAAATATCTGTGGATGGAAAATTCCTGAACCCCCCCAAACAAAATAACCGAATCAAATCGGACAATAACATCAAATTGTTCAGCTGTAAAAGCCAGATTAGAATATTTAACACAAGACAACCTTTTCCCATCTTCCCATCAGACACTGCAGGCTGAACCTCCCACAGTCTATCTGAAAACTTGACTCAGGCTTCAAGAAGTGACCATCTCCTAGAGGAAACTGACAGTGTAAATAACCAACCCAAAAGATACGTACAACCGAACACACAGCACATCACCTCCTCCACAGAATCTCTTGAATGCCACCAAACTTGACCCTTTAAAATGTTGACAGCAACGGCGTTGAGAAGACAAATAAACTAAAAGTACCCCAAAAATATGAAGATGACAATCGACGCAATTTGTTCCTACAGTCTTGATGAAAAATGATTAGAGAGACCAGTCCACTGGAAGTGGATGAGGAGAGAAGCACAAGATAAATGCCTTTTAGAGACTTTATATAGAGAACAAGGTGACATTTGGAAAGCAGCTGTAGTCTCTGTAATGGCAGTCTGGCACTGGGAAGCGTGGCCAGTCACACGGAGAGTGACGGTCAATCCTGACTACATCGTACTGACAGTACATCTGACCTGACACAGACAGCACCCATTTGGTTTCCGTGACGATAGAAACTACTATTAAATAGGATTCCGTCACATCAATTTCGAGATAGAAGTGGACTATGGTAAACTGCACCTACATTACAGACAGTATGAACGCCTGTTAAAAAGCAGCTGTTATGCTACAATATACTAATAGTACAGTGTGTGTCTGAAATGGTACTGTATTCAAACCATTTTTATGGTTCAGATTTGTGTAGCCATGCTTGTGATATGAGCAAATATCACAATAGTGTAAAGAGGATCTGAGAAGCACTGCTACACAAGACAATGAAATGGAACTACAAGCCTTCCAATATAGTCTAATCTACACCCTGGTCAAAGCTCTCTTTAATTAAAGCATCAGTTGAACAGCGGTCCATTGCTGATGACATCACCGTGTCCCTGACTGGCTGCTGAAGGCACGGTCTCTGATGATCTCTCACTGTCTGGGAGAGCAGAGACAACAGACGAGCTGTCAGACTGTTGGAAGTGCTTAAGAGCATCAAAACACTTGTGATACAACCAGTAGTGATGGTTCTAGAGACAGCCCAAGCCAGGCAGGAGAAGACAATGTGTCTCTCATTAGGAGATCACAGCAGTTTTACAGCCTTCAATCACAGAGAAAGTGAGCGAGAGAGATGGAGAGGGAGGGGGGAGAGATGGAGAGGGAGGGCGAGAGAGATGGAGAGGAGGCGAGAGAGATGGAGGGGGAGAGATGGAGAGGGAGGGGGAGAGATGGAGAGGGAGGCGAGAGAGATGGAGAGGGAGGGGAGAGATGGAGAGAGAGGGCGAGAGAGATGGAGAGGGAGGGGGAGAGAGATGGAGAGGGAGGGGGAGAGATGGAGAGAGAGGGGGGGAGATGGAGAGGAGGGGGGAGAGATGGAGAGGGAGGGGAGAGATGGAGAGAGAGGGCGAGAGAGATGGAAAGGGAGGGGGGAGAGATGGAGAGAGAGGGGGGAGAGAGATGGAGAGGGAGGGGGGAGAGATGGAGAGAGAGGGGGGAGAGAGATGGAGAGGGAGGGGGGAGAGATGGAGAGAGAGGGGCAAGAGAGATGGAGAGGGAGGGGGGAGAGAAGGCCAGCATCCCGGAGTCGCCTCTTCACTGTTGACAATGAGACTGGTGTTTTGCGGATACTATTCAATAATGCTGCCAGTTGAGTACTTGTGAGGCGTCTGTTACAGGCCATTAGAAATCAGGGGAGTAGAGCTACAGACAGGCCGTTGTAATGAGATGCCGTCATGCAGACGTAGGGAATACCGTAGCACAGTAACCTTGATTTCTTTCTGAAATCCTGATTAATCAAGACTTAGAACTCTGGGAATGCTTTTGGTTTCTAACCAATGGAGAGGTATGAAATGATGTCAGGAGATTGGCTAAGGAGACCCAGTATAATGAAGGGTTTTGGTTTCTAACCAATGGAGAGGTATGAAATGATGTCAGGAGATTGGCTAAGGAGACCCAGTATAATGAAGGGTTTTGGTTTCTAACCAATGGAGAGGTATGAAATGATGTCAGGAGATTGGCTAAGGAGACCCAGTATAATGAAGGGTTTTGGTTTCTAACCAATGGAGAGGTATAAAATGATGTCAGGAGATTGACTAAGAAGACCCAGTATAATGAAGGGTTTTGGTTTAGAACCAAGTCCCCTGGGTTCTGTTGTGTTGTCACCAGGGCGTTGTCACCAGGGCGTTGTCACCAGGGCGTTGTAAGTCGAACACAGTATAAAATAGCAGTGTCGTACTGGGCTGCAGGTCATGAATAAAGAGCCTGTGTTTGGCTTGGAACCACGTGTGAAAGGCATGCATTTCCCAGAGTTATAGTGCTGAGCTGAACAGGAGGGGTTCGCTTAGCAGCCCACAGTCACAATAAGTGCTTGGTGTGTCTATGGATGGGTCGGTTACGGCTGCTAAGGATACGGGCTGCTTCTACCGATGCATAACAACAGTATTACTATATCAGATCAATCAATAACAGTGTTATGATGGATGGATAATGCTTTGGAGCTTGGCGAGGCCATACAGTCTGTAATGTATGGAGCAGACAACATAAGGGGCACGATGGATACAAGTCTGTAAAATAACACTTCCTTAAATATATACTCTTTCAATCTCAATTTGGCAGAGATTATTCTCTGGGCCGAGATCAGTCAAGACTAGTTGTCACGAGTCTATTTCCTATCACCAGACACCATTTTGACAAACCATACCCACTAACAGGAAAAGGAAACAGCAGCAACAGGGTACTGTGACTAGAGACTACTAACCCCTACTGTACATCGAGGCTGCCTGTATGACACCCATTTTATTGTTCTTCAGACAGCGCCGGTGTAATGTGGAGAGTTTATTGTTCTTCAGACAGCGCCGGTGTAATGTGGAGAGTTTATTGTTCTTCAGACAGCGCCGGTGTAATGTGGAGAGTTTATTGTTCTCCAGACAGCGCCGGTGTAATGTGGGGAGTTTATTGTTCTCCAGACAGCGCCGGTGTAATGTGGAGAGTTTATTGTTCTTCAGACAGCGCCGGTGTAATGTGGAGAGTTTATTGTTCTCCAGACAGCGCCGGTGTAATGTGGAGAGTTTATTGTTCTCCAGACAGCGCCGGTGTAATGTGGAGAGTTTATTGTTCTTCAGACAGCGCGGTGTAATGTGGAGAGTTTATTGTTCTTCAGACAGCGCCGGTGTAATGTGGAGAGTTTATTGTTCTCCAGACAGCGCTGTGTAATGTGGAGAGTTTATTGTTCTCCAGACAGCGCCCGGTGTAATGTGGAGAGTTTATTGTTCTCCAGACAGCGCCGGTGTAATGTGGAGAGTTTATTGTTCTCCAGACAGCGCCGGTGTAATGTGGGGAGTTTATTGTTCTCCAGACAGCGCCGGTGTAATGTGGAGAGTTTATTGTTCTTCAGACAGCGCCGGTGTAATGTGGAGAGTTTATTGTTCTTCAGACAGCGCCGGTGTAATGTGGGGAGTTTATTGTTCTCCAGACAGCGCCGGTGTAATGTGGAGAGTTTATTGTTCTTCAGACAGCGCCGGTGTAATGTGGAGAGTTTATTGTTCTTCAGAACAGCGCCCGGTGTAATGTGGAAAGTTTATTGTTCTCCAGACAGCGCCGGTGTAATGTGGAGAGTTTATTGTTCTCCAGACAGCGCCGGTGTAATGTGGAGAGTTTATTGTTCTTCAGACAGCGCCGGTGTAATGTGGGGAGTTTATTGTTCTTCAGACAGCGCCGGTGTAATGTGGAGAGTTTATTGTTCTCCAGACAGCGCCGGTGTAATGTGGAGAGTTTATTGTTCTTCAGACAGCGCCGGTGTAATGTGGAGAGTTTATTGTTCTTCAGACAGCGCCGGTGTAATGTGGAGAGTTTATTGTTCTCCAGACAGCGCCGGTGTAATGTGGAGAGTTTATTGTTCTCCAGACAGCGCCAGTGTAATGTGGAGAGTTTATTGTTCTTCAGACAGCACCGGTGTAATGTGGAGAGTTTATTGTTCTCCAGACAGCGCCGGTGTAATGTGGAGAGTTTATTGTTCTCCAGACAGCGCCGGTGTAATGTGGAGAGTTTATTGTTCTTCAGACAGCGCCGGTGTAATGTGGAGAGTTTATTGTTCTTCAGACAGCGCCGGTGTAATGTGGAGAGTTTATTGTTCTCCAGACAGCGCCGGTGTAATGTGGAGAGTTTATTGTTCTCCAGACAGCGCCAGTGTAATGTGGAGAGTTTATTGTTCTTCAGACAGCGCTGTGTAATGTGGAGAGTTTATTGTTCTCCAGACAGCGCCCGGTGTAATGTGGAGAGTTTATTGTTCTCCAGACAGCGCCCGGTGTAATGTGGAGAGTTTATTGTTCTTCAGACAGCGGTGTAATGTGGAGAGTTTATTGTTCTTCAGACAGCGCCGGTGTAATGTGGAGAGTTTATTGTTCTTCAGACAGCGCCGGTGTAATGTGGAGAGTTTATTGTTCTTCAGACAGCGCCGGTGTAATGTGGAGAGTTTATTGTTCTTCAGACAGCGCCGGTGTAATGTGGAGAGTTTATTGTTCTCCAGACAGCGCCGGTGTAATGTGGAGAGTTTATTGTTCTTCAGACAGCGCCGGTGTAATGTGGAGAGTTTATTGTTCTTCAGACAGCGCCGGTGTAATGTGGAGAGTTTATTGTTCTTCAGACAGCGCCGGTGTAATGTGGAGAGTTTATTGTTCTTCAGACAGCGCCGGTGTAATGTGGCGCCTGTGAAAGGTAAAGCATACACTGGAGACAGCATGTTGTTGCCCCAACAAGACACCATCAGACATGAGCCATTGGGAGATATACTCTCTGATCTAGGAGATAGTGCCAAGAGATACTCTCTGATCTAGGAAAGGGTTTCTTAAACTATAGGTGTGGACCCAAAGCGGGCCCTGGGCATGTGAGGTGGGTAACGATTTATGAGAATACATCTATAATCACATACTATTTATTCTTAATTTGGGTCGTTTTAGGATGATTTTGGGTCACATGAAGATGGTCAATTTCTCGTTTGGGTCTTCAGCTGAAAAAGTTGAAGAACCCCGGATCTAGGAGATAGTTTTAAGAGATATTCTGTGATCTAGGAGATCGGTTTTAAGAGATATTGTGTAATCTCGTCTTCTAGACGTATCGTTTGATTGAGCGACAAAGAGCGCTGTGAGGGAAACGGGTAAGGCCAGAGCATTGCACTGTAGATTCCATGTCTTTTAAAAGCAATGTAAATGACACGCCTAATAAAACTTCAGAATTCATCCATATACAAACGTACGAGAACTAACTACATCTTGTAAATATTACCCAATACTGCCGGCAGTCTATCAGTCCCCCTGCCCTCAGGTAATCCCTTATGCTATAAAAACAACATCAAGTCAAATAATAAGACATGAACTTAACAATGCAGCTAAAACAAAAACCAAACTATACGTACGATATGACCATACAAAGGGTCTACAGTAAAATAATATCACACTACTATGATGCTAAACCTGATAATAATAAAAACCCAGAAAACAACAGCTTATAGTAGAAATGGTGGGTGGCAGTTGTGCACTCTTAAGTGTGTGCAAGTACGTACGAGAAACGACCCCATTCAGAACCATAAAAAACACGCACGAATGCACACGCACGCACACAGTGGGCTGACAGGCAATGAGAGAGGATGTTTATGAGGGGTAAGGGAGGGAGAGAGAGGGGGTGAGGGAGGGAGGGAGAGAGGGAGGGGTGAGGGAGGGACGAGAGAGAGGGAGGGAAGGGTTAAGGGAGGGACGAGAGAGAGGGAGGGAGGGGGTAAGGGAGGGACGAGGGAGGGTAAGGGAGGGACGAGAGAGGGGGTAAGGGAGGGAGAGAGAGGGGGTAAGGGAGGGAGGGGTAAGGGAGGGACGAGAGTGAGGGAGGGAGGGTAAAGGGAGGGATGAGAGAGAGGGAGGGAGGGGTAAGGGAGGGATGAGAGAGAGGGAGGGAGGGGTAAGGGAGGGACGAGAAAGAGGGAGAGAGAGGGGGTAAGGGAGGGAGGGGTAAGGGAGGGACGAGAGTGAGGGAGGGAGGGGTAAGGGAGGGATGAGAAAGAGGGAGAGAGAGGGGGTAAGGGAGGGACGAGAGTGAGTGAGGGAGGGGTAAGGGAGGGAGGGGTGAGGGAGAGTTTTCATAAAGATCTAAACCAATAGGTGTACAGTACTAGCTACAGTATGTACAAACACAGCATACAGGTGCCATACACTCCATGTGACCCATAGTCTAGTGAGACAACATGTGGAATGAAGGACAGGGGACTTGTAGCCTTGGAGAAGGGTCTGGAGTAGGGTGTGGTGTAGGGTGTATGGTGTGGAGCAGGGCATATGGAGTAGGGTGTGTGGAGTATGGTGTACGGAATGGTGTAGGGTGTGTGGAGTAGGGTGTATGGAACGGTGTAGGGTGTGTGGAGTAGGGTGTGTGGAGTAGGGGGTATGGAGTAGGTGGTGTGGAGTAGGGTGTATGGAGTAGGGTGTATGGATTGGTGTAGGGTGTGTAGAGTAGGGTGTATGGAATGGTGTAGGGTGGGTGGAGTAGGGTGAATGGAGTAGGGTGTATGGAGTAGGGTGTGTGGAGTAGGGTGTACGGAGTAGGGTGTGTGGAGTAGGGTGTATGGGGTAGGGTGTGTGGAGTAGGGTGTGTGGAATGGTGTAAGGTGTGTGGAATGGTGTAGGGCGTATGGAGTAGGGTGTGTGGAATGGTGTAGGGTGTGGAGTAGGGTGTGTGGAGTAGGGTGTATGGAGTAGGGTGTATGGAATGGTGTAGGGTGTGTGGAGTAGGGGGGTGTGGAGTAGGGGGTGTATGGAGTAGGGTATGGTGTATGGAGTAGGGTATGGTGTAAGGTGTGGAGTAGGGTGTATGGAGTAGGACTTTAGTATAAGCCAACTTCGTCTCTGCATGTAGACTAATACAGCAGTCTGTGTTATTGACCAAACCTGGAACTTCCAGTACAGATGATATTGACATGTCCGTGTTGTTTTGTCCAGTTTTCCTGATTTGGCCTGGGAATATGTTTTGTGGGGAAAACATTGGCAGAGACCCAATAGGTCTGAGCAGGTTGGTTAAACTGTGATGTGTACACTTACTAACTCAGAACAATGACAACATATCAGTATGTTAGCTACTATGTCGTTTCATCGTATATCATGTTTCAACTGGGAGTTAACCAAGTTTCATTACAGTAATTCTTTTTTTTAGCTTTTGTAAAAACAATTCTCTAACACGTACTCTCTAGAGTCAATAGACTGTGCAATCTCTTAGTGGCAACCAAATCGCTATATAAAAATCATCGTTAAGAGTACACTAGAGACCTGAGATCCCGCCGCTCAGCACCATCACATGGCTGCTAGCAGGACCACACAGGGGTCACAGGTCATTCTTCCCTCAGTAACTATGGAAACTTGGCCTTTTTAGGTTTGATTATTCTCTTCAGCTGAATCATCGTGCTCCTCAGCGCCACACACACACACACACACACACACACACACACACACACACACACACACACACACACACACACACACACACACACACGCACACACACACAAGGGAGTAACAAGGTTAAAGAGTCACCTTAAAACAACACACATCAGTGGAGAGCGAAAAAAGGCAAACGGTCACTGGACAGTGTGGTAAAAGGGGTGTCTCGGCTCACTACGTGAGGTCACTACGTGAGGTCACTACGTGAGGTCACTACGTGAGGGCAGATCTGTGGACAGGACACTGAGGTGACAGGGGACAAATGTATCTCTTCTAAATTAACACATTAAAGATCTCTCCTCCTGTGAGTGTGTCCATCCATCCTTTAAACAGCCCCCAGCTCAGCCTGCCTTCCTGCCCGTCTGTCTGTGGTGCAGCCTGCCAGTAACTGGTGGTGTTTTCTGGGGGGTACAGTAGGCCACGTGGCCAGCAGGACAACTAAGTGCTTTACTCAGTAACAAAACTAAACTCAGTATTCAGAGAGCCTAGGATTCCCTCCTTTTTGTCTTCTCAGAGTTCATTCTATCTTCTTCTATACCTTGGTTTGGCAACCACTTCTCTTCTTTCTCTCAGGAAAGAGACTGTGTATAAAAATGGCCATTAAGCTTGGCTTTGGCTGTGTCCTCTTCTGTCTAATAGGAAAAGATCAGGGTGAGGGTCAAAGGGCAGAGGTTGTGAGGTCATGAGAAGGTGTGTGTGTGTGTGTGTGTGTGTGTGTGGGGGGCAGGTTCAGAACTCCCACTCAGAGGGGTCTTCCTTGCCGGCAGCCTTCTCCAGTCTGTGGATGATATTGTTGAGGTTGGCAGCTTTCTTCTTGCGTAGGGTATTGTCCCTGGGGTTCCTAGCCGGGGTTGAGGTGTGACTGGAGGGGGCTGAGAGAGAGAGACCTGTCTCATGGGGACCGAAGAGGCTGCTGTTGCTGCTGGAGCCCGGCCCGGCCGAACCTGAGGTAGTGCAGTTTCTCTGGGCAGGGGATCCACCTGACACCCCGGCTTCAACCCTGACCTCCATGTCCTGGTCCTCAGAGGGCTCTTTGTGCTCCTCTGGCCCTGTAGGTCCCCGGTGGCGGCCCTCCACCGTGCCGTCTGACTCAGTCCCGTCCCAGCTGTCCCCTTCCCCTGCTTTAGCTGCTGCCGCTGACCCTGCAGCCTGAATCTCCTCTATGAAGAGCTCCCTGCGGATACGAGACCTGGGGAAGGACAGAGAGCAGGGGGTTAAGACTAGGTGTATGAAGAGCTCCCTGCGGATACGAGACCTGGGGAAGGACGGAGAGCAGGGGGTTAAGACTGACTCCTCAAACACATCTGGACATTATATGGCAAACAGAAGACCATAAGTAGAAGTAGATTTGAACTAAACAGTCACCAACTCGACAGGTGTGTAATATCACAGCACTGGGACATGGTCTAATGAATTAGTCATAGGTCTGTTACTATCCCACAACACGACTCTTAATTAACATATTTCACTGGTGCAGTCAAACTTCAAAAAAGTCAGAAGCACCACATGAAACGAGCACCAGAAAATAAAACGTATTCAATTGATTGCGATGGAGCCAATATTTACCAAAATGAATTCTAGCTGCTTTTGAATTACATGTTGTGCACTACAAACTAATATGTATAACACCATAAAGAAATTGGCCTAGTTTATTATAAAAGCTGAAATGTTGATACGAATACCTGTCATTGAAATTACAACGTCATTTGTGGAATATCAGGTTTGTAGATTGTGTAAAAGCACTAATTTTCCTAATTTTTATATACATTTTATTTAACTAGGCAAGTCAGGTTAAGAACAAATTCTTATTTACAATGACGGCCTGGCCCGGACGACGCTGGGCCAATGGTGCGCCGCCCATGGGACTCGCGATCACGGCCGGTTGTGATAATGTACATCCAAGCTGGCGTAGCAGTCGGACGTGTTTGTCTTGTCCTGTGTAAATTGTCGGATCTTTGTTTTTTTCGTATATATTTTAAATCTCACTTTCCACCTACAATCTAAATATACTTTTCTGCGACCCGCCTCACCCAATGTGGTCTGCTATTTTTATACTTCATAACTGGAACCTCCATCAGAAGCTAGCCGCCAGCTAACTAGCTACTAGCTAGAAGTCATTGTTAGCCACGGCTAGCAGCCTTCACCTTTAGCTCGGACACCAGACAGCTTTAGCTCGGTCAACACCTGCCAGTCTGCACAGCGTGATATCAACTCAAGAGCATATCGGACTGCTTTTCTCCACCACATCACCGGATTCCTGCCGCAAGCTCTGGAACATTAGACCAGATCATCGCAGCTAGCTAGCTGCAACCGAGTGGCTATTGCTGGCTAACGCCTCTGTCCCGAAGCAAGCACCAGTTAGCCTTGAGCTAGGCCCATCTCGCGGGTAGCCGAAGAGGTATACCAGCTAATATACTGTTGTTTTTATTTCTTTACTTATTTTTTATTTTTTTGCACTGTTGGTTAGAGCCTGTAAGTAAGCATTTCACTGTAAGGTCTACACCTGTTGGTTAAGGCCTGTAACTAAGCATTTCACTGTAAGGTCTACACCTGTTGGTTAGAGCCTGTAAGTAAGCATTTCACTGTAAGGTCTACACCTGTTGGTTAGAGCCTGTAAGTCAGCATTTCACTGTAAGGTCTACACCTGTTGGTTAGGGCCTGTAAGTAAGCATTTCACTGTAAGGTCTACACCTGTTGGTTAGAGCCTGTAAGTAAGCATTTCACTGTAAGGTCTACACCTGTTGGTTAGAGCCTGTAAGTAAGCATTTCACTGTAAGGTCTACACCTGTCACTCAACGCCTAGGTTAACCTCCACTGTACTCACATCCTACCATACCCTTGTCTGTACATTATGCCCTGAATCTATCCTACCACGCCCAGAAATCTGCTCCTTTTATTCTCTGTCCCCAACGCACTAGACGACCAGTTCTTATAGCCTTTAGCCGTACCCTCATCCTACTCCTCCTCTGTTCCTCTGGTGATATAGTGGTTAACCCAGGCCCTGTGTGTCCCCAGGCGCTCTCATTTGTTGACTTCTGTAACCGTAAAAGCCTTGGGTTCATGCATGTTAACATCAGAAGCCTCCTCCCTAAGTTTGCTTTATTCACTGCTTTAGCACACTCCGTCCGCAATGGGTCTGCGGTCAAACGACCACCCCTCATCACTGTCAAACGCTCCCTAAAACACTTCAGCGAGCAGGCCTTTCTAATCGACCTGGCCCGGGTATCCTGGAAGGATATTGACCTCATCCCGTCAGTAGAGGATGCCTGGTTGTTCTTTAAAAGTGCTTTCCTCACCATCTTAAAAAATCATGCCCCATTCAAAAAAGGTAGAACTAAGAACAGATATAGCCCCTGGTTCACTCCAGACCTGACTATCCTTGACCAGCACAAAAACGTCTGTAGGAAACACTGTCACCACCGATAAATCTACGATAATTGAGAATTTCAATAAGCATTTTTCTACGGCTGACCATGCTTCCACCTGGCTACCCCTACCCAAAAGGTTCTACAGCTGCAACATCGAGAGCATCCTGACTGGTTGCATCACTGCCTGGAACGGAAATTGCTCGGCATCCAACCGCAAGGCACTACAGAGGGTAGTGCGTACGCCCCAGTACATCACTGGGGCTAAGCTGCCTGCCATCCAGGACCTCCTACACCAGGCGGTGTCAGAGGAAGGCCCTAAAAATTGTCAAAGACCCCAGCCACCCCAGTCATAGACTGTTCTCTCTACTACCGCATGGCAAGTGGTACCGGAGTGCCAAGTCTAGGACAAAAAGGCTTCCCAACAGTTTTAACCCCCAAGCCATAAGACTCCTGAACAGGTAATCAAATGGCTACCCGGACTATTTGCATTGTGTGAACCAAAGTCACTCAACGGATCTTATGATATAGGCCCAAGTCTAGATAGTGTTTTCACCTAAGCCTTTTGTGTTTGAGTGTTTTTGAAGTGGAACTGATAACATTTCAGCAGCATGAAATCTTATTCAAATCTGGTTATACAGCGCATTAGGAAAGTATTCAGACCCCTTTACTTTTCACACATTTTGTTATGTTACAGCCTTATTCTAAAATGGATACATTTAAAAAAAAATGTAATCTACACATAATACCCCATAATAACAAAGCGAAAACAGGTTTTTAGAAAATATTAGCAAATGTATAAAAAAACATATACCTTAATTACATCAGTATTCAGACCCTTTGCTATGAGACTTGAAATTGAGCTCAGGTGCATCCTGTTTCCATTGATCATCATTGAGATGTTTCTACAACTTCGAAAAAAAAAAAAAAAAACTCCTCGTCACAGCTGCCTTTAACGTTGTGGTTGTTACTGACAAGGAGCACATGGCTGAGCTCTTTAAATCCCCACTTCATTAAGTCAGGATTCCTATTTGACTCAGCCTCATTGCCTGTCCAACACTTCCTTATCTCCCCTAGACCTTCTAATGTAACTAGCCCTGATGCTCCTCCCTCTTTTCTCCCTGCAGGCGGTCACAGCTCAAGCTGATCCTACCTGTTATAGGCCAATTTCGATCTTGCCCTGTATATCAAAAGTGTTGGAAAAACTTGTCAATAATCAACTGACTGGCTTTCTTGATGTCTATAGTATTATCTCTGGTATGCAATCAGGTTATGGATGTGTCACTGCAACCTTAAAGGTCCTTCATGATGTCACCATTGCCCTTGATTCTAAGCAATGTTGTGCTGCTATTTTTATTGACTTGGCCAAAGCTTTTGATACGGTGGACCATTCCATTCTTGTGGGTCGGCTAAGGAGTATTGGTGTCTCTGAGGGTGTCTTTGGCCTGGTTTGCTAACTACCTCTCTCAAAGAGCGCAGTGTATAAAGTCAGAAAATCTGCTGTCTCAGCCACTACCTGTCACCAAGGGAGTACCCCAAGGCTCGATCCTAGGCCTCACGATCTTCTCAATTTACATCAACAACATAGCTCGGGCAGTAGGAAGTTCTCTCATCCATTTATACGCAGATGATACAATCTTATACTCAGCTGGCCCCTCCCCAGATTCTGTGTTAAATGCTCTACGACAAAGCTTTCTTAGTGTCGAACAAGCTTTCTCTACCCTTAACCTTGTTCTGAACACCTCCAAAACAAAGGTCATGTGGTTTTAATACTATGTTTGTGCTGCTGCCATGTTTGTGCTGCTACCATGTTGTGCTATTGTCTTACATCTCTATGTAGTGTTGTGGAGTCTCTTTATGTTGTGGAGTCTCTTTATGTAGTGTTGTGGAGTCTCTTTATGTAGTGTTGTGGTGTCTCTATGTAGTGTTGTGGTGTCTCTATGTAGTGTTGTGGAGTCTCTTTATGTAGTGTTGTGGAGTCTCTTTATGTAGTGTTGTGGTGTCTCTATGTAGTGTTGTGGTGTCTCTATGTAGTGTTGTGGTGTCTCTATGTAGTGTTGTGGTGTCTCTATGTAGTGTTGTGGTGTCTCTATGTAGTGTTGTGGTGTCTCTCTTTATGTAGTGTTGTGGTGTCTCTCTTTATGTAGTGTTGTGGAGTCTCTCTTTATGTAGTGTTGTGGAGTCTCTCTATGTAGTGTTGTGGAGTCTCTCCTTAGGTAGTGTTGTGGAGTCTCTTTATGTAGTGTTGTGGTGTGTCTCTTTATGTAGTGTTGTGGTGTGTCTCTTCATGTAGTGTTGTGGAGTCTCTCTTTATGTAGTGTTGTGGAGTCTCTCTATGTAGTGTTGTGGAGTCTCTTTATGTAGTGTTGTGGAGTCTCTTTATGTAGTGTTGTGGAGTCTCTCCTTAGGTAGTGTTGTGGAGTCTCTTTATGTAGTGTTGTGGAGTCTATGTAGTGTTGTGGTGTCTCTCTTTATGTAGTGTTGTGGAGTCTCTGTGTAGTGTTGTGGTGTCTCTCTTTATGTAGTGTTGTGGTGTCTCTATGTAGTGTTGTGGTGTCTCTCTTTATGTAGTGTTGTGGTGTCTCTTTATGTAGTGTTGTGGTGTCTCTATGTAGTGTTGTGGTGTCTCTCTTTATGTAGTGTTGTGGTGTCTCTTTATGTAGTGTTGTGGAGGCTCTTTATGTAGTGTTGTGGAGTCTATGTAGTGTTGTGGAGTCTATGTAGTGTTGTGTTGTCTCTCTTTATGTAGTGTTGTGTTGTCTCTCTTTATGTAGTGTTGTGGTGTCTCTCTTTATGTAGTGTTGTGGTGTGTCTCTTTATGTAGTGTTGTGGAGTCTATGTAGTGTTGTGGTGTCTCTCTTTATGTAGTGTTGTGGTGTCTCTATGTAGTGTTGTGGAGTCTCTCTTTATGTAGTGTTGTGGAGTCTCTCTTTATGTAGTGTTGTGGTGTCTCTCTTTATGTAGTGTTGTGGTGTCTCTATGTAGTGTTGTGGTGTCTCTATGTAGTGTTGTGGTGTCTCTCCTTATGTAGTGTTGTGGTGTCTCTTTATGTAGTGTTGTGGAGTCTCTCTTTATGTAGTGTTGTGGAGTCTCTCTTTATGTAGTGTTGTGGAGTCTCTCTTTATGTAGTGTTGTGGAGTCTCTCTTTATGTAGTGTTGTGGTGTCTCTATGTAGTGTTGTGGTGTCTCTATGTAGTGTTGTGGTGTCTCTATGTAGTGTTGTGGAGTCTCTCTTTATGTAGTGTTGTGGTGTCTCTATGTAGTGTTGTGGTGTCTCTATGTAGTGTTGTGGTGTCTCTCCTTATGTAGTGTTGTGGTGTCTCTTTATGTAGTGTTGTGGAGTCTCTCTTTATGTAGTGTTGTGGAGTCTCTCTTTATGTAGTGTTGTGGAGTCTCTCTTTATGTAGTGTTGTGGAGTCTCTCTTTATGTAGTGTTGTGGTGTCTCTATGTAGTGTTGTGGTGTCTCTATGTAGTGTTGTGGGGTCTCTCTTTATGTAGTGTTGTGGTGTCTCTATGTAGTGTTGTGGTGTCTCTATGTAGTGTTGTGGTGTCTCTCCTTATGTAGTGTTGTGGTGTCTCTTTATGTAGTGTTGTGGAGTCTCTCTTTATGTAGTGTTGTGGAGTCTCTCTTTATGTAGTGTTGTGGTGTCTCTATGTAGTGTTGTGGTGTCTCTATGTAGTGTTGTGGTGTCTCTCCTTATGTAGTGTTGTGGTGTCTCTTTATGTAGTGTTGTGGAGTCTCTCTTTATGTAGTGTTGTGGAGTCTCTCTTTATGTAGTGTTGTGGAGTCTCTCTTTATGTAGTGTTGTGGAGTCTCTCTTTATGTAGTGTTGTGGTGTCTCTTTATGTAGTGTTGTGGAGTCTCTCTTTATGTAGTGTTGTGGAGTCTCTCTTTATGTAGTGTTGTGGAGTCTCTATGTAGTGTTGTGGTGTCTCTATGTAGTGTTGTGGTGTCTCTATGTAGTGTTGTGGTGTCTCTCCTTATGTAGTGTTGTGGTGTCTCTTTATGTAGTGTTGTGGAGTCTCTCTTTATGTAGTGTTGTGGAGTCTCTCTTTATGTAGTGTTGTGGCGTCTCTCTTTATGTAGTGTTGTGGTGTCTCTATGTAGTGTTGTGGAGTCTCTTTATGTAGTGTTGTGGTGTCTCTATGTAGTGTTGTGGAGTCTCTCTTTATGTAGTGTTGTGGAGTCTCTCTTTATGTAGTGTTGTGGAGTCTCTATGTAGTGTTGTGGAGTCTCTTTATGTAGTGTTGTGGAGTCTCTATGTAGTGTTGTGGAGTCTCTCTTTATGTAGTGTTGTGGAGTCTCTTTATGTAGTGTTGTGGTGTCTCTCTTTATGTAGTGTTGTGGTGTCTCTATGTAGTGTTGTGGAGTCTCTCTTTATGTAGTGTTGAGGAGTCTCTCTTTATGTAGTGTTGTGGTGTCTCTCTTTATGTAGTGTTGTGGTGTCTCTATGTAGTGTTGTGGAGTCTCTCTCTATGTAGTGTTGTGGAGTCTCTTTATGTAGTGTTGTGGAGTCTCTCTTTATGTAGTGTTGTGGTGTCTCTCTTTATGTAGTGTTGTGGAGTCTATGTAGTGTTGTGGTGTCTCTCTTTATGTAGTGTTGTGGAGTCTCTCTTTATGTAGTGTTGTGGTGTCTCTCTTTATGTAGTGTTGTGGTGTCTCTCTTTATGTAGTGTTGTGGTGTCTCTATGTAGTGTTGTGGTGTCTCTCCTTATGTAGTGTTGTGGAGTCTCTCTTTATGTAGTGTTGTGGAGTCTCTCTTTATGTAGTGTTGTGGAGTCTCTCTTTATGTAGTGTTGTGGAGTCTCTCTTTATGTAGTGTTGTGGAGTCTCTCTTTATGTAGTGTTGTGGTGTCTCTATGTAGTGTTGTGGTGTCTCTATGTAGTGTTGTGGAGTCTCTCTTTATGTAGTGTTGTGGTGTCTCTATGTAGTGTTGTGGTGTCTCTATGTAGTGTTGTGGTGTCTCTCCTTATGTAGTGTTGTGGTGTCTCTTTATGTAGTGTTGTGGAGTCTCTCTTTATGTAGTGTTGTGGAGTCTCTCTTTATGTAGTGTTGTGGAGTCTCTATGTAGTGTTGTGGAGTCTCTCTTTATGTAGTGTTGTGGAGTCTCTTTATGTAGTGTTGTGGTGTGTCTCTTTATGTAGTGTTGTGGAGTCTATGTAGTGTTGTGGTGTCTCTCTTTATGTAGTGTTGTGGTGTCTCTATGTAGTGTTGTGGAGTCTCTCTTTATGTAGTGTTGTGGAGTCTCTCTTTATGTAGTGTTGTGGTGTCTCTCTTTATGTAGTGTTGTGGTGTCTCTATGTAGTGTTGTGGTGTCTCTATGTAGTGTTGTGGTGTCTCTCTTTATGTAGTGTTGTGGTGTCTCTATGTAGTGTTGTGGAGTCTCTCTTTATGTAGTGTTGTGGAGTCTCTCTTTATGTAGTGTTGTGGTGTCTCTATGTAGTGTTGTGGTGTCTCTATGTAGTGTTGTGGTGTCTCTATGTAGTGTTGTGGTGTCTCTCCTTATGTAGTGTTGTGGAGTCTCTTTATGTAGTGTTGTGGAGTCTCTATGTAGTGTTGTGGAGTCTCTATGTAGTGTTGTGGAGTCTCTTTATGTAGTGTTGTGGAGTCTCTATGTAGTGTTGTGGAGTCTTGTCGTGATGTGTGTTTTGTCCTATATTTTTATATTTAATCCCATCCCCCGTCCCTGCAGGAGGCCTACTGCCTTTTGGTAGGCCGTCATTGTAAATAAGAATTTGTTCTTAATTAACTTGCCAGGTTAAATAAAATAAAGTAAATAAAAGTTAACATGACTGAGAAAAGTGTAAACAAATGGTTACCGATGCGTAATTTGTTTCAGAACAGCCCAAGACATGTTTTTTTTTAATGTAAAATGTGGTTCCGGCGATCCACTATAGGAAGATAACAATTTAGCTCCGGTAATATGGGTCAGGTCTTTTGGCCTGGTTGGGCTGCAACGCAAGCCGTTTTCGGCGTAGTAATGCTGCAAACATGACGCCATAGAATCTGCACTCTATAGGGCACTCGGCAACAACGGTACAGCGAAGCCTGGTCATTACAAACAATTATTACCTGGGAGTTTATTTTCCCAGTCGGACAAGGCTCCAAAAATAAAACTCCTGGTCGCACAGCAAAACATTTGAGTCATTTAGCAGATGCTCTTATCCACATCGACGTACAGTAGTGAGTGGATACATTTTCAGACTTTTTCGTGCTGGTCCCCCGTGAGAATCAAACCCACAACCCTGGCATTGCAAGCGCCATTGCTCTACCAACTGAGCCACACGGGACCAACCAAATCAGTTGTACTTTAGAGCCATGATCCCACACCCTGAGCGTAGCCTGATAGTGCAGCAGAGTCTAGTACTGCAGTGTAGTAACTGACCTGTAGTTGTGGAACCAGTTGATAACAGTGCTGGTTTTCAGGTTGAGCTGGGAGGCCAGCTCCTCAATGGTTTTGGGGGAGGGGTAGGGTTTCTCCTGGTAAGCCCTCTTCAGAGCCTCCTTCTCCTCGGGACCTAGAACCACCCGAACCTTCTTCTGGTACAGCTGAGGAGGCTGCTGGTGCTGGGGGCTGGCGCTCTGGAGGAAGTCTGGCCCTGCCAGGCCAACGTCCACAGAATGGCCGTCGCTCAGCGAACTGTGGCGCCTCTTCAGGTAGGCTGGGGAGAGACAGGGAAAGGATGAGATATCGTTGTAGATAAGCACACTGTGTACTGGTACCAGCAACCACTAGGGAGCGGTAATGTCTAACTGTAGCAATACAAGGACAGAGTCAGCCTCTGAAAACACCACAGGCTTAATGTGCAAATGACAGCATGGATATGACATACTCTAATCTCCTACAGTACAGTACACACTGACCCAATACAAGAGAAGAGAAACCCAAACACAGCACAAGCCTACAAGGCCATGTACATGTGTCTGTAGCTTCAACGCGATACACTACACAGGGTCTACACAGGGTTTGGTCTGCCTTTCCTCCCAGCTCTGCTATTGGTCAGGTCCAATACCACAGCTCTATTCTGACCTCTGATCACTGACTAGGGCCAACTTCATCCGGCTGCCTGCGCTCAGTGACCTCCAACATGTGGTGCAGCCTCTCCCCTCCAGGCCTGCTGTGGACATGCTCAGTGTGAGGGGTCAGTGGTCACTAACCGCCTGCACAGAGACAGTTGGGGTAGCTAGGCCTGGTCCCAGTAGCAGTAACCTGGACCCAGTGGCAGTAGCCTGGTCCCAGATCTGTTTGTACTTTTGCCTGCTCCATTGTCATTGTCAAGCAAATCATGTTTCACATGACAATTCCATAAGGAGTTGGCAAGATACCAGAAACATACTGGTACCCAGGCTATATTAAAAGAGACCAGAAACAGACTGGTACCCAGGCTATATTCAAGAGACCAGAAACAGACTGGTACCCAGGCTATATTCAAGAGACCAGAAACAGACTGGTACCCAGGCTATATTCAAGAGACCAGAAACAGACTGGTACCCAGGCTATATTCAAGAGACCAATAACAGACTGGTACCCAGGCTATATTCAAGAGACCAGAAACAGACTGGTACCCAGACACACCTCTCTCACACACACACACACCTCTCTCACACACATACACACCTCTCTCACACACATACACACACCTCTCTCACACACATACACACCTCTCTCTCACACACATACACACACCTCTCTCACACACATACACACACACCTCTCTCACACACATACACACACACCTCTCTCACACACATACACACACCTCTCTCACACACACACACACCCCTCTCTCACACACACACACACCCCTCTCACACACATACACACACCTCTCTCACACATACACACACCTCTCACACACACCTCTCTCACACATACACACACCTCTCTCACACACACACACACCTCTCTCTCACACACACACACACCTCTCTCACACACAAACACACCTCTCACACACACACACACCTCTCTCACACACACACACACCTCTCACACACACACACACACCTCTCTCACACACACACACCTCTCACACACACACACCTCTCTCACACACACACACACACACACACACATCAAACACACACACATCTCTCTCACACACACACACCTCTCACACACACACACACACACACCTCTCTCACACACACACACACACCTCTCTCTCACACACACACACACACCTCTCTCACACACACACACCTCTCACACACACACCTCTCACACACACACACACCTCTCACACACCTCTCTCACACATACACACACCTCTCACACACACACACACACCTCACACACACACACACCTCTCACACACACACACACCTCTCTCACACACACACACACCTCTCACACACACACACACCTCTCTCACACACATACACACACCTCTCTCACACACATACACACACCTCTCTCACACACATACACACACCTCTCTCACACACATACACACACCTCTCTCACACACATACACACACCTCTCTCACACACACACACACCTTTCTCACACACACACACACCTCTCTCACACACACACACACACACACCTCTCTCTCACACACACACACACACACCTCTCTCACACACACACACACACACACACACACCTCTCTCACACACACACACACACACCTCTCTCACACACACACCTCTCACACACACACACACACACACCTCTCTCACACACACACACCTCTCACACACACACACACACACCTCTCACACACACCTCTCTCACACACACACACCTCTCACACACACACACACACACCTCTCTCACACACACACACCTCTCACACACACACACACACACCTCTCACACACACACACACACACACCTCTCTCACACACACACCTCTCTCACACACACACCTCTCTCACACACACACCTCTCTCACACACACACCTCTCTCACACACACACACACCTCACACACACACACACACCTCTCACACACACACACACACCTCTCACACACACACACACACCTCTCTCACACAACAGACACCTCTCACACACACACACACCTCTCACACACACACACACCTCTCACACACACACACACCTCTCACACACACACACACCTCTCACACACATACACACCTCTCACACACACCTCTCTCACACATACACACACCTCTCTCACACATACACACACCTCTCTCACACATACACACACCTCTCACACACAACAGACACCTCTCTCACACACACACACCTCTCACACACACACACATCTCTCACACACACACACCTCTCACACACATACACACCTCTCACACACACCTCTCTCACACATACACACACCTCTCACACACACACACCTCTCACACACACACACACCTCTCACACACATACACACCTCTCACACACACCTCTCTCACACATACACACACCTCTCTCACACACACACACCTCTCTCTCACACACACACACACACCTACACACACCTCTCACACACATACACACACCTCTCTCACTCATACACACACCTCTCTCACACACACCTCTCACACACACACCTCTCTCACACATACACACACCTCTCACACACACACACACACACACACACACACACACACACACACACACACACACACACACACCTCTCTCACACACACACACCTCTCTCACACACACACACCTCTCTCACACACACACACCTCTCACACACACACACACACACCTCTCTCACACACACACACCTCACACACACACACACACCTCACACACACACACACCTCTCACACACACACACACACACACACACACACACACACACACACCTCTCACACACACACCTCTCTCTCACACACACACACACACACACACACCTCTCACACACACACACACACACACACACACACACACACACACACACACACACACACACCTCTCACACACACCTCTCACACACACCTCTCACACACACCTCTCTCACACACACACCTCTCTCACACACACACACACACCTCTCTCACACACACACACACACACACCTCTCTCACACACACACACACACACACACCTCTCTCACACACACACACACACACACACCTCTCACACACACACACACACACACACACCTCTCTCACACACACACACACACACACACACCTCTCTCACACACACACACACACACCTCTCTCACACACACACACACACACCTCTCTCACACACACACACACACCTCTCTCACACACACACACACACCTCTCTCACACACACACACACACACCTCTCTCACACACACACACACACACACACACCTCTCTCACACACACACACACACCTCTCACACACACACACCTCACACACACACACACACACACCTCACACACACACACACACACACACACACCTCTCACACACACACACACACACACACACCTCTCACACACACACACACACACACACACACCTCTCACACACACACACCTCTCACACACACACACACACCTCTCACACACACACACACACACACACACACACACCTCTCACACACACACACACACACCTCTCTCACACACACACACACACCACACACACACACCTCTCACACACATACACACACACCACACACACACACCTCTCACACACATACACACACCTCTCTCACACACACACACACACACCTCTCTCACACACACACACACCTCTCTCACACACACACACACACACTCTCTCACACACACACACACCTCTCACACACACACACACACACCTCTCACACACACACACCTCTCACACACACACACACACCTCTCACACACATACACACACCTCTCACACACACACACACACACCTCTCTCACTCATACACACACACACCTCTCTCACTCATACACACACACACCTCTCTCACACACACACACACCTCTCTCACACACACACACCTCTCTCACACACACACACACCTCTCTCACACACACACACACCTCTCTCACACACACACACACCTCTCTCACACACACACACACCTCTCTCACACACACACACCTAAATATTGCACTCGGGGGAAAAAACATCTTAAAGTAGAATGAAACACACAGGCATTCTATTTTTGCTCTATTATAGTGGCCACTAGACATTGATGGTAGACATCGATCAAGTGCGCAAGGCTACACATGAGCAAAAATAACGTTCACTGGGTAAAAGAAAATGTAATAATCCCCCCTCACTCACACAAAAGATGTTACTGTCAAGTTCCACACAACAAAAGCAATATCTTTGGCCTACACTGCACGTTATTACATTGTACACTTTCTGCCTGTGGACATCTGTTTTTACAATGTGCCAGCAGAGCATGATACCCTTTGTTGGCATAATTGACCCCGTTGTTATCCACCGTATTGACAGAGGGAAAGTGTGTGGTGTTCTTGTTTAACAAGCAAAGCCTAATTTTCACCTAATTCTCCTTTATTCTGAAAATGAACCATGCACTGTAGAGGGAAAACAGTAGTTTGTTCGTTAACTAGTTAACATTTTACACCGATTGCCAGGGTCCAGTAAGCAATTAACTCGTTATAACTTGAGGAACGGCAAGGAGTCGTATACCAGCTTATGTTGCTCAACAGTTCTCTGGCTACTGTAACTAACGGATCATTCCATCCAGCTAGCAAGATAACGTTACTTAACAATGCTAACAATGTACACTTTCTCCCTCACCTCAAACTTAACAAATGCCAGTTGTTTTTCCCGGTTACAGCTCACCGAGTACGGTTCGTCACCTTTTTCACCCCCGGTCTCCGTGGTCAGGCTTCTCACCTACCGCTTCGTTATCGTTCAGGGTGGACGCGCTGCTGTAACTGGCAAGCTGCCTTTCCAGAGCAGGCGCTGATGCTGTAACTAGCACATTGGTTGTCTCTTCTCTCTTCAGTCGTGTGCTGCATTCTGTTATGTGAACGACTGGCCGAGCCTTGGATACAGACAGTATTGCTCCAAACGCGCATCACTCGTTCACTTACAGCCAAGTAGGGATCCAAAGCCCCCTCATCGAATCTACACGATTCACGTAGGTCACCTATTTTGGATTCAAAACAGCGAATTTCGCCGAAAGGTGACTAGTTTGCATTCCTGTACGCAATTCTACTGTGTTACTTTTAATTTTTACTTTATTTAGTAAATATTTTTTTAACTCTATTTCTTTAACTGCACTGTCGGTTAAGGGCTTGTAAGTAAACGTTTCACAAAAATGTGACAAATAACATTTGATTTGAACGGAACCAGGAAGCAGTGGATGAACGGAACCAGGAAGCAGTGGATGAACGGAACCAGGAAGCAGTGGATGAACAGAACCAGGAAGCAGTGGATGAACGGAACCAGGAAGCAGTGGATGAACGGATCAGTGCAGTAAGGGGCTCCCGAGTGGCGCAGCGGTCTGAGGCACTGCATCTCAGCGACGCGTCGTCCGGGTTTGGCCGGGTTAGGCCGTCATTGTAAATTAGAGTTTGTTCTTAACTGACTTGCCTAGTTAAATAAAACAAAATTAGGAGGGAAAATGATAATAATCTGTGTTTATAATTGATGAAGATGATGATGACTGTAAGCAGGCCCGTGGAGGGCCACCTGATGTCACATCCAATAAAGCTAATTATTATTATCCGTGTCCTTAAATCGGTCCTAACAGCACACCGGGGGGTGTGTTTGGTCTGTGTGTGAGAGAGACAGAATGCAGAGAGAGATAAAGAAATCTTTACCTTTCTTCTCCAGGCGTTTCATGTCCATCAGTTTCTCCACTTTGTGTGGGTCCTGCAGCCAGAACTGCATGCGCACAAATGGCTCACGTCCCTTCAGACTGAGCTTGTGCCAGGGCTTGGGCCGAGCCAGCAGGTCAGACACCGAGCCCTGGGTCAGACCCAGGATACTCTCCCCAAACAGACGCTGCCCTGGGGGGAGAGAGAGTAGGGAGAGAGGGGGTCAGGCTGGAGGACTGGATAGACTACCATGGACTGGGAGAGCTTGTATACAGAGATGAATCTAAAGTGGGATGGGGTGAAACTATAAGTGAACGACAAACAGGGAAAAAAATAAGGAAATAGATGAGGAGAGAAATAATAAAGGGACGAGAGAGAAGAAGAAGGAGAAAACAGAGAGAGAAGAAGAAGGAGAAAACAGAGAGAAGAAGAAGGAGAAAACAGAGAGAAGAAGAAGGAGAAAACAGAGAGAGAAGAAGAAGGAGAAAACAGAGAGAAGAAGGAGAAAACAGAGAGAGAAGAAGAAGGAGAAAACAGAGAGAGAAGAAGAAGGAGAAAACAGAGAGAAGAAGGAGAAAACAGAGAGAAGAAGAAGGAGAAAACAGAGAGAGAAGAAGAAGGAGAAAACAGAGAGAAGAAGGAGAAAACAGAGAGAGAAGAAGAAGGAGAAAACAGAGAGAGAAGAAGAAGGAGAAAACAGAGAGAGAAGAAGAAGGAGAAAACAGAGAGAGAAGAAGAAGGAGAAAACAGAGAGAGAAGAAGAAGGAGAAACAGAGAGAGAAGAAGAAGGAGAAAGAGAGAGAAGAAGAAGGAGAAAACAGAGAGAGAAGAAGAAGGAGAAAGAGAGAGAAGAAGAAGGAGAAAACAGAGAGAGACTGAAGGTATCATAAAAGTCTGAGTCTCACCAAGGTTGTTATCAGTCAGCACCTCCTTGACCTTCTTGGTGAGGACATAGGTATCCAGTTCTGGAGACATGGCTATCGTCTCCTGGATGCTGAGGCCTGTGATGGGGCCGGGGAGGGGCAAGGGCGTACCGGGCTGGGACTCTCCCCCTGAGGGCTCACCAGATGGGGGCTCCAGAGACGGGGCCTGGGGGGCCAGAGGGTCCCGGTCCGCCCCTAAACCATTGAGTGACTCCTCAGCAGAGCTCAGTGGAGACTCTGGAGGAGGGCTGCAGCTGGCTGAGGTCTGGCTGGGAGTGCCCTCTGCTGGGGCAGGGCTGCAGCTGGCTGAGGTCTGGCTGGGAGTCCCCTCTGCTGGGGCAGGGCTGCAGCTGGCTGAGGTCTGGCTGGGAGTGCCCTCTGCTGGAGGAGAGAGAAAACGCAGGGCAGGAGCAGACAGTACATTAGGTCAGTACGGTATACATGCCAGTAGATACCCATAGATTTCCAGTCATTGCGCTAACGCTAGTTAGCATTGGTTTGTGAAATTACCTCCGACTGGCTACAGAGACAAAAATGGTATGCATGAGTTCATCTGACTCTGGGGAAGTTACCAAAATCCCGAAGTATCACTTTAATGAAGTGTTTCTAGATCCTGGTCCTGGGGACTCACAGGGGCCCTAGAGGTTTCCTTCTGACTGGGCTTGTTGACTGCAGTGCTCTCTCTCACTGTTTACTAATCCTGGTCCTTGGGGCCCAAGGGGGTGCACATTCGTGTTTTTGCCCTAGCACATTTTAACGACATGATGATGAGCTGAATAGTGGAATGAGGTGTAGTGCTAGGGCCCCCCTGTGAGTCCCCAGGATTAATAAACAGTGAGAGAGCACACTGCAGTCAACAAGCCCAGTCAGAAGGAAACTTTTAGCCCCTCAACGCCCTCAGTGTTGGCAGGTCTGACAGAGAGAACTCCATAGGGATTAACAGTATGGCTGAATCTCCTCTAAACTCACTGGAAGACCTTATCCAGCTCCTTCAGATCTGCAAACAAAATGGATGTATTCATAGGGTCTCTTTCTCCCTCCCATAACCCCGTCTGTCCCCTCCCACCTCCCTGTCTCTGTCCTGTTTTGCAGAAGGCTGAAATGGAACAGTCACGGAGAGCTGTCAGTGTGGGTTATGTCCTCTTTGTGCCTGGAGAAAGAGACCCTTCTGCCATCTCCAAAACAGAGGCCTGACAACAGGGCGGTGGAGGGATGGAGGGGGAGAGAGGGGAGGGAGGGAGGGGAGGGGTGAGAGAGAGGGGAGGGGGAGAGAGGGAGGGGAGGGGTGAGAGAGAAATGACAAATAACATTTGATTTGAATGGAACCAGGAAGTAATGGATGAATGGAACCAGGAAGCAGTGGATGAACGGATCAGTGCAGTAAGGGGCTCCCGAGTGGCGCAGCGGTCTACGGCACTGCATCTCAGCGCTAAAGGCGTCACTACAGACACCCTGGTTCAATTCCAGGCTGTATCACAACCGGCCGTGATTGGGAGTCCCATAGAGCGGAGCACAATTTGGCTCAGTGTCATCCGGGTTTGGCCAGGGAAGGCAGTCATTGTAAATAAGAATTGGTTCTTAACTGACTTGACTAGTTAAAGTAAAAATATATAAATGTTTTCAAGTTAAGTCTCCATTCTCTATTACTCCTCAGTTGAGTTGGGCACTGGGCTCTGTCTGCAATCAGAACCAGTAGTATCTACCAGGAATAATGAATCATAACCAGTAGTATCTACCAGGAATAATGAAACCTAACCAGTAGTATCTACCAGGAATAACGAATCATAACCAGTAGTATCCACCAGGAATAACGAATCATAACCAGTAGTATCTACCAGGAATAACGAATCATAACCAGTAGTATCTACCAGGAAAAATGTATCATAACCAGTAGCATCTACCAGGAATAATGAAACCTAACCAGTAGTATCTACCATGAATAATGAATCATAACCAGTAGTATCTACCAGGAATAACGAAACATAACCAGTAGTATCTACCAGGAATAATGAATCATAACCAGTAGTATCTACCAGGAATAACGAAACATAACCAGTAGTATCTACCAGGGAATAATGAATCACAACCAGTAGTATCTACCAATCAGTCAGTATGTCATCCATTCAGTCAGTTCAGTCAGTCATCCATTCAGTCAGTTCAGTAAGTATGTCATCCATTCAGTCAGTTCAGTCAGTCAGTATGTCATCCATTCAGTCAGTTCAGTCAGTCAGTATGTCATCCATTCAGTCAGTTCAGTCAGTCAGTATGTCATCCACTCAGTCAGTCAGTCAGTATGTCATCCATTCAGTCAGTCAGTATGTCATCCATTCAGTCAGTCAGTCAGTCAGTATGACATCCATTCAGTCAGTCAGTCAGTATGTCATCAGTTCAGTCAGTCAGTAAGTCATCCATTCAGTCAGTAAGTCATCCATTCAGTCAGTATGTCATCCATTGTCAGTTCAGTCAGTCAGTATGTCAGTCAGTATGTCATCCATTCAGTCAGTCAGTCAGTCAGTATGTCATCCATTCAGTCAGTCAGTATGTCATCCATTCAGTCAGTTCAGTCAGTCAGTAAGTCATCCATTCAGTCAGTCAGTCAGTCAGTCAGTATGTCATCCATTCAGTCAGTCAGTATGTCATCCTTTCAGTCAGTCAGTATGTCATCCATTCAGTCAGTTCAGTCAGTCAGTAAGTCATCCATTCAGTCAGTCAGTCAGTCAGTATGTCATCCATTCAGTCAGTCAGTATGTCATCCTTTCAGTCAGTCAGTATATCATCCATTCAGTCAGTCAGTAAGTCATCCATTCAGTCGTCAGTTCAGTCAGTCAGTAAGTCATCCATTCAGTCAGTCAGTAAGTCATCCATTCAGTCGTCAGTTCAGTCAGTCAGTATGTCATCCATTCAGTCAGTTCAGTCAGTCAGTATGTCATCCATTCAGTCAGTTCAGTCAGTCAGTCAGTCAACCATTCAGTCAGTTCAGTCAGTCAGTATGTCATCCATTCAGTCAGTCAGTATGTCATCCCTTCAGTCAGTTCAGTCAGTCAGTATGTTATCCATTTAGTCATTTGTCTGAGCTGAAATAGGAACTAACTCAAAGAGAATAGAACAGTCTTATCCATGTGTTTATTGAAATCCGTGTGTGTATTTTGCAGATCACTTTAATAATTAACATTTTTAATTTAGACCTATCCAAATGAAAAAATAGGCCTTCAACATGTAGGCATTGCAATTGATGGTATCATTTTGGGGTACTGGTGTCTTGAGGAATAATTGTAGAACTCCGTTATATAACTGTGTTTTATAATAGGGCTCGCCTTAAAAAGAGACCCTAGCCCACAGTCCTCTAATTATAGCCTCTAAATCAATTTTAAACAGAATAGTTGAAGAAGCATGTGCAGTTGCTGATAGAGAAAACAGATCTGGCCAAAAAAATAAGCTATAGATAGTCTTAACCATTTGGGACCCCTTGGCTATTTCGCTCAGGAGAAGTTATAGCCAAGATTTAATCAATATTTTGTTTTGTCTCATTTATTGATATGGCTATAGCCTCTATGTGATGGGGTTGTGCAAAGCAAATGGCTATAACAAGCCTACATACAGAGTGGAATTCACTAAAACAACAGTCAAAATTCCTAATATAAGACCTACAGTCCGTGATACCAAATACTGGGAAAAGAAACTTGTGATTCATTAGGTTACATGATCACCACGGTAGCCCCATGCGGCTAGACAAATAAACTATGCAATTATATGGCCATTAAATAACACAACAGCATGGCATACATCATATTTACTTTCTATTTTGCAGCTCAGGTGGTTAATCTAGACGAGGCTCTTCTGTGTCTTTATCATTCTCACACAAGTCATTTGATGAAGGCCCAAGCCTTTTACTACGCCATCTACTGGTATAATGTCCTTATTGAATGCAGTTCTAAAACCAGCTCTAGACTTTTATTTTTGAAAATGAAACCGGAATCTGCAAGCAACTCTAACGTCTGGGCTAGAGTTGGTTTATTGACTAGCTAACTTCAACTAGCTACGTTCATGTCCTTTAGTTGGTTTATTGACTAGCTAACTACCACTAGCTACGTTCATGTCCTTTAGTTGGTTGATGGACTAGCTAACTTCAACTAGCTACGTTCATGTCCTTTAGTTGGTTGATGGACTAGCTAACTACCACTAGCTACGTTCATGTCCTTTAGTTGGTTGATGGACTAGCTAACTTCAACTAGCTACGTTCATGTCCTTTAGTTGGTTGATGGACTAGCTAACTACCACTAGCTACGTTCATGTCCTTTAGTTGGTTGATGGACTAGCTAACTACCACTAGCTACGTTCATGTCCTTTAGTTGGTTTATTGACTAGCTAACTACCACTAGCTACGTTCATGTCCTTTAGTTGGTTGATGGACTAGCTAACTTCAACTAGCTACGTTCATGTCCTTTAGTTGGTTGATGGACTAGCTAACTACCACTAGCTACGTTCATGTCCTTTAGTTGGTTGATGGACTAGCTAACTTCAACTAGCTACGTTCATGTCCTTTAGTTGGTTGATGGACTAGCTAACTACCACTAGCTACGTTCATGTCCTTTAGTTGGTTGATGGACTAGCTAACTACCACTAGCTACGCTCATGTCCTTTAGTTGGTTGATGGACTAGCTAACTACCACTAGCTACGCTCATGTCCTTTAGTTGGTTGATGGACTAGCTAACTACCACCAGCTACGCTCATGTCCTTTAGTTGGTTGATGGACTAGCTAACTACCACTAGCTACGCTCATGTCCTTTAGTTGGTTGATGGACTAGCTAACTACCACTAGCTACGCTTCATGTCCTTTAGTTGGTTGATGGACTAGCTAACTACCACCAGCTACGCTCATGTCCTTTAGTTGGTTGATGGACTAGCTAACTACCACTAGCTACGTTCATGTCCTTTAGTTGGTTGATGGACTAGCTAACTACCACCAGCTACGCTCATGTCCTTTAGTTGGTTGATGGACTAGCTAACTACCACTAGCTACGCTTCATGTCCTTTAGTTGGTTGATGGACTAGCTAACTACCACTAGCTACGCTCATGTCCTTTAGTTGGTTGATGGACTAGCTAACTACCACTAGCTACGCTCATGTCCTTTAGTTGGTTGATGGACTAGCTAACTACCACCAGCTACGCTCATGTCCTTTAGTTGGTTGATGGACTAGCTAACTACCACTAGCTACGCTCATGTCCTTTAGTTGGTTGATGGACTAGCTAACTACCACCAGCTACGCTCATGTCCTTTAGTTGGTTGATGGACTAGCTAACTACCACTAGCTACGTTCATGTCCTTTAGTTGGTTGATGGACTAGCTAACTACCACCAGCTACGCTCATGTCCTTTAGTTGGTTGATGGACTAGCTAACTACCACTAGCTACGCTCATGTCCTTTAGTTGGTTGATGGACTAGCTAACTACCACTAGCTACGCTCATGTCCTTTAGTTGGTTGATGGACTAGCTAACTACCACTAGCTACGCTCATGTCCTTTAGTTGGTTGATGGACTAGCTAACTACCACTAGCTACGCTCATGTCCTTTAGTTGGTTGATGGACTAGCTAACTACCACTAGCTACGCTCATGTCCTTTAGTTGGTTGATGGACTAGCTAACTACCACTAGCTACGCTCATGTCCTTTAGTTGGTTGATGGACTAGCTAACTACCACTAGCTACGCTCATGTCCTTTAGTTGGTTGATGGACTAGCTAACTACCACTAGCTACGCTCATGTCCTTTAGTTGGTTGATGGACTAGCTAACTACCACTAGCTACGCTCATGTCCTTTAGTTGGTTGATGGACTAGCTAACTACCACTAGCTACGTTCATGTCCTTTAGTTGGTTGATGGACTAGCTAACTACCACTAGCTACGTTCATGTCCTTTAGTTGGTTGATGGACTAGCTAACTACCACTAGCTACGTTCATGTCCTTTAGTTGGTTGATGGACTAGCTAACTACCACTAGCTACGTTCATGTCCTTTAGTTGGTTGATGGACTAGCTAACTACCACTAGCTACGTTCATGTCCTTTAGTTGGTTGATGGACTAGCTAACTACCACTAGCCACGCTCATGTCCTTTAGTTGGTTGATGGACTAGCTAACTACCACTAGCTACGTTCATGTCCTTTAGTTGGTTGATGGACTAGCTAACTACCACTAGCCACGCTCATGTCCTTTAGTTGGTTGATGGACTAGCTAACTACCACTAGCTACGCTCATGTCCTTTAGTTGGTTGATGGACTAGCTAACTACCACTAGCTACGCTTCATGTCCTTTAGTTGGTTGATGGACTAGCTAACTACCACTAGCCACGCTCATGTCCTTTAGTTGGTTGATGGACTAGCTAACTACCACTAGCTACGTTCATGTCCTTTAGTTGGTTGATGGACTAGCTAACTACCACTAGCTACGTTCATGTCCTTTAGTTGGTTGATGGACTAGCTAACTACCACTAGCTACGTTCATGTCCTTTAGTTGGTTGATGGACTAGCTAACTACCACTAGCTACGTTCGGTTCATGCCCTTTGCAGATGACCTGACAAAAGTTTGTACGTATAAAAAATAAAAAATAATCTGTAACTGTGTAAAAGGAGAATTGAACGTGTAAATGTTCATTCACAACCGTAACAAACGTTTTTTTTAAGTTTACAGATCTAACTTAAAGTTTACGTTTCATGTTTTACGAATTGGCTTTTCTTACGATCTTAACAATACGTACGTTCAACCTTTTGGGCAGCTATCTCACTCCATAGCAGTACTCTCACCCAGGGCAGTGTGTGTGTGTGTGGAGCTGAGCTGAGCAGAGCCAGCAGTGTAATTTAGTTCATTTATAGCTTAGCAGTTGACTAAGTTTAGGTGGGCCTGACTGAGAGATGATTGTCAGCCATACGTCAGTCAGTTGTTTGTCAATACACACACACAAACACACACAGTCCATTACCTTGGTTGTGAGCAGGCTTGATGTGTGTGTTCTGGCTCAGGTCACCGTTCAGCCACAGCTGCATACGCAGGCCTCTGGAGGTCATCTTGCTCCAAGGTTTTTGTCGAGACCCCACGCCGTCACACATACTTCCCAGGGACAGAGCCTAACACACACACACAATAAAACATCAGTCACTCATACACGTTATGAAATGGCTAAACAGATACAGAGACATAAGCGCGCACACACACACACACACACACACACAAACTAGGTTACGTATACAATGAATTGTGCTGAGATCAAAGCTGAGTGATTACTTCAGAGCTGGGTTGATTTAAATTAGGTCTGTGAGACACAGAATGGGAGTCTGGATGGCTGTGATAAATGTGGAGACACTCCAGAGCACCCCCCATCTCTCTCTTCAGTGGTGGGTCACAGTGTTTACACCCAGAGCTTGTGTGTTTATTCTGACTGTGGTACTCACCTCTTTAGAGTCCTCCTGGGTGTGGTTCTCCTCTCCCCCCAGTGTGGGTGTAACTCTGCGGGGGTCTGGGTTCATGTTGCTCCACCACTGCTCCCTCCAGTGACCCCCTCCAGGCCGGGCAGACCCCTCGGAGCTCCGACCCAGCCTGGGCACCCCGTCAGCCAGGCCGTCTGGCACTGACACTCCCCTGTCCTCTCTCTTCACACTGGAGCTGAAGTCCAGGACTGTTGAGGGCGAGGAGGAGGAGACTGGGAGGGCTGTGGGGGTGTTCTTCAGGGAGAGAGCCAGAGGGGTGTAGGCAGGGAGGGAGGCAGCCAGATGGGAGACCAGGTCCCTCCGAGAGTGAGAGGAGGAAGAGGAAGAGGAGGCTTTGAGGCTGGGTTCCACAGCAGCCTGTTGGGCCTCCATCTCTCTTCGAGCTTGTTCCAGGATGGAGCGGATGGCCTCGTCCGAACCACCGCATCCTCCTCCTCCTCTCAGCCCCCCACCAGGAGAAGAACCATGGGAGAAGTCTGCTGGAGGGAGAAAGGAGATAACGGATATCAGAGACTCTCTCACACACACAATGCTAACAGATTCTGAGTAAGATAATGGCCTAAGAAGGTAGTATCCTTGAGTAATGTCTTTGAATAAGAAGCACCCCCGGAAAGTATTCAGACCCCTTCAACTGTTACGTTACAACCTTATACTAAAATCGATTCAATCGTCCCCGACAACTGTCATCCTATTCCACCAGTCATCTGGGGACAACTGTCCTCCTATTCCACCAGTCATCTGGGGACAACTGTCATCTTATTCCACCAGTCATCTGGGGACAACTGTCCTCCTATTCCACCAGTCATCTGGGGACAACTGTCATCTTATTCCACCAGTCATCTGGGGACAACTGTCCTCCTATTCCACCAGTCATCTGGGGACAACGGTCCTCCTATTCCACCAGTCATCTGGGGACAACGGTCATCCTATTCCACCAGTCATCTGGGGACAACGGTCATCCTATTCCACCAGTCATCTGGGGACAACTGTCCTCCTATTCCACCAGTCATCTGGGGACAACGGTCCTCCTATTCCACCAGTCATCTGGGGACAACGTTCATCCTATTCCACCAGTCATCTGGGGACAACTGTCATCTTATTCCACCAGTCATCTGGGGACAACTGTCATCTTATTCCACCAGTCATCTGGGGACAACTGTCCTCCTATTCCACCAGTCATCTGGGGACAACTGTCCTCCTATTCCACCAGTCATCTGGGGACAACTGTCATCTTATTCCACCAGTCATCTGGGGACAACGGTCATCCTATTCCACCAGTCATCTGGGGACAACGTTCATCCTATTCCACCAGTCATCTGGGGACAACGTTCATCCTATTCCACCAGTCATCTGGGGACAACGTTCATCCTATTCCACCAGTCATCTGGGGACAACGTTCATCCTATTCCACCAGTCATCTGGGGACAACGTTCATCCTATTCCACCAGTCATCTGGGGACAACGGTCATCCTATTCCACCAGTCATCTGGGGACAACGGTCATCCTATTCCACCAGTCATCTAAGGACAACAGTCATCCTATTCCACCAGTCATCTAAGGACAACGTTCATCCTATTCCACCAGTCATCTAGGGACAACGTTCATCCTATTCCACCAGTCATCTAAGGACAACAGTCATCCTATTCCACCAGTCATCTGGGGACAACGGTCATCCTATTCCACCAGTCATGTGGGGACAACGGTCATCCTATTCCACCAGTCATCTGGGGACAACTGTCATCCTATTCCACCAGTCATCTAGGGACAACGGTCCTCCTATTCCACCAGAGTGGGCACAACTGTCATCCTATTCCACCAGAGTGGGCACAACTGTCATCCTATTCCACCAGAGTGCAGAGAGGAGGACACTCACCAGATTTCTGTACATGCAGCTCTCTCTTGGCCTGCTCCAGGATAGACTTGATGGCGTCGTCTGAACCGTACTCTGGAGTACGGATACGTGTGGTGATGTTACCTGGACAGGGGGAGAGAGGAAGGGAGGGAGGGGGATTAGACATACCGCCATGTAAAAGTTAACTTCAAACAGGTACTGTTTACAAAAGATACAGTATTATAGCTGATCTACAAAGACACTGCAGACAGACACAGCAGTTACAGCAGTTAGTTAAAGTAGGTACATTACGTAGAGTAGTCACAGTAGGTACAGTAGTTACAGTAGTTACTGGGTACAGTAGTTACTGGTACAGTACGTACAGTAGTTACAGTAAGTAGTAGGTACAGTAGTTACTAGGTACAGTACGTACAGTAGTTACAGTAAGTAGTAGGTACAGTAGTTACTAGGTACAGTACATACAGTAGTTACAGTAAGTAGTAGGTACAGTAGTTACTAGGTACAGTACATACAGTAGTTGTAGTAGGTACAGTAGGTACAGTAGTTACTGGTACAGTACGTACAGTAGTTACAGTAAGTAGTAGGTACAGTAGTTACTAGGTACAGTACATACAGTAGTTGTAGTAGGTACAGTAGTTACTAGGTACAGTAGGTAGAGTAGGTACAGTAGGTAGTAGGTACAGTAGTTACTAGGTACAGTACGTAAAGTAGTTACAGTAGGTAGTAGGTACAGTAGTTACAGTAGTTACTAGGTACAGTACATACAGTAGTTACAGTAGGTAGTAGGTACAGTAGGTAGAGTAGGTACAGAAGTTACCAGGTACAGTACGTACAGTAGTTACAGTAGGTAGTAGGTACAGTAGTTAGTAGGTACAGTACGTACAGTAGTTAGTAGGTACAGTAGTTACAAGGTACAGTAGGTACAGTAGGTATTACTTAGAAGTTACACTACATAATAAGTACAATAGGTACAGTAACAGTAGGTACAGTAGGTACAGTAGCAGTAGGTACAGTAGCAGTAGGTACAGTAGGTACAGTAGCATTAGGTACAGTAACAGTGGGTACAGTAGGTACAGTAACAGTAGGTACAGTAACAGTAGGTACAGTAACCGTGGGTACAGTAACCGTGGGTACAGTAGATACAGTAACCGTGTAGGTACAGTAACCGTGGGTACAGTAACCGTAGGTACAGTAACCGTAGGTACAGTAGGTACAGTAACAGTAGGTACAGTAACCGTGGGTACAGTAACCGTAGGTACAGTAGGTACAGTAACCGTAGGTACAGTAGGTACAGTAGCAGTACGTACAGTAGGTACAGTAGCAGTAGGTACAGTAACAGTAGGTACAGTAGCAGTAGGTACAGCAGGTACAGTAGATAGTAGGTACAGCAGGTACAGTAGTAGGTACAGCAGGTATAGTAGCAGGTAGTAGGTACAGCAGGTACAGTAGCAGGTAGTAGGTACAGCAGGTACAGTAGTTAGTGGGTACATTAAGTACAGTAGTTAGTAGGTACAGTAGGTACAGCAGGTACAGTAGTTGGTAGGTACAGCAGGTACAGTAGTTAGTGGGTACATTACGTACAGTAGTTAGTAGGTACAGTAGGTACAGCAGGTACAGTAGTTGGTAGGTACAGCAGCTACAGTAGTTAGTAGGCATAGCAGCTACAGTAGGTACTGTAGGTACAACAGGTACAGCACGTACAGTAGTTAGTAGATACAGCAGGTACAGTAGTTAGTAGGTACAGTCGGTACAGCAAGTACAGTAATTAGTAGGTACAGTAGTTAGTGGGTACATTAAGTACAGTAGTTAGTAGGTACAGCAGGTACAGTAGTTAGTAGGTACAGTCTAGGTACAGCAAGTACAGTAATTAGTAGGTACAGTAGTTAGTGGGTACATTAAGTACAGTAGTTAGTAGGTACAGCAGGTACAGTAGTTAGTAGGTACAGTAGGTACAGCAGGTACAGTAGTTAGTAGGTACAGTAGTTAGTGGGTACATTAAGTACAGTAGTATGTACAGCAGGTAGTAGGTACAGTAGTTGGTAGGTACAGCAGCTACAGTAGTTAGTAGGCATAGCAGCTACAGTAGGTACAACAGGTACAGCACGTACAGTAGTTAGTAGATACAGCAGGTACAGTAGTTAGTGGGTACATTACGTACAGTAGTTAGTAGGTACAGTAGGTACAGCAGGTACAGTAGTTAGTAGGTACAGTAGTTAGTGGGTACATTAAGTACAGTAGTTAGGTAAAGCAGGTACAGTAGTATGTACAGCAGGCAGTAGGTACAGCAGGTACAGTAGTTAGTAGGTACAGTAGGTACAGTAGTTGGTAGGTACAGCAGCTACAGTAGTTAGTAGGTACAGCAGCTACAGTAGTTAGTAGGCATAGCAGCTACAATAGGTACAGTAGTTAGTAGGTACAGCAGGTACAGTAGTTAGTAGGTACAGTAGTTAGTGGGTACATTAGGTACAGTAGTTAGGTACAGCAGGTACAGTAGTATGTACAGCAGGTAGTAGGTACAGCAGGTACAGTAGTTAGTAGGTACAGCAGGTACAGTAGTTGGTAGGTACAGCAGCTACAGTAGTTAGTAGGCATAGCAGCTACAATAGGTACAGTAGTTAGTAGGTAGAGTAGGTACAGTAGTTAGTAGGTACAGCAGCTACAGCAGGTAGTAGGAACAGCAGGTACAGTAGTTAGTATGTACAGTAGGTACAACAGGTACAGCACATACAGTAGTTAGTAGGTACAGCAGGTACAGTAGTTAGTAGGTACAGCAGGTACAGCAGGTACAGTAGTTAGTAGGTACAGCAGGTACAGTAGTTAGTAGGTACAGCATGTACAGTAGTTAGTAGGTACAGTAGGTACAGCAGGTACAGTAGTTAGTAGGTACAGTCGATAGTCTGTACAGTAACAGTAGTTAGTCGGTAAAGTAACAGTAGGTTGAGTAACAGTAGTTAGTAGGTACAGTAGCAGCAGGTACAGTAGGTACAGTAATAGTAGGTACAGTAGCAGTAGGTACAGTAACAGTATGTACAGTAACAGTCGGTACAGTAGCAGTAGGTACAGTCGGTACAGTAACAGTAGATACAGTAGGTACAGTAGCAGTCGGTACAGTAGCAGTACAGTAGCAGGTACAAAAGGTACATCACGTACAGTAGTTAGTAGGTACAGTAGGTACAGCAGTTAGTAGGTACAGTAGGTACAGTAGTTAGTAGGTACAGTAGTTAGTAGGTACAGCAGGTAGTAGGTACAGCAGGTACAGTAGTTAGTGGGTACAGCAGGTACAGTAGTTAGTAGGTACAGCAGGTACAGTAGTTAGTAGGTAAAGTAATTAGTGGGTACATTAAGTACAGTAGTTAGGTCCAGCAGGTACAGTAGTATGTACAGCAGGTACAGTAGGTACAGCAGCTACAGTAGTTAATAGGCATAGCAGCTACAGTAGGTACAGTAGTTAGTAGGTACATTATGTACAGTAGTTAGTAGGTACAGTAGGTACAGTAGTTAGTAGGTACAGCAGCTACAGCAGGTAGTAGGTACAGTAGGTACAGTAGTTAGTATGTACAGTAGGTACAACAGGTACAGCACATACAGTAGTTAGTAGGTACAGCAGGTACAGTAGTTAGTAGGTACAGCACGTACAGTAGTTAGTAGGTACAGCAGGTACAGTTGATAGTCGGTACAGTAACAGTAGTTAGTAGGTAGAGTAACAGTTAGTAGGTAGAGTAACAGTAGTTAGTAGGTACAGCAGGTACAGTTGATAGTCGGTACAGTAACAGTAGTTAGTAGGTAGAGTAACAGTAGTTAGTAGGTAGAGTAACAGTAGTTAGTAGGTACAGTAATAGTAGTTAGGTACAGCAGGTAAAGTAGGTACAGTAGTTAGTAGGTAGAGTAACAGTAGTTAGTAGGTAGAGTAACAGTAGTTAGTAGGTAGAGTAACAGTAGTTAGTAGGTACAGTAATAGTAGTTAGGTACAGCAGGTAAAGTAGGTACAGTAGTTAGTAGGTAGAGTAACAGTAGTTAGTAGGTAGAGTAATAGTAGTTAGGTACAGTAATAAAAGTTAGCAGGTACAGAAAGTACAGTAATAGTTAGTAGGTACAGCAGGTACAGTAGTTAGTAGGTACAGTAGTTAGTAGGTACAGTAGGTACAGCAGGTACAGTAGTTAGTAGGTACAGTAGTTAGTAGGTACAGCAGGTACAGCAGGTACAGTAGTTAGTAGGTACAGTAGTTAGTAGGTACAGCAGGTACAGCAGGTACAGTAGTTAGTAGGTACAGTAGGTACAGCAGGTCCAGTAGTTATTAGGGACAGCAGGTCCAGTAGTTATTAGGGACAGCAGGTCCAGTAGTTATTAGGGACAGCAGGTCCAGTAGTTATTAGGGACAGCAGGTCCAGCAGGTACAGTAGATAGTAGGTACAGCAGGTACAGCATGTACAGTAGTTAGTAGGTACAGTAGGTACAGCAGGTACAGTAGTTATTAGGGACAGCAGGTCCAGCAGGTCCAGTAGTTATTAGGGACAGCAGGTCCAGTAGTTATTAGGGACAGCAGGTCCAGTAGTTATTAGGGACAGCAGGTCCAGCAGGTACAGTAGATAGTAGGTACAGCAGGTACAGTAGTTATTAGGGACAGCAGGTACAGTAGTTCGTAGGTATAGCAGGTACAGTAGTTAGTAGGTACAGTAGGTATAGCAGGTACAGTAGTTAGTAGGTACAGTAGTTAGGTTTAGTAGGTACAGCAGGTACAGTAGTTAGTAGGGACAGCAGGTACAGCTGTTAGTGGGTACATTAAGTACAGTAGTTAGTAGGGACAGTAGTTAGTAGGTACAGTAGGTACAGTAGATAGTAGGTACAGCAGGTACAGTAGTTAGTGGGTACATTAAGTACAGTAGTTAGTGGGTAGAGTAGGTACAGTAGTTAGTAGGTATAGCAGGTACAGTAGTTAGTAGGTACAGCAGGTACAGAAGTTAGTAGATACAGTAGGTACAGTAGTTAGTAGGTACAGTAGTTAGTGGGTACATTAAGTACAGTAGTTAGTGGGTAGAGTAGGTACAGTAGTTAGTAGGGACAGTAGTTAGTGGGTACATTAAGTACAGTAGTTAGTAGGGACAGTAGTTAGTAGGTACAGTAGGTACAGTAGTTAGTAGGTACAGCAAGTACAGTAGTTAGAAGGTACAGCAGGTACAGTTAGTAGGTACAGCAGCTACAGTAGTTACAGTAGTTAGTAGGTACAGCAGGTACAGTTAGTAGGTACAGCAGCTACAGTAGTTACAGTAGTTAGTAGGTACAGCAGGTACAGTAGTTAGTAGGTACAGCAGGTAGTAGGTACAGTAGGTAGGGTAGTTAGTAGGTATAGCAAGTACAGTAGTTAGTAGGTACAGCAGGTACCGTCGATCGTAGGTACAATAACAGTAGTTAGTCGGTACAGTAGGTACAGCAGGTAGGGTAGTTAGTAGGTACAGCAAGTACAGTAGTTAGTAGGTACAGCAGGTACCGTCGATCGTAGGTACAATAACAGTAGTTAGTCGGTACAGTAGGTAGTCGGTACGGTAGTCAGTATGGTAGTCGGTACAGTAGTTAGTCGGTACAGTAGGTACAGTAGTTAGTCGGTACAGTAGATACAGTAATTGGTCGGTACAGTAGTTAATAGGTACAGTAGTTAGTAGGTACAGTAGGTAGACGATAGTAGGTACAGTAACAGTAGTTAGTCGGTACAGTAGGTAGTCGGTACGGTAGGTACAGCAGGTAGGGTAGTTAGTAGGTACAGCAAGTACAGTAGTTAGTAGGTACAGTAGGTACAGTAGGTACAGTAGTTAGTCAGTACAGTGGTTACAGTAGTTAGTAGGTACAGTAGTTAGTAGGTACAGTAGGATCAGCAGGTACAGTAGGATCAGCAGGTACAGTAGATAGTTGGTACGGTAGTCGGTACAGTAGTTAGTCGGTACAGTAGTCGGTACAGTAGTTAGTGGGTTTAGTAGGTACAGTAGTTAGTCGGTACAGTAGGTAGTCGGTAGAGTAGTAGGTACAGTAGGTAGTCGGTACAGCAGGTAGTTGATACAGTAGTTAGTCGGTACAGTAGGTACAGTAGTTAGTCGGTACAGTAGGTACAGTAGTTAGTCGGTACAGTAAGTACAGTCGATAGTAGGTACAGTAGCTGTAGTTAGTTGGTACAGTAAGTCGGTACAGTAGTTAGTCGGTACAGTAGATACAGTAGTTAGTCGGTACAGTAGGTAGTCGGTATAGTAGGTACAGCAGGTACAGTAGTTAGTCGGTACAGTAGTTAATTGGTAAAGTAGGTACAGTAGTTAGTTGGTACAGTAGGTACAGATGTTAGTAGGTACAGTAACAGTAGTTAGTCGGTACAGTAGGTAGTCGGTACGGTAGTTGGTAGAGTAGGTAGTTGGCACAGTAGTTAGTAGGTACAGTAGTTAGTCGGTACAGTAGGTACAGTAGTTAGTCGGTACAGTCGGTACAGTCGATAGTAGGTACAGTAACAGTAGTTAGTCGGTACAGTAGGTAGAGCAGGTAGTCGGTACAGTAGTTAGTTGGTACAGTAGGTAGTCAGTACAGTAGGTACAGTAGGTAGTCGGTACAGTAGGTAGTCGGTACAGTAGGTAGTCGGTACAGTAGGTACAGTAGGTAGTCGGTACAGTAGGTAGTCAGTACAGTAGGTACAGTAGGTAGTCAGTACAGTAGGTACAGTAGGTAGTCGGTACAGTCGATACAGTAGGTAGTCAGTACAGTAGGTACAGTAGTTAGTCGGTACAGTAGGTAGTCAGTACACTAGGTAGTCGGTACAGTAGGTAGTCGGTACAGTAGGTAGTAAGTACACTAGGTACACAACTGAGAAGCTTCAATCAGCACTGTGACTGACAAGAGGCAGGCAGACGGACACAGACAGACAGGGGTCACTCTAAAGCTGCCCCCCCCCCAGGCCTGTTGCCCCGGGGCAACAAAGAGGCAAAGAGAGGGGTAAACTGGGTGGCAGGTGGCAACTGGAACAGTGGGTTGATCTGGAAATAATGAAACCATTTTTTTTGTTTATTCGTGCCAAAAGCCATGCTCAAACCACCATGGATAAAATACAAAGGAAAGTGAAGGTCGGGGCGTGAGAGTAACTGACACACTTCCCTGTGACATTGAGACGCAGTTTTTTATCGTTTCTGTTCATGTCAAAATATGACTGACAATCAAACAGACACATTGTGCTCAGTCTGCTCATTAACTCATTCAATGATACACTGTGGATCAGCATTGAGAGGGGCTTCTGTTCCTACATCCTTGAACGCCTCACACACTACTCTGCTTTTACACCGCCAGGCCAGTATGAGTGTGGAGAGGGAGGTGGGGACCGGGGTTACGAGTATGACAGTTGCATGCACAACACAGGCACACCTCATCCAACACCACAAGGACAGAAACAGAAATCTGTGTGTGTTTGTGTGTTTGTGTGTGTGTGTGTGTGTGTGTGTGTGTGTGGGGACAGACCTGTCCGCGAGGCTTGGTCAGAGCTGGTTCTCTGCTTCGGTACATCCTGTAATGCGTGGCTAAGGGGCTGGCCTGGGCTCTCTGTCAAAACAACAACACATGTTGTTCCAACTTCACGCCAACTTTCTGCTTCCACGTGCACCTGTATTTCATTTCTCTGTTTGTGTGTCAATAAAACACGCTCCACAGGACAGGGTGAACATAAGACAAGCGGCTACGTCTCAAGAGTCAACAAGGACATTCAGCCGAGGACTGACTGCTTAAACGAAAGGGTTAAAATAGTTAAACCCAGGATCCGCCTGTCCGCTCCCTGACAACACACAGAGCAGAGGTAAAATGCTCTGATGCGGAAAGAAAAGCAGGCAATCGAATGTGACTGTGGTAAACCGTAGCCCTGTCCTCCTCTTAGTCAATACTATGGACGTGTGAAAGGTTTCAGTATTGATCATGGATGGTTAAGGGAGGCTTTGGAGGCCTTTCTGATCACTAAAGCAACAGACCCTCACTGATGGAACAACTGATGGCCCGTATTAACAGGGGAAAAGTTTGCGAACACACACAGATGTATAGACAGACAGACAGACAGGCAGACAGACAGACAGGAAGACAGGCAGGCCTCTCACCTCTCTGACGTCCCTGGATGCTGCGTAGTGCCAGGATGTTCTGCTCGTCAGACAGGAACTGCCTCATCTTGTGGAAGGGCTCTTTCCCCCGGATGGTCAGCTTGCTCCAGGGTTTGGGCCGAGCCAGTATCTCACTGACCGAGCCCTGGGACAGGCCCAGTACATAGTGGCCAAACACCCGCTGGCCAATGTTGTGTTTAATCAGCTGCTCCTTGATCTGCCGGGCGATCTCTGAGGTGTCCATGTCCTCCCAGTCAGACACACTGCCCCCAGTCCCCTCAGACTGGCTGGGAGAGGGGGACGGGGCACCGCCACTACCGTTCACCTCTGGGCCTGCAGGAGACTGCAGGGGGCTGGCCGAGAGGGGGACTGGGCTAGAGCCAGAGCCAGAGGTGGAGGTAGAGGTGTAGTGGACAGGGGCAAACAGTAGAGCTGCTCCCTGAGTGGACTCCTGCAGGGCTTTGGAGTAGAACGTCTGCATGAGCTGGCGCTGCAGGAGAGAGTTGAGGGACATCTTGCCCCCGACCAGAGGGAAAGGGGGGCTGTAGAAGTCCTGGCCGATGCCAGTGGGGGTGAAGGGGTGTGTCCCGTTGGTGATGGAGGTGTTAAGGGGGTCAGTCGGGGTTCTGGGCTGGGGGAAGGGGGGGAGAAGAGGAGGAGGCAGGGAGGGGGTACTGGGCGTGGTGGTCTCCTCCACGGACGCCTCTTTCCCTTTCCGCCCGGCTGACCCTACAAGAAAGGTCAAACACAAGGCATTATGGGGGAGTCAACAAAAAACGGGGCGAAAAAAACAAACCCAAAAAAAGTTGTTTATTTTTAAGATCAAATTTTTTTAATTTTTTATATAAATATATTTTCTTCCTCTCTCTTTTTTGATAAACACCCCGGACAAGATGCCCAAGCATTTGTGATTTGTACCTTTCTTGTAAGAGACAGCCTGGAAGAAAAAAGAAAGCACTTAAAACAGTCAAAATGGTCGCTGCCCAGGCTCGACTCTGGCAGGTAGGGGGGTCTAGTCAGGCCTGAGTCTGCCAGGCAGGGAGGGGTCTAGTCAGGCCTGAGTGTGGCAGGCAGGGAGGGGTCTAGTCAGGCCTGAGTGTGGCAGGCAAGGAGGGGTCCATGTCAGCAGGCCTCGAGTCTGCCAGGCAGGCAGGGAGGGAGGGGTCTAGTCAGGCCTCAGTCTGGCAGGGAAAGGTCTAGTCAGGTAGAGTCTGGCAGGCAGGGAGAGGTCCAGTCAGGCCTGAGTCTGCCAGGCAGGCAGGGAGGGGTCCAGTCAGGCCTGAGTCTGCCAGGCAGGCAGGGAGGGGTCCAGTCAGGCCTGAGTCTGCCAGGCAGGCAGGGAGGGGTCCAGTCAGGCCTGAGTCTGCCAGGCAGGCAGGGAGGGGTCCAGGCAGGCAGGGAGGGGTCCAGTCAGGCCTGAGTCTGCCAGGCAGGCAGGGAGGGGTCCAGTCAGGCCTTCCACTGTCTTTCTTCACTAGGTTACATGTGTTCACTATGTTCAGGGCCCATTGGTGGAGTGGCTGCACCGCTACAGTATAACAGCGGATCTGATTTGGCCTAATGGCAGTATAGAGTGCTGTGATTGATTGTCTGTGAGGGTGAAGGATCTGGTTGTGATGGCCTCATGTCAGGAGAAAATTGCCTTTTTATGAATCCTTAGTTCAGTCTTTAGCTCCAGAATAAAAACAAGTGACGTTAGTAAAACGTTTGATGTTGCAGTCTTTCTGGGCACTTAGTCATTCCATTCCAGATATTGCGCTGGACAATTTTTGTTTGTCGAGATACTGATAAAATTTTTTATGATTGTGTCCAAAAAAATGGTCTTGATAAAAATTGCCACAGTCATTGAATGCAAGGAACTTTTAGAAATATCCAGTGGAGAAAGAGGTCATGCCAAATGTAGACTGTCAAGCACTCTGGCTTCCTGAAACTGAGCATGTTGCCAGGTGGATTGGACAGGAACTTCTCATTATAAACTGAGCATGTTGCCAGGTGGATTGGACAGGAACTTCTCATTATAAACTGAGCATGTTGCCAGGTGGATTGGACAGGAACTTCTCATTATAAACTGAGCATGTTGCCAGGTGGATTGGACAGGAACTTCTCATTATAAACTGAGCATGTTGCCAGGTGGATTGGACAGGAACTTCTCATTATAAACTGAGCATGTTGCCAGGTGGATTGGACAGGAACTTCTCATTATAAACTGAGCATGTTGCCAGGTGGATTGGACAGGAACTTCTCATTATAAACTGAGCATGTTGCCAGGTGGATTGGACAGGAACTTCTCATTATAAACTGAGCATGTTGCCAGGTGGATTGTACAGGAACTTCTCATTATAAACTGAGCATGTTGCAACTTTAACATGAAAAGATAAATCAGTGAACATCCTGAATTCTGAAATACCTGAATTCTGTCAACCCTGAACATGGAATAAGCATTCCCACTGCACACACATTTTAATATGAACCCTCCAGTGTAGGGGCGACAGGGTAGCCTAGTGGTTAGAGTGTAGGGGCGACAGGGTAGCCTAGTGGTTAGAGTGTAGGGGTGACAGGGTAGCCTAGTGGTTAGAGTGTTGGGGTGACAGGGTAGCCTAGTGGTTAGAGTGTTGGGGCGATAGGGTAGCCTAGTGGTTAGAGTGTTGGGGCGACAGGGTAGCCTAGTGGTTAGAGTGTAGGGGCGACAGGGTAGCCTAGTGGTTAGAGTGTTGGGGCGACAGGGTAGCCTAGTGGTTAGAGCATTGGGCCAGTAACCGAAAGGTTGCTGGATCGAATCCCCGAGCTGACAAGGTAAAAAATCTGTCGTTCTGCCCCTGAACAAGGCAGTTAACCCACTGTTTCCCGGTAGGCCGTCATTGTAAATAAGAATTTGTTCTTATCTGACTTCCCTAGTTAAATAAAGGTTAAAAATGCCACTTGAAGCAGAAAAAATATGGACCTAATCTGAATAGAGGAGCAAATATTTCGATTAAAAAACCAGGACCTGTTGGCCAGTTGTAACCCGTAATAATTGATAATGCAGTGTATTGTCCCCCAGGCCTTTGGCTAACACCGATGATATTAGAAACAAACCAAGACAGACGGGAGTGATATAGAGAGGGCTAGTGCTGAGGGAGAGACACCGCACCCTCACTTTCAGACCTCACTCAATGAAACGTGGGAATGTCAATGAAATGTAGACATTTTACGAGCCCCAGTCTTTATTCAATCCACACTGGTTGGTTTCTTGCTGTTGGTTTTCTAGCGATACTATATTAGAGCATTCAGACAGAATAAATAATTATCTCTAAAAACGTCAGCTTGAGTGTTGAGTGATTAGCTAAGTGTTTTAATGACACTTAAAAGAAGAGTATTCCAGACAAGAACCGGTTCCATCCACTACCCACCTGATTCTGGTCCTGTCTCGAGAACCGGTTCCATCCACTACCCACCTGATTCTGGTCCTGTCTCGAGAACCGGTTCCATCCACTACCCACCTGATTCTGGTCCTGTCTCGAGAACCGGTTCCATCCACTACCCACCTGATTCTGGTCCTGTCTCGAGAACCGGTTCCATCCACTACCCACCTGATTCTGGTCCTGTCTCGAGAACCGGTTCCATCCACTACCCACCTGATTCTGGTCCTGTCTCGAGCCAGTCCAATCCAACTCCAGGTCAAAGATCAAACACTCACACATCCCCATCCCCTAGTGCAACCTAGCAACCCCACATATCCTATTTATCTGTGTTGCCTGTACAAAACTTTCTGGAGTACTTCTAGTCCAGTGCTTGACTTGGGTCACATTTTCTATCCTCGAGTTCTGGCACCTCTTATAGAATATTACATTTAAATTACTGCAGAGTTCCAGCACCTTAATACAAATAGTACTGGGACCCCAAATTAGCACCGGTACCCATTTCAGTCCAAGTCAAGCACTGGTCTAGACTCAATGCGGTGTGTGTTGGTAAGTACCCTAACCCCCAGGCCCTAACCCCTCGGGCAAACTGACTCACCGCTCAGCTCTGTGTTGGCAATGCGCAGAGAGGAACTTTCAGACTGCAGACTACGGTTCTTCTCCAACAACAACACTTCCAGGGGTTTAGACATGTCCTGAGAGACAGAGACAGCGACAGAGGAGACAGCGAGAGACAGAGACAGAGAGAGCGAGGGAGAAAGGGAGCGAGAGAGAGAGAGAGAGAGAGAGAGAGAGAAAGGAGGAGAGAGAGAGAGAGAGAGAGAGAGAGAGAGAGAGAGAGAGAGAGAGAGAGAGAGAGAGAGAGCGAGGGAGAAAGGGAGCGAGAGAGAGAGAAAGGGAGCGAGAGAGAGAGAGAGAGAAGGGGGAGAAGGAGAGAAAGAGAGAGAGAGAGAGGGAGAGAGAGGGGGAGAAGGACAGAAAGAGAGGAGGGGGAAGGAGAGAGAGAAAATAGAGATAGAGAGCACAAGCGAGAGATACAGAAAGAGAGGGGGTTAAAGAGAGAGATAGGTTAGAGAGAGAGGGTTCCAGAGAGAGGGGGAGAGAGAGAGAGAGAGAGAGAGAGAGAGAGAGAGAGAGAGAGAGAGAGAGAGAGAGAGAGAGAGAGAGAGAGAGAGAGAGAGAGAGAGAGAGAGAGAGAGAGAGAGAGAGAGAGAGAGAGAGAGGTGAGATAAAGGAGAACAGTAATACCCATCAGCAGTATTTACAGAAGTCTGTTTGTCTGTCGCTATGCAAAAGTAGAGGAGTTTTCCCTGTACCTGCACTGAGCTGTCAGTTGGACCAAACTCCATAGACTTGAGGATGCTGTGGAGAGAGAGAGATTTGAGATATTTCCCTCAGATTACATTGATCCACAAAGAACTCGAAAAACAAACCAAATTTTAATAAACTCCCATATCTACTGGGTGAAATACCACCGTATGCCGTCACAGCAGCAAGATGTGGGACCTGTCGCCACAGGAACAGGGCAGCCAGTGAATTGTAAATACAACCCATATTTATGTTTATTTATTTTCCCATTTGTACTATTTGCACATAATATGACATTTGTAATGTCTTTATTGTTTTGGAACTTTTGTGAGTAAAGTTTAATGTTAATATTTATTGATTATTTCACTTTTGTTTATTATCTAGTTCACTTGCATTGGCAATGTTAACATATATGTTTCCCATGCCAATAAAGCCCCTTGTTAGGATCTAATTCTCAGAGTACAAACTCAACGTACACTATGAAAGCTTAACCAAGTTGATTCTTCCTAGAGGATCAATACAGCTGCATTCAGACAAAGACATTTTGCACACAAGCACTGACATGTAACCCTTTCCCCTAGGCTGAGTCTCCTCCTACACATCTGTACACACATCGTTCATTACTGCTAGGCAGGACACTAAGTGATACGGGCCATAAACTTTTCCTTCTCCCTTAACCTGACCTGACCTTGACCCCCTTCATCACTAATCCATGGCTCTCTCCCCTTATCAATACCTGCCACATGTGATCGCTTTCCCTGCACTCAGCACATTCCAAGCTTAATTGCACACACGTATATATACACACCTTCCTCCTATAGATAACCATGAACTTCTAGTGTAAACCTCCCTCTGAACCTCAGCACTCCCTCAGCGACATGAATAAGTATATTTCCTATTCTCAGAACCCCAACACCTTAAACTGAATTGAGAGAGTAAACGAGAGAGACTGATCATCCCAATACACAAAAATGTAGACAAATTTGACCCCAATAACTACCGTGGGATATGCGTCAACAGCAACCTTGGGAAAATCCTCTGCATTATCCAGAAGGCATATTCTCTTCTGTTGAAGACATTCTGTTGTTGATTTACTTCTGTGTTTGGGGTCTTTGTCCTGTTGCATCCCACAACTTCTGTTGAGCTTCAATTGGCGGACAGAGAGACTAACAATCTCCTGCAAAATGTTTTGATAAACTTGGGAATACATTTTTCCGTCAATGATAGCAAGCTTTCCAGGCCCTGAGGCAGCCCCAAACCATGATGCTCCCTCCACCATACTTTACAGTTGGGATGAGGTTTTGATTTGATGTTGGTGTGCAGTGCCTTTTCTTCTCCACACATAGTGGTGTGTGTTCTTTCCAAACAACTCAACTTTTGTTTAATCTGTCCACAGAATATTTTGCCAGTAGCGCTGTGGAACAGCAGCAGGCAGGTAGCCTAGTGGTTAGAGCGTTGGACCAGTAACCGAAAGGTTGCTGGATCGAAATCCCAGAGCTGACAAGGTAATAATCTGTTGTTCTACCCTTGAACAAAGCAGTTAGCCCACTGTTCCCTGGTAGGCCGTCATTGAAAATAAGAATTTGTTCTCAACTGACTTGCCTAGTTAAATAAAACATCCAGATTCTCTTTTGCAAACTTAATAGATGCAGCAATGTTTCTGTTTCGGACAGCAGTGGCTTCTTCCGTGGTGTCCTTCCATGAACACCATTCATGTTAAGTGTTTTACGTTATCTATGACTCGTCAACAGAGATGTTAGCATGTTCCAGAGATTTCTGTAAGTCTTTAGCTGACACTCCTGCAAAGAGCGCTGTGCTCTTTGCAGGACGGACACTCCCAGGGAGAGTAGCAACAGTGCTGAACTTTCTCCATTTATAGACAATGTGTCTTACCTTGGACTGATGAACATCAAGGATTTTAGAGATACTTTTGTAACCGCAAGTCAACAATTCTTAGGTCTCCTGAGATCTCTTTTGTTTGAGGCATGGTTCACATCAGGCAATGCATCTTGTGAATAGCAAACTCAAATTTTGTGAGTGTTTTCTATAGGGCAAAGCAGCTCTAACCAATGGCTGACTCCTGACTCTAATTAGCTTGTGGCCATTAGCCGAGGGGGTTCACATACTTTTTCCAACCTACACTGTGAATGTTTAAATGATGTATTTTTCTTGTCTATATTGGATACAATAATTTGTGTGTTGTTATTATTTTAAGCAGATTGTGTTTGTCTGTTGTTGTGAGATCAGATCGAATTTAATGACCAGTTTGCTGATGATCTGGTGCTTCTGTCCCCAGCCAAGGAGGGCCTACAGCAGCACCTAGATCTTCTGCACAGATTCTGCCAGACCTGGGCCCTGACAGTAAGATACAGACCTGGGCCCTGACAGTAAGATACAGACCTGGGCCCTGACAGTAAGATACAGACCTGGGCCCTGACAGTAAGATACAGACCTGGGCCCTGACAGTAAGATACAGACCTGGGCCCTGACAGTAAGATACAGACCTGGGCCCTGACAGTAAGATACAGACCTGGGCCCTGACAGTAAATATCAGTAAGAACAAAATAATGGATTTCCAAAAAAGAACTAATTGCCAGGACCAAAAATACAAATTCCATCTAGACACCATTGCCCAAGAGCAAACAAATAACTAGAGTCAGCTAGCGCGTGCCGCTGTCTGGGAATTGTTTGATGCAGCTACGCGACTTCTTGACAGGCGGGACGTTTCGGCCTGGTGGATTGACTAGAAAACATGTGAAAATTGATTCAGGTTAAAATACCCCTCTAATAGAATAGAAAACAACTGTATTGTCCATTGGTTAGAAGAGAAATGTCTCTTCTGTCTTTCCCAAAACCCCAGCTACACACACACACACACACACACACACGTTGAGAATCACAAGATTAGCAGCAGCGCCCCCTGGATGGAGAGCAAATTGTGGGGTGTTAAGTGCCGCCTTGCTCAAAGGCCCAACGGCACGACATGGGATCAAAGACCAGTTCCAATCAAACATCGATGATCCCAGAGGAGGGGTTCTACTAAGCTCTATGGAATTGTTTTAAGGTCATAGCAAGGATCTTTTACCTATTTGATTTAGAATTTTACGACCTTTTTTTAGGTATACAATAAAAAAAAATTAAATGAAATATTGAATTTGACCTGCCTTCTATTAGCCGGTATAAACACATTGAATAACAGATTCATTCTTGGAAAAACTGAGTAAAATTTTTTTTTAGGAACGAGTGATGAGCAGCAAAACGAACGCATATTTAACACTTATTTTTTAGGCACTAAACTACTTTCCATATTACACCTCCATAAATGTTTGATACCGGTACGGGGCTACCGAGTCTTGTGGGCGCCCTAGAGCGAAACAACCGACATGTGTGTGAGTCTCACCATAGATGGGGCATAACAGTTTGTAGCTCAGACAGACACTGCTGTAGCTCCGCCTCCTTTCACCACAGATGAAATGGCATACATCGTGGATTGACAAGCAGCCCAGGCAAAATAATAATCTCTTTAACAGATTTTTAATGCAGATTTTTGGAATTATGCTAATTATTTTCCACGGGGGCATCAACTCTAGGGGATTTTAATACAGTTAGACCATGCCCCATTTCAAGAGTATCTTTCTAAAAAATAATATAAGTTATTTGGCTAACTCATTGATCCTGTTCTGCAGTATACCCTTCTGGTTGATTATCTGCAGGAGGTTCTACAAATAAAAGAGCCATTGACACAGAACCACAGAACCACGTTAATAAACACTCAGTATTGAGTTATAGACCGAGGACAAGAGGACATGCTGTTGGAGGACCTTAGAGGCAAGTGACACACACACACACACACACACACACACCAGGGCTACTGAGGATGTCAATCATTAACTGAATGAGTACTTTTTTGCCAGTATTTGGTGTAACAACAGAGTAGAACTGTATCCAGGGTACAACACACACACTTACCTCAGCTCTTTCTTCACCTCCTCATAGTCACCCTGTTCCTGCAGCTTTTCCTCCAGTTGCTATAGAGAAGAGGGATGGAAAGAGAGAAGAGAGAGCAGAACGAGGGAGGAGGGAGGAGAGGGGATGAGAGCAGAACGAGGGAGGAGGGAGGAGAGGGGATGAGAGCAGAGCGAGGGAGGAGGGAGGAGAGGGGATGAGAGCAGAGCGAGGGAGGGAGGAGAGGGGATGAGAGCAGAACGAGGGAGGAGGGAGGAGAGGGGATGAGAGCAGAGCGAGGGAGGGAGGAGAGGGGATGAGAGCAGAGCGAGGGAGGAGAGGGGATGAGAGCAGAGCGAGGGAGGAGGGAGGAGAGGGATGAGAGCAGAACGAGGGAGGAGGGAGGAGAGGGGATGAGAGCAGAGCGAGGGAGGAGGGAGGAGAGGGGATGAGAGCAGAGCGAGGGAGGGAGGAGAGGGGATGAGAGCAGAACGAGGGAGGAGGGAGGAGAGGGGATGAGAGCAGAGCGAGGGAGGGAGGAGAGGGGATGAGAGCAGAACGAGGGAGGAGGGAGGAGAGGGGATGAGAGCAGAGCGAGGGAGGGAGGAGAGGGATGAGAGCAGAACGAGGGAGGAGGGAGGAGAGGGATGAGAGCAGAGCGAGGGAGGGAGGAGAGGGATGAGAGCAGAACGAGGGAGGAGGGAGGAGAGGGGATGAGAGCAGAGCGAGGAGGGAGGAGAGGGGATGAGAGCAGAGCGAGGGAGGGAGGAGAGGGATGAGAGCAGAGCGAGGGAGGGAGGAGAGGGATGAGAGCAGAGCGAGGGAGGGAGGAGAGGGGATGAGAGCAGAGCGAGGGAGGACAGGGGATGAGAGCAGAGCGAGGGAGGACAGGGGATGAGAGCAGAGCGAGGGAGGACAGGGGATGAGAGCAGAGCGAGGGAGGACAGGGGATGAGAGCAGAGTGAGGGAGGAGAGGGGATGAGAGCAGAGCGAGGGAGGAGAGGAGATGAATGATGGGTGAGAAGGATGAAAAGTCGCAGACAGACAGTATAATGACAATCAACTTTTACATACACGTGTGAGGTTGTGAGCGGGTTTGTGTGTGTGAGAGAGAGAGGTGTGTGTGGTTGTGAGCGGGTGTGTGCGCGTGCGTGTGAGGTTGTGAGCGTGTGTGTGTGTGAGGTTGTGTGTGGGTGTGTGTGTGTGAGGTTGTGAGCGTGTGTGTGTGAGGTTGTGAGCGTGAGGTTGTGTGTGTGTGTGTGGTTGTGTGAGGGTGTGTGTGTATGTGTGTGTGTGTGAGGTTGTGAGCGGGTGTGTGTGTGTGTGAGGTTGTGTGAGGGTGTGTGTGGTTGTGTGAGGGTGTGTGTGAGGGTGTGTGAGGGTGTGGTTGTGTGTGAGGTTGTGAGCGTGTGTGTGTGTGAGGTTGTGAGGTTGTGAGCGTGTGTGTGTGTGAGGTTGTGAGGTTGTGTCTATGTAGCCTACCTTGAGGGTGTCAGTCTTGGTACTGAGCTGTAGTTGCAGCTGTGTGATCTGTGTGGTGGAGCTCTCTCTGAGTGAAGACAGGCTGACCTGCAGTCTCTGGACGTCTTCCACCAGCTGCACCATCTCCCTGTCCTTGGCCCCCAGCTCTGCCTCCAGACTGGAGCGGGACACCACCTCCACCGCCTGGTCCTATAGGTCAACACATACATCAATCAACCAACCAATACATCAATAGGTCAATCAACCAATCAGAACAGTCTGGTCCTACAGGTCAACACATACATCAACCAACCAACCAATAGATCAATAGGTCAATCAACCAATCAGAACAGTCTGGTCCTACAGGTCAACACATACATCAACCAACCAACCAATACATCAATAGGTCAATCAACCAATAAGAACAGTCTGGTCCCCCTGCTCAAGAAAGCACATATACATGCCCGTCTGAAGTTTGCCAATGAACATCTGAATGATTCAGAGGACAACTGGGTGAAAGTGTTGTGGTCAGATGAGACCAAAATTGAGCTCTTTGGCATCAACTCAACAAGCCGTGTTTGGAGGAGGAGGAATGCTGCCTATGACCCCAAGAACACCATCCCCATCGCCAAACATGGAGGTGGAAACATTATGCTTTGGGGGTGTTTTTCTGCTAAGGGGACAGGACAACTTCACCGCATCAAAGGGACGATGGACGGGGCCATGTACCGTCAAATCTTGGGTGAGAACCTCCTTCCCTCAGCCAGGGCATTGAAAATGGGTCGTGGATGGGTATTCCAGCATGACAATGACCCAAAACACATGGCCAAGGCAACAAAGGAGTGGCTCAAGAAGAAGCACATTAAGGTCCTGGAGTGGCCTAGCCAGTCTCCAGACCTTAATCCCATAGAAAATCTGTGGAGGGAGCTGAAGGTTCGAGTTGCCAAACGTCAGCCTCGAAACCTTAATGACTTGGAGAAGATCTGCAAAGAGGAGTGGGACAAAATCCCTCCTGAGATGTGTGCAAACCTGGTGGCCAACTACAAGAAACGTCTGACCTCTGTGATTGCCAACAAGGGTTTTGCCACCAAGTACTAAGTCATTTTTCACATGCGTTTTTTTGTTGTTATTCTGTCTCTCACTGTTCAAATAAACCTACCATTAAAATTATAGACTGATCATTTTTTTGACAGTGGGCAAACGTACAAAATCAGCAGGGGTTCAAATACTTTTTTCCCCTCACTGTACATCAACCAACCAACCAATAGGTCAATCAACCAATCAGAACAGTCTGGTCCTACAGGTCAACACATACATCAATCACTATAGAACAACGCACCGAGTCTGGGGTGGTCTGGATGTGGGTGGTCAGCTGCAGGGATTGGTTAGAAGACGCCAGCTGCTCCCTCAGAGAGTCCGCCTCCCTCTGTGCTGCCTCCGCTCTCTGAGAGAGAGAGAGAGAGAGAGAGAGAGAGAGAGAGAGAGAGAGAGAGAGAGAGAGAGAGAGAGAGAGAGAGAGAGAGAGAGAGAGAGAGAGAGAGAGAGAGAGAGAGAGAGAGAGTCTGTCTTAACACAGCCTAAGTGGGTGATCATACTGAGACAGACTGCAGAGCACGGCTTTTAATCAACTGACAGAACTACAGGCTGAGGTGACTGAAATCTCCATGGAGAAACACCATGTCTATTCTATACCTAACTACAGGCTGAGGTGACTGGAATCTCCACGGAGAAACACCATGTCTATTCTATACCTAACTACAGGCTGAGGTGACTGGAATCTCCACGGAGAAACACCATGTCTATTCTATACCTAACTACAGGCTGAGGTGACTGGAATCTCCACGGAGAAACACCATGTCTATTCTATACCTAACTACAGGCTGAGGTGACTGGAATCTCCACGGAGAAACACCATGTCTATTCTATACCTAACTACAGGCTGAGGTGACTGGAATCTCCACGGAGAAACACCATGTCTATTCTATACCTAACTACAGGCTGAGGTGACTGGAATCTCCACGGAGAAACACCATGTCTATTCTATACCTAACTACAGGCTGAGGTGACTGGAATCTCCACGAAGAAACACCATGTCTATTCTATACCTAACTACAGGCTGAGGTGACTGGAATCTCCACGGAGAAACACCATGTCTATTCTATACCTAACTACAGGCTGAGGTGACTGGAATCTCCACGGAGAAACACCATGTCTATTCTATACCTAACTACAGGCTGAGGTGACTGGAATCTCCACGGAGAAACACCATGTCTATTCTATACCTAACTACAGGCTGAGGTGACTGGAATCTCCATGGAGAAACACCATGTCTATTCTATACCTAACTACAGGCTGAGGTGACTGGAATCTCCACGGAGAAACACCATGTCTATTCTATACCTAACTACAGGCTGAGGTGACTGGAATCTCCACGGAGAAACACCATGTCTATTCTATACCCGTAATGATGTTTCCTGTCAACACAGCACATATTAAATGACGGTGTGTGTGTGTGTGTGTGTGTGTGTGTGTGTGTGTGTAAGAGAGCTGAAAGGCATGATGTCATCCACCCAGAGGTATAACTGGAAACAGAATGGCATTGCGTGTGCCGTGTGGGTGATGTGGCTAACATTAGCACTCCGTGGCGAGCTATCCCTTCCCAGACATCCCCAGGTCATCTCAATAACGAACGTTAACATTACGGACATTCCCACAGCCCCCTTTAACAATCGATTATCATGATCAGGGCGTTTAGACCACACAGGCCTCTGAGCCGAGGGGTAGTTAGATTCATATTCAGATTTATAACTCAACATTCCCCACCCAGCCGAATTCCTTCCTTATCTGTTCATTTACACCTCTCTGGGTCTGATGACTAAGGAGGGTTAGTGATGAATTTAAACCAATATTCTGCTGTGACATTCAACATGATAACCCACTCTAGTACCAACTCAGAGGCTCTTGTGAAGTATCTTGTGGTCGACTTCTAGCTGTAAGTTCTTACCTCCTTTCAGTAAGGTAACAGGGGCTAGTAATAACCCAGTGGGGGGCTGGTAATAACCCATGGGGGCTGGTGATAACTCAGTGTGGGGGCTGGTGATAACTCAGTGTGGGGGCTTGGTGATAACTCAGTGTGGGGGCTTAGTAATAACTCAGTGTGGGGGCTGGTGATAACTCAGTGTGGGGGACTAGTAATAACCCATGGGAGGGCTTAGTAATAACTCAGTGTGGGGGCTAGTAATAACCCATGGGGGGCTTAGTAATAACTCAGTGGGGGCTGGTGATAACCCAGTGTGGGGGCTTAGTAATAACTCAGTGTGGGGGCTTAGTAATAACTCAGTGTGGGGGCTGGTGATAACTCAGTGTGGGGACTAGTAATAACCCATGGGGGGCTTAGTAATAACTCAGTGTGGGGGCTAGTAATAACCCATGGGGGCTTAGTAATAACTCAGTGGGGGGCTGGTGATAACCCAGTGGGGGCTAGTAATAACCCAGTGGGGGCTAGTAATAACCCAGTGGGGGCTAGTAATAACCCAGTGGGGGCTAGTAATAACCCAGTGGGGGCTAGCAACAACCCAGTGGGGGCTAGCAACAAACCAGTGGGGGCCTAGTAATAACCCAGTGGGGGGCCTAGTAATAACCCAGTGGGGGCCTAGTAATAACCCAGTGGGGGCTAGTAATAACCCAGTGGGGGCTAGTAATAACCCAGTGGGGGCCTAGTAATAACCCAGTGGGGGCCTAGTAATAACCCAGTGGGGGCTAGTAATAACCCAGTGGGGGGCTAGTAATAACCCAGTGGGGGGCTAGTAATAACCCAGTGGGGGCTAGTAATAACCCAGTGGGGGCTAGTAATAACCCAGTGGGGGGCCTAGTAATAACCCAGTGGGGGCTAGTAATAACCCAGTGGGGGCTAGCAATAACCCAGGGGGCTAGCAATAACCCAGGGGCTAGCAATAACCCAGGGGCTAGCAATAACCCCAGGGGGCTAGCAATGACCGAAAACATAGAAATAGATCATGGTTACATTATCCAATAACGACCAAGGCTCTAAAGGGGTGGAGACTAACCTGATTGGCTCTCTCCAGATCTGTCATCACCATTTCAATCTCATCGGCCCTAAGGAAGAAGAGGAGCAGGAAGAGGAAGTGTTACTAAGGGAACACACAGAACAGTGATCACCACAACATTAACACACACATCCCTACGCCCACAAACACACCCTGAGGTTCCCAACGGCTGAAACACATGTTGTTGCATGTACACAAGTCATGTGCGTGCAGCAGTCCCTGTTAAAACCCTCTCAATTTCACCTTCATCCTTTGATTGTGAATGGAATAACCTCAGCAGTTTGTGTGTGTGTGTGTGTGTGTGTGTGTGTGTGTGTGTCTCTAAACCTGGCCCACACTAACACAGAGGGATTACACTAATAGATCTCGGATTCTTACCACTCACTAATCTGATAGATATGGTAGGAAATGGCAGGAAAGGGAAGCTAACCCGGGTCGCTGGCGTAACTGGCAAACATCCCTACCGCATCATGCCAATAGGGTCGACGCACTTGGTGGGAACTCTTAACGTGGCTCATAGAGCAGGTCACTACAATATTATTCTGTTCCCAAGGCATAGCGTACCCCACTACTCATCTGGTAGTAGTGGATCACTACAATATGATACAATATTATTCTGTTCCCAAGGCATAGCCGCACCCACTACTCATCTGGTAGTAGTGGATCACTACAATATGATACAATATTATTCTGTTCCCAAGGCATAGCGTACCCCACTACTCATCTGGTAGTAGTGGATCACTACAATATGATACAATATTATTCTGTTCCCAAGGCATAGCGTACCCCACTACTCATCTGGTAGTAGTGGATCACTACAATATGATACAATATTATTCTGTTCCCAAGGCATAGCGTACCCCACTACTCATCTGGTAGTAGTGGATCACTACAATATGATACAATATTATTCTGTTCCCAGGGCATAGGGGCGTCATCTCTCTCCTGCTAGGTCATTTTTCAACATGGACGCACATCAATAGTCCAAAGAGGATTCCTATTTCCTAACCTTTGGTGTAAGGGTGGGTGCCGGCCACAGTCACAGCAGAGCCTGCATACTAAATGACATGGCATATAAAATCCTTAATTACATTAACACCCTAACATTTAATTACAGGTGATTATGCATTACGTGCCTAATTACCTTAATTTAGGCTATCTGTAATTCCGTGTCTATGTAAGTGTTTTTCAATAACCATTATAAATTGGAACACACACACACAGTGCCAAGGTTAATGTGCTGATACAACCACACAGGCAGTGCTGCGAAGCGTCAGTAAGTGTGTGTGTGTGTGTCATAGCTTACTATTGTCTGATCGGAATACAGCATAGCAAACACACAGCTGAGTTGAGGTCACTGTTACGCTGGAGGCAATACAGCAGAATGAATGGACCATGGGGGTTATTCTGTCTGTAATGGTTAAAAGCATCTGTCCATTTAAGTAAAGCAATGCTGTGTGTGTGTGTGTGTCCTCACCAGAGCGTTCAGCTCATGTAAAACCTCCCATCAGGACAGACACACCCACACCCACACACAACTGCTTTAAAAAAAAAAAAATCAAATCAACCTTCAGGCTTCAGAGTAAAGCAAATCTTTCTCGTCTTTATGTTTTCACTGCAACTCTGCATCGAGACGTAGGGAATTATTAAAGTAACAGCGGCAGTAAAACTGTATTTCACACTATGATGGTTAAACATTGCAATTGATACACAGTTCACATGCGTGCCGAACCGTGGGGTATTTATAAAGCCCTTTTTACATGATGCCGATGTCACAAAGTGTTATCCAGAAACCCAGCCTAAAACCCCAAACAGCAAGCAACGCAGATGTAGAAGCACCAAGTGCTAACAGTCAGTATTTGGATAACGTGTGTGAAATGCTTGATCATTTGACATCAACAGAGAGGTATATTTTCTGGGTGATTTAAAACCTGATTCAGGTTATCAGTCAACCTACCCATGGTATTTACAAACAGCACAGGAATGAAATCATCAATAGGTAGTTATTCATTTTGTTATTTATTTTACCTTTATTTAACTAAGTAGGCAAGTCAGTTAAGAACAAATTCTTATTTACAATGACGGCCTAGGAGCAGTGGGTCAACTGCAGAACGACAGATTCTTACCTTTTCATCTCGGGGATTCAAGTCCAACGCTCTAACCACTAGGCTACCTACCGCCCCGAGCTGTTACAAACAGCACAGGAATGAAATCAACATGTATTGATCACATCTTTACTAACACTGCAGAAATTGGCTTTAAAGCAGTATCCAGATCCATTGGATGTAGTGATCACAATATAGTAGCCATATCTAGGAAAACCAAGATTCCAAAGGCTGGGCCTAATATAGAGTATAAGAGGTCATACAATAAGTCTGTGGTGTGTAATGAGGAGCAACCAGATGCTGCACTTGACACATTTATGAAATTGCTTATTCCAGTAACTTATAAGCATGCAGCCATTAAGAAAATGACTAAAAACAGTTCAATCCCTATGGATTGATGAGGAATTGAAAAATTGTATGGTTGAGAGGGATGAGGAAAAAGGAATGGCAAATAGGTCTGGCTGCACAACCGATTGGCAAACATACTGCAAATTGAGAAATCAGGTGACTAAACTTAACAAAAAGAAGGAGAAACTATACTGTGAAACAAATATAAATGACAAAGATTGATAGTAAAAAGCTTTGGAGCACCTTAAAAGGCTCCCGAGTGGCGCAGTGGTCTAAGGCACTGCATCTCAATGCAGTCCCTGGTTCGAATCCAGGCTGTATCACAGCCGGCTGTGATTGGGAATCCCATAGCCGTCATTGAAAATAAGAATGTGTTCTTAACTGACTTGCCTAGTTAAATAAAAGGTAAAAAAAATATATAAATACATTTAAGTAAATTAAATTTTGGGCAAAAGGCAAACTCCGCTTCATCATTTATTGGATCAGATGGCTCATACGTCACAAAACCCACTGATATTGCCAACTAATTTAATTATTTTTATATTGGCAAGATTAGCAAACTTAGGCATGATAATAGTAAAGCCCCCTTTACTGGCTCAAACAGCCGACCAAATCAGCCTGTTACCAACCCTTCGTAAACTTTTGGATAAATTTGGTTTCACCAGATACAATTCTATTTTACAGTAAAGAAATAGACCAATTTTCAGCATGCTTATAGGGAAGGACATTCAACAAGCACAGCACTTACACAAATTACTGATTGGCTGAGAGAAATTTATAAGATTGTGGGGGCTGTTTTGTTAGACTTCCTTGTGGCTTTTGACATTATCGGTCAGTCTGCTGCTGGAAAAACATGTGTGTTATGGCTTTACACCCCCTGCTATATTGTGGATAAAGAGTTACCTGTCTAAAATAACACAGAGGGTGTTCAATGGAAGACTATCCAAAATAATCCAGGTAGAATCAGGAATTCCCCAGGGCAGCTGTCTAGGCCCCTTACTTTTTTCAATCTTCACTAACAACATGCAACATGCCACGAGTAAATGTATGCGGATGAGTCAACACTATACACGTCAGCTACTACAGCGACTGAAATGACTGAAACACTTAAAGAGCTGCAGTTAGTTTCAGAATGGGTGGCAAGGAATAAGTTAGGCCTAAATATTTAAAACACTAAAAGCATTGTATTTGGGACAAATCATTCACTAAACCTCAACTAAATCGTGTAATGAATAATGTTGAAATAGAGCAAGTTGAGGTGACTAATCCAACTGCTTGGATTATTCAGTACATCTCTCTCACTCTACAGGCCTATATTGTTATATATGCATTTCTGATAGGCAAGAGAGGGAGACAGACACTGTCTCTCATCCAGGTTCAGGTCCAATATTCATAAAGAATCTAAGACTAGGGGTGCTGATCTCAGATCAGGTTCACCTTTTAGATCATAATGAATATAATTATATGGACATGAGGGGACCTGATCCTAGACCAGCACATCTACTCTGACACTTTATGAATACGGGTCCAAGTCCCCAGCCAGGTCAGTAAAGTGAAGAGGGACATCCATCGTCAGTCAGTCCTCTGAGGGTCCTTCATATCCTGCCTGGCTGGGGCCTGTACTTGGCAGGCTCTCCTCCACACACTCCATCTGCGTTCCAAATGAAACCCTATTCCCAATTTGGTGCACTTCTTTTGACTAGGACCCATAGGGAATAGGATGCCATTGGGGATGCAGAATCTACAGGAAGGATTAGCGCTCATCTCCTGGCCAGCCTTGACAAAGTCTTGCTTTTTTGCTTTCTTGCTCTGAACTAGAAAACAAAGATGGCCTGTTCCGAAATGCATCCGTGGCTTTCCCACGGATCCATTGACCAGTTCCAAAAGGACCCGGAGACAGTCAGACCCGTTCCGAAAAGGACTGCGGAAAACAGACCCGTGCTGGTTCGGATCCAAGATACCCGTTTGGATTCGAGAGTAGAGAGAAAGAAACCTCCAACTGGGTGGTGCCAGCGTCATCACTAAACTACCGACATTGGCTTTGTGGCTTTAAAAACGGCCAAAAACAATTTAAAAAACAACAACAATGTGTTGTGATGTGTAGCATATTAAAAATAACTGTCTACCTCATGGTTTAACTGTCTCCCTTAAAAATATTAAGGGAGACAAGGCCTAGAGAGACCAAAAGAGATGTGTCGGTGCCAAGTTCCCGACATCGACATGGATTTCTTTATATACTTATCAGATAAGCTACTACTTCTATACAGATATAGGCGTACATTAGTCGGCTAATTCGTACATTTTCGATCAGGATATTATAAAGATAAGCATTATACTAACTCCAGTAGGTCTAAAACAGTCTGCCTTAGCTCAAGATCAACTCAAATCAAATTTTATTTGTCACATACACATGGTTAGCAGATGTTAATGCGAGTGTAGCGAAATGCTTGTGCTTCTAGTGCCGACCGTGCAGTAGTATCTAACAAGTAATCTAACAAATTCACAACTACTACCTTATACACACAAGAGTAAAGGAATGAAACTGTCGGAGTCAGTCGGTGTGCCACTGAGCACTGCCTTCATTGGCCTGCAGTAGCTAAGCCTAATAACAGCAACACCACAACAAACCTTCACAATAACAACAAAAAAGTTTATTAACTTTATTAGGGTAATATCAAAAGCCAGTCAAGTCGATGTTTATAGGGAAAATATAAACAAATGAAGTTTGGCATCTTTGGTTTCTCCTTTTCATGGTCTGAATGGGAGTAGCATAGTAGACTTAGCGGTCATACTATTATACTGCGGCTGACGCAACGTTACAGCTGGAATTTCATTTGGCCAACAAAAATGTCTCAACAGAACGAAATCTTCAAACAAAGTTTGGAACAGGCTAGGCCTATATTGCAGCTATCACCAAAAAAGGAGATTGCCTACCGTAGGCCTACCCAACAAATGGGGGGGGGGCCAACAGGCCTATAATAATACAAATTAATGACAAAAAAAAATGTATAAATAAATACATGAACGGTAGAAAATTGCATTAAACCTGAATAGCGAGTTACAATCAACAGTGGCCAAGTGTGTGCGTCCGCAGTTACAACGGGATATCAACCAAAAGCACAGAGACATAATCAATGTTCTCCCCTGTGGTCCCATATGAAGACTGAACCTGAACAAGAGCAATGTGTGTGTAACTACATTACAGTAATCATTTATTTGAATGGTAAATCTCTAGTCTATTGATTAACTGGGTAAATAAAGATGTAGCCTGGGTCACAATACAGGTGGATGGATATTAAAAGAGTGTGTAAATACATAACAGTAATCATTTATTTGAATGGTAAAAATCTCTAGTCTATTGATTAACTGGGTAAATAAAGATGTAGCCTGGGTCACAATACAGGTGGATGGATATTAAAGAGAAGTGTGTGCAATGCATTGAGTTTTGGCTCATTTCATGAGGCTATAGATGAAGAACAAATCGGGTTCCCTTCCATTTGGGACTTATTTTATTGAACTGATCAACAATATTTGCATAGAAGAAACATTCTCATTTTATAGAAGTGTGTGCCGTCTCTTTAAAACCGCTGAGTTCATACACACACACACACACACACACACAGTTTGAGGCTCGAGCAAAGCCGACCATGACTGGAAGAGACGTGCGGCAGGGGAGACGAAGTGAATTAATAACGTTTTTGGTGAAAATCAACTTTGAAATCAGCAATATTTGGCGTTATGGTTAGCATGTTATCACAAACAAGGTACTAGGATAGTGAATAGATTTTAGCTTCAGCTGTAAGCTAGCAAGGAAAGTTAGCCTACAACACTGGAAGCTACCGGTATCTTCGTGCATTGTAAAGTGTCCTAATGGACATTGTTTTGCGAACAGTAATTAACAGTTTTAATTTCTACATGCCATGATGCATTACTCAAGACGTGAAGCAGCTCCGACTCCCCGTGAGCGGTGAAGCAGCCCCGACTCCCCGTGAGAGGTGAAGCAGCCCCGACTCCCCGTGAGAGGTGAAGCAGCCCCGACTCCCCGTGAGAGGTGAAGCAGCCCCGACTCCCCGTATAGAATGTAACAAATTCTAGTACCGAACCATTTTTCATGTTCTGGTATTGAAAGTGTGTTTAAGTTTTGGTATACCGTGCAACACCCCCCACAGCTGATGAGGTGGTAACCAGGGAGCGATGGAGAGAGCTGAGGAGGTGGTAACCAGAGAGCGATGGAGAGAGCTGAGGTGGTGGTAACCAAGGAGCGATGGAGAGAGCGGAGGAGGTGGTAACCAGGGAGCGATGGAGAGCTGAGGTGGTGGTAACCAGGGAGCGATGGAGAGAGCTGAGGAGGTGGTAACCAGGGAGCGATGGAGAGAGCTGATGAGGTGGTAACTAGGGAGCGATGGAGAGAGCTGATGAGGTGGTAACCAGGGAGCGATGGAGAGAGCTGAGGAGGTGGTAACCAGGGAGCGATGGAGAGAACTGAGGAGGTGGTAACCAGGGAGCGATGGAGAGAGCTGATGAGGTGGTAACCAGGGAGCGATGGAGAGAGCCGAGAAGGAGGTAACCAGGGAGCGATGGAGAGAGCCGAGAAGGAGGTAACCAGGGAGCGATGGAGAGAGCTGAGGAGGTGGTAACCAGGGAGCGATGGAGAGAGCCGAGGAGGAGGTGGTAACCAGGGAGCGATGGAGAGAGCTGAGGAGGTGGTAACCAGGGAGTGATGGAGAGAGCTGAGGAGGTGGTAACCAGGGAGCGATGGAGAGAGCTGAGGAGGTGGTAACCAGGGAGCGATGGAGAGAGCTGAGGAGGTGGTAACCAGGGAGCGATGGAGAGAGCTGAGGATGAGAAAACAGGGAGTGATGGAGAGAGCAGAGGAGGAGGTAACCAGGGAGCGATGGAGAGAGCCGAGGAGGTGGTGGTAACCAGGGAGCGATGGAGAAAGGAATCGATCCGTTTTAGCAACCGATCAATCCAACAACTTTGCTAATGCAGAGACATAGAGAGTTCAGGACGAAACCCTAAGAGGTATTTATCTTCCGGTCATTGAAGATCAGTCTGACATCCTATTCCTGTACAGTGTATGTATTTGACTAGCCCTATACGACAGTAGTGTATTATTATATAGGGAATATGAGGGTGATATTGCGTTTTGGTGAGGAGCCACATCTGTGTGATAATCTGTCTTCTTATTCCAGAGCAGTACAGAATCAGGCACGCAAAGCAAGAGGATTAACCCCCTCCACTCCCCCTCTCGGCTGGCAGATAACATGCTGGAGCTCAGTAATACATACAGGTCCTCTGGAGCTCCGTTGGTAACGCACAGCTCTTGAAACGCCAGGATAGTGAGTTAGTTTCCCAGGACCACCCATATGTAAATAATGTATGCACGGATGACTAAATCGCTTGGGATTAAAGCGTCTGATAAACAGCACAAAAAAAAACACCTGCTCTTTTCCATGACAGACTGACCAGGTGAATCCAGGTGAAAGCTATGATCCCTTATTGATGTCACTTGTTAAATACACTTCAATCAGCGTAGATGAGGCAATTGAGGCATGGATTGTGTATGTCTGCCATTCAGAGGCTGAATGGGCAAGACAAAATATTTAAGTGCCTTTTGAACGGGGTATGGTAGTAGGTGCCAGGCACTCCGGTTTGAGAGTCCTCAGACCAGAGATACAGAGATAGTCTATAGACAAAACAGAGTTCTCAGGCCAGGAGACGGAACCTCTCTCTGGGGTTGGGTAGAGTCTGGTTCCCCTGGTGTCTGAGAACTGGGTGGTCAGACCTGAAATAGCCCTGAGCAAGAGCCTCAAGGGCACACCCCATTCCTCTCAGACAGAAACATCTGATGACGGCCCAGAGTGACACATAGACAGACACAGACAGACACACCAGGGAGTAAGGAGCATATATTCATTCAGATGCCAGCAAACACTTCATGGTTAACTGGACAAAGAGTAGCATGTTTATCACAGCTCCCCAGCAGCCCTCACTAAGACTAAAGGGCGTACAGACAGAACCTCATCCAGTGGTAGATTTGGAGATTTGGAGGGTATAAAATAACAATATAATCTCTCAGTATTTACAGTGTATTGCTAAAGCCTGGATTTAGACAGGCTGTTATTGAGCAGCAGGAGAAGGTCCAACTCTGGGCTTTCCCTCTGGAGGGAGCGGAGACCCATAATCACCTGATTATATCAGAGGACCTATGAGAGAGCTGTAGTGACTGGAAATTAACCACGGGAGGAAGTGATGGGAGGAAGAAAATGTTCAACACACACACACACACACACGAAGAGGTTAGCTGAAACTCACTTTGCTGTGCAGTCCTCGTCATACTTGGTCTTCAGATCAAAGAGCTCTGCCTGAGTTGTTTCAAGAGCTGAAAAACAGCCAGGAAACTACAGATTTAGTTTAGGCCAACAGTGCGTGACAGATACAGGACGGGTACTGAGTGTACTGGTACCTACCTGTCTGTAGGGCCTGGGCTTTGTGGTCAGCCTCAACCAGCTTAGAGGACATGGAGTCCTGGCTCTCCTGGAGCTTTCTGGAAACAGAGAGAGATGGAGGGATGGGGAGATGGGGAGAGAAATAAATAGTAGATACTCTAAATTCTTCTCTCTATATTCCTAGTAGATACTCTAACTCACCTCTCCTTCTCTGCATAGTCATTGTGGAGCTGGACTTGTTTCTCCTGGACCAGGTTTTCAGCCTGGTTCTTCAGGGACTGCTCATAGTCCCGGATCTTCTCCTTCAGCGCTTTAATAGTCACCTCTAGACCAGGAGATTGGGGGTTGAGAGAAGACACATGAGAGAGAGGGTGGAAGACCGGAAAGAGGGAGAGAAGAGAACATGAGAGAGAGAGGGGGATATGAGATTGAGGTAGACAGAGAAGAGGTTAAATAACTGTGGGGTTTTCGAAGCGCTGTTTACCAAGACGGTGGTTTTCTAGTCATGATGTCCCTTAATGAAAGGAGTATTACAAACACGCTTCACCCTAAGCTTGAAACTAAAAGGCCAATCAGGTGATCAACCAGAGGGATTTGAAATCCCAAAAGTATTCCTTCCCCTAGGACACCTGAACAGGTGACTATCCCAGGAAATAAAGACAAAGGAGCTCATGTGTCATGAAATATCGGCTGGTTTCTGCAGAAACAGAGTGCTCCATTTCCCCCAGTTCCAGTATGTCAACACCACCCTTACTCTCTTCAGTCTCTGACAGCTGCACTAACCCTCCCCATCATAGCCTAGCTTCCTCGTCTGGCAACACACAGGCCGCAGAGCAGACCAAACCTTTCCCCTTTCATTTCTGCTGTCTCTAAGAGTACATTTAATGTCTGCATTCAGAGTAGATTCAAGTTGATACCCCAAACCCTGCTGAGGGCTGTCTGGCTGGCTGTGCTGATACCCCATACCCTGCTGAGGGTTGTCTGTGCTGATACCCCAAACCCTGCTAAGGGCTGTCTGGCTGGCTGTGCTGATACCCCATACCCTGCTGAGGGCTGTCTGGCTGGCTGTGCTGATACCCCAAACCCTGCTGAGGGTTGTCTGGCTGGCTGTGCTGATACCCCAAACCCTGCTGAGGGCTGTCTGGCTGGCTGTGCTGATACCCCAAACCCTGCTGAGGGCTGTCTGGCTGGCTGTGCTGATACCCCAAACCCTGCTGAGGGCTGTCTGGCTGGCTGTGCTGATACCCCAAACCCTGCTGAGGGCTGTCTGGCTGGCTGTGCTGATACCCCAAACCCTGCTGAGGGCTGTCTGGCTGGCTGTGCTGATACCCCAAACCCTGCTGAGGGCTGTCTGGCTGGCTATGCTGATACCCCAAACCCTGCTGAGGGCTGTCTGGCTGGCTGTGCTGATACCCCAAACCCTGCTGAGGGCTGTCTGGCTGGCTGTGCTGATACCCCAAACCCTGCTGAGGGCTGTCTGGCTGGCTGTGCTCGTGGTCTTATGAGCAGATATATTGACGTTGAGGTATAATTGGGGAGAATAGGGCCTGTGTGTGTGTAACCCAACGCTGACATAGTCTTTAAGATGAGATGAGGGTCTGTGAGCTTTTCTGTGTCTGTACATCAGGTGAGGATGACATCATCACTTCAGCTGAGCTCCAGAGGAAACCACAGAGAGGAGAGTGGCCATCTGATATGTGGATGTCTGAGAGGGCAGAGGGATTCCTTTAAGTAAGTGAGACAAAGATTGAGAGACTGCTGATCGTTGCATTTGATTGAGAGTTCTTAGCACTGTGCACGAGTGAGTGTGTGTGACTTAACCTCCATTCTCCCTGTTCTGACACACAATCAATAGTGGAGAGTTCTTTCAGAGGCCTCTTACCCTGCCACTGTTTAACACATCCTCAGAGGCCTCTTACCCTGACGCTGTTGAACACATCCTCAGAGGCCTCTTACCCTGACGCTGTTTAACACCTTAAACATTTAGGTTGCTGGGATCAACTGCTGAGGGTTTCTCTGTGTGTGTGTGTGTGTGTGTTCTATTCAGTCTGAGAGGATAAAGGATTGGGGAGTAGAATAATCAATAGCAGAACAGAACGCTGTTGCTATTGAGCTGTTTCAATTAACTGACGTGGAGCTCGACCTCCCTCCGTCTCCCTCTCTCTTGACATCCCTCCCTCTCCCTCTCGGCATCCCTCCCTCTCGGCATCCCTCCCTCTCGGCATCCCTCACTCCTATGATCTGGATCCTTCAGGGTTTCTAGAGGAAATATTCCACTGTGTCTGGCACACCTCTTTCCTTCCTCCCTTCTCCCGCCATTGTATTGGTTTGTGAGCGTGTCTCACCCTGGTTCTTGACCTCAGCAAACTCTTTGTTGTAGTCCTCTAGAGTCTCTCGGAGTTTGAGGTTCTCTGTCTCGATGTCGTGCATCCGCTGGAGCTTCAGCTGCAACTGTTGGCCCAACTCCAGCACAGGGGCGGGGTCTGAGAAAACACACACACCCTTTGTTACACTTACACTACGTTACACACACACACACAGAGGGAGCTAGCTAGTTTGGGGAGGAGTGACTGATTGGTCCTGTTGAGGAGAAACAGCAGTTAAGAAAGCCCTTTGAATTGAGAGAGAGAGACACACACGCACAGACAGAGACAGAGACAGAAAGCATTTTGTACACCAAATGACATGGGTGATTCCCTACGTGACGCTAGTTGAAGTCAGATTTCATTCGCAGTGTTGTCTGTCGCTCTGATAAAGTTGGGCTTGTCAGTCTGATTGGTCCTCACCGGTGGGGGACGGGTGATTGACAGGCGTGAAGTAGGAAGTGACGGGAGAGTGATGCACATCATCCCCACAAAGTGAGCAGTGTGTGTGTGTGTGTGTGTGTGTGTGTGTGTGTGGACACGTCTGTAAATGTCCAGGCCTCAACACACAACATCCACTCCAACAAGCTATCCAGGCTGTATGACAACCGGCCGTGACTGAAAGTCCCACAACTGGCCCATCGTCCTCTCTTACCTGGGACATCTACCTCCTCTCTTACCTGAGACATCTACCTCCTCTCTTACCTGAGACATCTACCTCCTCTCTTACCTGGGACATCTACCTCCTCTCTTACCTGGGACATCTACCTCCTCTCTTACCTGAGACATCTATCTCCTCTCTTACCTGGGACATCTATCTCCTCTCTTACCTGGGACATCTACCTCCTCTCTTACCTGGGACATCTACCTCCTCTCTTACCTGAGACATCTATCTCCTCTCTTACCTGGGACATCTACCTCCTCTCTTACCTGGGACATCTACCTCCTCTCTTACCTGAGACATCTACCTCCTCTCTTACCTGAGACATCTACCTCCTCTCTTACCTGGGACATCTACCTCCTCTCTTACCTGAGACATCTATCTCCTCTCTTACCTGGGACATCTACCTCCTCTCTTACCTGAGACATCTACCTCCTCTCTTACCTGAGACATCTACCTCCTCTCTTACCTGGGACATCTACCTCCTCTCTTACCTGAGACATCTACCTCCTCTCTTACCTGGGACATCTACCTCCTCTCTTACCTGAGACATCTATCTCCTCTCTTACCTGAGACATCTACCTCCTCTCTTACCTGGGACATCTACCTCCTCTCTTACCTGAGACATCTATCTCCTCTCTTACCTGGGACATCTATCTCCTCTCTTACCTGGGACATCTACCTCCTCTCTTACCTGGGACATCTACCTCCTCTCTTACCTGAGACATCTACCTCCTCTCTTACCTGGGACATCTATCTCCTCTCTTACCTGAGACATCTACCTCCTCTCTTACCTGGGACATCTACCTCCTCTCTTACCTGGGACATCTACCTCCTCTCTTACCTGGGACATCTACCTCCTCTCTTACCTGGGACATCTACCTCCTCTCTTACCTGGGACATCTACCTCCTCTCTTACCTGGGACATCTATCTCCTCTCCACTCTTACCTGGGACATCTATCTCCTCTCTTACCTGAGACATCTACCTCCTCTCTTACCTGAGACATCTACCTCCTCTCTTACCTGGGACATCTACCTCCTCTCTTACCTGGGACATCTACCTCCTCTCTTACCTGAGACATCTACCTCCTCTCTTACCTGGGACATCTACCTCCTCTCTTACCTGAGACATCTACCTCCTCTCTTACCTGGGACATCTACCTCCTCTCTTACCTGAGACATCTACCTCCTCTCTTACCTGGGACATCTACCTCCTCTCTTACCTGGGACATCTATCTCCTCTCCACTCTTACCTGGGACATCTATCTCCTCTCTTACCTGAGACATCTACCTCCTCTCTTACCTGAGACATCTACCTCCTCTCTTACCTGGGACATCTACCTCCTCTCTTACCTGGGACATCTACCTCCTCTTACCTGAGACATCTACCTCCTCTCTTACCTGGGACATCTACCTCCTCTCTTACCTGAGACATCTACCTCCTCTCTTACCTGGGACATCTACCTCCTCTCTTACCTGAGACATCTACCTCCTCTCTTACCTGGGACATCTACCTCCTCTCTTACCTGGGACATCTATCTCCTCTCTTACCTGAGACATCTATCTCCTCTCCACTCTTACCTGGGACATCTATCTCCTCTCCACTCTTACCTGGGACATCTATCTCCTCTCCACTCTTACCTGGGACATCTACCTCCTCTCCACCTTACCTGGGACATCTACCTCCTCTCCACTCTTACCTGGGACATCTACCTCCTCTCCACTCTTACCTGGGACATCTACCTCCTCTCCACTCTTACCTGGGACATCTACCTCCTCTCCACTCTTACCTGGGACATCTACCTCCTCTCCACTCTTACCTGGGACATCTACCTCCTCTCCACTCTTACCTGGGACATCTATCTCCTCTCCTCTCTTACCTGGGACATCTACCTCCTCTCCTCTCTTACCTGGGACATCTACCTCCTCCTCTCTTACCTGGGACATCTACCTCCTCTCCTCTCTTACCTGGGACATCTACCTCCTCTCCTCTCTTACCTGGGACATCTACCTCCTCTCCTCTCTTACCTGGGACATCTACCTCCTCTCCTCTCTTACCTGGGACATCTACCTCCTCTCCTCTCTTACCTGGGACATCTACCTCCTCTCCTCTCTTACCTGGGACATCTACCTCCTCTCCTCTCTTACCTGGGACATCTACCTCCTCTCCTCTCTTACCTGGGACATCTACCTCCTCTCCTCTCTTACCTGGGACATCTACCTCCTCTCCTCTCTTACCTGGGACATCCACCTCCTCTCCTCTCTTACCTGGGACATCTACCTCCTCTCCTCTCTTACCTGGGACATCTACCTCCTCTCCTCTCTTACCTGGGACATCTACCTCCTCTCCTCTCTTACCTGGGACATCTACCTCCTCTCCTCTCTTACCTGGGACATCTACCTCCTCTCTTACCTGGGACATCTACCTCCTCTCTTACCTGGGACATCTACCTCCTCTCTTACCTGGGACATCTACCTCCTCTCTTACCTGGGACATCTACCTCCTCTCTTACCTGGGACATCTACCTCCTCTCTTACCTGGGACATCTACCTCCTCTCTTACCTGGGACATCTACCTCCTCTCTTACCTGGGACATCTACCTCCTCTCTCTACCTGGGACATCTACCTCCTCTCTTACCTGGGACATCTACCTCCTCTCTTACCTGGGACATCTACCTCCTCTCTTACCTGGGACATCTACCTCCTCTCTTACCTGGGACATCTACCTCCTCTCTTACCTGGGACATCTACCTCCTCTCTTACCTGGGACATCTACCTCCTCTCTTACCTGGGACATCTACCTCCTCTCTTACCTGGGACATCTACCTCCTCTCTTACCTGGGACATCTACCTCCTCTCTTACCTGGGACATCTACCTCCTCTCTTACCTGGGACATCTACCTCCTCTCTTACCTGGGACATCTACCTCCTCTCTTACCTGAGACATCTACCTCCTCTCTTACCTGAGACATCTACCTCCTCTCTTACCTGAGACATCTACCTCCTCTCTTACCTGAGACATCTACCTCCTCTCCTCTCTTCTCTTCTCTTACCTGGGACATCTATCAATCTCTTGTAGACCGTTAAGAAGGAGCCTTCTGCTTCTTTACTTCTTTTGCTCAAGGCATCGATCTGAAAGGAGGAGAGGATGAGAGGAGAAAAGAGGAACCATTTAATGAAAGCAGGCAGACGGACAGACTGACAGCTAATAGCACTGCTTCGTTTTGGTGTGTTCCGTGTGTGTATGTCTATAACGCTGATCTCTAAGAACTAGTCGTTCTTTCTACTCCACAAACACAGTTCAGTTCAGCAGTTCTGATGCCTGAAGGCTTTCTGTTGCTAGCCATGTCTGTCTGTCTGGCCCTGCTGTGTAAAACTCGACCACAATGAGTTAACAGTTAACAGCTGCCTCCAGCCATAGCCACACACAGACACACACAGCCACTCACACACACAGCCACACAGCCACACGCCAGCGTTTCCGTTAGCTGGTAGATGCAGGCTTTAGGTAAAACATTTTAACAAAAGCTGATAAAAAAATATATATATTCACTGGTGGCCACACCAGTCTACATGCCCCTCTGGTGGCCACACCAGTCTATGTGCTCCTCTGGTGGCCACACCAGTCTATGTGCTCCTCTGGTGGCCACACCAGTCTATGTGCTCCTCTGGTGGCCACACCAGTCTATGTGCTCCTCTGGTGGCCACACCAGTCTATGTGCTCCTCTGGTGGCCACACCAGTCTATGTGCTCCAACTTCAAAGGCAAATATAAAAAGTAAAGGGGTCTGAATACCTTTTCGAATGCACCAATAAACAACTGCAATATCACATATACATAAGTATTCAGAACCTTTACTCAGTACTTTGTTGAAGCCCCTCTGGCAGTGATTACAGCATCGATTCTTCTTGGGTATAACACTACAAGCTTGGCACACCTGCATTTGGGGGGTTTCTCCCATTCTTCTCTACAGATATTCTCAGGTTGGATGGGAAGCGTTGCTGCACAGCTATTTTCAGTTCTCTCCAGAGATCTTCGATCGGGTTCAAGTCCGGCCTCTGGCTGGGCCACTCAAGGACATTCAGAGACTTGTTCCGAAGCCACTCCTGCATTGTCTTGGCTGTGTGCTTAGAGTCATTGTCCTGTTGGAAGGTGACCCTTCACTCCAGTCTGAGGTCCTGAGATCAATGATCTCTCTGTACTTTGCTTTGTTCATCTTTCCCTCGATCCTGACTAGTCTCCCTGCCGCTGAAAAACCCCACAGCATGATGCTGACACCACCACGCTTCACCGTATGGATGGTGCCAGGTTGCCTCCAGACGGGACACTTGGCATTCAGGCCAAAGAATTCAGTCTTGGTTTCATCAGACCAGAGAATCTTGTATCTCACGGACTGAGTCTTTAGGTGCTTTTTGGTAAACTCCAAGTGGGCTGTCATGTGCCTTTTACTGAGGAGTGGCTTCCGTCTGGCCACTCTACCATAAAGGCCTGATTGGTGGAGTGCTGCAGAGATGGTTGTCCTTCTGGAAGTTTCTCCCATCTCCACAGAGGAACTCTGGAGCTGTCAGTAACCATCGGGTTCTTGTTCACCTCCCTGACCAAGGCCCCTTGGCCCGGGCGGCCAGCTCTAGGAAGAGTCTTGGTGGTTCCAAACTTCTTCCATTTAAGAACGATGGAGGTCACTGTGTTTTTGGGGACCTTCAATGCTGCAGAAATGTTTTGTTAATGGATAATAAATTGAGTGTTAGGATAATGTATAATAAAGTCTGACGGTTAGGATAATGGATAATAAAGTCTAAGGGCTAGGATAATGGATAATAAAGTCTGGGGTGCTAGGATAACGGATAATAAAGTCTGAGTGTTAGGATAATGGATAATAAAGTCTGAGGGCTAGGATAATGGAAATTCTTATCTGATCAATGGACCTGCAGGAAACACAAAAATTGTAACACACTAAAGTCTATTCAATTCTCATCATGACCCAGTGAAATACACTTTTCAATGACAAATCAAGACAGAGGGACGTATCAGGTTTGGTTTCTGTTACGTAACATACAATAACACAAATCCCCTGTCTTGATCACAGTACTAGATTGCAGGGTTGACCACACACAGCGATGTAGGAATCCAACGCCACAGACAGGAAAGGTTCATCAACAACAGGTCTATAAGACCACTGGATAACAGGGTTGACCGGGTCTATAAGACCACTGGATAACAGGGTTGACCAGGTCTATAGATAACTGGATAACAGGGTTGACCAGGTCTATAGATAACTGGATAACAGGGTTGACCGGGTCTATAGATAACTGGATAACAGGGTTGACCACACCAGGTCCAAACACCCATCAGGGTTGAAACATGAGTAATCACAACATCATATTAATACTATTACATGTGTCTATGTAGCAGGTTAATTTGACAGGGTAAAGGCACAATGATAAGGCCTAACAATCAGAATACAAGTCACCAAGGCAGTCGCTCAAAACGCGTGTACTGCGGCACCACGTCTCAACTCACCAGCAGACTGAAATAACAGCACATTCAAATAATAACTGGCTACCGCTCTGAGAACGGAGAACCATAACCCAATGTTACACTGGAATATTCTCTGCCCTGCGGTAAGGCAGCCTTGTCACGGTATCTCTGTGTGTGTGTCGGTGTGTGTGTGTGTGTGTCGGTGTGTGTGTGTCGGTGTGTGGTGTGTGCGCAAAATACACACACACACACACACACACACACACACACACACACACACACACACACACACACACACACACACACACACACACACACACACACACACACACACACACACACACACAGAAAGAGAAAACGGCTTGATATGGTAGTTATTGCTTCAGTACTGATTAACCCATCAACTACAGAGTTAACACTGGGAAAAAATGAGTGATTTATAAAAACCTAAAATAAAAACAAACATCCCCCCCAGAAACGTGCAACCATGCAGAATGAGAGGAATTAAGATTAGTGGGCTGTGATTGGCTGATGCCAGGATTTTTGTCGTGTCTCTTTTCAGAGGAAGCAATTTAAACATGGCCAGGGGCAGCGAGAGAGAGACAGAGACAGAGTGAGGCAGAGTGAGAGAGAGAGAAAGAGAGAGAGAGAGACAGAGAGAGAGCGCGAAAGAGTGAGCGAGGAAATGAGAAGAGATGACAAAAACATGAGAAAGTAGAACTGCATAGTTTGAACTGTTTGGTGTGATTGCCTGAGCTTCTTACGTCTGATACTCACACAATACATCTATGTACTGCAATACAAGAGGTTACTCACAGTACATCTATGTACTGCAATAAAATAGGTTACTCACAGTACATCTATGTACTGCAATACAAGAGGTTACTCACAGTACATCTATGTTCCCCAATAAAATAGGTTACTCACAGTACATCTATGTACTGCAATACAAGAGGTTACTCACAGTACATCTATGTACTGCAATACAAGAGGTTACTCACAGTACATCTATGTACTGAAATACAAGAGGTTACTCACAGTACATCTATGTTTCCCAATAAAATAGGTTACTCACAGTACATCTATGTACTGCAATACAAGAGGTTACTCACAGTACATCTATGTACTGCAATACAAGAGGTTACTCACAGTACATCTATGTACTGCAATACAAGAGGTTACTCACAGTACATCTATGTACTGCAATACAAGAGGTTACTCACAGTACATCATCACTACCGTTCAAAAGTTTGGGGTCAATTAGAAAAGTCCTTGTTTTTTAAAGAAAAGCAAAATGACATCAAATGGATCCGAAATACAGTGTAGACATTGTTAATATTGTAAATGATTATTGTAGCTGGAAACAGCAGATTTTCTATGGAATATCTACATAGGCGTACAGAGGCCCATTATCAGCAACCATCACCCCTGTGTTCCAATGGCACGTTGTGTTAGCTAATCCAAGTTGATCATTTTAAAAGGCTAATTGATCATTAGAAAACCATTTTGCAATTATGTTCGCACAGCTGAAACTGTTGTCCTGATTAAAGAAGCAATAAAACTGTCCTTCTTTAGACTAGTTGAGTATCTGGAGCATCAGCATTTGTGGGTTTGATTACAGGCTCAAAATAGCCAGAAACAAAGACCTTTCTTCTGAAACTCGTCAGTCTATTCTTGTTCTGAGAAAGGAAGGCTATTTCATGTGAGAAATTGCCAAGAAACTGAAGATCTCGTACAACGCTGTGTACTACTCCCTTCACAGAACAGCGCAAACTGGCTCTAACCAGAATAGAAAGAGGATTGGGAGGCCCCGGTGCACAACTGAGCAAGAGTACAAGTACATTAGTGTGTCTAGTTTGAGAAACAGACGCCTCACAAGTCATCAACTGGCAGCTTCATTAAATAGTACCCGCAAAACACCAGTCTCAACGTCAACAGTGGAGAGGCGAATCCGGGATGCTGGCCTTCTAGGCAGAGTTCCACTGTCCAGTGTCTGTGTTCTTTTGCCCATCTTAAGCTTTTATTTTTATTGGCCAGTCTGAAATATGGATTTTTCTTTGAAACTCTGCATAGAAGGCCAGCATCCTAGAGTCGCCTCCTCACTTACGCAAGAGTTTTTATTTATTTTTACTATTTTCTACATTGTAAAAGAATAGTGAAGACATCAAAACTATGAAATAACACATATGGAATTATGTAGTAACCCAAAAAGTGTTAAACAAACAAAAAATATTTGAGATTCTTCAAAGTAGCCACACTTTGCCTTGATGACAGCTTCACACACTCTTGGCATTCTCTCAACCAGCGTCATGAGGTAGTCACCTGGAATGCATTTCAATTAACCGCTATGCCTTGTTAAAAGTTAATTGGTGGAATTTCTTTCCATCTTAATGTGTTTTTTTATTTGTATTATTTAACCTTTAACTAGGCAAGTCAGTTAAGAACAAATTCTTATTTACAATGACGGCCTACCCCGGACTAACTCGGACGACGCTGGACCAATTGTGCGGCGCCTTATGGGAATCTCCATCACGGCCGGATGTGATGAGCCAATCAGTTGTGTTGTGACAAGGTAGTGGGGTTATACAGAAGATATCCCTATTTGATAAAAGCCCAAGTCCATATTATGGCAAGAACAGATCAAATAAGCAAAGAGAAACAACAGTCCATCATTACTTTAAGACACGAAGGTCAGTCAATACGGAACATTTCAAGAACTTTGAAAGTTTCTTCAAGTGCAGTTGCAAAAACCATCAAGCGCTATGATGAAACTGGATCTCATGAGGACCGCCACAGGAAAGGAAGACCCAGAGTTACCTCTGCTGCAGAGGATAAGTTCATTACCAGCCTCAGAAATTGCAGCCCAAATAAATGCTTCACAGAGTTCAAGAAACAGACACATCTCAACATCAACTGTTCAGAGGAGACTGTGTGAATCAGGCATTCATGGTCGAATTGCTACAAAGAAACCACTACTAAAGGACACTAATAAGAAGAGACTTGCTTGGTCCAAGAAACACGAGCAATGGACATTAGATTGGTGGAAATCTGAGATTTTTCAGAGATTTTTGGTTCCAAACGCAAAGTCTTTGTGAGACGCGGTATTGGTGAACAGATGATCTCCGCATGTGTATTTCCCACGGTAAAGCATGGAGGAGGTGGTTTTATGGTGTGGGGGTGCTTTGCTGGTGACACTGTCTGTGATTTATTTAGAATTCAAGGCACACTTAACCAGCATAGCTACCACAGCATTCTGCAGCGATACGCCATCCCATCTGGTTAGGGCTTAGTGGGACTATCATTTGTTTTTCAACAGGACAATGACCCAAAACACACCTCCAAGCTGTGTAAGGGCTATTTGACCAAGAAGGAGAGTGCTGCATCAGATGACCTGGCCTCCACAATCCCCCGACCTCAACCAAATTGAGACAGTTTGGGATGAGTTGGACCGCAGAGTGAAGGAAAAGCAGCCAACAAATGCTCAGCCTATATGGGAACTCCTTCAAGACTGTTGGAAAAGCATTCCAGGTGAAGCTGGTTGAGAGAATGCCAAGAGTGTGCAAAGCTGTCATCAAGCCAAAGGGTAGCTATTTGAAGAATCTAAAATATTAAATATATTTTCATTTGTTGAACACTTTTTTAGTTACTACATGATTCCATATGTGTTATGTCATAGTTTTGATGTCTTCACTATTTTACTACAATGTAGAAAATAGTACAAATAAAGAAAAACCCTTGAATGAATAGGTGTGTCCAAACTTCTGACTGGTAGTGTATGTACTGCAATACAAGAGGTTACTCAGACAGTACATCTATGTACTGCAATACAAGAGGTTACTCACACAGTACATCTATGTACTGCAATACAAGATGTTACTCACACAGTACATCTATGTAATACAAAAGAGACAAAGTCTTACCTCTCCCTGGAAGCTCTTGAGCAGAGGAGCCACCTGTTTTCTTACATCCTGAAAGACATAGAAGAAACCGTTCAGAATGGATCGTTTCCAGAGTCACTGACCACACTGACAAACACACAGTACTATTCTATACATCATATGGTTTAACCCACACCGGCATGAGCCTGTTTGACCACATCAACCCTGTTCATAGCACATCTTAGCGCACATTTTCACATTTTAAGCAACCTAACCTCACCCCCACAGTCCCATTGCATGGCAATAGAGCATGAGTCAGTGGTTTCTGATTAGATACCCAGTGAAGTGTGTATCTCTGGGAACATGCAAATCCACACACTGTCAGTTAGCTAGACTAAAGCCCTGTAGAGATGCAGTGGAGCATACATTACACTACAGCACAGTACACCACAGCACACTACACTACACTAGGACAGAATGGTCATCCTGTACAGATGGCTCTACCTGCAAGGCTCCTGGTTAAAGATAGACACACTTCAGATCAGGAACACATCATGATACTAACTACCACGGTGGTGTGTGTGTGTGTGCTTCTGTGTACACTTATTTAACTGCCCCTGCTTAGGCCAGGGCCTGTACCCGCCACGCGTGCTTAGGCCAGGGCCTGTACCCACCACGCGTGCTTAGGCCAGGGCCTGTACCCACCACGCGTGCTTAGGCCAGGGCCTGTACCCACCACGCATGCTTAGGCCAGGGCCTGTACCCACCACGCGTGCTTAGGCCAGGGCCTACAATCTTATTCATTAATGATCTAAAAGTCAAAAAGGATTCTAGATCAGCAATCCTACTCGGAGATGTTTTGTGGGTAACGGCCCTGGACAGTCGGCCCCGCCCTGCTTCCCCCAGCCCCACCCCCAGTTCTGTGAAGGACCCTGAGCAGCTTGAGTGCCCTAAGTTTCCACTAAACCCCTTTAATCAGCCCGTTTCTAATTTGGCTGAACAGACTGATTAGTTATTTACAACTAGCAGGAAGCATGCTGAAGGTCTACACATGGGAAAGACCTGTTGTGCATCACTATTGACTGTTTATCATACACATGCATGTATGCCAGAGCCTCCGTGTTTAACAGCTCCTCAGTCAACAGGGTAGACACATTAAGACGTACGGCTGGGATGTGCATCCTGCCTTCCCTAGTCATCTGGAATTTCCCATCCCTGTCAGTCTGGCTATCTGTCTGTCTACTTGGCTGGGAGGAGGATGACGTTGTCCCTACTGACACTCATCTATGGTCCGTTTTCAGTCTTTCCACCCTGTAGTCAAGGTTAGGATTTGGGGAGGGTGAACTTCTTCCTGGAGCGTCTCAGCTCATTCCCTTAAAAGAAGTATATTCAATACCAGCCACTGCAATTGGGCCATTGTTGCGACGTCGTCATTGCTCGACTGCACTGCGGCATCATGGTGTCAGGCTCTCAGTAAAGATAAAGACTAAAACTTGAATGTATTATTCACACAGGTAACCACATCAGATGAATTATAACATACTACACAACCTGTCTTCCTGAATTACCATTACCAGGAGCACTCTGTACAGTCCATGAAGGAGTACAGCTTAGTAAAGTACTGTGGTGGTCTCCTGCTGGCTGAATAATGAAGCAGACAGACTCATCTGGATGAGTCTAACCTGGTCCGATGTGGATGAGTCTAAAATATATATATATATATATATATATATATATTATGAGCATGGCCTATATTACAGAATATTGGATGACTGTCATTCATATTCCATTCACCCAGCTCAATGTAACATCGATAGGTTTAGGCTACTACATGATACTTTAAATTGTTCTTCTTGTACCCATCATGAGGTTGCTACAACCTACAGTAGCCTACGAACGAAAGTTTACAACGTAGGTGCACAGGTCGAGAGAATCACGCAGTACAGTGTACAGTCAGAAAGCAGTTACACCGGCGGGCCCCATGGCAATAAATTAATAAGACCAAAAGCTAATGTTTTGTATCATTGGGATATTTGTAGGGCTGGGCGGTGTACCGTATTTTACTATATACCGGAATTGATGCAGGGACCGGTTTGGGTTTTTAACTCTACCTTCTATAACGGTATTTGAATGTTTGGTTTGTTAAATGTGATATGCTAGTTATAACATCAATTTTTATAGTTTACATCCCCACCGCTTTCCACACAGACCTAGCACCACCCACCGTCACTTAAGGAGCGCATTTGTTGTTGCTCCACCAGGAGATGCTTGCCTTCAGTCTGCATGGTCAATACAGCACATGCAACAACTTTGCTTCTTAATATAAATCCACAAGTGTTCTACAATTACACTATTAGTTTGTTTCTTACATCTGAAAACAGATACTTTGCTAAATCCTGATAGCCGCTAATGCTAATTGCTAAGTTAGCTGCTAATGCTAATTGCTAAGTTAGCTGTCTAGCTAGCAAAAAATTTACTGAATCAGAGCAAACGTAGCTAGCTAATACAGCCTGATACCAGTGATGGGATAGGTCTAAATCAGCACGTTGTTTGTGCAGCGCTATCTTCCAAATCAAAGAGGAACAGGCGAAGAATGAATTTGATGGCTACATGTTGAAACATTTAACTTAGCCAAAGATTATAGGCTCCCCTAGGAAACACTGACCAACACTTTGGTTCCTACCCTGCCACAATAACTCCTCCCTGGCATTTTTCATTTGTTGTCATGTCAAACACCAACAGTTCACCCAAGTGTTTTGCTCTAAATCACAAGTCAAATTGCTGTTGCAACATTTTGTTTTAAAATAAGGCCTGGATTGTTTGCCCATGTCGTGCAGCCCTACGTGGCTATGGTGGAAATGATCTGAAATGGAGTGCAAGAAATTGCAGGAAATTATTTTTGGTTGAAGTCGAAGTGAACAATATAAAACAAATCAGAATGAAGAAAGACCCGTTGAAATCACTTCAAATGTATGTGTTGCCACCCCAGTGTCACGTACTACTCATAAAGCTTATTTAGAACATGTATTATTCAAAAACATAAAATAGCATACATTTAGAAAAATACCTTGATACTATATTATGGCCATATTACCCAGCCCTTGTTATTTGAGAGGACTTCGGAGCCCCCTCTTCTACTCTCTGAGAGGACCGTGTCACTCTCCTACCAGGGTCAGATTCCTCTCCCCTCCTCCGCACACCTCCTACATACCACAGATTCCCAAAGAACACCTCCTAAATCAAGGGCTTGTTACTGTGATGAATGCATGCGTGCGTGCGTGTGCGTGTCTGTCTGACTGTCTCCCTGTGTTTCTATGCTTGTAGCTATTGTGTGGCCCCCTGTCTATTTCTGACCTGAATCAGTGTGTCCTGGGTGTTCCTGTGCTTTTTTGTTCGGGGTGCGTGTGTGTTGCTTTGCGTGTAACATAAGTTAATAGAGAGGAGGGGACATGAGGTGGGGATAAACGAGGACAGTCACACAACTGTCTCTACAGTCCTCACTAGATACGGCCTATCCTATCCTATCCTATAGAAATATATAGTCATACATCGTTCACGTCATTATAAATTCTTCATTAGGGTGACACTCACAATAACAACCACCATCCTTTGTTTCCAATCTGTGTTAGAACAGTTAAGTTGCCTTGGAAACACACATAAGACAATTCCCAGGAGCGTCGCCGGGAGAAGCGAGACTAACATAATTCCCTCATGATTTCACGCAGCAGGAATGTCACATAACACATTCAACACAGAAACAAATAGGTCATACAATTCAGGCTACTGGGGGACATTTCTGTTCGTCTCTTCCCGGATTTGGAAAAAGGAAGCACCATTTTGATCTTTGCATGTCTATATTTTCCCGTCCTCCCCCTCTCCTCGACATCCATATTAAAAGCATGTCCCACGTTGAAAGCAGCAAGAGAACAGAGAAGCAACTGATGAGTCTTGTTTTAGCAACATTAAAACCTTATTTAAATCTGTTTAAATACACCCCACTTGGTCATTTTCACATTTTTATACTTTCATAGAATGTTTGGGAATAAATGTAGATCAAGGCATTTGTGAAAATTCGATATCAATATAGAGGTGGGGAAGCAGCCGTGCGATTGGACAATTAATGGACACTGCAGTAAATAAAACCCAATAAAAACACCTGTTTACTCCAGGAATGGTGCGCCATAGCCAACCAGAGTTACAGTAGGCATATATGCAAATAAGCCATTTGTCACACGGACCACCCATCATTGACTTTGAACTGGACTGTGTGTTTACAGGCAGTAGGGCCTGCCATCATTCACTATGAACTGGACTGTGTGTTTACAGGCAGTAGGGCCTGCCATCATTCACTTTGAACTGGACTGTGTGTTTACAGGCAGTAGGGCCTGCCATCATTCACTTTGAACTGGACTGTGTGTTTACAGGCAGTAGGGCCTGCCATCATTCACTTTGAACTGGACTGTGTGTTTACAGGCAGTAGGGCCTGCCATCATTCACTTTGAACTGGACTGTGTGTTTACAGGCAGTAGGGCCTGCCATCATTCACTATGAACTGGACTGTGTGTTTACAGGCAGTTAAGGCCTGCCATCATTCACTTTGAACTGGACTGTGTGTTTACAGGCAGTTAAGGCCTGCCATCATTCACTTTGAACTGGACTGTGTGTTTACAGGCAGTAGGGCCTGCCATCATTCACTTTGAACTGGACTGTGTGTTTACAGGCAGTAGGGCCTGTCATCATTCACTTTGAACTTTACTATGTGTTTACAGGCAGTAGCAATTGTGTGACTTTAGATCATTAGAAAGCATTTGCCAAAAAGCCACAAAATACACCTGAATGGATTTCTGCTAATATGTAAACACCACGGGGGTTGTCTTACATTTGAGAACTTTAAAGTCTTATTGCTCAAACAACCATGAAAAAGGTAGGCCCTCTCCCTCCCTCAGTTGCCTATGCACATCAACAACAAGATCAACAACTAATGTTAGATTTTAGCTCATCTCGCTGGCTAACGAGGGAACAGTAGATACATCTCAAATATTTTTAGCTTGTAGTTGGCCGTCAAATTTGCCCTGATAAACGATGGGGAATAGTAGCCGGATGGCCCTTCAGCAGCTTGCCTGCCCAAGTATGCTTGTCCCAAACCAGGTTTTAATAACTGAATGGGAACTTGCCTACCTCCCTGCACATTTGATCGATCCCAAATACATTTAATTGACCACTGTTTGATTTATTTTAGACTTCAAAGCACACTTAATCAGCATGGCTGCCACAGCATGCTGCAGCAATACGCCATCCCATGTGGTTTGTGCTTAGTGGGACTATCATTTGTTGTTCAACAGGACAATGACCCAAAACACACCAAGGCTGTGTAAGGGCTATTTGACCAAAAAGGAGAGTTATGGAGTGCTGCATCAGATGACCTGGCCTCCACAATCAACCAACCTCAACCCAAGAGAAGTTGGACCCCAGAGTGAATGAAAAGCAGCCAACAAGTGCTCAGCATATCTGGGAAATCCTTCAAGACCTTTGGAAAAGCATTCCTCATAAAGCTGGTTGAGAGAATGCCAAGAGTGTGCAAAGCTGTCATCAAGACAAAGGGTGTCTACTTTGAAGAATCTAAAATTTAAATATATTTCCAAGAAGATTTACATTTTGTAAATTATCATTTTGGATTTCATGAGAAAGTGTCTGGTGCAAAGTTAAAATAAGAAAAGAACAGAAGGAGTTTGGATGGGTGATGAGCATTCTAAACCTTCCATCCATATAGAACAGAAGGAGTTTGGATGGGTGGTGAGCATTCTAAACCTTCCATCCATATAGAACAGAAGGAGTTTGGATGGGTGGTGAGCATTCTAAACCTTCCATCCATATAGAACAGAAGGAGTTTGGATGGGTGATGAGCATTCTAAACCTTCCATCCATATAGAACAGAAGGAGTTTGGATGGGTGGTGAGCATTCTAAACCTTCCATCCATATAGAACAGAAGGAGTTTGGATGGGTGATGAGCATTCTAAACCTTCCATCCATATAGAACAGAAGGAGTTTGGATGGGTGATGAGCATTCTAAACCTTCCATCCATATTGAACAGAAGGAGTTTGGATGGGTGATGAGCATTCTAAACCTTCCATCCATATAGAACAGAAGGAGTTTGGATGGGTGGTGAGCATTCTAAACCTTCCATCCATATAGAACAGAAGGAGTTTGGATGGGTGATGAGCATTCTAAACCTTCCATCCATATAGTACTTAAAGATGAAATTAAATTACTCAGCAACTATATAAGTTAAACGAATTGTGCTAAAAAGAAAAATTGGAATCAAAATGAAGCTATAACACATGAGGTTAAGAAATGGTCTGATAAGAACACTAGCTATAAATGTAGAGAATAAATATCGTGAAGATGAATATTTTATCTAAGCTAATATTCCTAAGCGTCAAAATCCCCCCCCCGCCAAACTGATGATTGCATCCTAAGGCTCAATAATGCATGAGTTCTGTTAATATGTGGTTCCAATAGGGAGGTAACAAAGAGAGATATTATATATTTTTTAAGTAAACATTTATGAGCCCTCGGTGCAGTGAAAGTAGGTGTATTCAACATGCTGCTCTGTGTCAGTGATCAGCCCAGCTGTATGAGAACATGCTGCTCTGTGTCAGTGGTCAGCCTAGCTGTATGACAGCATGGTGCTCTGTGTCAGTGGTCAGCCTAGCTGTATGAGAACATGGTGCTCTGTGTCAGTGGTCAGCCCAGCTGTATGAGAACATGGTGCTCTGTGTCAGTGGTCAGCCTAGCTGTATGAGAACACGGTGCTCTGTGTCAGTGGTCAGCCTAGCTGTATGAGAACATGGTGCTCTGTGTCAGTGGTCAGCCTAGCTGTATGAGAACATGGTGCTCTGTGTCAGTGGTCAGCCTAGCTGTATGAGAACACGGTGCTCTGTGTCAGTGATCAGCCTAGCTGTATGGAGAACATGGTGCTCTGTGTCAGTGGTCAGCCTAGCTGTATGAGAACACGGTGCTCTGTGTCAGTGGTCAGCCTAGCTGTATGAGAACATGGTGCTCTGTGTCAGTGGTCAGCCTAGCTGTATGAGAACACGGTGCTCTGTGTCAGTGATCAGCCTAGCTGTATGAGAACATGGTGCTCTGTGTCAGTGGTCAGCCTAGCTGTATGAGAACACGGTGCTCTGTGTCAGTGGTCAGCCTAGCTGTATGAGAGCATGGTGCTCTGTGTCAGTGGTCAGCCTAGCTGTATGAGAACATGGTGCTCTGTGTCAGTGGTCAGCCTAGCTGTATGAGAACATGGTGCTCTGTGTCAGTGGTCAGCCTAACTGTATGAGAACATGGTGCTCTGTGTCAGTGGTCAGCCTAGCTGTATGAGAACATGGTGCTCTGTGTCAGTGATCAGCCTAGCTGTATGAGAGCATGGTGCTCTGTGTCAGTGATCAGCCTAGCTGTATGACAGCATGGTGCTCTGTGTTGGTGGTCAGCCTAGCTGTATGAGAACATGGTGCTCTGTGTCAGTGGTCAGCCTAGCTGTATGAGAACATGGTGCTCTGTGTCAGTGATCAGCCTAGCTGTATGAGAACATGGTGCTTTCTATATTCACTGTGACCTTTCAAATGGTTGAATCCTACTAAACTGTAATGTGATTTGTGGATTCAAATAAAGTATTTAAAATGTGTGTGTCACCTCTGGCGTGTTCTTCTTGAAGTCACGGCTCTGGTCGATGAGTTTCTTCCTGGACTGTTCGCTCTCATCCTGTCTGTTGGCTAGCTGTGTGGCGGTGGCGTCTAGTTCTCTCTGAAACACACACACACACACACACACACACACACACACGCACATTTTGTTAGAGACATGGGATATGGGGTTGATTTAAGATTGGGCAGTAGAGTAATACTGAAGAGCAGACCACCCATCCCCTCGGCTGAAGAGCAGACCACCCTTCCCCTCGGCTGAAGAGCAGACCACCCATCCCCTCGGCTGAAGAGCAGACCACCCATCCCCTCGGCTGAAGAGCAGACCACCCTTCCCCTCGGCTGGAGAGCAGACCACCCTACAAGTTTAGATAGCTGGCCGCTAGACTATGAACTAGACTATAGACTATGAACTAGACTATAGACTATGAACTAGACTATAGACTATGAACTAGACTATAGACTATGAACTAGACTATAGACTATGAACTAGACTATAGACTATGAACTAGACTATAGACTATGAACTAGACTATGAACTAGACTATAGACTATGAACTAGACTATAGACTAATGAACTAGACTATAGACTAATGAACTAGACTATAGACTATGAACTAGACTATAGACTATGAACTAGACTATAGACTATGAACTAGACTATAGACTATGAACTAGACTATAGACTATGAACTAGACTATGAACTAGACTATAGACTATGAACTAGACTATAGACTATGAACTAGACTATGAACTAGACTACAGACTATGAACTAGACTACAGACTATGAACTAGACTACAGACTATGAACTAGACTACAGACTATGAACTAGACTATAGACTATGAACTAGACTATGAACTAGACTATAGACTATGAACTAGACTATAGACTATGAACTAGACTATAGACTATGAACTAGACTATGAACTAGACTATAGACAATGAACTAGACTATAGACTATGAACTAGACTATAGACTATGAACTAGACTATGAACTAGACCACCCATCCCCTCGGCTGAAGAGCAGACCACCCTTCCCCTCGGCTGAAGAGCAGACCACCCATCCCCTCGGCTGAAGAGCAGACCACCCATCCCCTCGGCTGAAGAGCAGACCACCCTTCCCCTCGGCTGAAGAGCAGACCACCCTTCCCCTCGGCTGAAGAGCAGACCACCCTTCCCCTCGGCTGAAGAGCAGACCACCCTTCCCCTCGGCTGAAGAGTAGACCACCCATCCCCTTGGTTGAAGAGTAGACCACCCATCCCCTCGGTTGAAGAGCAGACCACCCATCCCCTCGGCTGAAGAGCAGACCACCCTACAAGTTTAGATAGCTGGCCGCTAGACTATGAACTAGACTATAGACTATGAACTAGACTATAGACTATGAACTAGACTATGAACTAGACTATAGACTATGAACTAGACTATTAACTAGACTATTAACTAGACTATTAACTAGACTATTAACTAGACTATGAACTAGACTATTAACTAGACTATTAACTAGACTATAGACTATGAACTAGACTATGAACTAGACTATGAACTAGACTATAGACTAATGAACTAGACTATAGACTAATGAACTAGACTATAGACTATGAACTAGACTATAGACTATGAACTAGACTATGAACTAGACTATAGACTAATGAACTAGACTATAGACTAATGAACTAGACTATAGACTAATGAACTAGACTATAGACTAATGAACTAGACTATAGACTATTAACTAGACTATAGACTATGAACTAAACTATAGACTATGAACTAGACTATAGACTATTAACTAGACTATAGACTATAGACTATAGACTATGAACTAGACTATGAACTATATGACTATAAAGACTATAGACTATGAACTAGACTATGAACTAGACTATAGACTATTAACTAGACTATAGACTATTAACTAGACTATAGACTATTAACTAGACTATAGACTATGAACCAGACTATAGACTATGAACTAGACTATAGACTACTAGACTATAGACTATGAACCAGACTATAGACTATGAACTAGACTATAGACTATGAACTAGACTATAGACTATGAACCAGACTATAGACTATTAACTAGACTATAGACTATAGACTAGACTATTAACTAGACTATAGACTATTAACTAGACTATAGACTATTAACTAGACTATAGACTATTAACTAGACTATAGACTATTAACTAGACTATAGACTATTAACTAGACTATAGACTATTAACTAGACTATAGACTATTAACTAGACTATAGACTATAAAGACTATAGACTATGAACTAGACTATGAACTAGACTATAGACTATGAACTAGACTATAGACTATGAACTAGACTATAGACTAGAACTAGACTATAGACTACGAACTAGACTATAGACTACGAACTAGACTATAGACTATGAACTAGACTATTAACTAGACTATAGACTATTAACTAGACTCAAGACTATTAACTAGACTATAGACTATTAACTAGACTATAGACTATTAACTAGACTATAGACTATTAACTAGACTATAGACTATTAACTAGACTATAGACTCAAGACTTAACTAGACTCAAGACTATTAACTAGACTATAGACTATGAACTAGACTATAGACTATTAACTAGACTATAGACTATTAACTAGACTATAGACTCAAGACTTAACTAGACTCAAGACTATTAACTAGACTATAGACTATGAACTAGACTATAGACTATTAACTAGACTATAGACTATGAACTAGACTATAGACTATGAACTAGACTATAGACTATGAACTAGACTATAGACTATGAACTAGACTATAGACTATGAACTAAACTATAGACTATGAACTAGACTCAAGACTATTAACTAGACTATAGACTATTAACTAGACTATAGACTATTAACTAGACTATAGACTATGAACTAGACTATAGACTATGAACTAGACTATAGACTATTAACTAGACTATAGACTATTAACTAGACTATAGACTATTAACTAGACTATAGACTATGAACTAGACTATAGACTATGAACTAGACTATGAACTAGACTATAGACTAATGAACTAGACTATAGACTAATGAACTAGACTATAGACTATTGAACTAGACTATAGACTATGAACTAGACTATAGACTATGAACTAGACTATAGACTATGAACTAGACTATAGACTATGAACTAGACTATAGACTATGAACTAGACTATAGACTATGAACTAGACTATAGACTATGAACTAGACTATAGACTATGAACTAGACTATAGACTATGAACTAGACTATGAACTAGACTACAGACTATGAACTAGACTACAGACTATGAACTAGACTACAGACTATGAACTAGACTACAGACTATGAACTAGACTATGAACTAGACTATAGACTATGAACTAGACTATAGACTATGAACTAGACTATAGACTATGAACTAGACTATGAACCAGACTATAGACAATGAACTAGACTATAGACTATGAACTAGACTATAGACTATGAACTAGACTATGAACTAGACCACCCATCCCCTCGGCTGAAGAGCAGACCACCCTTCCCCTCGGCTGAAGAGCAGACCACCCATCCCCTCGGCTGAAGAGCAGACCACCCATCCCCTGGCTGAAGAGCAGACCACCCTTCCCTGGCTGAAGAGCAGACCACCCTTCCCTGGCTGAAGAGCAGACCACCCTTCCCCTCGGCTGAAGAGCAGACCACCCTTCCCCTCGGCTGAAGAGTAGACCACCCATCCCCTTGGTTGAAGAGTAGACCACCCATCCCCTCGGTTGAAGAGCAGACCACCCATCCCCTCGGCTGAAGAGCAGACCACCCTACAAGTTTAGATAGCTGGCCGCTAGACTATGAACTAGACTATAGACTATGAACTAGACTATAGACTATGAACTAGACTATGAACTAGACTATAGACTATGAACTAGACTATTAACTAGACTATTAACTAGACTATTAACTAGACTATTAACTAGACTATGAACTAGACTATTAACTAGACTATTAACTAGACTATAGACTATGAACTAGACTATGAACTAGACTATGAACTAGACTATAGACTAATGAACTAGACTATAGACTAATGAACTAGACTATAGACTATGAACTAGACTATAGACTATGAACTAGACTATGAACTAGACTATAGACTAATGAACTAGACTATAGACTAATGAACTAGACTATAGACTAATGAACTAGACTATAGACTAATGAACTAGACTATAGACTATTAACTAGACTATAGACTATGAACTAAACTATAGACTATGAACTAGACTATAGACTATTAACTAGACTATAGACTATAGACTATTAACTAGACTATAGACTATATACTATAAAGACTATAGACTATGAACTAGACTATGAACTAGACTATAGACTATTAACTAGACTATAGACTATTAACTAGACTATAGACTATTAACTAGACTATAGACTATAAAGACTATAGACTATGAACTAGACTATGAACTAGACTATAGACTATGAACTAGACTATAGACTATGAACTAGACTATAGACTACGAACTAGACTATAGACTACGAACTAGACTATAGACTACGAACTAGACTATAGACTATGAACTAGACTATTAACTAGACTATAGACTATTAACTAGACTCAAGACTATTAACTAGACTATAGACTATTAACTAGACTATAGACTATTAACTAGACTATAGACTATTAACTAGACTATAGACTATTAACTAGACTATAGACTCAAGACTTAACTAGACTCAAGACTATTAACTAGACTATAGACTATGAACTAGACTATAGACTATTAACTAGACTATAGACTATTAACTAGACTATAGACTCAAGACTTAACTAGACTCAAGACTATTAACTAGACTATAGACTATGAACTAGACTATAGACTATTAACTAGACTATAGACTATGAACTAGACTATAGACTATGAACTAGACTATAGACTATGAACTAGACTATAGACTATGAACTAGACTATAGACTATGAACTAAACTATAGACTATGAACTAGACTCAAGACTATTAACTAGACTATAGACTATTAACTAGACTATAGACTATTAACTAGACTATAGACTATGAACTAGACTATAGACTATGAACTAGACTCAAGACTATTAACTAGACTATAGACTATTAACTAGACTATAGACTATGAACTAGACTATAGACTATGAACTAGACTCAAGACTATTAACTAGACTATAGACTATTAACTAGACTATAGACTATGAACTAGACTATAGACTATGAACTAGACTATAGACTATTAACTAGACTATAGACTATTAACTAGACTATAGACTATGAACTAGACTATAGACTATTAACTAGACTATAGACTATTAACTAGACTATAGACTATTAACTAGACTATAGACTATTAACTAGACTATAGACTATTAACTAGACTATAGACTATTAACTAGACTATAGACTATGAACTAGACTATAGACTATTAACTAGACTATAGACTATTAACTAGACTATAGACTATTAACTAGACTATAGACTGTGCTAGACTATAGACTATGAACTAGACTATAGACTATTAACTAGACTATAGACTATTAACTAGACTATAGACTATTAACTAGACTATAGACTATGAACTAGACTATAGACTATTAACTAGACTATAGACTAGACTAATCGGTACATGGAAACTGAAGTAGAAAAAGTACATAGTGAGCACTACGTCATCACTGATTTGAATCCACAACAAGTCAGTCTGGTGGAAACACCACCGCTGGGGAAAATGTGCATGTTTTCTTTATATGTAATTTTTGATGGAAAACCTAGCTACTGAGCACTAGGCTATAATTCTAACTGTGGGACAAATGCACACACACATCTGATCTGTAGTTTGTTTCCTCCCCTTCACCCTCTGTCTTCTCCTCCCGCTCACCCAGGAGAGTGATTATGCTGCTGGTCATTATGCTAACTAAACACACAACTAATGACTTAAATATTAAGTGATTTCTTCTAGACATATTACCATAGGGGCCCCTAGAGGCCAATCTACAGCATCCCTAGACACTCAAAAAACCCACACAACAAATTTCCGTCTAAACTCCTTCAATGGGAATACCAGCATAGATTTTTCCATCAAACTAAATTACTCATCCTAACCACCCATCCATCCTATTCTATCCCAGATCCATCTCTTCCCAGGCCAGATCCCAGTGGGTGTAAAGCCAGACAGATCCCAGTGGTTGTAAAGCCAGACAGATCCCAGTCCATATCCCAGTGGGTGTAAAGCCAGTCTTATCCCAGTCCAGATCCCAGTGGGTGTAAAGCCAGTCTGATCCCAGTCCAGATCCCAGTGGGTGTAAAGCCAGTCTGATCCCAGTCCAGATCCCAGTGGGTGTAAAGCCAGACAGATCCCAGTCCAGATCCCAGTGGGTGTAAAGCCAGTCTGATCCCAGTCCAGATCCCAGTGGGTGTAAAGCCAGTCTGATCTCCGTCCATTCTCTGGAGCCTGGTGTTGTCGCCAAGGAGCGTTTGGACCGTCGGGACCAGGTTTCAGCTGCTGCTCAACGCCGCCATCCTTCCTCCCACAGATGGTCTGCCTGTACAAGCACCACCTGAACTGGACACAGCTAGACAAACTCATCTTTTTGAGAAGATCAGGGCGTTTTTTGCGACGAAGAGGCGATGCCCTGCATCAAAGTCAAGGGCAGGACAGAAACATGCTCTCCGAATATAGATTTCATTGTTCATGCGTGGATCGGACGGACCAGTCATCAGTACTATCTACAGTACCTCTATTCACATGACTCTCTCCTGACACTATCAGAAACAGTGTCAATATAAATAAAATAAATACAGTATGTAGAAGAACAATATCAATAACGATATCGGTGATCGATGAGGTAGTTATATGCATAGAATCCGGGGTAAAGTGGCTGAGCAGCAGGATATGTTGCTGCTAGAATAATCTTTATCCTGCTGCTCAGCCACTTTACCCCTGATTCTATGCATATAACTACCTCATCGATCACCGATATTGTTATTGATATTGTTCTTGTACATACTGTATTTATTTTATTTATATTGACACTATTTCTGATATTGCTACTGTGCAAGTAACCATTAGGCTGTACCGCGTACACCTTCTGTAGAGACCGATCCACTTGGCAAAATATTGATATATAAAATGAATATTGATATGTGTGGTCGTAACATGATTTTGTGACATACCACAACAATATCAAGTGTCCACCACATAAATATATGGCGCATGCATCTGTTTATGTAATGTACATGTGCACCTCACTCAGGTTTCAAATCAGGTTGCATGGCCTTAACTTATGTATCCAAACACACCAAGACAGTCGTGAAGAGGGCACGACAAAGCCTATTCCGCCTTAGGAGACTAAAAAGATTTGGCATGGGTCCTGAGATCCTCAAAAGGTTCTACAGCTGCAACATCGAGAGCATCCTGACTGGTTGTATCACTGCCTGGTATGGCAATTGCTCGGCCTCCAACCGCAAGGCACTACAGAGGGTAGTGCGTAGGGCCCAGTACATCACTGGGGCTAAGCTGCCTGCAATCTAGGACCTCTACACCAGGCGGTGTCAGAGGAAGGCCTTAAAAGACCACAGCCACCCCAGTCATAGAATGTTCTCTCTACTACCGCATGGCAAGCGGTACCGGAGTGCCAAGTCTAGGACCAAAAGGCTTCTCAACAGTTTTTACCCCCAAGCCATAAGACTCCTGAACAGGTAATCAAATGGCCACCCGGACTACTTGCATTGTGTACCCCACTGTCTTTTTACTGGTGTTTTTATTTCTTTACTTATCTATTGTTCACCTAATACCTTTTTTGCACTGTTGGTTAGAGCCTGTAAGTAAACATTTCACTGTAAGGTCTACTCCTGTTGTATTAGGGGCACGTGACAAATAAACTTTGATTTGATTTGAAGTACTGTGTGTTTGTAACAGTATATAAAGTATGCTAATGTACTGGTGTAAAGGCATTTCAGTGGTGTAAACTACATCAGTAAAAATACTTTAAAGTACAAAAGTATTTTTTGGGGTGGGGGTATTTATATTTTTGGCAACTTTTCCTTTTACTACAATCTGAAAAGAAATTATGTACTTTATATTCCATACATTTTCCCTGACACCCAAAAGTTCTCGTTACATTTTGACAGGAAAATACACACACTTACCAAGAGAACATCCCTGGTCATCCCTACTGCCTCTGATCTGGCGGATTCACTAAACAGAGAACATCCCTGGTCATCCCTACTGACTCTGATCTGGCGGATTCACTAAACAGAGAACATCCCTGGTCATCCCTACTGCCTCTGATCTGGAGGACTCACTAAACAGAGAACATCCCTGGTCATCCCTACTGCCTCTGATCTGGCGGACTCACTAAAGACAAATGCTTCATTTGTAAATGATGTGTTGAAGTGAAATCCCTGGCTATCCGTCAAATTGTTTTGTTTAAAGAACTTGTGCGGTTTGGTTTATTAAGGAATTTGAAGTGATTTATACTTTTACTCAAGTATGACAAATGTAGTACTTTTCCCCCATCACTGGATGTGGCTGAGGGTTACAGAATTTCTTTCACATGACCCATCAATTTAGACAAGTGTGTCTGGGTAAACTACTACCACTTTTAGTCTTAATCTTTACTACACTACTCACTATTTAGCACATGACCTCACATGTGAATCCTTAAAGAGATGGGTGGGGCTAAGGCTTAAGAGGGTGTGAGCGATGCTGAATGGGTGTAGACAAAGGAGAGCTCTCCAGTAGGTACCAAAACATTCAAAGGCCCTTTTCTCAAAAGTGAGTTTACAAGTTGATCAACTTTCAAAGCCAACTTTCAAAGCAGAATTACTTTCCCATTATTCCTCAAATGCAGTGTATGATATACCATTGTGTAGCTGTCTCTACTTTTATCCAATGTAAAAAATATTAATAAATCTAATTTTGCTACATAAGACCAATTTGAGCCGGTCAGTCACATAGAAATGTGTCCAGCTTGGCCAGGCTCGTCTTGCTCAGTCTCAGAGTAGTAGGGCTTGTCTAGGTTAATTTGGGTCGGCCACAAACGCTGGTGGAACAGATTACCAATGTTCCCCAGAGAGACGGCAGCCACACCACAGCCAAACACTACCAGACATAGGCTATAGCTTAACGGCAGAGACAGATATAGCCTAGACAAGAGAGGGAGGGACAGATGGACAGCGGTTGAAAGAGGGAAAAGGAGGACGTGATGCTGTCATGATAGAGCATCAGGAGGACTCCTGCTAAATCACACAATAAAGAGAATTTCAAATGTCTGGTTTATTTTCCCAAGGTGAGAAAAAAAGGGAGGAAACCCGCACACTGCTCTTGCTGGTTTCACCTGCTCTTGCTGGTGTCACTGCTCTTGCTGGTGTCACCGCTCTTTATTTTACGTAATGGATACGTAAAAGCTTAATAAAGAGCAGCAATACCAGCAAGAGCAGTGACACCAGCAAGAGCAGTGACACCAGCCAGAGCAGTGACACCAGCCAGAGCAGAGACACCATCCAGAGCAGAGACACCATCCAGAGCAGAGACACCATCCAGAGCAGAGACACCATCCAGAGCAGAGACACCATCCAGAGCAGAGACACCATCCAGAGCAGTGTGAGAGTTTCCTCTTTTCTCTCATCTTATTTAAACTGTTACCAGATGTTGCACCTGCAACAAAGATAGCTCAGACGTGCGAGTGCCTTTTTGAATTTATTTTCCCCCCAAGGTCTCATTGCTATGCAAAGTACCAGTTCTACCAGGAATCTCCTTTTGGATCACCACTTCCCTGTACAGCCTATAGGCTACTGCCTGCCCTCCTCCTCAAGCGCAAACACATTGTGTTCACATGCATTAATCATTCAAGACAGTATAAATATGGATTCAAGCAAAGCGGAGAGGACAAGCTGCTTATTATTTCAAGTGACCATTAAAATGGAATCTGATTATCCACTGGCAACCCCCTCCTCCCCACACACACACACGTGTGGTGGGGGTATTCAACTCACGGTGCAGCCCAAGCGTAATGCATTCCACATAAAGATAATGTATTCACAACACTGAATTAAACACAGGGCTAGTACAGAATAAAATTTGAATACAGAACTGGTTTGTGTACTGTGTTAGAACGGAGGGCTTTTTAGAAGGTAATTTCCTGGGTCATTGTTACCAAATGCGCAGTAGGAAATGGTGTTTTACAAGTGGAGTTGTGTAAGCTACCGGAGTTGTCACAACTCACATCTAACTGCTGATTGTGGCTTTTCGAAAGGTGGGTTCACCGTATGAAATATTGTTGGTAGTTTCGCTTTAAAAACAGGTCATTTCAACATGAACAGGGTAAAGGTGCAATTTCATAATGACAGCAATCATTTTTTGGGAGCCGCACTGGTCAGAACAGGAGAAGAAACCAGCTCTCCTCCCTAAAGATCCAAACGGTCAGAACAATTTCGCTTTTGAGACGGGGGTAAAATCCCAAACTGTGTTGTGCTAATTGGCTATGTATGTCATAGCTAATTTCTAAAGATAAATATCGACATATTACTAGCTCAAAATAATATTACTAGGATTGTGTCTTTGGCTGCTGGACAACGAAAGAAAGTTGAGAACATGAGAGAAATACCGGTTTAAATGGCATATGAGGAAGTGTTTATAAAATAATCCCCTTAACATTCCTATGGTGGGAGCACTAAGACATGCCTCATGAAATGACAAAAACGTCTAGGTTTAAAACAATTTACTTCATGGTTAAATATTTTAAAAATGTTATTTGCTTCTGTTCAGATTACCTCAGGTATGTCTACAGAATTTTTATTTTATTTTTATTTAACCTTCAGTTAACTAGGCAAGTTAGTTAAGAACAAATTCTTATTTACAATGACAGCCTACCCGTCAAACACCCCCGCTAATTGATAATTAGAAAACCCTTTGCAATTATGTTAGCACAGCTGAAAACGGTTGTCCTGCTTAAATAAGCAATAAAACTGTCCTTCTTTAGACTAGTTGAGTATCTGGAGCATCAGCATTTGTGGGTTTGATTACAGGCTCAAAATGGCCAGAAACAAAGACCTTTCTTCTGAAACTCGTCAGTCTATTCTTGTTCTGAGAAATGAAGGCTATTCCATGCGAGAAATTGCCAAGAAACTGAAGATCTGGTATAACGCTGTGTACTACTCCCTTCACAGAACAGCGCAAACTGGCTCTAGCCAGAATATAAATAGGATTGGGAGGCCTCGGTGCACAACTGAGCAAGAGGACAAGTACATTAGAGTGTCTAGTTTGGGAAACAGACGCCTCACAAGTCCTCAAATGGCAGCTTCATTAAATAGTACCCGCAAAACACCAGTCTCAACGTCAACAGTGAAGAGGCGACTCCGGGATGATGGCATTCTAGGCAGAGTTCCTCTGTCCAGTGTCTGTGTTCTGTTGCCCATCTTTTCTTTTCATTGTCCAGTCTGAGATATGGCTTTTTCTTTGCAACTCTGCCTAGAAGGCCAGCATTCCGGAGTCGCCTCTCCACTGTTGACGTTGAGACTGGTGTTTTTCGGGTACTATTTAATGAAGCTGCCAGTTTAGGACTTGTGAGACGTCTGTTTCTCAAACTAGACATTATTTATGTACATACACATAGCTACTGTTTTTCAATTTTCAAAAAGGAATTTAATTGGCTGTTTTGGTTAATGGTCTGAGTCCCTTGGCAGATTGGGCACATCTTGAAGACCAAACGGCCTTACCCCTAAAAATCACTCAATTCCAGGCCTGCACGTCAGCACAGACAGATCCAGCTCAGACAGATCCAGCTAAGCTCCATCAGTATCAGACTTTAATTTAGAATGGAAAATTAATGTTGGATGAAACAATTGTTAGTGCATCGAATCATATGGAATTAATCAATCAAACCGAATCTCGTAATAAAACGATAGTTCTTGTATCGTATGGCAGCCCACGTATCTAGATGCATATCGAATGGTGCTTGTAAGGAGAGCTGCACATCCCTCTTATAGATCGTCTCCACATGCCACCATTATTGTGTGATGTAGGCTATAGCTGACAAAACATGCCCTGGTGCATAGACATAATTAGTATATTACTGTACCCCTGATAAAAAAAAAACACTGCTTCCTATTCTCTCCACCCTCAGGTCTCCTCACCCCACGGCATGGTTCTCTGAAATGTCACAATAAAGACTGTGTGGGATGCTCAGTCTGCATTTAGGAGACGCACACACCTCTGTCCCGGTTTCCCAAGTCAATGAAACTGCATTAACAACCCACACACAGACACACCATATCTCTCTCTCTTCATAGATGGAAGTCTGATGCCTGTCTGCTGTGGTAAGACCGTAGCGGAGGAGTCGGGTGGTTTATCTACAGGGGATCATGTACATGATCACAGACTAGGCTACATACACCCTCTCAGAACAGAAGAAAACAGAAGTGAAGATACGAGACAAGACACTAGTGGTAACCACAGAGACCCTCCTATAGAGACTAGTAGTAACCACAGAAACCCTCCTATAGAGACTAGTAGTAACCACAGAGACCCTCCTATAGAGACTAGTAGTAACCACAGAGACCCTCCTATAGAGACTAGTAGTAACCACAGAGACCCTCCTATTGAGACTAGTAGTAACCACAGAGAGCTTGGGCTGACTTGTCATACCCTCATATGGAGAGAGACCGAGATGAGCCACAGCTGCCTACAATACCAGGGCCAATCTACTAGGAGGTAAACCATCTCGGTCTGTTTACATGGAGTATATAAACTCAGCAAAAAAATAAACATCCCTTTTTCAGGACCCGGTCTTTCAAAGATAATTTGTTTCCCATGCTTGTTCAATGAACCATAAACAATTAATGAACATGCACCTGTGGAACGGTCGTTAAGACACTAACAGCTTACAGACGGTAGGCAATTAAGTTATGAAAACTTAGAGGCATTTCTACTGACTCTGAAAAACACCAAAAGAAAGATGCCCAGGGTCCCTGCTCATCTGAGTGAACGTGCCTTAGCCATGCTGCAAGGAGGCATGAGGACTGCAGATGTGGCCAGGGCATTAAATTGCAATGTCAGTACAACTGCCCGAGTTACACCAGGAACGCACAATCCCTCCATCAGTGCTCAGACTGTCCGCAATAGGCTGAGAGAGACTGGACTGAAAGATTGTAGGCCTGTTGTAAGGCAGGTCCTCACCAGACATCACTGGCAACAACGTCACCTATGTGCACAAACCCACCGTCGCTGGACCAGACAGGACTGGCAAAAAGTGCTCTTCACTGATGAGTCGCGGTTTTGTCTCCCCAGGGGTGATGGTTGGATTCGCGTTTATCATCGAAGGAATGAGCGTTACACCGAGGCCTGTACTCTGGAGCGGGATCGATTTGGAGGTGGAGGGTCCGTCATGGTCTGGGGCGGTGTGTCACAGCCTCATCGGACTGAGCTTGTTGTCATTGCAGGCAATCTCCACGCTGTGCGTTACAGGGAAGACATCCTCCTCCCTTATGTGGTACCCTTCCTGCAGGCTCATCCTGACATGACCCTCCAGCATGACAATGCCACCAGCCATACTGCTTGTTCTGTGCGTGATTTCCTGCAAGACAGGAATGTTCTGCCATGGCCAGCGAAGAGCCCGGATCTCAATCCCATTGAGCACGTCTGGGACCTGTTGGATTGGAGGGTGAGGGCTAGGGCCATTCCCCCCAGAAATGTCCGGGAACTTGCAGGTGCCTTGGTGGAAGAGTGGGGTAACATCTCACAGCAAGAACTGGCAAATCTGGTGCAGCCCATGAGGAGGAGAGGCACTGCAGTACTTAATGCAGCTGGTGGCCACACCAGATACTGATTGTTACTTTTGATTTTGACCCCCCCGCCCCCCCACCCCTTTGTTCAGGGAAAAGTATTCAACTTCTGTGGAACTTGTTCAGTTTATGTCTCAGTTGTTGAATCTTATGTTCATACAGATATTTACACATGTTAAGTTTGCTTAAAATAAACACAGTTGACAGTGAGGGGGCGTTTCTTTTCTGTTGCCGAGTCTACTTTCATTTCACCCAGGAGCAGCACGTAAAAACCAACCACCTTTCCACTTCCACATTAGTGGAATCAAAACATACGGAAACCATGTTTGACTCTGTTCCTTTGATCCCATTCCAGTCATCACAATGAGCCCGTCCTCCTATAGCTACTCCCACCAGCCTCCACTGTTCCACATACACCACACATACATGGCCTCTGCCACGGTTTCATTTGTGTGAGTGGTAAACCTCGGTGGTTGTTGTTGTTGTTGTTGTTGTTGTTGTTGAAAAGGGCTTGTCAGAGATTGAGTGTTGTGCTGGCTAGCCTGTCTAGGAGGCTGTAGTCCCTTTGTGATATATAGAGTGAGAGTGCTGTGCTGGCTAGCCTGTCTAGGAGGCTGTAGTCCCTTTGTGATATATAGAGTGAGAGTGCTGTGCTGGCTAGCCTGTCTAGGAGGCTGTAGTCCCTTTGTGATATATAGAGTGAGAGTGCTGTGCTGGCTAGCCTGTCTAGGAGGCTGCAGTCCCTTTGTGATATATAGAGTGAGTGTGTTGTGCTGGCTAGCCTGTCTAGGAGGCTGCAGTCCCTTTGTGATATATAGAGTGAGTGTGTTATGCTGGCTAGCCTGTCTAGGAGGTTATAGTCCCTTTGTGATATATAGAGTGAGTGTGTTGTGCTGGCTAGCCTGTCTAGGAGGCTGTAGTCCCTTTGTGATATATAGAGTGAGAGTGCTGTGCTGGCTAGCCTGTCTAGGAGGCTGCAGTCCCTTTGTGATATATAGAGTGAGTGTGTTGTGCTGGCTAGCCTGTCTAGGAGGCTGCAGTCCCTTTGTGATATATAGAGTGAGAGTGCTGTGCTGGCTAGCCTGTCTAGGAGGCTGTAGTCCCTTTGTGATAAAGAGAAGCTGTGGTTTGCTGGGTCTGTTTATAACAGAGATCCATATCTGACAACACAGGAGCAGCCGTCAGAGCTCACCTCACACAGCCCGACAAGTAAACACAGGACTGAATCCAGACATTAGTAGTCGGGCAGTGTGAAGTAAAACACAGGACCAAAGGAAAAATAAGTCAAATGAAATACATTCATTAGGCCCTAATCTATGAATTTCACATGACTGGGAATACAGATATGCGTCTGTTGGTCACAGATACCTTTAAAAAAGGTAGGGGCGTGGATCAGAAAACCAGTCAGTATCTGGTGAGACCACCGTTTACCTCATGCAGCGCAACACATCTCCTTCACATAGAGTTGACCAGGCTGTTGATTGTGGCCTGTGGAATGTTGTCCCACTCTTCTTCAATGGCTGTGCCGAGTTGCTGGATATTGACAGGGAACTGGAACAATGTGTCGTACACGTTGATCCAGAGCATCCCAAACATGCTCAATGTGTGAGACGTCTGGTGAGAATGCAGGCCATGGAAGAACATACATTTTCAGCTTCCAGGAATTGTGTACAGATCCTTGCGACATGGGGCCGTGCATTATCATGCTGAAACATGAGGTAATGGTGGCGGATGAATGGCACGACAATGGGCCTCAGGATCTCGTCACGGTATTAATGTGCATTCAAATTGTCAACAATAAAATGCATTTGTGTTCATTGTCTGTAGCTTATGTCGGTCCATACCATAACCCCACCATGGGGCACTCTGTTCACAATGTTGACATCAGCAAACCGCTCGCCCACACGACGCCATATAAGCGTTCTACCATCTGCCTGGTACAGTTTAAACTGGGATTCATCCTTGAAGAGCACACTTCTCCAGCATACGAGTGGACATCGAAGGGGAGTATTTGCCCACTGAAGCCGGTTACGATGCCAAAACTGCAGTCAGGTCAAGACCCTGGTGAGGACAACGAACTGAGACGGTTTCTGACAGTTTGTGCAGAAATTCTTCGGTTGTGCAAACCCAAAGTTTCATCAGCTGTCCGGATGGCTGGTCTCAGACAATCCAGCAGGTGAAGAAGACAGATGTGGAGGTCCTGGGCTGGTGTGGTTATACTTGGTCTGCGGTTGTGAGGCCAGTTGGACATACCGCCAAATTCTCTAAAACAATGTCTTATGGTAGAAAAATGTAATATTAAATTCTCTGGCAACAGCTCTGGTGGACATTCCTGCAGTCAGCTTGCAAATTGCATGCTCCCTGAAAACTTGAGACATCAGTGGCATTGTGTTGTGTGACAAAACAGCACATTTTAGAGTGGCCTTTTATTGTCCCCAGCACAAAGTGCACCTGTGTAATGATCCTGCTGTTTAAAAAGCTTCTTGATATGCCACACCTATCAGGTGGATGGATTATCTTGGCAAAAGAGAAATAACAGGGATGTAAACAAATTTGAGAGAAATAAGCTTTTTTGTGTGTATGGAACATTTCTGGGATCTTTTATTTCAGCTCATGAAACATGGGACCATGTTGTGTTTAACTTCCTAGCAAGACTTGGAGAATTAGGTGATTGGGGAGCAGAGGAAAAATACTTAATTTCACTGTGTGCTCATGTTTGAGACCAGAAATAGTTTAAATGAGTGCAATGAATTATTTCAGGTAACAAGCAATGAGCTTAATTCCTGAGACCTGTCTAAACCATTGGTGTGCTATTAGTTTGTTGGTACAGAGATATTGACCTAATGAGTCCTCTTAGCTGAGACTGGCTTACAGGACAATACATGATATGAGCCAATAGCAGGAAGTGAGTAGGATGGTTTTAGTATGGTAGAAGTGTAACAAAGAGTTGGAGAGGGGCATAGAGGGAAACAGACAGGGGTAATTCATCCTCCCAAGGGCCAGATTTTTTCATCCCTGCGTTTACCGAGCGGAACGGCTAGGATATTGAGATGGGATCAGAGGGTGGTGAGATGTTTCAGCAAAAGATAAAGACCACATTACAAACACAGATTTCCTCTCTCTACCAGGAAAACCCAGAGAGAGAGCAGAGAAAGAGAGCAGAGAAAGGGAGCAGAGAAAGAACAATTGCGCCTCTCATCCCTGAATTCATTCCTCCATCCTCCTGAAAAGCCATTCTGTGTCACAGAGGAGATTAGGGACAAACACACAGATATGGGGCAGGGAGAGGGCGCTACGGGGATTAGTCATCTCCGGATGAGGAGCAGGGAGAGGGCGCTACGGGGATTAGTCATCTCCGGATGACGAGCAGGGAGAGGGCGCTACGGGGATTAGTCATCTCCGGATGACGAGCAGGGAGAGGGCGCTACGGGGATTAGTCATCTCCGGATGACGAGCAGGGAGAGGGCGCTACGGGGATTAGTCATCTCCGGATGACGAGCAGGGAGAGGGCGCTACGGGGATTAGTCATCTCCGGATGACGAGCAGGGAGAGGGCGCTACGGGGATTAGTCATCTCCGGATGACGAGCAGGGAGAGGGCGCTACGGGGATTAGTCATCTCCGGATGACGAGCAGGGAGAGGGCGCTACGGGGATTAGTCATCTCCGGATGACGAGCAGGGAGAGGGCGCTACGGGGATTAGTCCGGATGACGAGCAGGGAGAGGGCGCTACGGGGATTAGTCCAGATGAGGAGCAGGAGAGGGCGCTACGTGGATTAGTCCGGATGACGAGCAGGGAGAGGGCGCTACGGGGATTAGTCCAGATGAGGAGCAGGGAGAGGGCGCTACGGGGATTAGTCCAGATGAGGAGCAGGGAGAGGGCGCTACGGGGATTAGTCCAGATGAGGAGCAGGGAGAGGGCGCTACGGGGATTAGTCCAGATGAGGAGCAGGGAGAGGGCGCTACGGGGATTAGTCCAGATGAGGAGCAGGGAGAGGGCGCTACGGGGATTAGTCCAGATGAGGAGCAGGGAGAGGGCGCTACGGGGATTAGTCCAGATGAGGAGCAGGGAGAGGGCGCTACGGGGATTAGTCCAGATGAGGAGCAGGGAGAGGGCGCTACGGGGATTAGTCCAGATGAGGAGCAGGGAGAGGGCGCTACGGGGATTAGTCCAGATGAGGAGCAGGGCACACTTGGATCTACCATTCCAGTGTTAAATTGCTAGATTGTAATTACTTAGCCACCATGGCCTATTTATTGCCTTACCTTCCCTCATTTGCACACATTGTATATAGATGTTTTTTTCCTACTGTATTATTGACTGTATGTTTGTTTTACTCCATGTGTAACTCTGTGTTGTTGTATGTGTCGAACTGCTTTGCTTTATCTTGGCCAGGTCGCAGTTGTAAATGAGAACTTGTTCTCAACTGGCCTACCTGTATTATGACATCATATAGAACTACCTGGTTAAATAAAGGTGTATTATGACATCATATAGAACTACCTGGTTAAATAAAGGTGTATTATGACATCATATAGAACTACCTGGTTAAATAAAGGTGTATTATGACATCATATAGAACTACCTGGTTAAATAAAGGTGTATTATGACATCATATAGAACTACCTGGTTAAATAAAGGTGTATTATGACATCATATAGAACTACCTGGTTAAATAAAGGTGTATTATGACATCATATAGAACTACCTGGTTAAATAAAGGTGTATTATGACATCATATAGAACTACCTGGTTAAATAAAGGTGTATTATGACATCATATAGAACTACCTGGTTAAATAAAGGTGAAATAAAAAAATAGGATAAAAAAAAGTTGGTGTAGTCAGTCACACAAAGATCAAATAGATGAAGTTTATTTACAGAAGGCAGGATATAGGTGTTCTCATAAAAGGACTAGGTTTGTGACAGGCTCCTCCTTCCCAGTGGGACTAACCTTACGATTACACACGGAGTGCAACACGATGGTTGAGTTCCTGCCCCGACTACAGTGTAGACACATGGCAGATCTTACAATGCCTGGAAAGGTATTTAACATATTAGCCAGGGTCTAAAATGAACACACGCAATCTGCCAAATGCGGGGTCGATTTTTTTGGGGGCATTGACTGTTAAGAATGTCTAATTCACCGGCCACGTCGGCGGGTGGTCACGCTCAGGACTCTACCGTGCGAGCATTTCATAAAAATAGTCAAGTCAAGTATGGGCACAAGTGCAAGTTGTGATTTATAGCCATAAAAAAATGCTGCAGTAGCTGTTTTTCTGCTGTTTTGTTTCATATCTGGTAACGTACAAAGAAATCTCAACGCTAACTTTAAAGCTATCCTACCTCACACGCAGCAACACTGCCTGTAAAGGGGTCTGTGAGCGCTGAGTGAAGTGCTGAAATATTTGTTTTTAGAAGAAAATGTGCACAGGCATAAAAGTTGGTCTAATTTACTCAAAAGGCTACTAAAAAGTGAGACTTCGTGTCCTCGTGTTTCTTGGCTATTTACATTGTTTTATTCACTAATTGGGTTGTTTTCCAATGAGAGTTCGCTTCAACTACTAGCAAAAAGATCTTCCTTGTCTGCTAGTCAGATTCTCTACTGTCAGTCGCCCTGTTACCAAGGTAACATTAAAAAGGGGCAGATGAACATTTGGTTTTTAATTTCACCTTAATTTAACCAGGTGGGCCAGTTGAGAACAAGTTCTCATTTACAACTGCGACCTGGCCAAGATAAAGCAGTGCGACAAAAACAACAACAGAGTTACACATGGAATAAACAAACGTACAGTCAATAAGACAATAGAAAAGGTCTAAGTACAGTGTGTGCAAATGTAGTTCTCTGAAGACAAAGTCACAGAATATTAAATTAAAATTGAGCATTATACCACATCACTTCTTACTTGTAATACATTTCTTGTTTTAGAAATATTACTAAGCATGCTCAGCCATTCTTTTTCTGTTTTTGTTGTGTAATTATGGCGAAAAATATATATTGGCTGGTAAAAACTGAGTGGCTGGTATTTATTATATCTACCTTCCACAGTGGCTGGTATACTAAAAAGTAAATTTTAGGCCCTGATATCAGCTAATCACATCATATGACATAGACAAGGCATGCAACCATTGGTTGATTGAATGCAACGCCGGCTCATCTAGTCGGGCAGGAACTCTACCAACACCCCCTACTGTGTGACTCACACAACACTGCTCATCTCACTGTGACAGACCGAGCCGACCCAGAGAGAGACCGGCCGACCCAGAGAGAGACCGGCCGACCCAGAGAGAGACCGGCCGACCCAGAGACAACAGCTAGTCTGCATGCTGACTCTCAGAACCATGACAATGAAACTGTTCACATTAATTCAGTCAGCATCGGATTGGTTTTAATTCAGTCAGCACCGGATTGGTTTTAATTCAGTCAGCACCGGATTGGTTTTAATTCAGTCAGCACCGGATTGGTTTTAATTCAGTCAGCACCGGATTGGTTTTAATTCAGTCAGCACCGGATTGGTTTTAATTCAGTCAGCATCGGATTGGTTTTAATTCAGTCAGCATCGGATTGGTTTTAATTCAGTCAGCATCGGATTGGTTTTAATTCAGTCAGCATCGGATTGGTTTTAATTCAGTCAGCATCGGATTGGTTTTAATTCAGTCAGCATCGGATTGGCTTTAATTCAGTCAGCATCGGATTGGTTTTAATTCAGTCAGCATCGGATTGGTTTTAATTCAGTTAGCATCGGAATCCGTTTGCTGTCGCGTGGAAAGTAGTCTTAGAAATGGGCTGAAATGAGTCTAAAATGGTTACAAACTTTTCTATTAATTTAAGTTGAAGATCTATATATTTCTTGTGGGCATTCCTCCAGTCTGGAACTTAAATAGTTTAATGGCAGCCAGACAGTCGATGCTACTGTTAGTTTACACAGTGTTTTATTGACTGCTATTACTGTTTTACTGCCATTACACAAAAGGATCTGTGAGGGTGAAAAACTAAACACCCTAAGACTCTCACAAACACACGAATACAGGCCTACAGTAGGACTAGGTTCCAGAAAGAGACAACAGACTTACTAATACAGGCCTACAGCAGGACTAGGTTCCAGAGAGAGACAACAGACACACGAATACAGGCCTACAGTAGGACTAGGTTCCAGAAAGAGACAACAGACACACGAATACAGGCCTACAGTAGGACTAGGTTCCAGAAAGAGACAACAGACACACGAATACAGGCCTACAGTAGGACTAGGTTCCAGAGAGAGACAACAGACACACGAATACAGGCCTACAGTAGGACTAGGTTCCAGAAAGAGACAACAGACTTACTAATACAGGCCTACAGCAGGACTAGGTTCTAGAGAGAGACAACAGACACACGAATACAGGCCTACAGCAGGACTAGGTTCTAGAGAGAGACAACAGACACACGAATACAGGCCTACAGCAGGACTAGGCTCCAGAGAGAGACAACAGACCCACGAATACAGGCCTACAGTAGGACTAGGTTCTAGAGAGACAGACACACGAACACAGGCCTACAGTAGGACTAGGTTCCTGAGAGAGACAACAGAAACATGAATAAAGGCCTACAGTATGACTAGGTTCCAGAGAGAGACAACAGAAAAACAAATAACGGCCTACAGTGGGACTAGGTTCCAGAGAGAGACAACAGACACACGAATACAGGCCTACAGTAGAACTAGGTTCCAGAGAGAGACAACAGACACACGAATACAGGCCTACAGTAGGACTAGGTTCCAGAAGGACAAGACACAAATACAGGCCTACAGTAGGACTAGGTTCCAGAGAGAGACAACAGACACACGAATACAGGCCTACAGTAGGACTAGGTTCCAGAAGGACAAGACACAAATACAGGCCTACAGTAGGACTAGGTTCCACAGAGACAACAGACACACAGACCTCTCAATTCACCTCTCAATCAGTTTGTTAATCCTCTGTCTCATATAAAAACATAATTCTGACTGGCCTCCTCCCAGCATCTGGAGTTAATCAGTGAGGACCCTGGAAGTTCAGCTAAAGCTCTTAATAACAACTTGAGGCTAAACTCAGGGTCAGCCCACAGTCCCCGGGGCTGCCTGGCCCTCCTTCCCTCCACCATACATAGGCATACTCGGCTTCCCTTCTGAAGGGCATGAAGCCCATGATGCCTCTATATTGAATGGACACAATTCACAGACACTCATAACAGGTGGACTGAGGCGAACCCATAAAAACACATTCAAATCAGCAAGACCCTGGTATGAAAAGACTGGAGACGAGACTCTCCACATACAAGAGATGTTCCTTGCTCAAGTGTTAGAATTATATATATTTTTTTTAAAACACACACAAAGCTGAATGTTAAATCTGCACGTAGCATCTAGTCAGTCACCTAACCCTGACATTCTCAGTGGTGAAAACGTGTGTGTTCACCACTGGATAAGAGTGTCTGCTAAACCAATCAAAATGTAGAAAAACAAAAATACAAAAAAATATATATATATATATTTATTTTTTAATTACAGGAGCTCACCACTCCACACTAGCCTGTTATTACAGGAGTTCAAAAAAGCCAAAATCAATGAGACTGGGCAGATAGCAGGGCCATCGTCTGTTTGCCCTAAAAAAAAAGGTCAGGCTAGCAACACACTGGGTCAAATGGGTCAAACGACCTCGGACCCCAGTTCAAGTGTAACAGCTGCCGAGTTCAAAAGATCACAAGCGCCGTCTGGGGCAAAAAGACTAGTAAAAACAACCTTTGAAATTGAACGACGTAGATTACCTTTAAACAAACCTAGAGAGCAAAGCCAGTAACCGCAGACAAGACTAGGCCTAAACAGTCTAGATGTCATTTTACTTGGCTACATCTGTGTGCCATGCATTAGGTGAGCGCAACAGAGGTTTAGGCCTGAACGCTTTAAAACGGACGGCCGGTTCACTTCGCACGGACAGCATTATTATTAAAGCGGGAAAGATAAGTGTCGGGTGAAGCGCTTCAAAATGCTGATTAATATCTCCCTCCCAAACCGGAATTTCAGGATGGTCTTGTAGCACAGCCAGGATAGGCTACAGCATCCAAACCGACCCGAACTGTCAATGGACAAATACATATCAGTATATAAGCTAGGTGTACACACACACACACACACACACACACAACCTAAAACACATTACACCAGGAGTAGCATTAATGCAGAATTCAGCGTTTTTTCACACCAAAAAAAAAAAAAGGAAATGCTTAAGAAATATCTTGCTGTGTTTTGTAAACGCAGCTCTAAAATGCTTCTTATTGTAATTTCTGCTTATGGTAAATTCTGCTTATTGTAAATTCTGCTCCGCGTCAGATATGTTGTGCTTCAGTCGCACTTCACAAACAGGCATTCTATCAACAGACAGCGCTCTGACTGATGTCTAGCTACTTGGATTATTTACTTTTCTCGCTGTAGCCTACTTTTCTCTGGTAAAAAGGTAGGATTAACTTAAAGCAAAACATTAGGACATTTGAAATAGAATGTCCATGCATAGTTTTTTGCAAAAAAATACCTTGCTTTTTCATTGTAAGCAATATAAAACGCAGTTGAAACGGTTTAAAAACCAGAGCGCGCGCGCGCGCACACCTGCGTATACAGGCAGTTGAATCATCATAATTGGAGCAGGTTTTTTGCTGAGCCCAGTGGTCTGTGTGTGTGTGTTATTTTTAGAGGCCTAGCAGCGGCAGCCTGTAACCCTCGCCGGGTTGGCAGCGGCAGCCTGTAACCCTCGCCGGGTTGGCAGCGGCAGCCTGTAACCCTCGCCGGGTTGGCAGCGGCGGGACCACGGCAGCCTCAACTCTAGCACCGCTTTCTACCCTTGTCAAAACGGTGCTGAGCCCAAGACCAACAGAAAGGTGAAGGATGATGGAGAAAATATAGCACTTCTAGGAGTCAGAGTATCTAACTAAAACAAACACTGGGAAAATATCCACATCTCCTGTAAAAATAGGAACTTAAAATGGTCCTTGTAAAATGGAAAAACATGCAGACCTGGTGGAGTCTAGCCTTCTCTAATTGAACATAACATACGACTAAGAGACTTAAACGATGACCTCACTGAATCTATGAAACATTTAGAGCCCCTGTGGACTGGACACACAGAAAACACCCCCTTTAAAAGCAAACCAATAAAACTTGACTGCTGAACACAGACTGGCCCCTTCATAAGGACAGGGCTTAGCTCATGGTCCTGCTGAACACAGACTGGCCCCTTCATTAGGACAGGGCTTAGCTCATGGTCCTGCTGAACACAGACTGGCCCCTTCATTAGGACAGGGCTTAGCTCATGGTCCTGCTGAACACAGACTGGACCCTTCATTAGGACAGGGCTTAGCTCATGGTCCTGCTGAACACAGACTGGACCCTTCATTAGGACAGGGCTTAGCTCATGGTCCTGCTGAACACAGACTGGACCCTTCATAAGGACAGGGCTTAGCTCATGGTCCTGCTGAACACAGACTGGTCCCTTCATTAGGACAGGGCTTAGCTCATGGTCCTGCTGAACACAGACTGGCCCCTTCATTAGGACAGGGCTTAGCTCATGGTCCTGCTGAACACAGACTGGCCCCTTCATTAGGACAGGGCTTAGCTCATGGTCCTGCTGAACACAGACTGGACCCTTCATTAGGACAGGGCTTAGCTCATGGTCCTGCTGAACACAGACTGGACCCTTCATTAGGACAGGGCTTAGCTCATGGTCCTGCTGAACACAGACTGGACCCTTCATTAGGACAGGGCTTAGCTCATGGTCCTGCTGAACACAGACTGGACCCTTCATTAGGACAGGGCTTAGCTCATGGTCCTGCTGAACACAGACTGGACCCTTCATTAGGACAGGGCTTAGCTCATGGTCCTGCTGAACACAGACTGGACCCTTCATAAGGACAGGGCTTAGCTCATGGTCCTGCTGAACACAGACTGGTCCCTTCATTAGGACAGGGCTTAGCTCATGGTCCTGCTGAACACAGACTGGCCCCTTCATTAGGACAGGGCTTAGCTCATGGTCCTGCTGAACACAGACTGGCCCCTTCATTAGGACAGGGCTTAGCTCATGGTCCTGCTGAACACAGACTGGACCCTTCATTAGGACAGGGCTTAGCTCATGGTCCTGCTGAACACAGACTGGACCCTTCATTAGGACAGGGCTTAGCTCATGGTCCTGCTGAACACAGACTGGCCCCTTCATTAGGACAGGGTTTAGCTCATGGTCCTGCTGAACACAGACTGGACCCTTCATTAGGACAGGGCTTAGCTCATGGTCCTGCTGAACACAGACTGGCCCCTTCATTAGGACAGGGTTTAGCTCATGGTCCTGCTGAACACAGACTGGCCCCTTCATTAGGACAGGGTTTAGCTCATGGTCCTGCTGAACACAGACTGGACCCTTCATTAGGACAGGGCTTAGCTCATGGTCCTGCTGAACACAGACTGGACCCTTCATTAGGACAGGGCTTAGCTCATGGTCCTGCTGAACACAGACTGGACCCTTCATTAGGACAGGGCTTAGCTCATGGTCCTGCTGAACACAGACTGGACCCTTCATTAGGACAGGGCTTAGCTCATGGTCCTGCTGAACACAGACTGGCCCCTTCATTAGGACAGGGTTTAGCTCATGGTCCTGCTGAACACAGACTGGCCCCTTCATTAGGACAGGGTTTAGCTCATGGTCCTGCTGAACACAGACTGGACCCTTCATTAGGACAGGGCTTAGCTCATGGTCCTGGTAGAGACAGAAATGAACTCCTCAGGGTCTGGAGATGGAGAGGAAAAGAAAAGGAGAGAGTACGAAGGGGGGATTCAATCTCTGGATTTACAACCAAGCACCGATATCACAATTCAATCCCTGTAGTCAATAATGCCAGAGAGAAACCCAAGTCTTCTGGGGTCATCTATAGATACCGTCAGCCTGCCAGCCAGTTACTGGGTCCAGGCATAGTGCCGTCAGCCAGCCAGCCAGCCACCGGGTCCAGGCATAGTGCCGTCAGCCAGCCAGCCAGTTACTGGGTCCAGGCATAGTGCCGTCAGCCAGCCAGCCAGTTACTGGGTCCAGGCATAGTGCCGTCAGCCAGCCAGTCAGTTACTGGGTCCAGGCATAGTGCCGTCAGCCAACCAGCCAGCCAGTTACTGGGTCTAGGCATAGCGCCGTCAGCCAACCAGCCAGCTACTGGGTCCAGGCATAGTGCCGTTAGCCAGCCAGCCAGTTACAGGGTCTAGGCATAGCGCCGTCAGCCAGCCAGCTGCTGGGTCCAGGCATAGTGCTGTCAGCCAGACAGCCAGCCAGTTACTGGGTCCAGGCATAGTGCAGTCAGCCAGCCAGCCAGTTACTGGGTCCAGGCATAGTGCCGCCAGCCAGCCAGCCAGCCAGTTACTGGGTCCAGGCATAGTGCCGCCAGCCAGCCAGCCAGCCAGTTACTGGGTCCAGGCATAGTGCCGCCAGCCAGCCAGCCAGCCAGTTACTGGGTCCAGGCATAGTGCCGCCAGCCAGTTACTGGGTCCAGGCATAGTGCCGTCAGCCAACCAGCCAGACAGTTACTGGGTCTAGGCATAGCGCCGTCAGCCAGCCAGCTACTGGGTCCAGGCATAGTGCCGTCAGCCAGACAGCCAGCCAGGCACTGGGTCTAGGCATTGTGCCGTCAGCCAGCCAGCTAGCCAGTTACTAGGTCCAGGCATTGTGCCGTCAGCCAGCCTGCCAGCCAGTTACTGGGTCCAGGCATAGTGCCGTTAGCCAGCCAGCCAGTGATATCGGTGCCAGCCAGGTCCAGGCATAGTGCCGCCAGCCAGCTACTGGGTCCAGGCATTGTGCTGTCAGCCAGCCAGTTACTGGGTCCAGGCATAGTGCCGTCAGCCAGCCAGTCAGTTACTGGGTCCAGGCATAGTGCCGTCAGCCAGCCAGTCAGTTACTGGGTCCAGGCATAGTGCCGTCAGCCAGCCAGTCAGTTACTGGGTCCAGGCATAGTGCCGTCAGCCAGCCAGTCAGTTACTGGGTCCAGGCATAGTGCCGTCAGCCAGCCAGTCAGTTACTGGGTCCAGGCATAGTGCCGTCAGCCAGTTACTGGGTCCAGGCATAGTGCCGTCAGCCAGCCAGTCAGTTACTGGGTCCAGGCATAGTGCCGTCAGCCAACCAGCCAGCCAGTTACTGGGTCTAGGCATAGCGCCGTCAGCCAACCAGCCAGCTACTGGGTCCAGGCATAGTGCCGTTAGCCAGCCAGCCAGTTACAGGGTCTAGGCATAGCGCCGTCAGCCAGCCAGCTGCTGGGTCCAGGCATAGTGCTGTCAGCCAGACAGCCAGCCAGTTACTGGGTCCAGGCATAGTGCAGTCAGCCAGCCAGCCAGTTACTGGGTCCAGGCATAGTGCCGCCAGCCAGCCAGCCAGCCAGTTACTGGGTCCAGGCATAGTGCCGCCAGCCAGCCAGCCAGCCAGTTACTGGGTCCAGGCATAGTGCCGCCAGCCAGCCAGCCAGCCAGTTACTGGGTCCAGGCATAGTGCCGCCAGCCAGTTACTGGGTCCAGGCATAGTGCCGTCAGCCAACCAGCCAGACAGTTACTGGGTCTAGGCATAGCGCCGTCAGCCAGCCAGCTACTGGGTCCAGGCATAGTGCCGTCAGCCAGACAGCCAGCCAGGCACTGGGTCTAGGCATTGTGCCGTCAGCCAGCCAGCTAGCCAGTTACTAGGTCCAGGCATTGTGCCGTCAGCCAGCCTGCCAGCCAGTTACTGGGTCCAGGCATAGTGCCGTTAGCCAGCCAGCCAGTGATATCGGTGCCAGCCAGGTCCAGGCATAGTGCCGCCAGCCAGCTACTGGGTCCAGGCATTGTGCTGTCAGCCAGCCAGTTACTGGGTCCAGGCATAGTGCCGTCAGCCAGCCAGTCAGTTACTGGGTCCAGGCATAGTGCCGTCAGCCAGCCAGTCAGTTACTGGGTCCAGGCATAGTGCCGTCAGCCAGCCAGTCAGTTACTGGGTCCAGGGCATAGTGCCGTCAGCCAGCCAGTCAGTTACTGGGTCCAGGCATAGTGCCGTCAGCCAGCCAGTCAGTTACTGGGTCCAGGCATAGTGCCGTCAGCCAGCCAGTCAGTTACTGGGTCCAGGCATAGTGCCGTCCAGCCAGCCAGTCAGTTACTGGGTCCAGGCATAGTGCCGTCAGCCAGCCAGTCAGTTACTGGGTCCAGGCATAGTGCCGTCAGCCAGCCAGTCAGTTACTGGGTCCAGGCATAGTGCCGTCAGCCAGCCAGCCAGTTACTGGGTCCAGGCATAGTGCCGTCAGCCAGCCAGCCAGTTACTGGGTCCAGGCATAGTGCCGTCAGCCAGCCAGCCAGTTACTGGGTCCAGGCATAGTGCCGTCAGCCAGCCAGCCAGTTACTGGGTCCAGTCATAGTGCCGTCAGCCAGCCAGCCAGTTACTGGGTCCAGGCAGAGTGCCGTCAGCCAGCCAGCCAGTTACTGGGTCCAGGCATAGTGCCGTCAGCCAGCCAGCTACTGGGTCCAGGCATAGTGCCGTCAGCCAACCAGCCAGCCAGTTACTGGGTCTAGGCATAGCGCCATCAGCCAACCAGCCAGCTACTGGGTCCAGGCATAGTGCCGTTAGCCAGCCAGCCAGTTACAGGGTCTAGGCATAGCGCCGTCAGCCAGCCAGCTGCTGGGTCCAGGCATAGTGCTGTCAGCCAGACAGTTACTGGGTCCAGGCATAGTGCCGTCAGCCAGCCAGCCAGTTACTGGGTCCAGGCATAGTGCCGTCAGCCAGCCAGCCAGTTACTGGGTCCAGGCATAGTGCCGTCAGCCAGCCAGTTACTGGGTCCAGGCATAGTGCCGCCAGCCAGCCAGTTACTGGGTCCAGGCATAGTGCCGTCAGCCAGCCAGGGAGTCAGTGGGTTAGGTACAGGGTCTGGGCAGTGTCGGGTGATGCTCACACTAGAAGCAAGAATAGGCATATATATTTCAGCTTGAGTTTCTGCACTGAGGACAGCTCTATATTTAGCTAGATGATGAAGTCGGCATGGCAACACACAACAAAGCCAACTAACTCCTAAACATATTCAGTTCTATATGGAACACAAAAGCACCCCCAAGATAACACAAGGCTGACCACAAATCGCTCAATCTTGTATGAGATGTGTGTGTACGTAAACACGCATAAAAGTCAATAAACAGACAAACAAAGGAACAGATATGAACACACAGACACTAGCCGTGGCAGGATCTGTCACTGGGCAGAGCGCTATTGTAACGGCATAGTGGCCCCGTCTCTTCTAATCTCGGTGTAGCAACAGAGGTGTAAATATATCCTCATCAGTCAAGAGTCCAGACCTCAACCTCATAAATTAACACTGATACTCCTGGAGACAACACCAGACAAACCGCTGAGAGATTTAAACCACTCGTGGTGGAGGTTGCCCCTAAAATGATCTGCTTCCCGTCACCTAATCTAACTTGACCCATTAGAACTGTCCCCAGATCAGTGTTTTGTTCTTCGTCAACCATAGACGGATTTATCAGATCACCATAGTGCACATAGATGTATGGCCTTTCTACACCTACCTCTGTACAGTAGGCATATACGATCAGCTACAGCTATACTAAGCTCCGTTCACTTGAAACTCATTCCCAGGAGGCTGGGATTAACCTGCACCTGAATCAGGTTTGAATTAACCCTACATATGAATTAGGCACATTTTATGAGTTGGACACTTTTAAATAAGTATTATGAAAATCATTGCATGTTGGGTATTTTTGAGGCATCTCAGGTAGGAATAAACACGTTGTTTGGCAGCACTGTTAAAACGTCAGGAAAAAGATGAAACCTCAAAAGAAACTGAAAACGGCTGTAATGATTAGGGACGTTAAAACTTTTTCCATCTGTATTCAACTATGATCCATTTTCCAGTGAGATCCCGCTAAAAGCATTGCCAGACGTGGTCACACTACCATTTAGAGTCATAAAAAAAACCTGGGAGAGACAGAGAGGAAAAACTAGCAGCTCAAAGCACTCTCGAACCCAGTGGTCACCAATCTTTTCAGAGTAAAGATCACTTTCTGAGATAAAATGCAAGCAGAGATCTACCGCTTAGTTTTTTGTTGTTGTTTTTTTTACATTTTTTTTTTTTAAATGTAACCAATTAAAACCAGTTGTGTAGCAATGAGGTTTGTGCAGTAGGCTATAGGTCCAATAGGTTATCACCGCATGTTGATAATAACAATGTGACCATTTTTCAAATATATAAAAAAAAATGATAGGTATATGATCACACTGGTAATAGATCACGTGTTGTATTACTTGTGAGGCACAGCTGACGGAGCATAATAATTCACTTTATTTATTTTTTACTGGACTGATAGCTTTCATCTGATGGTCAGTCTGAGGGAGAGAGGGAGCACTCTCACCCAACTCTCCCTCCCTCCCTCCCTCCGCTGTGAAAAGAGGACACTGCCTTCCAGCTGATGGCAAAACAAGTCACACTGCATTATTTCTGCCTCATGCAGCAATTCATATTGTTACTCCTATGACCAGAGAAAGTGAAATAATTCTCCATATTAAAAAAAGCCACAAGCCGCTAAAAATAACAATGCAAGCCTATCAGAACTCTTTTCTCCACTATTCTTTGTAGCTGCAGTGCTGGTTGTCGTGTGAGTGGAAGTAGGGAAAAACCCACATTTTATGGCTTATAACAGTGTTGAATAGAAAGTGTTGACAGTGCTGAGTAAAAAGTTAAACATGAGCTCACTTATAAAAACAGAAGCTCTTTGCTGTATTCGTTTCTGGACAGAGAGGGGAGAGAGGGAGGGGAGAGAGGGAGGGGAGAGGGGAAGGGGAGAGGGGGAGGGGGAGGGGAGAGGGGAAGGGGGAGGGGAGGGGAGGGGGTAGGCTGCCTAACGAGATTGGAAACAACTGACAAGCCCGAGTACAGACAGGCCGTGATGATCAGAGATTCTCCTTGGAAGGCAGTCCTCTAGGAGCAGACAGCACAGTGGGAGGGTGAGTAAATAAGACGGCATCAATAATAGACAGTGAATGTTCTGAGCCCACAGCTCTGGCTGGTTCCTATCCTCCAGACAGGCCCGCTGGCCTCCACTCCACACGCACACAGATTCACTGTCCTGAGTAATCGGTTCTGATAGGCCTTTGCCATAATTACCCAGCGCCTTATCACAAACTTATGCGATGCATATTTCATGTCCAGGCAGTACAGTACACTGCACTGGCAGTCAATTTAGGAAAAGTCAAATCCCAGACAAATTTACACACTCCACTTCAAAGGGAGAAAATACATTTTAAAAAGTAGAGAGCATGCAAGTTACTGAAAATGTTTCTGTCATCTCTAGATGAATCACAGGCAATAGTAGAAGGAATCAAATATTTTGGGATTTAATGGAGATAAGCCTTGATTATAGAGCATAAGTGCATCTCAGTCTGCATATGGCCAAGCACAAATTTAGACTAGAGCCCTATTGAAAGTGTATATTTCTCACAAGTTTTGCTTCCCCTACTAAAACAAAATCGGCCGTTTTTTTGTTGGTTTTCCTCATCTTCTTCCAACTTTAGCGCATTCCCACCTCCCACCCATTTCATAACCTTCCTGACAACTCATTCCATGTTATGCCACAAATATAACATAACGTTCAAATTGCTAGTAAGCGAGACAAAATGTGTCTGGCATATCGATACAATATCCTACACTGTTTTTGTGTTCGTAATCAAAATAAAAAATAAATGACACAAAAAAAATACAATACAAGACGAGAAAAAGAGTTTTAAAAATCAGGGTTTACTAAAGCTGCCGTCTGGGTGGAACTGTTACCAGGCAAGCGACAACTTCTGGGAGTCGACGACAACACAAGCTAGCTCTAACTATGTTATTAACTAGCTGGCAAAGAAACTAACTAAACTAGGTTATAACTACCTATCCTTAAAAAAAAAAAAAAATACAGCGAATGTGTTCAAATCGATTAGGCTACAAAGTTACCGTCCAAAACTTGTATAAGCGGTTTTTAATTTGAGGACAGGGGGGGTCTGATCTGACAGCTCGAAACGGCTAGCTAACCGCGGTCATCACACAGACACTATCGATGTAGACACTTCATCCCCCAAAAAACAAAATGTAGAAACACAAACCTCCAGACCAAGCACGTAGTTGGCTAACTACTACATACAGCAACAACAACAACAAAGTTGGACAAGGAGACATATGTGTATTTCTGATGGATATTGTAGCCTGCTCAGAACCCCTGAATGGTTGTATTTATGCTAGAACGACGTTACCCCCGCGGCCATCGCCAGACCATCGATGGCAAATTGAACAAAGAGGATCAATATCCGATCAGCTAGGGGGAAAAACAAAAGCCACTTTTATATCAAAGCGAAAAGAAAAAAAGAGGTCTGTCTCTTTTTATACAAGCGGATCAACAACAACAAAAATACCGGCAGAAAAGCCATTCGAACAAACAAAACATATCCGTCCACGCAGCGAACTTAGCTAATAACAAACCAACAAAAAAGAGAGATTGAAATGGTACGAAGCAACTGAAAAAGGAGGAAAAGACTAACCTGCAGTTGTTGTAAATCAAAGTGTTTCCAATATTGAACCATTGATCCCGCATTGGCCGCCATCTTGAGACATATTGAGACGGAATGAGACGCGGAGAGAGGAGGGATGTTCAGGGAGGGGAGCCGCGGAAAACCCGGAGCGGAGCCGGACACCAGTGCCTTTCTCATCCAACACTGGCGCGGAATGGACTTTATTGAACGGGAACATACTGTAGTCAATAGTGCCACGGAGTAGGGTAATTGAACGAGAGAGGGCAAGTTTCTACAAGGTAAAATGTGGACTGGATTTATGGACACGACCTCGTGAAATCTTTGCTCTTTGTTGGTTATTAAGGGCGCTTCATGGTCATTCTGACGTCTGCATTGGCCGCGCAGCGTTTACGGTGATAACGGCCTCTGCAGAAGTCAAGGCGTTCATACTTCTTGCGCTTCGCCTAGCAAAGTTATCGCTTTGCTCAGGTAGGAATATAATTGCTTAACAAAGCGTGGTTGTTGAGAAAGAGCTGCTTTGAATGAAGTGATATTGTGTTTATACAGGAAGTCCCACCCTCACCTACTGTCAAACAATCATGTAAGAAATTTGCGTCACACAGATCAAGCATAAATTGGGTATTGGGCTGTGCACTTCCAATGCTTATCAATAATATTAGCAGTGATGGAAAAAAAATACCCTGTTACTCATACGTGAGTAAAAGTAAAGTTAATAGAAAATGACTAAAGTAAAAGTAAAAATCCGCCAGATCAGAGGCAGTAGGGATGACCAGGGATGTTATCTTGATAAGTGTGTGAATTGGACCAGTTCTCTGTCCTGTTAAGCATTCAAAATGTAACGAGTACTTTTGGGTGTCAGGGAAAATCTATGGAATAAATTATTTTATTATATTATTTTCTTTAGGAATGTAGTAAAGTAAAAGTTGTCAAAAATGTAAATAGTAAAGTGCAGATACCCCAAATAACTACTTAAGAAGTACTTTAAAGTGTTTTTACTTAAGTACTTTACATCACTGAATATTAGTAATAGTAACACACCCACACACCAAATTAGGACTCAATTGCAGTTGTAAAAATGCACAATGTAAACATTGCATTGTTGACAAAGTGTTGCATTGTTTTTTATATATATTTTTTTACTTTTTATCAACCGGAGACCTGATTGCATTTTCCAATTTAGTTATTTGTATAGTGGCCACCAGACTGACCACCCTTTAGGCTGATGGGGCTTTTAATGGCCCCTTTGTGAGCCTGACTTTTAGGCTGTCAAATTAGAATTCATTTTGTGTTCTAATCATTAACAATTTTATTCTTTCACAGCCAGTAAACTTCAAGCCTCAAATTCAAAAATTTGCAGCAGAGACAAGATAATGTTACCCTGTTAATTACATATGGAGTTATCTTTTATGGATTCATTACTTTTCGTAATGAATTACCCTGGTTAAAGCTATTCTTTTTAGGGTAGTTCAGTGCTGGTACGTCATTTCATACTAGATTTCAAGAGCTACTGAAGGCAATAAACAACTTACAGTATATGATTTGAAAACGGCCTATGTGGCATCGATATTAGTCAGAAACTTTTATTCTAGTGTCAAAATTGACTACAAAGTGTAAATAGTTTCTTCCAAAACAAAGTTTTTTGTAAGTCAGTCCATCATGACTTACTTGAGGGTTGGGTTTTGATTTCGACAATGCTCACTTGCACACTAACGTTGGATACACAGTTCCAGTGATTGTGCTCTATCCAATCCTACCACAGAACACACAGCCAGTGAGCCAGACAGACCTGCCCAGCAGTGCAAAGGATTGGACTTTGTTTACATTAAACAACAAGTCAGTATTTTTTTTTACTTGAGAAATACTACACCAAACACCGTAAGCTAGATGTTACATTGCTCGACTAAAACCTCCACGGCAAAAACATGAAAATGTATTACAGATTTCTTGAGATATTTGAGATAAATTCAGAACATTTGGGAGGAATTGATACAAGCTTTGTTCCTATGGCATCTCATGGGGTACAAACATCAGTAACTGCCACTTCGAACCACACCCCCAAGACTGTAATATTTTTTTCCTGAATGAGCAACATAGAAATAAAATTCAAAATCGGTGTGTTCAATCACTCTCATTATTCAGGAAGAAGAGCCAATTGGTTAATAACCCCCTTATGTGGTGTTGTTCTTTTTCTGTCTGCCGACTTAACTCAATATTGTGTTTTTAGCTCAGACAGTAATAAGCTGCGAGACTTGGGTGGGGTGAGATCCTCCCAAATCCATCTAGAAAGACAAGTTCGAGAGAACACCTACAGGCTCACGGCCAGCCCGCTCATTAGGCAGGATTAAGCAGCAGCCTATGGCGGAAGATTGACCAGGGCGGAATTTTCTGAGCTTAACTGGCCAAGATGCACCTCCAACAACAACGCATAAAAACTCACATAATTCTGCCCCAAAACAATGACAATTTCTTTCAACCAGAGACATTCCCAGAGTTTCTATCCACGGTGCTGTTGGAGAGATGCATCTCTGTGGCGCTCCACCAACGTTCCATCAAAATAATAATCAAACATAAATCGCGTAGCAGATCTAGGATATGGGTAGAAAGAGTATGTAGCATTTTCTGTAGCCTACAGGCTGGAGATAAAATGGATGACAATGTAGTGAGACGGACACTTTTTACATCATGCAGGTTTCTCTGATCAAATAGCCTAACCTGAATGGCGCTCAATCCAATAAAAAAATTATCTGTCATGTCAACAAACAACATATCCTAAAAGCAGGACAGGTCAAAGTAAAATGGACAATATGGAATGGACAATAACAATTGTTGTCCAGGAGTTTCACGTCATTGTCATGATCAGTGGTTTCAAGTTTGTATCTGTCCATTTTTGACAAGCTGATCATAGTGAAAAATAAGATACTTCTGCATTTCCCGCTGTGTGAACACATTGCAAATAGGTAACTCCTGATAAAGTTGGGTAGCCGATTTCAGAGCTTAAACAGCCAAACGGATTAGTCACAGGAATCAGGAGTAATAAAGCCAATGCAACGGCCTGTTTTGCAAACAGTGGGACTACCACATAGATGGGCATTCATAAAAATCCATTGCGGGCCGACATGGCTAGGCTACACCCCAGTAAGCACGAGCCGACATCTTTTGGATGTCCTTTTTGGTTCTGTCCGGACGTAGTTGTTTGGTGTTTTACAAACGGTAAGTTTAGCACATACAGTGCCTTGCAAAAGTATTCATCCCCCTTGGCGTTTTTCCTATTTTGTTGCATTACAACCTGTAATTTAAATGGAATTTTATTTGGATTTCATGTAACGGACATTCACAAAATAGTCCAAATTGGTGAAGTGAAATGAAAAAAATAACTTGCTTAAAAAATTTCACTTGAATTCTTTTGGGGAAAAATGGTGTGTGCATATGTATTCACCCCCTTTGCTATGAAGCCCCTAAATAAGATCTAGTGCAACCAATTACCTTCAGAAGTCACATAATTAGTTAAATAAAGTCCACCTGTGTGCAGTCTAAGTGTCACATGATCTGTCACATGATCTCTGTATATATACACCTGTTCTGAAAGGCCCCAGAGTCTGCAACACCACTAAGCAAGGGGCTCCACCAAGCAAGCGGCACCATGAAGACCAAGGAGCTCTCCAAACAGGTCAGGGACAAAGTTGTGGAGAAGTATAAAAAAATATCAGAAACGTTGAATATCCCACAGAGCACCATTCAATCCATTATTAAACAATTGAAAGAATATTGGACCACAACAAACCTGCCAAGAGAGGGCTGCCCACCAAAACTCACAGACCAGGCAAGGAGGGCATTAATCAGAGAGGCAACAAAGAGACCAAAGATAACCCTGAAGGAGCTGCAAAGCTCCACAGCGGAGATTGGAGAATCTGTCCATAGGACCACTTTAAGAAAAAAGCCATTGCTTAAAGAAAAAATAAGCAAGCACGTTTGGTGTTCGCCAAAAGGCATGTGGGAGACTCCCCAAACATATGGAAGAAGGTACTCTGGTCAGATGAGACAAAATTTTAGCTTTTTGGCCATCAAGGAAAACGCTATGTCTGGCGCAAACGCAACACCTCTCATCACCCCCGAGAACACCATGGAGGTGGCAGCATCATGCTGTGGGGATGTTCTTCACCGGCAGGGACTGCGAAACTGGTCAGTATTGAAGGAATGATGGATGGCGCTAAATGCAGGGAAATTCTTGAGGGAAACCTGTTTCAGTCTTCCAGAGATTTGAGACTGGGACGGAGGTTCACCTTCCAGCAGGACAATGGCCCTAAGCATACTGCTAAAGCAACACTCAAGTGGTTTAAGGGGAAACATTTAAATGTCTTGGAATGGCCTAGTCAAAGCCCAGACCTCAATCCAATTGAGAATCTGTGGTATGACACAAAATTTCCATTGAGAATGTTCGAGATGCTCTGGATCGACGTGTACAACAGTGTGTTCCAGTTCCCGCCAATATCCAGCAACCTCACACCACCATTGAATAGGAGTGAGACAACATTCCACAGTCCACAATGCACAGCCTGATCAACTCTATGTGAAGGAGATGTGTCGCGCGCTGCATGAGCCAATTGGTGGTCACACCAGATACTGACTGGTTTTCTGATCCTTGGCCCTGACCAACAGATGCATATCCATAATCCATAGATTAGAGCCTAATTCATTTTTTTAATTGACGGACTTCCTTATATGAACTGTGATTCAGTAAAGTCTTTGAAGTTGTTGCATGTTGCGTTGATATTTTTGTTCAGTGTATATTCTTATTCTTCAAAAATCAATGGGTTCATATTTATAAGTCCAGAAATGGGTGTACCAACTACAGATTGTCCCTTTGAAACGTCCATCTCTCCTGTTCTGTTGAAACAAACAGATCTGCTGTCTCTCACCTCCACTCCCTTGAGCTGTCTCACTTTCTCAGTTTGTCTTGCTTTCTCTGCTCGTTAACTGAGCCTTTGAGTGCTGATGCTCTTAGCGGCCCCAGCCGTGGCTGTGCTGTGGGGGAGAGGCAGAGATGGATGTGTGGCCTTAGGGGGCCTGGGGCTGAGAGCACCACTAATCATGTCAGACAGCCAGGGGAGGCTGGACAAGATCATCCTTGCCCGGCAGTGCAGTGAATCGCTGGAACGGCACTTTCACACAACCTTTGATCCCAGGGGTCACCTCTGATGTCAAGGTCAGGGGTCAGCGAGAGCCTCAGTGATCAGCGCACCCTCAGAGCCCAGAGGTTTCCAGCCACCTCTGCATTCTCTCTCTGCACCCCCCCTCTCTCTCTCTCTCTCTCTCTCTCTCTCTCTCTCTCTCTCTCTCTCTCTCCATCCCTCCTAATTCTCCATCCCTCTTTTTCTCTTCCTCTCTTTCTCTCCTTCTCGATCTCTCTCCCTGTATCTCTTTCTCTCTGGGCCTCCCTGGAAGGAATTGAGACATCCTATCCCCTGGGAGAGAGAGAAAGATAATTGAGACATCCTATCCCCTGGGAGAGAGAGAGATAATTCAGACATCCTATCCCCTGGGAGAGAGAGAGATAATTCAGACATCCTATCCCCTGGGAGAGAGAGAGTTTGAATTGAGACATCCTATCCGCTGGGAGAGAGAGAGAGAGATAATTGAGACATCCTATCCCCTGGGAGAGAGAGAGATAATTGAGACATCCTATCCCCTGGGAGAGAGAGAGATAATTGAGACATCCTATCCGCATGGAGAGAGAGAGTTTGAATTGAGACATCCTATCCGATGGGAGAGAGAGAGAGATAACTGAGACATCCTATCCCCTGGGAGACAGAGAGATAATTGAGACATCCTATCCCCTGGGAGAAAGAGAGATAATTGAGTCATCCTATCCCCTGGGAGAGAGAGAGTTTGAATTGAGACATCCTATCCCCTGGGAGAGAGAGAGAAATAATTGAGACATCCTATCCCCTGGGAGAGAGAGAGAGATAATTGAGACATCCTATCCCCTGGGAGAAAAAGTTTGAATTGAGGTCCTATCCCATGGGAGAGAGAGAGATAATTGAGACATCCTATCCCCTGGGAGAGAGAGAGATAATTGAGACATCCTATACCCTGGGAGAGAGAGAGATAATTGAGACATCCTATCCCCTGGGAGAGAGAGAGAGATAATTGAGACATCCTATCCCCTGGGAGAAAGAGTTTGAATTGAGATCCTATCCCCTGGGAGAGGGAGAGATAATTGAGACATCCCATCCCCTGGGAGAGAGAGATAATTGAGACATCCTATACCCTGGGAGAGAGAGAGATAATTGAGACATCCTATCCCCTGGGAGAGAGAGATAATTCAGACATCCTATCCCCTGGGAGAGAGAGAGATAATTGAGACATCCTATCCCCTGTGAGACAGAGAGAGTTTGAATTGAGACATCCTATCCGCTGGGAGAGAGAGAGCGATAATTGAGACATCCTATCCCCTGGGAGAGAGAGAGATAATTGAGACATCCTATCCCCTGGGAGAAAGAGAGATAATTGAGACATCATATCCCTTGGGAGAGAGAGAGTTTGAATTGAGACATCCTATCCCTGGGAGAGAGAGAGATAATTGAGACATCCTATCCCTGGGAGAGAGAGATAATTCAGACATCCTATCCTGGGGAGAGAGAGATAATTGAGACATCCTATCCCTGGAGAGAGAGAGAGTTTGAATTGAGACATCCTATCCCCTGGGAGAGAGAGAGAGATAATTGAGACATCCTATCCCCTGGGAGAGAGAGAGATAATTGAGACATCCTATCCCCTGGGAGAGATAGAGATAATTGAGACATCCTATCCCCTGGGAGAGAGAGAGATAATTGAGACATCCTATCCCCTGGGAGAGAGAGAGATAATTGAGACATCCTATCCCCTGGGAGAGAGAGAGAGATAATTGAGACATCCTATCCCCTGGGAGAGAGAGAGATAATTCAGACATCCTATCCCTTGGGGGAGAGAGAGATAATTGAGACATCCTATCCCCTGGAAGAGAGAGAGAGTTTGAATTGAGACATCCTATCCCCTGGGAGAGAGAGAGATATAATTGAGACATCCTATCCCCTGGGAGAGAGAGAGAGATAATTGAGACATCCTATCCCCTGGGAGAGAGAGAGATAATTGAGACATCCTATCCCCTGGGAGAGAGAGAGATAATTGAGACATCCTATCCCCTGGGAGAGAGAGAGAGATAATTGAGACATCCTATCCCCTGGGAGAGAGAGAGGAAAAAAGAGAAAAGAATAGAAAGAGAAAATTGATATAGATGAAGAGCCTGGGTCCCATCCAGAGGAGTGTGTCACCCCAGGGAGAGAAGGCCTGAACACACACACACACACACGTATTGACATGAACTGGCTCTGGTTTCCTGATAGCGATGGAGGGCTTACGAGTGTTTAAACGATCCATCTTTCCTACAAAGGATGACAATGTAACACGTGTTTCCCAAAACACCACGCAGAGGGAACGGTCATTAAAAGTGAGTCATTGGAGCATGTGTCGATACTGATAGGATCAAGTGAAAAGGCAGCACTGCTCTAGGATCAGCTTTCTCCATTCAGATCTTACCTGAAATGATTTCACAATACTGACGACGGATCAGCTCCTACTACCACCAAATATTGAGGCATTAAATTCTAATGCTTACCCAAATGGGGGAGGGTCATGCTTTTTAAATTTCAGTCAAGGGGAGGGTTTAGTATTTATTTATTTTTTAATCTAGTCCAGGGGAGAGTCATGTCATTTGTCATTGATGAAATGTCTATATTTCTTAGTGTTTTAGAATGAGTTGCTTATTAGGCTACGCATCAATGTGTGCCCGATGCCACCCCTCATCACTCATTCTCTGCTGGTTGTGCAGCATCAAGTGTGTCGATAGGCTACTAAGTGTGGTCAGTGTGGTGCCTCTTTGCTTGACATCATGGCGAAATCAGCCAAGACCCCAGAAAACAAATTGTAGACCTCCACAAGTCTGGTTCATCCTTGGGAGCAATTTCCAAACGCCTGAAGGTACGACGTTCATTTGTACAAACAATAGTATGCAAGTATAAACACCATGGGAGATGGACGTACTTTGGTACGAAAAGTGCAAATCAATCCCAGAACAACAGCAAAGATGCTGGAGGAAACAAGTGCAAAAGTATCTATATCCACAGTAAAACGAGTGAAAGGAAACACTTTGACATTTGTGGAATGAATGTAGGAGAGTATAACATGTTAGATCTGGTAAAAGATAATACAAAAAAAGCAAACATTTTTGTAATTTTTTTGTTTCCATCATCTTTGAAATGCAAGAGAAATGCCATAATGTATTATTACAGCCCAGGCGCAATTTAGATTTTGGCCATTAGATGGCAACAGTGTATGTACAAAGTTTTAGACTGATCCAATGGACCATGTCAGATATGTCTATGTCCTGGGAAAGGTTCTTGTTACTTACAACCTCATGCTAATCACATTAGCCTACGTTAGCTCAACCGTCCCGAAGGGGACCCATCCAATCCTGTATTAACCACAATTGCTCCTGTAAGTCACTCTGGATAAGATAGTTTGCTAAATGATGAAAAATGTAAATGATGTGTATGTCAGAGTTATTGACTTCCCAATTATGCAGATTCTATTAACTTGCATTGTGTTGCTGAAACTTGAAGCAGCAGTCGCGGCACAATGCACAGCTCATGGGGCTGAAAGTAGGCATATTCAAGTAGGCATAATCAAGTAGACATATTCAAGTAGGCATATTCAAGTAGGAATATTCAAGAAGGCATATTCTTTTTTATATTTTTTTACTTTAGTTTATTTGGTAAATATTTTCTTAACTCTATTTCTTGAACTGCATGGTTGGTTAACGGCTAGTAAGTAAGCATTTCAAGATAAGGTCTACTACATCTGTTGTATTCGGCGGATGTGACAAATAAAATTGGATTTGATTTGAAATAACCTACCTCCGTGTCAGTGAAAGGCTGTAATTGAGGGGGTATGAGAGAGTGTGCCATAAGCCAACTTTTTATGAATGAAAAAGGCAACAAGTACCAGTTGGCTTTACATTTTGAAGAAAATAAAACATCTGTTTATATGAAGTGATCGATAACAGCGCTTTGGTCAGCGATGCTTTATGCCACATTAAATGATTTCCTAACAGGGACAGTTTCGTTGCGAACAAGACACACTGATTTGGCCTTGGAGAACTATGATAAGATGAACACATAGGCCTATCTCTCTGTCCATTCTTAGCCTGTCATTTGTGTGGTATTAAAAAAATATTCTGCTGATATGTAAAATGACGTAGAATTGCAGGATTTCATTTGAATAAAAGGCATTCTGTAAATACGATGACAGATTCATGCAATGATTTTACTATAAAAGGAGATGTTTTCACCCCTCCTCTTGTCCACGGTGGTCTGTGAACCCACGACCTTCTGGCCCGCACTTCTGTGCGCTATCAAAATGTATGCATTGCTATGTAATTCTCGCAGGAACAAGAGGCATATATATATATATATATATATATAGGCTCTGGTGAGGGTAAACGGTAATGAGGTTTTATGTAATTTATGCTTTAATTGTTATTTTGGGTATAGGGGAGGGTCACTTGTTTTTTCCCCCAGGTGTTCAGGGAGGGTTTAGGTAAACTATATTTTGCTGAATGGAGGGCCATCCATTTTCATCAGAGAGAACCGATTTTCTCCATGTAACCCATAACTTTCACTCCCTTATCAGAGGTCACAGACAGACGGATAAACCATGTGATTCTATGTTGAGCAGCGATCTTCTGTGTGTAAACGAAGCACATGCATGCTGACCGAGCGTTGCAAAATAAACGTACACATACATGTTATTCAATCATTGCACCCACACTGCTCTCGCGCGTCAAGGAGCATCTGCATAGCCAGACATTAAAATAGAACTTGGTTCTATTTGTGACGCTTGACCAGTGGCGGTTCTAGACCATTTCAACTGGGGGGGCCAAGCTGGGGCCAGTTGTACTGTTAGAGGGGCCAGTTACATTAAACGTTATTGTTGTCATATCGTTTTCTTCACTGCATTGCAGGCATTAGCAGGCAAAAGACCATGTCCCTCTAGTAAATGTGTGGGTTTAATTAGTGTTCTGCGTTACCACTGTCTAATAACGGATGTAAAAAAAGAACGATAGCAAAAATTAGTTATGCTAAAATTATTTCATACTCCACATTTAGGGGGGCCACAAGGGGTCCAAAATTGTTGTCACAGGGCACTGCCCCCGCCCCCAGAACCGCTAGTGTGCTTGACGAGCTGCATGTGGGAAGTACCACTGACTGGGCTCTGAGCATGATGGGAAATGGGACGTACCACTGACTGGGCTCTGAGCATGATGGGAAATGGGAAGTACCACTGACTGGGCTCTGAGCATGATGGGAAATGGGACGTACCACTGACTGGGCTCTGAGCATGATGGGAAATGGGAAGTACCACTGACTGGGCTCTGAGCACGCTGGGAAATGGGAAGTACCACTGACTGGCCTCTGTGCATGCTGGGAAATGGGAAGTACCACTGACTGGCCTCTGTGCACGCTGGGAAATGGGAAGTATCACTGACTGGGCTCTGAGCACGCTGGGCAATGGGAGGTACCAGTGACCACTCTACAAGAACACAAAGCTCTTATCTCACACCCCCCCTCTCTCTCTCTCTCTCTCTCTCTCTCTCTCTCTCTCTCTCTCTCTCTCGCTCTCGCTCTCTCTCTCAATCTCTCCCCCTCTCTCTCAATCTCTCTCTCTTTCTCTGCATATTCTCTGGCATTTTATTCATTAATTTAAATCAAATACGGTTTCTCTGGATGCCAGACCTAATTTTAAGAACACAGTGTATGGGATTACATTTTAATGATATGCCTTTTAAGATAAGCACCCTGACAAGGACATTGATACTGGAATATGGTTTGGTTGTAATATAAATAAGCTTTTTATTCAGCTTGCATGTGTGTGTGTCATGTTTGTGTCTGTTTGAGTATATGGTCCTCTGTTCCTAAATACCTCGAAAATACCTCAAAGCAATTGATGAGGTCTAGATGTAAATGACAGCAATACTGGGCGAAGGGAGCCCCCTTGTGGACTGTATGGAAATCAGAACCGGAAGAGGAAAGTAGCCATAACTGGTTGAATAGATTTTAGGTCAATTGCCTATAGAGAGCAATAGTAATGTATTTTTGTAGGCACTCCTCCATGGTTCGTTGGACAAAGCCTACGGGAAAATGAATGGGTTTTTTGTATGGTTTTTGAACGGACTGTTTGCTCATTGCTGTTGCTCTAAGATGGCAACTGTACGCAAATGCGAATGTGCCAATTGAATCTCATCAAGGAAACAGTCGTTGGTGGTATTTGATTCATGTTTATTGAAAAAGTATGGATTTCAGCAAACAAAGAAAGGCACGTAACTACAAAGGACAAACATACAAAATGGGGCGATTTATAATCAACTTTTGTTGTTGTTGAAGTATTGACTTTTGGCGAGTAAATAGTAGTCGGAACTAGATTCCACAAAGCCTTGTCTCCATCCCACTCAGTTGGCGAAGTTCATCAGTATCTTCTTTCACCATGGAGAGGAGTTTAGTCTGCAAAGTAGGCTATAGACCTAACACAGCTAAGGTAATTACCGTGTAACACATTTAAACGCATGCAGGTTACCACATTTTGCGCTTATGGATTATAAATTAAATAACAGAATTGGAAGTATCTGATATTCTTCCCTACATTATATTTATGTTGTTGTTACTCACAGCATCGCTTTGTCTCCCTCGTCTATTGATTCAAGAGGTCTGCATTTTAACCGTATGATCATTGGTTCAAGCCAGTGAGGTATATAATTATGTTCAAGCACTGCTGCCTCTAGACTACATAGCAGCCCTCAACCCGAGGGACAGCGTGTTTACTTGTGCCATCCCGAAAGAGCCTCTCAGGGTGACAAAGACCCCATTCACCGGTAACCGGAGCTCGCACGCTGCCACATCAAATATTTGAGCAGGATGGTGTTTAGGCCTATCTGTTTGCGATCATATTCACCAACAACACAGCTCAGGAAAATGTAGGTAACACATGATTAAAGTCTGGTGGCCGATGTCCTAATCTCGCCTGACAGAGCAGAGACAAAGAGACTGTAGGCCTAACTTATTCTTTGCCTGAGACTGGGCCGACTGGTTTTTCTCATCGCTGAGGGAGGTAGCAGGTGTGAGGTAGGAGGACCTTAACGTTTGTCCTTGGCATCCTAGCCCAGGTGGAAGAGATCATTATTCGGGGTTCAACGGAGAGGAGAATGTGACAGGGCAGTGGACGTTAAGTTTTCTAGAACTTCTGGAGTTAATGGTAAAGGGTGCATGAGTAGTTAATGGAAATAAGGACTGGAGATCTGACAGGATTTCATGGAGCTAACTCAGTGGGCTACTCAGTGGATAACAGGGGGTCGTTCTACCTTTCACAGAGCTGGTAAGCGCCTCAGTCTGTGTCGCTGCAAAACATTTCGAGTGACTGTTCTGAGAACATCATGCTCGTGGGTGTGTTTCACCGCTCTCGTCTGTGCGTTCTTTCTCCTCCTTGGAGTGTGTTTGCTCAATCTCTTTGACCCAGGACTCCAACCCTTCCCTCTCACTGGAGTCGAGCCCAGAGATGTCACCCTTCTGTTGTGGACGCACCCCTTCGGCCGCTACCGCAGACTGCCGGACTGTGAGGCGCGCTTTGGGATCCATGGGTGCGTATTGACCGACGACCGGCGCATGTACCCTGTGGCTGACGCCATCATCATGCACCACCGTGAGATAACGACCAACGCCACCGCATTGCCGTCAGACCCACGACCCCGTGGCCAGAAGTGGATCTGGATGAATTTTGAGTCCCCGTCTCACACACATGGCCTGCGGCGGTTCGAGGGCTTGTTCAACCTCACCATGACCTACCGTGCAGATTCAGACATCTTCCTCCCCTACGGCTACCTTGTGACCCGCCTTCACCCTCACGTCAACGCCCCCCACACACGCCCCCGACGGCCCCACCTACTGGCCTGGGTCATCAGTAACTGGTCGGAGACGCAGGCCCGCGTGGCGTATTACCGTCGGCTGGTTAACTACGTCGACGTGGATGTGTTCGGGCGTGCAGGTGTGCCACTGCCAGAGGACAGCACTGTTGTGCGCACGGTGAGGCGCTACCTGTTTTATCTGGCGTTGGAGAACTCACAGCACACCGACTACATCACCGAGAAGCTCTGGAACTCCTTACTGGCCGGGGCCGTTCCTGTAGTTTTTGGGCCTCCGCGGGAAAACTATGAACGCTTCCTCCCCCATGATGCCTTCATTCATGTGAACGACTTCCCCTCTCCCCGCCTGCTCGCCCAATACCTGATGCTGCTGCGCCGGAGCCCCGCCCTCCTGCAGAGACACCTAGCGTGGAGGAGGAGCTACAGCGTGCACCTGACCGCCTTCTGGGCGGAGCATTACTGCACAGCGTGTCGCGTCGTGCGGAACCACAGACACCGGACTAACACCATCACCAACCTTCAGCGCTGGTTTGAGTCCTGACCTCAGACTGCTTTTTTGACCTTCCAATATGTGGTGACTACTATGAACATGATTGGTCACCTATCTAGCCACACCCCCCCAGTCTGTAGCAGGGAATCTATAGGAACTGTCTTCAACACCATTTAGCAAACAGGAAGAAACACTGCATATTGTTTGAACATCATTGAACTGTGATTCACTTGTCTGTTATTTTGTTTCTGTTGCTATTAGTCAGGAGTCAAGTAGTGTTAGGAAGTGAGTTGTGTCAGACTGTATAAGAAACATAGACATCGCTCTCATCAGCGTGTGGGTTGTTAAGACGGCTGCTTTTGGAGGCCTTAGCCTTCCCAAAACTTAAGGACGGGACAGCGGGATAGGTTAAGCATCATGACCATGTTAACCCCAGTAGCCTTGATACTGTCCTGACATGACCAGCTGCTACTTACCCCACACCACTAGGCATGGGCAATGTCAACCCCAGGATAAACCACAAGACTAGCTCCTGTTCCATCTCCAAAGAAGATGCCTGTGACACACACACACACACAGCTGCGTCCACCTCTATGATCCCTCTCATAGAAATTGTCCAGGCTATAGTTACATCAAATGTCCATGTCTTTCTTTGCTTACTTGTCTGTTGTCTGATTTTTTCAGTTGTTTCAGTCCAAAGTATTTCTGACTTTTGAATGTTTTTTTCACTACTTCACTACACAATTCTAATGTATGCAATTGCAACAAATGAAACTTGAACTTGACCTGCTTAAGCAAGTTTTGCTTCCAAACTAGTCACTCTTACATAGTGCCACGCATAATCACGATTGGTGACGCCTTGTCTTCAAACATAGACCAAACCCATTGTTGGTCTTTATTTAAAGGCCTATCCCTTGTTGGTCTTTATTTAAAGGCCTATCCCTTGTTGGTCAATATTTAAAGGCCTATCCCTTGTTGGTCTTTATTTAAAGGCCTATTCATTGTTGGTATTTATTTAAAGGCCTATCCCTTGTTGGTATTTATTTAAAGGCCTATCCCTTGTTGGTATTTATTTAAAGGCCTATGTTTGGTCTGTAGTTGAGTGAGGCTAGCTCCTGCTGTGTCCCATGGTCTGGACTGTGCATCTCTGGCTCTGGTCATCCACTGTGTGTGATAAGTCTCTCATCATCTGAACATGTCTTATGTTTCTTACGGAGGCTAGGAAGAAGCAGGGAGCCAGCTTCAATGTGTTCAGCATGTTTGAGGAGAGACAGTTAAAAGCAGTGCGAGAAAGGGTCTACCGTGTGTGTGCGTGCGTGTGTGTCACTTGATAGAAAATAAAAGAACTTGAGACTTGACTTGGCTCCTTGAGACTTGACTTGGCGCCTGACGACTTGAAATTATCTGGGCAGGTTTTGTAATGTTTTGTCACTCATTTTGTGGCACAGAGTCCACGTGGATGACTCTACACACAGCCAGAGATAGTAGCCGCAGCATCGCCCTTGCAACAGATAGGCTAGTGAAACGCACACACGGTAATCAGATTGAATCAGCAAACTGTCAATCAACACAGGTCGCGCGAGCTAGCGAACAGATGACTGATTTGCTGTACAGCTGCAGGATCGGGTGCAGCGAAAAACGTCAAATTCTAGGGAGACAGGATCGCCATAATAAATAAATATGCAGCACCAAAAAAATTGGTGATCAAGAATATTACTTTGCAAGCTCACCAGCAATAGGGCAACAATTGTTAGCATAAGCCTACTGGTCTTTTAGTTATGTAACAATTGCTTGAAATAGATCATTTACTTAGCTTGCATTTTGGAATTTGTTGTTAAATGAATTATTACTGTGGCGAAGACGCACCATAGGCGGAGCTCTTCAAGCTCCAGGCGGTGGAGCGGGCTTTCCCCCCTCTTGTTGATACAGTATGTTTGTTCTTGCTTTTCACAAGTTTAAATGCATAGGCGCTATGTGGTAAATCTATATTCCATCTAATACTACAATCATCGTTAGCGTGTCACAATTCCATCCACATACCGTTTATTGCAAGACCTAGACATTTCTGTTTCATGTTGTGTGGCATGTTTGATAGGCTTACGATACACTTTAATTTAGCCAACCATTTCTTACACTGCTCTGCGTGGCCGCGATGTTTATAGTGCACACGGACGTTTCCGTGACTCGTGAAGAAGAAGTTCTGTTTATTTAATTCAATGTATTGTTTCCTGGTTATGTCGGAGATCCGTATGTCTGTGTCCTATGTCTGTGCTAACGTTGTTGTGAGTATAAAGGCGCGCATAGAAATAGGCTACGTGGCCTGCGCTCCACGCTTTGGAGTCAGAACTTTGAATAAGAGAAAATTATTGTTCCATCTATACATGCTGTTGAAATATCCTCAATAATCATTGTCTGATTAAGACGCATGTACCAATGTAACAATGGATGCGGAAATTGACTTTTACATTGTAGAACCAGTTTATTGGCTGTAATTGGCAATGGGGGTAATTGTATGGTTGTGGGGGCCAAGTGCCTGTATTATGTAGGCCTAACTGTTTGAGCTCCTGTTAGACAGATTCCATTTGGTTTCTCAAGGGGAGGCTGTATAGTGTCTTGCCCTCTACCTGTGTCCATTGAGATAGGACAGGTTAAGCCTGATACAGAGGCTATTTGTTTTGGGCTATTGTCCGTCTATATCAGTGTATATTTGGTAAATATTCTTGGATATTTTGTATGATGTGGCGTTTTCATTAGACCTGTAAATAAATCTGCACTCTGAACACGCCAACCTGCCTTGCCTTCTGCTGATGTCATGCCCTTAGGACGGACGTCATGCCCTTAGGACGGATGTCATGCCCTTAGGACGGACGTCATGCCCTTAGGACGGACGTCATGCCCTTAGGACGGACGTCATGCCCTTAGGACGGACGTCATGCCCTTAGGACGGACGTCATGCCCTTAGGACGGACGTCATGCCCTTAGGACGGACGTCATGCCCTTAGGACGGACGTCATGCCCTTAGGACTGCCGCAAGGTGCCTATTTTATAATTACGTAGGATAATGTAAATATTTCTTAGATAAAATAATTAAAAGGGGTGTCTGGGAGCCTCAATAAATATACAAAGATATGTAGTTGAACAAGTCCTTATATGTATATATATTATTTTACTTGACTTGAAAACTTGTGACTTGACTTAACATGACTTGCTGTTAGAATGCACGACTTGGACATGACAACATGACTTGTTGTTAGAATGCAGGACTTGGACTTGACTCGACATGACTTGCTGTTAGAATGCACGACTTGGACTTGACTCAACATGACTTGTTGTTAGAATGCACGACTTGGACTTGACTCGAGTCTTGACCCGTTCTGCTTGGGACTCGACTTGAGACTCGGACCTTGTGACTTGAGACTTGCTTGTGACTCTAACAATAGTGACTTGGTCCCACCTCTGTCGTCTGATCCTCTGGGTGGCATACCAGCCTTTTCTCACTGCTCATTTCACTAGTGTTTTCTTGCAATAGGGCCAAGCCCTGCTGATTCCCATGGCTAAATACTCTACACAGTAATCTCATTCTAGTAGCACCAGATGTTTCTATTTAACCATCAGCAGAGTGGGGGGTAGAATGTCTCTCTTCCACTCTACATCAAAAGATCCTCAAGGCTCCGTTTTAGGACCACTATTGTTTTCACTATATATTTTACCTCTTGGTGATGTCATTCTGAAACATAATGTTAACTTTCCCTTCTATGCGGACGACACACAGCTGTACATTTCGATGGTGAAGCCCCAAAATTGCCCTTCCTGGAAGCATGTGTTTCAGACATAAGGAAGTGGATGGCGGCAATGTTTTTTACTTTAAAACTCGGACAAAACAGAAATGCTAGTTCTAGGTCCCAAGAAACAATGAGATCTTCTGTTGAATCTGACAATTAATCTTGTCTCAAATAAAACTGTGAAGGACCTCGGGGTTACTCTGGACCCTGATCTCTGTTTTGACAAAACATTCTGTCCAAAAATGATACAGAAAAATGTGTCCATGCTTTTGCCACTTTGAGTTTAGACTACTGCAATGCTCTACTTTACGGCTACCTGGATAAAGCACTAAATGAACTTCAGTTAGTGATAAACACGGCTGCTAGAATCTTGACTAGAACCAAAGAATGTGATCATATTACTCCAGTGCTAGTCTCTCTACACTGGCTTCCTGTTAAGGCTAGGGCTGATTTCAAGGTTTTACTGCTAACCTACAAATCATCACATGGGCTTGCTCCTATCTATCTTTCAGATTTGATTCTGCCGTACATACCTACACGTACGCTACGGTCACAAGACGCAGGCCTCCTTATTGTCCCAATAATTTCTAAGCAAACAGCTGGAGGCAGGGCTTTCTCCTATAGAGCTACATTTTTATGGAATGGTCTGCCTATCCATGTGAGAGACGCAGACTCGGTCTCGACATTTAAGTCTTTATTGAAGACTCCTCTCTTCAGTAGGTCCTATGATTGAGTGTAGTCTGGCCCAGGGGTGTGAAGGTGAACGGAAAGGCACTGGAGCGACAAACCACCCTGGCCGGTTCCCCTCTCTCCACTTGGATTTTCTGCCTCTAACCCTTTTACGGGGGCTGAGTCACTGGCTTACCGGTGCTCTTCCATGCCGTCCCTAGGAGGGGTGCATTACTTGAGTGGGTTGAGTCTCTGACGTGATCTTCCTGTCCGGGTTGGCGCCCCCCCTTGGGTTCGAGCCGTGGGGGAGATCTTTGTGGGCTATACTCGGCCTAGTCTCAGGGTAGTAAGTTGGTGGTTGAAGATATCCCTCTACTGGTGTGGGGGTTGCGCTTTGGCAAAGTGGGTGGGGTTATATCCTGCCTGTTTGGCCCTGTCTGGGGTATAGTCAGACGGGCAACAGTGTCTCCCGACCCCTCCCGTCTCAGCCTCCAGTAATTATGCAGCAATAGTTGGTGTCGGGGCGCTAGGGTCAGTCTGTTATATCTGGAGTATTTATCTTTTCTTAGCCAGTGTCCTGTGTGAATTTAAGTATGCTCCCTATAATTATCTTGCTCTCTCTCTCTTTCTTTCTCTCTCTCTCTTTCTCTTGGACCTGAGCCCAAGGACCATGCCTCAGGACTACCTGGCCTGATGACTCCTTGCTGTCCCCAGTCCACCTGGCCGTGCTGCTGCTCCAGTTTCAACTGTTCTGCCTGCGGCTATGGAACCCTGACCTGTTCACCGGACGTGCTACCTTGTCTCAGACCTGTCCCAGAACTCTCTAGAGACAGCAGGAGCGGTAGAGATACTCTGAATGATCGGCTATGAAAAGCCAACTGACATTTACTCCTGAGGTGCTGACCTGTTATTCCCTCTCTTTCTTTAGTTGTCTCTCTCTCTCCTTCTTTAGTTGTCTCCCTCTCTCCTTCTTTAGTTGTCTCTCTCTCTTTCTTTAGTTGTCTCCCTCTCTCCATCTTTCGTGGTCTCCCTCTCTCCATCTTTAGTGGTCTCCCTCTCTCCATCTTTAGTGGTCTCCCTCTCTCCTTCTTTAGTGGTCTCCCTCTCTCCTTCTTTAGTGGTCTCCCTGTCTCCCTCTTTCCGGCTTTAGTTGTCTCCCTCTTTCCTTCTTTAGTTGTCTCCCTGTCTCCCTCTCTTCTCCTCTTCTTCTTTAGTTGTCTCTCTGTCTCCCTCTCTCCTTCTTTAGTTGTCTCCCTCTCTCCTTCTTTAGTTGTCTCCCTCTCTCCTCCTCCACTTCTTCTTTAGTTGTCTCTCTGTCTCCCTCTCTCCTTCTTTAGTTGTCTCCCTCTCTCATTCTTTAGTTGTCTCCCTCTCTCCTCCTCTTCTCCTTCTTTAGTTGTCTCCCTGTCTCCTTCTTTAGTTGTCTATCTCTCTCCTTCTTTAGTTGTCTCCCTCTCTCCTCCTCTTCTTCTTCTTTAGTTGTCTCCCTCTCTTCTTCTTTAGTTGTCTCCCTCTCTCCTTCTTTAGTTGTCTCCCTCTCTCCTCCTCTTCTCCTTCTTTAGTTGTCTCCCTCTCTCCTTCTTTAGTTGTCTCCCTCTCTCCTCCTCCACTTCTTCTTTAGTTGTCTCTCTGTCTCCCTCTCTCCTTCTTTAGTTGTCTCCCTCTCTCATTCTTTAGTTGTCTCCCTCTCTCCTCCTCTTCTCCTTCTTTAGTTGTCTCCCTGTCTCCTTCTTTAGTTGTCTCTCTCTCTCCTTCTTTAGTTGTCTCCTCTCTCCTCTTCTTCTTCTTTAGTTGTCTCCCTGTCTCCTTCTTTAGTTGTCTATCTCTCTCCTTCTTTAGTTGTCTCCCTCTCTCCTCCTCTTCTTCTTCTTTAGTTGTCTCCCTGTCTCCTTCTTTAGTTGTCTCTCTCTCTCCTTCTTTAGTTGTCTCCCTCTCTCCTCCTCTTCTTCTTCTTTAGTTGTCTCCCTCTCTTCTTCTTTAGTTGTCTCCCTCTCTCCCTCTCTCCTTCTTTAGTGGTCTCCCTCTCTCCTCTTTTCCTTCAGATTACTGCTCCCCAGCAATATGGGAAACCAGCTCTCAGATTACTGCTCTCCGCCCGCTGCCATGGGAAACCAGCTCTGTTGACTTGTCTCGGGTTCTCAGATTGTCTCGGGTTCTCTGTTGAACACACATACACAAAATGCCTACACACATTTGTATAGCGAAACTTACATGTTTCGTGCATCAAAGAAATGAGAAAATAACAACAATGAATGTGTAATAAACAACAGAACCCGAGACAAGTCAACAGAGCTGGTTTCCCATGGCAGCGGGCGGGGAGCAGTAATCTGAGAGCTGGTTTCCCATGGCAGCGGGCGGAGAGCAGTCATCTGAGAGCTGGTTTCCCATGGCAGCGGGTGGGGAGCAGTCATCTGAGAGCTGGTTTCCCATGGCAGCGGGTGGGGAGCAGTAATCTGAGAGCTGGTTTCCCATGGCAGCGGGTGGGGAGCAGTAATCTGAGAGCTGGTTTCCCATGGCAGCGGGTGGGGAGCAGTCATCTGAGAGCTGGTTTCCCATGGCAGTGGGCGGAGAGCAGTCATCTGAGAGCTGGTTTCCCATGGCAGCGGGTGGGGAGCAGTCATCTGAGAGCTGGTTTCCCATGGCAGCGGGTGGGGAGCAGTCATCTGAGAGCTGGTTTCCCATGGCAGCGGGTGGGGAGCAGTAATCTGAGAGCTGGTTTCCCATGGCAGCGGGTGGGGAGCAGTAATCTGAGAGCTGGTTTCCCATGGCAGCGGGTGGGGAGCAGTCATCTGAGAGCTGGTTTCCCATGGCAGTGGGCGGAGAGCAGTCATCTGAGAGCTGGTTTCCCATGGCAGCGGGTGGGAGCAGTCATCTGAGAGCTGGTTTCCCATGGCAGCGGGTGGGGAGCAGTAATCTGAGAGCTGGTTTCCCATGGCAGCGGGTGGGAGCAGTCATCTGAGAGCTGGTTTCCCATGGCAGCGGGTGGGGAGCAGTCATCTGAGAGCTGGTTTCCCATGGCAGCGGGCGGAGAGCAGTCATCTGAGAGCTGGTTTCCCATGGCAGCGGGTGGGGAGCAGTCATCTGAGAGCTGGTTTCCCATGGCAGCGGGTGGGGAGCAGTCATCTGAGAGCTGGTTTCCCATGGCAGCGGGCGGAGAGCAGTAATCTGAGAGCTGGTTTCCCATGGCAGCGGGCGGAGAGCAGTAATCTGAGAGCTGGTTTCCCATGGCAGCGGGCGGGGAGCAGTCATCTGAGAGCTGGTTTCCCATGGCTGTATCCCGCTGCCCCATGGACCTCCACTCTGGACCTCTGATGGCTGCTGTGATTGCAATAATCCATCTTGCTGTCAGATGAAAAGAAAGAGAAAATCACACACAGTCTCCCTCCCTCCCTCTCTCCTTCTTTAGTGGTCTCCCTCCCTCACTCCCATGTGTCCACCAAACAAGCTACCATGTTGTGTACTGAGCCAACACATGGACAACAGGCCCTGTGTGTGTGTGTGTGTGTGTGTGTGTGTGTGTGTGTGTGTGTGTGTGCAGTGCATTATCAGTCACTTTGGTATACACAGGGAGATCTGTAGACACGTCTGATCTCATGAATGATTAAACGGACTGCAGCATTTCCCCAGTGGCCTGCCTGCTAGTCTCATATCAACATGCATCAGTTCACTAGAGAGGAACAACTAGATAGATGGGACTTGAAAGGAGGGAGAGAATAATAAACACATAGTCCCAGTGCCATACACTGACAGAGATGATCAACACATAGTCCCAGTGGCATACACTGACAGAGATGATCAACACATAGTCCCAGTGCCATACACTGACAGAGATGATCAACACATAGTCCCAGTGCCATACACTGACAGAGATGATCAACACATAGTCCCAGTGCCATACACTGACAGAGATGATCAACACATAGTCCCAGTGCCATACACTGACAGAGATGATCAACACATAGTCCCAGTGGCATACACTGACAGAGATGATCAACACATAGTCCCAGTGCCATACACTGACAGAGATGATCAACACATAGTCCCAGTGCCATACACTGACAGAGATGATCAACACATAGTCCCAGTGGCATACACTGACAGAGATGATCAACACATAGTCCCAGTGCCATACACTGACAGAGATGATCAACACATAGTCCCAGTGCCATACACTGACAGAGATGATCAACACATAGTCCCAGTGGCATACACTGACAGAGATGATCAACACATAGTCCCAGTGCCATACACTGACAGAGATGATCAACACATAGTCCCAGTGCCATACACTGAGAGAGATGATCAACACATAGTCCTAGTGCCATACACTGACAGAGATGATCAACACATAGTCCCAGTGCCATACACTGACAGAGATGATCAACACATAGTCCCAGTGCCATACACTGACAGAGATGATCAACACATAGTCCCAGTGCCATACACTGACAGAGATGATCAACACATAGTCCCAGTGCCATACACTGACAGAGATGATCAACACATAGTCCCAGTGCCATACACTGACAGAGATGATCAACACATAGTCCCAGTGCCATACACTGACAGAGATGATCAACACATAGTCCCAGTGCCATACACTGACAGAGATGATCAACACATAGTCCCAGTGCCATACACTGACAGAGATGATCAACACATAGTCCCAGTGCCATACACTGACAGAGATGATCAACACATAGTCCCAGTGGCATACACTGACAGAGATGATCAACACATAGTCCCAGTGGCATACACTGACAGAGATGATCAACACATAGTCCCAGTGCCATACACTGACAGAGATGATCAACACATAGTCCCAGTGCCATACACTGACAGAGATGATCAACACATAGTCCCAGTGCCATACACTGACAGAGATGATCAACACATAGTCCCAGTGCCATACACTGAGAGAGATGATCAACACATAGTCCTAGTGCCATACACTGACAGAGATGATCAACACATAGTCCCAGTGCCATACACTGACAGAGATGATCAACACATAGTCCCAGTGCCATACACTGACAGAGATGATCAACACATAGTCCTAGTGCCATACACTGACAGAGATGATCAACACATAGTCCCAGTGCCATACACTGAGAGAGATGATCAACACATTAGTCCAACAGTTGCAAACGAGAGTATCTATTGGACAAATTCAGGTATGTTTATCCCTGTTTCGTTCCGTTTGCTTCCATTTAAAAAATGTTTTTCAACAGAATCGGCGGAATGAATACTCCCCTGATCATACACAAACAAAGTTCACTTTCATAGCAGCCACATAAAAACAACATAATCACTTTGATCGTTGTATATATATAATTCCTTCTCGCAACTATCTACGCGCTGTCCTCCTCTCACCCTTCCCCTTTGCTTGTAGACTTAAGTACACAACACATCAAATGTCTGTGACCAGGCAAAAAAAACTTTCCAAGCCAAACCTTCATAACATAACCACTAGCCGCTACACACAGCCTACGTTGTTGACACATGCAGCAAGATGACGCCAGCAGACATGGAAGCTCTGGTTATAGCTCCTAAGACATGACAGACATGGGAGGTCTGCTTCTAGCTCCTAAGACATGAAATACATGGCAGCTCTGCTTCTAGCTCCTAAGACATGACAGACATGGAGGCTCTGCTTCTAGCTCCTAAGACATGACAGACATGGCAGCTCTGCTTCTAGCTCCTAAGACATGACAGACATGGAGGCTCTGCTTCTAGCTCCTAAGACATGACAGACATGGCAGCTCTGCTTCTAAGACATGACAGACATGGCAGCTCTGCTTCTAGCTCCTAAGACATGACAGACATGGAAGCTCTGCTTCTAGCTCTTAAGACATGACAGACATGGAAGCTCTGCTTCTAGCTCCTAAGACATGACAGACATGGCAGCTCTGCTTCTAGCTCCTAAGCAACTTTTCAGTATTTCATATTTTTTGTGTGTTATTTCTTACATTATTATCCCAGAATGTTTTTTGTGTTTATTACATACAGACGGAAATAACTTTTGGACATCAGAGCGGTGGTAACTCACCAGCATTACGACCAGGAATACGACTTTCCAGAATTGGATCCTTTGTTCGTACACCCCAGGGCAATTTAACTTATCCCAGAGGCTGCTCCAAGTATTCGGAGTGGACTTCTAGTCCGACTTAGGATACGTGCACACCATCCACCGCTTCCGAGTATATTATTCGCTAATGTTCACTTTCTGGACAATAAAGAAGACGATCTCAGGGCGAGGATCTCCTTCCAGAGAGACATTAGGGACTGTAACATACTCTGTTTCACAGAATCATGGCTCTCTCTGGATATACTGTCCCCGTCCTTACAGCCAGCTGGGTTCTCAGTACATCGTGCAGACAGGAATAAAGAACTCTCTGGGAAGAAGAAAGGCGGTGGTGTATGTTTCATGATTAACAACTCATGATGTGATTGTGATAATGTACAGGAACTCAAGTCCTTTTGTTCAGTGGTGGAAAAAGTACCCAATTGTCATATTTGAGTAAGAGTAAAGATACCTTAATAGAGAGAATTCTCTTTCGGTTACAGTCACAGCTGTGTATGTTCCCCCACAAGCTGATACCACGACGGCCCTCAAGGAACTATACTGTGCAAACTGGAAACCACATATCCTGAGACCGCATTTATTATAGCTGGGGATTTTAACAAGGAAAATGCTACCGAAGTTCAATCAACACATTGACTGCAGTAATCGCGCTGCTAAAACGGTCGACCACTGCTACTCCCCCTTCCGGGATGCCTACAACATCCTCCCCTGCCCTCCCTTTGGCAAATCAGATCATGACTCCATTTTGCTCCCTTCCTATAGGCAGAAACTCAAACAGGAAGTACCTGTGCTAAGATCTATTCAATGCTGGTCTGACCAATCAGAATCCATGCTTCAAGATTGTTTTGATCACGCGTTGTCACGACTTCCGCCAAAGGCGGTCCCTCTCCTTGTTCGGGCGGCGTTCGGCGGTCGACGTCACCGGTCTTCTAGCCATCACCGATCCACTTTTCATTTTCCATTTGTTTTGTCTTGTTTCCCCACACACCTGGTTGTCATTCCCTTATTACTTGTTGTTTATTTAACCCTCTGGTTCCCCCATGTCTGTGTGTGTAATTGTTTATTTCTGTGGTACGGTTCCGGCTGGTTTGCGCTGTATTTCGTATCGTTGTACTTGGTGCTGTCGCACTCGTTTTCTGTGGGCATTTGTTTTGTGACGCTATTGCGTTCGTTGGTTTACTGTGCCTCTGTAAAGTGCTTTTGTCCACTCATCTCTGCTCTCCTGCGCCTGACTCTCACGCACCAGCTACACACACCGCCTTGACACTCGGACTGGGATATGTTCTGCGTAGCCTCTGAGAATAACATTGACGTATACACGGACACGATGACTGAGTTCATCAGGAAGTGTATAGGGGATGTTGTTCCTACTGTGACTATTAAAACCTACCCAAACCACAAACCGTGGATTGATGCCAGCATTCGCGCAAAAACTGGGAAAACCAGCCACGTTGCGGACACAGAGATCCTTCTCCCAGAGAACACCTTCTCCCGCTTTGAGAATAACACAGTGCCACTGATGCAGCCCGCACCCAAGGACTGTAGGCTCTCGGTCTCCGTGGCCGACGTGAGTAAGATATTTAAGCTTGTTAACCCTCACAAGGCTGCTGGCACAAACGGCATCCCTAGCCGCATCCTCAGAGTTTTGGCAGACCAGCTGCTGTGACCGAGAGATTGTAAAACAGCTTCTATATCAAGGCCCAGACTGTTAAGACATCACTAGCCAGCTACCACCCGGTTACTAAACCCTGCACCTTAGAGGCTGCTGTCCAATGAGCATAGACATGGAATCACTGGTCACTTTAATAATGGAACACTAGTCACTTTAATATTGTTTACATACTACTTTACTCATTTCATATGTATATACTGTATTCTATTCTACTGTATTTTAGTCAATGCCACTCTGACATTGCTCGCCCTAATATTTATATATTTCTTAATTCCATTCTTTTACTTTTAGATGTGTGTGTGTTGTTGTGAATTGCTAGATATTACTGCACTGTTGGAGCTAGGAACACAAGCATTTCGCTACACCCGCAATAACATCTGCTAAATATGTGTATGTGACCAATGAAATGTGATTTGATTTGATAGTCAACATAGCTACTAGAACTAACACTACAATCATACAGTACAGTGAACAGTCAGAAAGCAGTTTAGCAGTTACACCGGAGGGCCCTGGTGGCAATAAATTAATAAAACCAAAAGCTTACCTTGACTTGGAAGTGTTCCAGTGTTGGATAGCCATAGCCAGCTAGCTAACATAGCATCCTTCTCTGTTTGAGTAGGCTAAACTAGCTTGCGGCATTCTCTAGCTAAGTGAAAGTTTAAAAAAATACATCCAAATAGAGCGCTCTCTCTCGTTCATGCTGCAAGAGCTCTGATAGGTTGGAGGACATCCTCCGGAAGTTGTCATATTTACTGTATTAGTTTATGGAAGGGGGTGAGAACCATGAGCCTCCTAGGTTTTGTATTGAAGTCAGTGTACCCAGAGGAGGACAGAAACTAGCTGTCCTCCGGCTACACCATGGTGCTTCCCTACAGAGTGCTGTTGAGACTGCTGTAGACCTTCATTGCAAAACAGTGTGTTTTAATAAATTATTTAGTGACATTAATATATTTTGCATAGTTTTATCTAAAAGGATTATGAAATTCACCAAGTAGTAGTATGTCTTTGTGTGGTTAACCTAATGTTTAGCTGTTTATGACCCAGCAGACAGCTCAGTTAACCTAATGTTTAGCTGTTTATGACCCAGCAGACAGCTCAGTTAACCTAATGTTTATGACCCAGCAGGCAGCTCAGTTAACCTAATGTTTGACCCAGCAGACAGCTCAGTTAACCGAATGTTTATGACCCAGCAGACAGCTCAGTTAACCTAATGTTTATGACCCAGCAGACAGCTCAGTTAACCTAATGTTCATGACCCAGTAGACAGCTCAGTTAACCTAATGTTTAGCTGTTCATGCTCAAATTCAGCTCAAATTCAAATCAAATGTATTTCATAAAGCCCTTTTCCATCAGCAACCCAGCCTTAAACCCCAAAGAGACAGCAATGCAGAGGCAGAAGCACAGTGGCTAGGAAAAACTCCCTAGAAGACAGCTCCCCCTAAAGGTAGTATTGGGGATAACAGAGCAGAGCTGTTTGTGTTCGTACTCCTCTTTGCAGGTCAACCAGATGCTCCAAAACTTTCACCTGAATGTTGGCGGTAACCTTGACTTAAAGAACCTGTGTTACATCATCACCCACGGAGAGGACAAGGAGAGTGAGTAAGAGGGCGCACATAGAGATAGAGATAGAGGACTAGATGGATATTATCTTTTTAAACATGGGCATTTCCTTTGAGGGATTCCAGCAAGATGAGTCCTCTATCTATCTCTATAGGGGCTGCTGCCAGGGAGAGGAGCAAGAAGTTGAACACAGGAGGGAAGGGATGAGGGGGGATACCCTCTTTTGTAAATAGCCTATAACCAGATAACTACACTACTAGTCACCCTAGGCAGACGGGTTGCCTCCTACATTAACAAAGTTCCGACATTCACTAGGTAAGGATTTCCTAGACTACCGTACTACTACAACAGAGGTAGTGACTAGGGGGTTATAACAACAGGTAGTGACTAGGGGTTAATAACAACATGTAGTGACTAGGGGTTAATAACAACAGGCAGTGACTAGGGGTTTATAACAACATGTGGTGACTAGGGATTTATAACAACAGTGGCTAGGGGTTTATAACAACAGGTAGTGACTGGGGGTTTATAACAACAGGTAGTGACTAGGGGGTTATAACAACAGGTAGTGACTAGGGGGTTATAACAACAGGTAGTGACTAGGGTTTTATAACAACAGTGACTAGGGGTTATAACAGCAGGTAGTGACTAGGGTTTTATAACAACAGGTAGTGACTAGGGTTTTATAACAACAGTGACTAGGGGTTATAACAGCAGGTAGTGACTAGGGGTTTATAACAACATGTAGTGACTAGGGGTTTATAACAACAGTGACTAGGGGTTATAACAGCAGGTAGTGACTAGGGGTTTATAACAACATGTAGTGACTAGGGGTTATAACAACAGGTAGTGACTAGGGATTTAAAACAACAGTGACTAGGGGTTTATAACAACAAGTAGTGACTAGGGGTTTAAAACAACAGGTAGTGACTAGGGGTTTAAAACAACAGGTAGTGACTAGGGGTTATAACAACAGGTAGTGACTAGGGGTTTATAACAACAGGTAGTAACTAGGGGTTATAACAACAGGTAGTGACTAGGGATTTAAAACAACAGGTGGTGACTAGGGATTTAAAACAACAGTGACTAGGGGTTTATAACAACAGGTAGTGACTAGGGGTTTATAACAACATGTAGTGACTAGGGGTTTATAACAACATGTAGTGACTAGGGGTTTATAACAACAGTGACTAGGGGTTATAACAACATGTAGTGACTAGGGGTTTATAACAACAGTGACTAGGGGTTATAACAACAGGTAGTGACTAGGGGTTTATAACAACAGGTAGTGACTAGGGGTTTATAACAACAGTGACTAGGGGTTTATAACAACAGTGACTAGGGGTTATAACAACAGGTAATGACTAGGGGTTTATAACAACATGTAGTGACTAGGGGTTTATAACAACAGGTAATGACTAGGGGTTTATAACAACAGGTAGTGACTAGGGGTTTATAACAACATGTAGTGACTAGGGGTTTATAACAACAGTGACTAGGGGTTATAACAACATGTAGTGACTAGGGGTTTATAACAACAGTGACTAGGGGTTATAACAACAGGTAGTGACTAGGGGTTTATAACAACATGTAGTGACTAGGGGTTTATAACAACAGTGACTAGGGGTTATAACAGCAGGTAGTGACTAGGGGTTTATAACAACAGGTAGTGACTAGGGGTTTATAACAACATGTAGTGACTAGGGGTTTATAACAACAGTGACTAGGGGTTATAACAGCAGGTAGTGACTAGGGGTTTATAACAACATGTAGTGACTAGGGGTTTAAAACAACAGGTAGTGACTAGGGTTTTATAACAACATGTAGTTACTAGGGGTTTATAACAACATGTAGTGACTAGGGTTTTATAACAACAGGTAGTGACTAGGGGTTTATCACAACAGGTAGTGACTAGGGTTTTATAACAACAGTGACTAGGGGTTATAACAGCAGGTAGTGACTAGGGGTTTATAACAACATGTAGTGACTAGGGGTTTATAACAACAGTGACTAGGGGTTATAACAGCAGGTAGTGACTAGGGGTTTATAACAACATGTAGTGACTAGGGGATTAAAACAACAGTGATTAGGGGTTATAACAACAGGTAGTGACTAAGGGTTTATAACAACAGGTAGTGACTGGGGGTTTATAACAGAGGTAGTGACTAGGGGGTTATAACAACAGGTAGTGACTAGGGGTTTATAACAGAGGTAGTGACTAGGGGTTATAACAACATGTAGTGACTAGGGGGTTATAACAACAGGTAGTGACTAGGGGGTTATTACAACAGGTAGTGACTAGGGGTTTATAACAGAGGTAAAGACTAGGGGTTATAACAACAGGTAGTGACTAGGGGGTTATAACAACAGGTAGTGACTAGGGGGTTATAACAACAGGTAGTGACTAGGGGTTATAACAACATGTAGTTACTAGGGGTTTATAACAACAGGTAGTGACTAGGGGTTATAACAAAGGTAGTGACTAGGGGGTTATAATAACAGGTAGTGACTAGGGGTTATAACAGAGGTAGTGACTAGGGGTTATAACAACATGTAGTTACTAGGGGTTTATAACAACAGGTAGTGACTAGGGGTTTTTAACAACAGGTAGTGACTAGGGGTTTATAACAACAGGTAGTGACTAGGGTTTTATAACAACAGTGACTAGGGGGTTATAACAACAGGTAGTGACTAGGGGGTTATAACAACAGGTGGTGGCATGTGGGTTATAACACCAGGTAGTGGCTAGGGGGTTATAACAACAGGTAGTGACTAGGGGTTTAAATAACAGTGACTAGGGGGTTTATAACAACAGGTAGTGACTAGGGGGTTATAACAACAGGTAGTGACTAGGGGGTTATAACAACAGGTAGTGACTAGGGGTTTATAACAAAAGTGACTAGGGGGTTTATAACAACAGGTAGTGAATAGGGGGGTATAACAACAGTGACTAGGGGTTTATAACAACAGGTAGTGACTAAGGGGTTCAGAACCAGTGTCCAAAATGTAAGGGGTTCTGCAATGTGCAGCAAAGTTACCAATAGTGTTGTGTGTGAATTGCCTAGCTGTTGAAATTGATTCTATGATGATTACAACACAATATGGAAAGTAATGTTTTGCATATTGTGAAAACATTGCTGTAGCATTCGCTCATTTTCACTGACTGAATTAATAAAATGTTGAATGCTGTGAAATTATAACATAGCCAAACCAACACTAGGTGGACCACAGTGTGAGTGTGTGTGTGTGGTGTGAGTGTGTGGTGTGTGTATGTGTGTGTGTGTGTGTGTGTGTGTGTGAGTCAAACACCAATAACACTGGACATTAGAACTGTGTGCCAAACAGTGACTCCATATTTTGGAACTGTGTGCACGGGTTTAATTGAGCGATAGATACAGTACACATCCACTGAGTGCAATGGCTTACAGACAGTACAACCACAACCACACATAGCCCTCACAGTCAAATTCAAAAGAGTAGGAAACATGAGTAAACACAGTAACAGCAAAAGGACACATAACAATTAAATGACACGTTTCCTTTTCAATCTACTAAATCACACTTAAAAGGTTGCAACTGGAGTGTTCTACAAAATCCATGGATAAATGTATTCGATACGGGTATTACACTGAAAATGTATGAGGTGAAAGGAGTACGTCAACATACACTGTACTATATAAGAACTTCAAAATACACTCTTAAATGTGACCATATAGCAAATATCAGAGACACACTTATTTCTAGCCAATAACAGAAACATGACATGCCAAGAGAGACAGAGCAGGACAGATCAGAGCAGATCAGAACCCAGCCAGAACAGATCAGAACACAGCCAGAACAGATCAGAACCCAGCCAGAGCAGATCAGAACCCAGCCAGAACAGATCAGAACCCAGCCAGAACAGATCAGAACCCAGCCACAGCAGCAGGACATCTAACAGAACCTCAGAGTTTGAGTCAGGTGGTTTCAGCCAGAGCCAAAATAAATATTTTTCATTTTTGACTTATTTTCGTTTTGTGCACCAGATGATATTAATTTCATTCCACTTATTTTTAATAACGTAAGCAGGAAGGTTGACCAAAATCCTGCAGAACAGAACAGGGCATGGTCTGGTTTCAGCTCTCAGAACAGGGCATGGTTTGGTTTCAGCTCTCAGAACAGGACAGGGCATGGTCTGGTTTCAGCTCTCAGAACAGGACAGGGCATGGTCTGGTTTCAGCTCTCAGAACAGAACAGGGCATGGTCTGGTTTCAGCTCTCAGAACAGAACAGGGCATGGTCTGGTTTCAGCTCTCAGAACAGGACAGGGCATGGTCTGGTTTCAGCTCTCAGAACAGGACAGGGCATGGTCTGGTTTCAGCTCTCAGAACAGGACAGAGCATGGTCTGGTTTCAGCTCTCAGAACAGAACAGGGCATGGTCTGGTTTCAGCTCTCAGAACAGAACAGGGCATGGTCTGGTTTTAGCTCTCAGAACAGGACAGGGCATGGTCTGGTTTCAGCTCTCAGAACAAGACAGGGCATGGTCTGGTTTCAGCTCTCAGAACAGGACAGAGCATGGTCTGGTTTCAGCTCTCAGAACAGGACAGAGCATGGTCTGGTTTCAGCTCTCAGAACAGGACAGAGCATGGTCTGGTTTCAGCTCTCAGAACAGGACAGGGCATGGTCTGGTTTCAGCTCTCAGAACAGGACAGGGCATGGTCTCGTTTCAGCTCTCAGAACAGGACAGGGCATTGTCTGGTTTCAGCTCTCAGAACAGAACAGGGCATGGTTTGGTTTCAGCTCTCAGAACAGAACAGGGCACGGTCTGGTTTCAGCTCTCAGAACAGAACAGGGCATGGTCTGTTTTCAGCTCTCAGAACAGAACAGGGCATGGTCTGGTTTCAGCTCACAGAACAGAACAGAGAATGTTCTGGTTTCAGCTCTCAGAACAGCATGTTAATTAAATTGTGTTCAAATACTACACCCAAGAGAGAATACATATGAGTATATTTATGAAAATGGCATATCCAGTCATGCATTATGTAAATGAATACTTTCTGCAGGCTTTTTTGTTAGTACATATTTCTATTTCCATCAGACACACGGACACACACGCATGGACACACACGCATGGACACACACGCATGGACACACACGCATGGACACACACGCATGGACACACACACGCATGGACACACGCATGGACACACACACACACTAAACACTCATTGGTGTCTTAAAAAAGACCTTGTCTCTGTCTGGTCACCACTATAGGGAGAGTGTTTCCTTGAGAATGGATGGGAGGAGATTTGGAGAGGCTGGAGTCGTCTGGTCTTGATGCTGGAGTCGTCTGGTCCTGATGGTGGAGTCGTCTGGTCCTGATGGTGGAGTCGTCTGGTCTTGATGGTGGAGTCGTCTGGTCCTGATGGTGGAGTCGTCTGGTCCTGATGGTGGAGTCGTCTGGTCCTGATGGTGGAGTCGTCTGGTCCTGATGGTGGAGTCGTCTGGTCTTGATGGTGGAGTCGTCTGGTCCTGATGGTGGAGTCGTCTGGTCCTGATGGCGGGGAAGGAAATAGAGTCTGTTAGGCTTTCCAATCCAGAGCCTGACTCCACTGGACTCTCTGCATACAGAAAAGGACAATGGTAGAAACCATGAGAACAAACATTAGAGTCTCACTCTATACTCAAGTAGACCCAAGTAATACTATTATGGAAATCATGTCTTCCAGAATCAGAAACCACTCCCCCTTTACCGTGGATGCCAATCATGTGTTCCAGAATCAGAACTCTCTCTGCCAGGATCTTGAGAGCTTCCCTCAGCTGCTGCACTCCCTCAGCTCCCCCCTGAGAGACAGACACAGACACACTCCCTCAGCTCCCCCCTGACAGACAGACACAGACACACTCTCTCAGCGCCCCCCTGAGAGACAGACACACTCCCTCAGCTCCCCCCTGAGAGACAGACAGAGACACACTCCCTCAGCGCCCCCCTGAGAGACAGACACACTCCCTCAGCTCCCCCCTGAGAGACAGACAGAGACACACTCCCTCAGCGCCCCCCTGAGAGACAGACACACTCCCTCAGCTCCCCCCTGAGAGACAGACACAGACACACTCCCTCAGCGCCCCCCTGAGAGACAGACACACTCCCTCAGCTCCCCCCTGAGAGACAGACACAGACACACTCTCTCAGCGCCCCCCTGAGAGACAGACACACTCCCTCAGCGCCCCCCTGAGAGACAGACACACTCCCTCAGCGCCCCCCTGAGAGACAGACACACTCCCTCAGCTCCCCCCTGAGAGACAGACACAGACACACTCCCTCAGCGCCCCCCTGAGAGACAGACACACTCCCTCAGCTCCCCTGAGAGACAGACACAGACACACTCTCTCAGCGCCCCCCTGAGAGACAGACACACTCCCTCAGCGCCCCCCTGAGAGACAGACACAGACACACTCTCTCAGCGCCCCCCTGAGAGACAGACACACTCCCTCAGCTCCCCCCTGAGAGACAGACAGAGACAGACACAGACATACTCCCTCAGCTCCCCCCTGAGAGACAGACACACTCCCTCAGCTCCCCCCTGAGAGACAGACAGAGACAGACACAGACATACTCCCTCAGCTCCCCCCTGAGAGACAGACACACTCCCTCAGCTCCCCTGAGAGACAGACAGAGACAGACACAGACATACTCCCTCAGCGCCCCCCTGAGAGACAGACACACTCCCTCAGCTCCCCCCTGAGAGACAGACAGAGACAGACACAGACACACTCCCTCAGCTCCCCCCTGAGAGACAGACACACTCCCTCAGCTCCCCCCTGAGAGACAGACACACTCCCTCAGCTCCCCCCTGAGAGACAGACACACTCCCTCAGCTCCCCCCTGAGAGACAGACACACTCCCTCAGCTCCCCCCTGAGAGACAGACACAGACACACTCCCTCAGCTCCCCCCTGAGAGACAGACACAGACACACTCCCTCAGCTCCCCCCTGAGAGACAGACAGAGACAGACAGACCGAGACAGACAGAGACGGACAGACAGAAACACACTCACCTCCATGGGCAAAAAGAGCCATGAATACTCAGTGGAGCCACATATTAAAATCTACTGATGTTCAATACTGTGCATACCTCAGGCAAACCCTCTCCTGGCTCCCCCTTCTGCCCAGACTGCCCCTGTAAACACATTGACACATACATTATCAACACAGAGGCAACAAACACAGAATACCTAGAATACACAGAACGTCTAAGTGTGGTATGAAATATTATGTGCAAGACTAGGAGGTCAAATACATGTGTGTGTGTATGTTTATGTCTCTGTGTTTATGTGTGTGTGTTTAGGTGTGTGTGTATGTTTATGCATGTGTGTGTCTGTGTTCACACACGTGTTGCGTGAACAGCCTTGCTGTACTCACAGGCTGGCCGTGCTCCCCTGGTAGTCCTGAAGGGCCCTGGTGTGTGTGTGTGTGTGTGAGAGAGTGAGTGAGTGAGTGAGTGAGTGAGTGAGTGAGTGAGAGAGAGAGAGAGAAAGAAATATTGAATTATACCAACAAGACACTTGATGAAATTGACCAAAATCAGTTCTGGGACATGTGGAACAATTTGAGCAAGACAAAGCCACAAGAATTAGCCATACAAGATGGAGGAATTTGGAAAACCTATTTTTATAATCTATACAAAAACATCTCACAAAAAGACTTACAACAGAACCAATTAGAAATTCAAGAAAAATGGAAAATCCTTGAATCAGTCATTAAAAGAGAGAGGATCAGAGGCCCTACATCTTTAGATGTATCACTGTCTAAACCCTCAGCATCTTCTTGCAGTGCAAGCAGTGTCACGGGAGGAATCAGCACCACTGAACGGGAATGCAATGAGTGGTCTGTTTGATGTTCTCAGCAACGGGTCTACCTGGTCACGTATGGGTTGACCCTCTGTTCTTCAATCACAGCAGATGAAGGGGATCAGGCTGAACGGGACTTTACTGTTGTGATCAATGTGTTCTGACCAGGGCCGTACGCTGATTGATTTTGGGTCAGCACAGCAGCACAGACTGTACGGTTGAGTCCTAAATTGCAAACTATTCCCTATATAGTCCACTAATGTTGACCAGGCCCTGATTAATAATAGTGCACTCTGTAGTGGACAGGGTTCCATTTGGGAGGATACCTTAGCATTTGAACACCGGGTCTTTGAAGAGAGCCCGTCTACCTCCTGATCAAACAGATGTCTTGTGCACAATGGAACAAAGACACTGATGAAATAAACCCTCTGAACCTTTCATAGCGAATGAATTTGCAAAGCACTCCAGTGTTTTCCAATGAGAACATATGGGGCTAGCATTTTGCCTCACCCTCTTCCCTGCGTCTCCTTTAGGACCGGGATTCCCGGCCTTGCCTTGGAAGCCTCCCTCTGCCTGAAACACACAAACACGAAGAGCTGTCAGACACCTCCCTCACACAGCCAGGCTCACACTGCCCTGACCTTGGCCATAGTAACATCTCTGCTGTGTAATGTTGACCTTGGCCATAGTAACATCTCTGCTGTGTAATGTTGACCTTGGCCATAGTAACATCTCTGCTGTGTAATGTTGACCTTGGCCATAGTAACATCTCTGCTGTGTAATGTTGACCTTGGCCATAGTAACATCTCTGCTGTGTAATGTTGACCTTGGCCATAGTAACATCTCTGCTGTGTAATGTTGACCTTGGCCATAGTAACATCTCTGCTGTGTAATGTAGACCTTGGCCATAGTAACATCTCTGCTGTGTAATGTAGACCTTGGCCATAGTAACATCTCTGCTGTGTAATGTAGACCTTGGCCATAGTAACATCTCTGCTGTGTAATGTAGACCTTGGCCATAGTAACATCTCTGCTGTGTAATGTTGACCTTGGCCATAGTAACATCTCTGCTGTGTAATGTTGACCTTGGCCATAGTAACATCTCTGCTGTGTAATGTTGACCTTGGCCATAGTAACATCTCTGCTGTGTAATGTTGACCTTGGCCATAGTAACATCTCTGCTGTGTAATGTTGACCTTGGCCATAGTAACATCTCTGCTGTGTAATGTTGACCTTGGCCATAGTAACATCTCTGCTGTGTAATGTTGACCTTGGCCATAGTAACATCTCTGCTGTGTAATGTTGACCTTGGCCATAGTAACATCTCTGCTGTGTAATGTTGACCTTGGCCATAGTAACATCTCTGCTGTGTAATGTTGACCTTGGCCATAGTAACATCTCTGCTGTGTAATGTTGACCTTGGCCATAGTAACATCTCTGCTGTGTAATGTTGACCTTGGCCATAGTAACATCTCTGTTGTGTAATGTTGACCTTGGCCATAGTAACATCTCTGCTGTGTAATGTTGACCTTGGCCATAGTAACATCTCTGCTGTGTAATGTTGACCTTGGCCATAGTAACATCTCTGCTGTGTAATGTTGACCTTGGCCATAGTAACATCTCTGCTGTGTAATGTTGACCTTGGCCATAGTAACATCTCTGCTGTGTAATGTTGACCTTGGCCATAGTAACATCTCTGCTGTGTAATGTTGACCTTGGCCATAGTAACATCTCTGCTGTGTAATGTTGACCTTGGCCATAGTAACATCTCTGCTGTGTAATGTAGACCTTTGCCATAGTAACATCTCTGCTGTGTAATGTAGACCTTGGCCATAGTAACATCTCTGCTGTGTAATGTTGACCTTGACCATAGTAACATCTCTGCTGTGTAATGTTGACCTTGGCCATAGTAACATCTCTGCTGTGTAATGTAGACCTTGGCCATAGTAACATCTCTGCTGTGTAATGTTGACCTTGACCATAGTAACATCTCTGCTGTGTAATGTTGACCTTGGCCATAGTAACATCTCTGCTGTGTAATGTAGACCTTGACCATAGTAACATCTCTGCTGTGTAATGTAGACCTTGACCATAGTAACATCTCTGCTGTGTAATGTTGACCTGACCTTATACTAGACTATTTGGTACTCACATCTCGCCCTGGGAGACCTGGAACTCCTGCTGGTCCGATTTGTCCAGGGGGACCTGTGATGTCACAGAAACAGTTCCAGAAAATATTCATGTTCATACTACTTATAGTTCAGTCCTGATTCTTGGAGAAAAACACCAGCTAAAAACACACACACGCACGCAAACACTTATATACACAGAACTGAAGTGGTACCTGGAGGTCCAAAGGGACCAGATGGACCGGGAGGGCCAGCTACGAACTCAGGAAGAGGGGTCTCCTCTGCTTAAAACAACAACAAAAATATATTAATTACTGTAGTTGTACCAGTGCTGTAAAACACTCAATGGTGTTTCATTAAGGTTGGTAGGACCTCTGACCCAACACTTTCACCTTGGTTTGTCATCAGAAGGAACTCCTCATGCGATGACTACAGCTGGGCTTTAACGGATCACTGCCTGCCAGAGATCTGGGTTCAGGACAGGGTTAGTCTGTCTCTGAGCTCAGTGTGCTGGATCAGAGCCTAGACATGCTGGCTGTCAACATTCTGTAGTGGTTAGGGTAAACTGCTAGGGTAAAAAATACTTTTATCAAACGGGATGTGCATTTATATGAATATAGTCTAAACCCCTAGTCTCTTCTCCTTCCTGTCGGTCCCTGTGTGTATGTTTCTGGGTTAGTCTAAACTCCTAGTCTCTTCTCCTTCCTTTCATCGTAACGTTCTCCAAACCCAGCCAGCACACTGACCTTAAACCAATTAAAGTGCACTGGTGGAAGCATAGAGGGTCTAGTGGAAGCAGTAGCAATGTGTGGCTAAGCCCCCCTCTGCTAAGTCTAATACAGTGACAACTAAAATATACCAAAAAACAATTTAGTCCAATCAACATAAGCTACATATGACGTGGATGTCCATGGTTTGGATTTCTCTGTGTGTGTGTGTGTGTGTGTGCTTATGTGTGTGCGTGTGCGTGTGTGTGTGTGTTTGTGTGTGTGTTTATGTGTGTGTGTGTGCTTATGTGTGTGTGTGTGTGTGTGTGTGTGCGTGCAAGTAGAAAAAAATGTTGACTACTTGTAGAGAAACGCCAATATTCTTTCATATTTATGAAATAGCCTCTCACTCTGTCATACAGTACACGCCTTTATTGTTTGTTGTCCTAGGCTACCTGGCTAAAATGCTTTCTCGTTAGCCTAACTTCCATTCATGGGCAACGTTAGCTAGTTAACATTATCCTTTTATATCTAGCTACATATTGAACTTCCATCCTCTCAGGCCAGGGGCACAACAAGGTATGAATTAATGGTTGGATCAGAATCTGCGTTATAATCTTTGGCCAGTACGGAGAATTAAGTAAAACCACAAGTCCAAATCCCAAATCTCCATCCATGGCTAATTTAGGAAAGGGCAAATTGTATCTAGTTAGCTAGCCACCGGAGGACAACAACACAATGAGGTGCAACAATTCAAGTTGTTTCCCCACTTTTTTGTTGTTGTTGCCAGGACCATTCACAGTTGAGCTCATTCAGTTTAGCTCAAAACTGATTGGCAAATGTTGATATACTTTTTTTGTCAAGAGAGGTCTACATGTAGAGAGACAGAGGGGGCGCTGTTTCGCTCACTCGGATGCTTTCTCCTGTGATATACATTCAGCCACTTGCGAATTGAATGAAAATTATGAAACACAGAGGCGAAAGATAAATTATAAATGTAAATTTTTTTTTTATTTTGGGGGAGGGGGGCTGGCTTCCCTTGGCGTACATGAATACCTGCCACTAAGTGGAAACATCCGTCCCTCTGGAACTAATTACAGCTGCTCATGCAGTCTCCCTCCATCCCTTCTCTACATGAGCCTGGGATGTGGCTCCTGGCCAGCCCTGCATTTTCAATAGCAGACTGCTGTGCTGACAGCTTACAAATGAGCTGTGATTTACAGCCAACTGGCTCCAGCCAACACAGCCAACAGCCTCTCCTCTGCTCTCCACAGACCCAGATCTAGACCCACAGATCCAGATCTAGACCCAAACCCACTCTGAGCCAGACTACTAATAAGCAGCTCAGGGCCGTCACTATCTGGCCAAGTTGCAAAGTCAGAAGCCCCGCCTAGACTAAAGAGATGATTGTGGACTACAGGAAAAAGAGGACCGAGCACACCCCCATTCTCATCGACGTGGCTGCAGTGGAGTAGGTTGAGAGCTTCAAGTTCCTTGGTGTCCACATCACCAACAAACTAACATGATCCAAGCACAAGACAGTCGTGAAGAGGGCACAACAAAATCTATTCCCCCTCAGGAGACTGAAAAGGTTTGGCATGGGTCCTCAGATCCTTAAAAGGTTCTACAGCTGCACCATCGAGAGCATCACGGTTGGTTGCATCACTGCCTGGAATGGCAACTGCTCGGCCCCCGACTGCAAGGCACTACAGAGGGTAGTGCGAACAACCCAGTACATCACTGGGGCCAAGCTTCCTGCCATCCAGGACTTCCATACCAGCCGGTGTCAGAGGAAGGCCCTAAAAATTGTCAAAGACTCCAGCCACCCTAGTCATAGACTGTTCTCTCTGCTACTGCATGGCAAGCGGTACCGGAGCGCCAAGTCTAGGTCCAAGAGGCTTCTAAACAGCTTCTACCCACAAGTCATAAGACTCCTGAACACCTAATCAAATGGCTACCCAGACTATTTGCATTGCCCCCTCTTCTACACTGCTGCTATTCTCTTGCTATCATCTATGCATAGTCACTTTAATAACTCTACCTACATGTGTATATATTACCTCAACTAACCGGTGCCCACCGCACATTGACTCTGTACCGGTACCCCCTGTATATAGTCTCCACATTGACTCTGTACCAGTACCCCCTGTATATAGTCTCCACATTGACTCTGTACCAGTACCCCCTGTATATAGTCTCCACATTGACTCTGTACCAGTACCCCCTGTATATAGTCTCCACATTGACTCTGTACCAGTACCCCCTGTATATAGTCTCCACATTGACTCTGTACCAGTACCCCTGTATATAGTCTCCACATTGACTCTGTACCAGTACCCCCTGTATATAGTCTCCACATTGACTCTGTACAGTACCCCCTGTATATAGCCTCCACATTGACTCTGTACCGGTACCCCCTGTATATAGTCTCCACATTGACTCTGTACCGGTACCCCCTGTATATAGTCTCCACATTGAATCTGTACTGGAACCCCCTGTATAAAGTCTCGCTATTGTTATTTTACTGCTGCTCTTTAACTACTTGTTACTTTTATTTCTTATTCTTATCAATGTTTTTTTAACTGCATTGTTGGTTAGGGGCTTGTCAGTAAGCATTTCTCTGTAAGGTCTACATCTGTTGTATTCAACGCATTTGACTAATACAATTTGATTAGATTTATTTCTACATTTTCTCTGATATTTGATTTGAAACTTAACCCCAAAAAAAAAAACTTAAACCTAACCTTAATCCTAACCTTAACATAAACTTAAAATTTACCCTAACCTTAACAAAACTGCTAAGCTTATGCCTAACCATTTTGATTTTGCAGCTTGGCCAAATATTTTCTCTATTGTGTTATTGACTGTACGCTTGTTTATCCCATGAGTAACTCTGTGTTGTTGTTTGTGTCGCACTGCTTTGCTTTATCTTGGCCAGGTCGCAGTTGTAAATGAGAACTTGTTCTCAACTAGCCTACCTGGTTAAATAAAGGTGAAATAAAATAAATTTACAAATTTTAAAAATACTGGTAACCCCTGAGCCTCAGCCTGTACTGCCCTCTGGTGTTAAATTATGGCACATTAACCTGTGTTTGTCTTGTCCGGACCATTCTAGTCACCAAAACTATCTCATCAATGGAAAACAGTTACTGTATGTATTTGGACACTGGTCCTGTTATTAATTAATCATATAATATTTTAGTTTGAACTCTAGAATAGGTATTTTTTGTGAAATTGAGTTGAATTGCAGTGGCCAGTGGAGATAGAGACCCATGGTAGCTGTTAGCAGCTGCAGTGGCCAGTGGAGATAGAGACCCATGGTAGCTGTTAGCAGCTGCAGTGGCCAGTGGAGATAGAGACCCATGGTAGCCGTTAGCAGCTGTAATGGCCAGTGGAGATAGAGACCCATGGTAGCCGTTAGCAGCTGTAGTGGCCAGTGGAGATAGAGACCCATGGTAGCTGTTAGCAGCTGTAATGGCCAGTGGAGATAGAGACCCATGGTAGCCGTTAGCAGCTGTAGTGGCCAGTGGAGATAGAGACCCATGGTAGCCGTTAGCAGCTGTAATGGCCAGTGGAGATAGAGACCCATGGTAGCTGTTAGCAACTGCAGTGTGAATGTGAACACAAGAAAACAATCAACTTCATTCAACCCAGTATTTCCTGTTGTAGTAATTCTAACATTTTGATCCTCGTAAATAGCAACCTGATGCCCTTTTAAATTACATTAACTACTAATGTAAAGCCTTTACAACAGGCTGAAGCAAACAATGCTATGTTGAGGAGGACAGATAGTCTGAGGTCCTCTCAGTGGTTATAACTAATTGCTATAACTAATGAAAATATCCAAGTTACAGAGCATGCATTTCCACTTGTGCCCTGTCTTCACCTTGTTCTGCATTCATTGGTCCTTGGCCTGTGTTCCAATCATGGTTGACAGGAAGAGCTCTTAGAAACAATACCATCTACTGAGGCTGAGATGGTAATGAAGGTGGTTGGGGGGTCCACTCACCCTGCTCGTCGAACCCAAACATGTCACCTCTCGGCCGGGTAGAGGAGGAGGGTGGCCCTGGAGGGCCTGGAGGTCCGGGGAGGCCTGGAAGACCGATCTCTCCTGGTCTTCCTCTCTCCCCCATTGGCCCTGGGAATCAGAAGGGGAATATCATCTCACAACAATTGACATATATTGTTGTCAGATGAGATAAAGACCTGAACATGCATTGTCTTATGTCAGGTGGCATCACTCCTTCGCGATCCTAGCAGGCGGAATCGTCTGACGTAAGACAATCCACAACATACTGAAAAAACAGATTGAATCTCATACATTCAGAGTTACATGGGGAATATCAGGATGGATCACCTGTGGGTCCGGTCTGTCCTGGAACCCCTGCCTCGCCAACTGGGCCTGGAATTCCTGGTGATCCGATTGGCCCTGGTGGTCCTCTTCCTCCTATTGACCAGAACCAGAACCATGTGTTTAACATGTTGAGAGGAAACCTCTCCAGAGGTGATATATGTGTGTGCGTGTGTGTGTGTGTCTGTGTCTGTGTGTGTGTGTGTGTGTGTGTAGGGGTGGGGTAGGCATGTTACCTGGGTGCAGGTAGGATGGAGGGCCTCTAGGGGTGGGGGTGGGGTGTACGTCATGTTGTCGCTGGAGCCCTCTGTTGAGTTGCTGAAGGGCGGTGATGGTGAACCTGCTCCCTCTAGCAGCTTAATCTGGAATAGCAAAGACCCAGGGTCAAATTAAATATCATTTATTTTATGTGGTTCTCCGTAGCTCAGTTAGTAGAACATGGCGCTTGCCAGGATAGTGGGTTCGATTCCCAGTACCACCCGTATGTAAATGTATGCACGCATGACTGTAAGTCGCTTTGGATAAAAGAGTCTGCTAAATGGCGTTTTTAATATGTTATTATTTTATTAGATATACTGATGTGACAGGTAACATCCATCTTCCTCTGTTCTCCTTTCCTATTGTCCTTCATTCTTACCTTGGACTCGATGAAGTTCAGTCTGCTGTTCATGTCAGTGAAGCCGGTGCAGTTCAGACACTCTGCAACGAGAGAGAGAGAGGAGAGACGAGAGGGTTAAAGGTGAGAGATCACACACACACACACACCCTCTCCTGGGAAGCCAAAAGACATACAAAAGAACAATAGCCGTAAAACAATATCCAGGAATTTATTAGCTATTCTTAAATACTTTCTTCATTAAATCATGTCAGACACTCAGACAGACTAAACAGTGACCTCTTGTCATCTTTCTCTCTGTCTCCCAACACACACATGCACGCACACACACAGCTCAGATTGTTTTCTGCCTACCCATTTGCAGTGCCCCTCTGTATGGCCAGCCTTTCTCCAGCAACATGAAGGGGTATGAGGGTCTAGGAGAGACTTTCCCCAGCAACATGAAGGGGTATGAATTAATCCAATAGGTTTAATTGGCATCCAATGGTTTAAGAGAGAAAACCCCAAGTCAAGATCATATCAATTAATCTACTGGTTGCCACAATGGGGTAATCAAGGCACCTCTTGTATAAAAATCTGGTCACCTCTGGGTAAACTAAATTTTTTTTTTTTCTTCCTTTATTTAACTAGGCAAGTCAGTTAAGAACAGAATTCTTATTTTCAATGACGGCCTAGGAACAGTGGGTTAACTGCCTGTTCAGGGGCAGAACGACAGATTTGTACCTTGTCAGCTCAGGGACTTGAACTTGCAACCTTTCGGTTACTAGTCCAACGCTCTAACCACTAGGCTACCCTGCCGCCCCAAGAAAGTTATGATCTAGAAAAGTCAATAACAGAAGTGTTCCGGATTGTTCCCCATTCCACAGACACATCTGGCCACACAAACCTAATGATGTAGAATGCCATTGCCATGGACAACTAGCAGCCATTGCAACAACAACATGAGCTAAGCGGTTCTGGCTTCCCTATATCATGGTTTAACCACAGTACGCTGGCAGCCATTGAGTTTTCTGTATTAAAATAGGACAGACAGGGTTTGGGTGGGGTAGGGTTAGTTGGTGTGTGGTTTTTCCCTCCAAGTATGTATTTACCATTAGTATAAGCGTACATGCATGCATGCATCCACAAACAGAAGCAAAGATCAAGGGCTCAACCAGACACATTCCTCCGTAATTCATCAGCCCACACACTCAGTACTCTTATCTGCCCACACACTCAGTACTGTTTATCAAGCCACTTCAGTGAGACCAAAATTAACCAAATGATCTCCTTGTGATAAGAGTAATATCACTGAGAATCAGTACAGTATGGGGTGATGTATGTACAGAGCGATGTGGGGTGTACAAGGTACAATGTAGGGTGGTTTGGTTACGGCACTGAACTGAAATTACGCTCTATCCCTATCTGTTCCCAATGAGGGGTTTGGGATCAAGAGTCATTACACGCGCCACAGAGACGAGTCATTATGTCTTAAACATGAGCCTGGAGTAATCTACACCAACACCAATGTGCGGAGGTGGCAATGTTCCGTTTGGGAGGGAATGTAAATACCTCAGCAGAGGAAGGTTCTGTTGTATGAAAGCTAAGTGCTTACAGTGGAACTACAATTTACAGGGGACGTATACCATGATAACGTAAAGATATGGAGTCTCATAATGATACCATGACAACATAAAGATATGGAGTCTCATAATGACACCATGACAACATAAAGATATGGAGTCTCATAATGACACCATGACAACATAAAGATATGGAGTCTCATAATGACACCATGACAACATAACGATATGGAGTCTCATAATTACACCATGACAACATAAAGATATGGAGTCTCAATGATACCATGACAACATAAAGATATGGAGTCTCATAATGACACCATGACAACATAAAGATATGGAGTCTCATAATGACACCATGACAACATAAAGATATGGAGTCTCATAATGACGCACTACATCCCAACCTGAGGTCAAACCCTACATCCCAACCTGAGGTCAAACCCTACATCCCAACCTGAGGTCAAACCCTACATCCCAACCTGAGGTCAAACCCTACATCCCAACCTGAGGTCAAACCATACACCCCAACCTGAGGTCAAACCCTACACCCCAACCTGAGGTCAAACCCTACACCCCAACCTGAGGTCAAACCCTACATCCCAACCTGAGGTCAAACCCTACATCCCAACCTGAGGTCAAACCCTACACCCCAACCTGAGGTCAAACTCTACACCCCAACTTGAGCACTCTGTTCCGCCACCTCTAGTCTCTTGGCCCTCCCACCCCTACAGGAGGGCAGCTCCTGCTCAGCCCAGCCAAAGCCCTTCTCTGTCCTGACATCACAATGGTGGAACAAGCTTCCCCCAAGCTTCCCCCTAAAGTCAGGCAGGAGTCCCTGCCCAACCTTCGCAAACGTCAAATTAAGATCCTACATCTGTATATAATTACTGAATTACTAAACATGTCTATTATTCAATTTGATGTAAATGAGTTTAAAGACAGATAGTTGAAGGGTCAGACTGTAACAGATCATGCTAGGTCCTCAAATACCTAAATGGTTGAGTCAGACAACAGAGAGAGTCTGGAATGCACTACACGCACGCACACTCACTACACAAGCCCCCCACACAAACACACACTCACTACACAAGCCCACGCATACACACACATACACTCACTACACAAGCCCCCCCACAAAAACACACACTCACTACACAAGCCCACACACACACTCACTACACAGGCTCCCACACACACACACACACACACACACACCACAACCGCAGAGCACACCCTGTCACACGTAGTTGTGGAAAGTATTTTCCGTGAGCATTTCTTGTTGCATAAATAGGTTCTTGTTGTGCATCATTTTTAACAGCTTTATGTGTGACAGACAAATCAGCCCATAATGCATTGCAGATACCTAACTATAGTAGTAGGGCCTCCCGAGTGGCGCAGTGGTCACTAGAGATCTTGGTTTGAGTCCAGGCTCTGGTGCAGCCGACCGTGACCTGGAGACCCATGGGGCAGCGCACAATTGGTCCAGCGTCGTCCGGGTTAGGGTGGGGTTTGGCTGGCAGGGATGTCCTTGTCCCATCGCACTCTAGCGACTCCGGTGGCGGGCCGGGCGCAGTGCATGCTGACATGGTAGCCAGGTGTACTGTGTTTCCTCCGACACGTTGGTGCGGCTGGCTTCCTGGTTAAGTGGGCGTTGTGTCAAGAAGCAGTGCGGCTTGGCTGGGTCGTGTTTCGGAGGACGCACGGCTCTCGACCTTCGCCTCCCCCGAGTCCGTAGGGGAGTTGCAGCGATGAGACAAGACTAACTACCAATTGGATACCAGGAAATTGGGGAGGAAAATTGGGTATGATAAAAAAAAATAAAAAGAGAAGTAGGAATAGAGAAACATGCCCAATAAAACAGGCTGTGGCAATAGGAGGTAGGCCTAATGACATCAGGTTAAAATAATCTCACCCTTAGCATCACTTAGCACATATCATGGGTCCTTTAAGTAATATCTACAATAATAACACACTCTATAATGTAGTTATACAGACATCTCTTTACTAATTATAACAAATAACCTTTTATTTTCAATAATTGGATTTCCCATCCTCTCTGCCAAGATAAACCCTTGCATGTGTGTGTGTGTGTGTGTGTGGGTGTGTGTGCGCGCACAGTGGACCATCCTCATTACTAAGGCACGCAGCCCACAACAGAGACATGTACAGGAAGGAGAACGCTGTCACTTACCCAAAATACACAGCGGGGTGGGCAGTGTGAGTGAGTGTGTGTGTGTTTTTATCTAGTGTGGTGTCATAGACAGTCCCCCAGGGCTGGCCATTTCCCAGCAGTCTGTGCTGTATCTGCCCAGGACCAGCGTGTGGTCGGCCATCGCTGGCAACAGGAGAGGGCGGCGCTGAACGCTCTGTGCCCAAACCAGGATACCAAGGATGCCCAGCTCTCCACAGCGAGACCATACGGAATTTCTCATCCCCATGCCAGCCTACTGACCGCCAATAACCAAACTTAGGCTCAATAACAGTGTTCTGCAATTTCTGTCCTGATGACTCACAGTGTGCAGTCACTTTTGTTACAGCCCAGTACTAACAAAGATAATTCAATGAATTAACTGATCTCCAAGCGGTGGATTGGTTGAGCCAAGTGTGCTAGTGGTATGGTAATCTCTCGTGGACAGACTGTGTAAATATCAATGGTACTGTAGATCTATGATAGATCTAGATACTATGGGTACCGATAGCTAACGAGCAACAACAGTTTTAGTGCTTTTTCTTTTTTTTTTGTCACTGCTAATTTGAAACAAATCATGATTTCACAGGTCATAGCATCTTTCGAATTATGGAAAGGGGTAGGGGACATTCGGCCCATAGACTTGCCCGTAAATCGCAAAGAGAGAGTTATGGAAAGAGAGAGGGTGGAGCTTCTCGTTCTGGTTGTATAGCAGGTATAGCAGGTATAGACACAGAACTTTATTGAGCAGCTGATCAATTACGTGAGATTTCAATTGTGGGATTAGTAGTACAGTATTAGGCTGCATCTAAAGCTCCGGATCAAATCCACTGGGCAGAAACTGGTTTAATCAACGTTGTTTCCACGTCATTTCAACAACAACAAAATACATAACGTGGAAAACTGATTGGATTTGCAGAAAGTCATCAACATCAGGGAATTTAGTATTTTTTTTCAGCCAACTTTTAACTTAAATCCAATGACATGGTAAAATGTTTTCTTGATTTTACGCTGAATTCACTTTAGTTGACAACGCAACCTGTCACGCCTGCTCCTGCTCTCCCTCTCCGGTGCTTGAGGGCTCCAAGCTGCCTTTCATTACTCACACCTGTCACCATCGTTACGCGCACCTGTCACCATCGTTACGCACACCTGTCACCATCATTACGTGCATCAGCGCCCATTGGACTCACCTGGATTCCTTCAAGTTTTGATTGCCTTCCCTATATCTGTCTGTTTACTCTGTTTCATCCCTGTGTCAGCATTATTGCCGTTTCCATTTCCCCTGTCCAGACGCTGTCCGTATTCTGTTCCTGTCCGTGGTTATTAAATGTTTCACTCCCTGTACCTGCTTCTCGTCTCCAGCGTCGATCCTTACACAACCAAGTGTAAATCAAAATTAGACGTTGAAATGACATCTGTGCCCAGCAGGCTGGTTCTACAGTGACTGACTGGAAGACTGACTGACTGCATCATGGACATCTATGGATTCATTAGAAGGGATCTATTCATTCACAGACATGACTAACTCAGCAGGTCAGGGGCTGTCATAACCAAGTAGTGCACACAGTCTCACATCATTAGTTCTTCATATACATGTTACTCAAAAGTCACATTTTGAGGTTTATTTTACCAGTATTTTACAAATGTTCCATTCCGAGAAAAATCACTTTTCCCACCAAAACCCGGAAGAATTATAAAGCATATAAATATATCTGGATTTGATTAGAGCTTTGTTCAGCATGAAAAGTCAAACCTGATCCTACCTGAGCCTGATGAGCCATGTATTAATAACATGTAATGAGCCCTACATTAATGACATTTAATGATCCCAACATAATAACATTTAATGAGCCCTACATTAACAACATTTAATGAGCCCAAGCCTAGATGATTGTGCCGTTATCCAATACATATAGTATATTTTATGTAACCTTTATTTAACTAGGCAAGTCAGTTAAGAACAAATTCTTATTTACAATGACGACACTGGGCCAATCGTGCGCCACCCTATGGGACTTCCAATCACAGCCGGTTGTGATACAGCCTGGAATCGAACCAGGGTCTGTAGTGACGCCTCTAGCACTGATAACGCAGTGCCTAGGAACGCTGCGCCACTCTGGAGCCCAATATGATAAAGGCTACTACACATTATGCACCACAGAAAAACATAAAGCCCAGAGATGTCACAGCCTGATGTTCCACCTGTCCTTGTGCTTGTCTCCACCCCCCTCCAGGTGTCGCCCATCTTCCCCATTATCCCCTGTGTATTTATACCTGTGTTCTCTGTCTGTCTGTTGCCAGTTCGTCTTGTTTGCCAAGTCAACCAGTGGTTTTCTCTTAGCTCCAGTTTTTCCTAGTCTCTGTTTTTCTCATCCTCCTGGTTCTGACCCTTGCCTGTCCTGACTCTGAGCCCGCCTGCCTGACCATTCTGCCTGCCCCTGAGCCTGCCTGCCACCCTGCACCATTTTGGACTCTGACCTGGTTATGAGCTCTTGCCTGTCCTCGACCTGCCTTTTGCCTACCCCTTGGACTATAATAAATATCAGAGCTCAAACCATCTGCCTCCCGTGTCTGCATCTGGGTCTTGCCTTGTGTCGTTATAATAGATGTAGCTAGCGATATACTCTCTTGGGTAAATAAATAAAACTAGCTCCAGTAGGCTAATCTTATTGAGTGTGAACTGTATTACTGTACTGTATTGTATGGACTGGAATTATGTACCTCGTTCAAGTCAGGGGTTAGCTGAGAGAACATGCAATTTTGGTGCAGCACATGCGGCCTACAAAGTTTAGGCTAGCGAATTTGATTTTAATTTTGAAATACAATAGGGTCTATTTGTATAGTTAGTAGGCTGATGCACATACAGCCCATTCGGAAAGAACCCCTTGACTTTTTCAAAATTTTGTTAGGTTACAGCCTTATTCTAAAATGGATTTTTAAAAAAAAATCCTCAGCAATCACACAATACCCCATTATGACTAAGCGAAAAAACTGCTCAGCCCACTTTGAGTTTGCCAAAAAAGGCACCTAAAGGACTCAGACCATAAGAAACAAGATTATCTGGTCTGATGAAACCAAGATTGAACTCTTTGGTCTGATTGCTAAGCGTCACGTCTGGAGGAAACCTGATATCATCCCTACCTTTAAGCATGGTGGTGGCAGCATCATGCTGCGGGGATGTTTTTCAGCGGCAGGGGCTGGGAGACTAGTCCGGATCGAGGCAAAGATGAATGGAGCAAAGTACAGAGAGATCCTTGATGAAAACCTACTCCAGAGTGCTCAGGACCTCAGACTGGGGCGAAGTTTCACCTTCCAACAGGACAATGACCCTAAGCACACAGCCAAGACAACACAGGAGTGGCTTCGGGACAAGTCTCTGAATGTCCTTGAGTGGCCCAGCCAGAGTCTGGACTTGAATCCAATCGAACATCTCTGGAGAGACCTGAAAATAGCTGTGCAGCGACGCTCCCCATCCAACCTGACAGAGCTTGAGAGGATCTGCAGAGAAGAATGGGAGAAACTCCCCAAATACAGGTGTGCCAAGCTTTTAGAGTCATACCCAAGAAGAATCGAGGCTGTAATCACTGCCAAAGGGGCTTCAACAAAGTACTAAGTAAAGGGTCTGAATACTTATGTAAATGTCATATTTCAGTATTTTTTATGTTTAATAAATTAGCAAAAGTTTCTACTTTGTCATTATAGAGTGTTGTGTGCACATTGATGGATTTGATGAGGGAATAATCACGTTGTTAGCCTACCTTCTGTCTCTCTCTACTGCTGTTTCATTCCTTTCTCACCTTCAAACGTTAAATAAGATACGCTTCGTTGTCCTTATCTTCATCGTTCCAATGACATCCTTGAATAATATTGGACTAGAATTAGATGCAGAAGGCTTTCACTTCTCTTCACGAATGTTGAATTATTATGGGTCTGAATAAATAACTGCTATAGCCTACCGCCATCGGCGTTCGCTCTTCTTTCAAACCATCCTTTCTATTGTCTGACGTATTTAACATACAGAAAAAAAAAGTTCTTGCGTCCCTCTTCGAAGTCTATTTGTATAAGAAATGCTCAACAAAATTATATCCAGCTGTTCTAGTCTTTCCTGTAGACCTTACAGTGAAATGCTTACTTACAGGCTCTAACCAATAGTGCAAAAAAAGGTATTAGGTGAACAATAGGTAAAGAAATAAAAACAACAGGAAAAAGACAGGCTATATACAGTAGCGAGGCTATAAAAGTAGCGAGGCTACATACAGACACCGGTTAGTCAGGCTGATTGAGGTAGTATATGTACATGTAGTTATGGTTAAAGTGACTATGCATATATGATGAACAGAGAGTAGCAGTAGTGTAAAAAAAGGGGTTGGCGGGTGGTGGGACAATGCAGATAGATAGCCCGGTTAGCAAATTGTGCGGGAGCACTGGTTGGTCGGTCCAATTGAGGTAGCATGTACATGAATGTATAATTGAAGTGACTATGCATATATGATCAACAGAAAGTAGCAGCAGTGGGGGGGCACAATGCAAAAAGTCCGGATAGCCATTTGATTACCTGTTCAGGAGTCTTATGGCTTGGGGGTAAAAACTGTTGAGAAGCCTTTTTGTCCTAGACTTGGCACTCAGGTACCGCTTGCCATGCGGTAGTAGAGAGAACAGTCTATGACTGGGGTGGCTGGGGTCTTTGACAATTTTTAGGGCCTTCCTCTGACACCGCCTGGTGTAGAGGACATGGATGGCAGGCATCTTAGCCCCAGTGATGTACTGGGCCGTACGCACTACCCTCTGTAGTGCCTTGCGGTCAGAGGCGGAGCAATTGCCGTACCAGGCAGTGATGCAACCAGTCAGGATGCTCTTGATGTTGCAGCTGTAGAACCTTTTGAGGATCTCAGGACCAATGCCAAATATTTTTTGTCTCCTGAGGTGGAATAGGCTTTGTCGTGCCCTCTTCACGACTGTCTTGATGTGTTTGGACCATTCTTGTTTGTTGATGATGTGGACACCAAGGAACTTGAAGCTCTCAACCTGCTCCACTGCAGCCCCGTCGATGAGAATGGGGGTGTGCTCGGTCCTCCTTTTCCTGTAGTCCACAATCATCTCCTTAGTCTTGGTTACGTTGAGGGAGAGGTTGTTGTCCTGGCACCACACGGCCAGGTCTCTGTCTCGTCATTGTCGGTGATCAGGCCTACCACTGTTGTGTCGTCTGCAAACTTAATGATGGTGTTGGAGTCGTGCCTGGCCATGCAGTCGTGGGTAAACAGGGAGTACAGGAGGGGACAGAGCACGCACCCCTGGGGAGCTCCAGTGTTGAGGATCAGCATGGCAGATGTGTTGCTACCTACCCTCACCACCTGGGGGCGGTCCGTCTGGAAGTCCAGGAGATTGCATCATCTGTTGATCTGTTTGGGCGGTATGCAAATTGGAGGGGGTCTAGGGTTTCTGGGATAATGTTGTTGGTGTGAGCCATTACCAACCTTTCAAAGCACTTCATGGCTACGGATGTGAGTGCTACGGGTCTGTAGTCGTTTAGGCAGGTTGCCTTCGTGTTCTTGGGCACAGGGACTGCGGATTACATCCTGGTAATCCGTCTGGCCCCGCAGCTTTGTGTATGTTAAAGGTCTTACTCACGTTGGCTACGGAGAGCGTGATCACACAGTCGTCTGGATCAGCTGATGCTCTCATGCATGCCTCAGTGTTGCTTGCCTCGAAGCGAGCATAGAAGTGATTTAGCTCGTCTGGTAGGCTCGTGTCACTGGGCAGCTCTTGGCTGTGCTTCCCTTTGTAGTCTGTAATAGTTTGCAAGCCCTGCCACATAGGATGAGCGTCGGAGCCGGTGTAGTATGATTCAATCTTAGCCCTGTATTGACGCTTTGCCTGTTTGATGGTTCATTGCAGGGCATAGCAGAATTTCTTGTAAGCTTCCGGGTTAGAGTCCCGCACCTTAAAAGCGGCATCCTTTAGCTCAGTGCGAATGTTGCCTGTAATCCATGGCTTCTGGTTGGGGTATGTACGTACAGTCACTGTGGGGACGACGTCCTCGATGCACTTATTGATAAAGCCAGTGACTGATGCGGTGTACTCCTCAATGCCATCGGAGGAATCCAGGAACATCTTCCAGTCTGTGATAGCAAAACAGTCCTGTAGTTTAGCGTCTGCTTCATCTGACCACTTTTTTATAGACCGAGTCCCTGGTGCTTCCTGCTTTAATTTTTGCTTATAAGCAGGAATCAGGAGGATGGAATCATGGTTTACCAAATGGAGGGCGAGCTTTGTACGCGTCTCTGTGTGTGGAGTACAGGTGATCTAGAATTTTTTTCCTCTGGTTGCACATTTAACATGTTGATTTGGTAGAACTGATTTAAGTTTCCCTGCATTAAAGTCTTCAGCCACTAGGAGCGCCGCCTCTGGGTGAGTGGTTTCCTGTTTGCTTATTTCCTTATACAGCTGAATGAGTGAGGTCTTAGTGCCAGCATCTGTCTGTGGTGGTAAATAAACAGCCACGAAAAGTATAGCTGAAAACTCTCTAGGCAAGTAGTGTGGCCTGCAATTTATCACAATATACTCTACTTCAGGCGATCAAAATCTAGAGACTTCCTTAGATTTCGTGCACCAGCTGTTGTTTACAAATATGCACAGACCGCCCCCCCTCGTCTTACCAGAGTGTGCTGTTCTATCTTGCCGGTACAGCGTGTATCCCGCTAGCTGAATATCCATGTCGTCATTCAGCCACTCCAAGAGCTAAGGAGTGTTTTTTTAAGTAGAGAGGCCAGCGGAGCTCAGGTGACAGAGGCTATAAGTTAGACGCTTATTATGCATAACCCATCATTAATTAGCTAAATATAAGGCTAATACTGCATTGAATGTATTACCTGAAAGAGGTAGGCTAGGACATCTATATATAGGCCTATATATCAATCTAGGACAGAAGTATCTATTTTGGATTGTAATTTGAATGGAGTTGGTAGGCTCGCGTCACTGGGCAGCTCACAGCTGGTTCTCCATTTGTAGTCTTTAATAGTTTGCAAGCCATGCCACATCCGACGAGCATCAGAACTGGTGTTGTAGGATTCAATCTTTGCCTGTTTGATGGTTCGTCTGAGGGCATAGCTGGATTTCTACAAGCGTCTGGAATCGTGTCCCAGTCCTTGAAAACGGCAGATCTAGCCTTTAGCTCGATGTGGATCTTGCCTGTAATCCATGGCTTCTGGTTGGGATATGTACGTACGGTCACTGTGGGGATGACGTTGTTGATGCCCTTATTGATGAAGCCGGTGATTGAGGTGGTGTACTCCTCAATGCCATCGTAAGAATCCCGGAACATGTTCTAGTCTGTGATAGTGAAACAGTCCTGTAGTTTAACCGCCATAAAAAAAAGCCAGACTACGGTTTGCAACTGCACATTGGGACAAAGCTCGTACTTTTTGGAGAAATGTCCTCTGGTCTGATGAAACAAAAATAGAACTGTTTGTCCATAATGACCATCATTATGTTTTGAGGAAAAAGGGGGAGGCTTGCCTGCATTAAAGTCACTAGGAGCACCGCTTCTGGATGAGCATTTTCTTGTTTGCTTATGGCCTTATATATCTCGTTGAAAATAGACGGCTACGAAAAATATAGATGAGAACTCTCTTGGTAGATAGTGTGGTCTACAGCTTATCATGAGGTACTCTACATCAGGCGAACAATACCTCGAGACTACCCTAATATTAGACATTGCGTTCCAGCTGTTATTGACAAACAGACACACACCCCCACCCCTCGTCTTACCAGACGTAGCTGCTCTATCCTGCCGATGCACGGAAAACCCAGCCAACTGTATATTATTCGTGTCGTCCTTCAGCCACGACTTGGTGAAACATAAGATATTACAGTTTTTAATGTCCCGTTGGTAGGATAGTCTCGAAGGGAGCTTAACAAGTTCATTCTCCAGTGATTGGCTAATAGAACGGATGGTAGAGGTGGATTACCCACTCGCCGACTAATTCTCACAAGGAACCCTTGATCTGCGCCCCCTGTATCTCCTTATTTCTTCATGTGAATGACAGGAATCTGGGCCTTGTCCGGGAGCAGCACTATATCCTTCACATCCGACTCATTAAAGAGAAAATCTTTGTCCAGTTCGAGGTGAGCAATCGCTGTTCAGATATCCAGAAGCTCTTTTTTGGTCATAAGAGACTGTAGCATCAACATTATGTACAAAATAAGTTAAAAACTATTTGAAAAAACAAATCACAAAATAGCACAATTGGTTAGGAGCCCGTAAAACGGTGCCATTCTTGTAATATTTTTAAAAAAAAATTATCTTTACAACTAAAAAACAAGGTGACCCCAGAAAGCCAGATGGAGATGGGTAAACTAGACATGCATTCCATCTTTATATTACTGTAGCATCTATCTGTCACAAGAAGAAAAGTTACCATGATGAGATGATAGGTCTACATCCATTGTGAACCACGCTCCATACTGAGATGGGCTGTCTGTGCCCACCCTGAGATGGGCTGTCTGTGCCCACCCTGAGATGGGCTGTCTGTCCCCACCCTGAGATGGGCTGTCTGTCCCCACCCTGAGCATTGATGATTCCTCATGCAGAGGCTGTAGAGAAGCCAGATTTAGACATTGCATATAATTTAACAGTTCCATTTCACGCAATGCTGTTCATATAAATAATTTATTATAAGTTACCAGTTTTTCGCAGTTATGTATCCCGGAAAAAGGGAGTGGTTTTGGGCGGTAAATCCCAGTAAATCTCGGTCACTGGGTCCCCGCCCTTCAACCCTAACACACACACACACACACACACACACACAGAATGCAACGGTTCATCAGTTCACCATCCAGACCGCTTCACAGCCAAAACATCCACATCTGGCCCAGGACACTACAACTACAGACTGTTGATCCACACATAATCTGGCCCAGGACACTACAACTACAGACTGTTGATCCACACATCATCTGGCTCAGGACACCTCAACTACAGACTGTTGATCCACACATCATCTGGCCCAGGACACCTCAACTACAGACTGTTGATCCACACATCATCTGGCTCAGGACACCTCAACTACAGACTGTCGATCCACACATCATCTGGCTCAGGACACCTCAACTACAGACTGTTGATCCACACATCATCTGGCTCAGGACACCTCAACTACAGACTGTTGATCCACACATCATCTGGCCCAGGACACCTCAACTACAGACTGTTGATCCACACATCATCTGGCTCAGGACACCTCAACTACAGACTGTTGATCCACACATCATCTGGCTCAGGACACCTCAACTACAGACTGTCGATCCACACATCATCTGGCTCAGGACACCTCAACTACAGACTGTCGATCCACACATCATCTGGCTCAGGACACCTCAACTACAGACTGTCGATCCACACATCATCTGGCCCAGGACACTACAACTAGACTGCTCAGATAGATGCCCTTAGGACACAGACACAGACAGACTATAAGGTCCAGGACCAGGTATGGCTCTCCCCAACCACTTAGGGGTCAATGGTAACTGTCTAGCTTATGTCTGCTCTCAGAACAGCCAGAGACCAAGACATTACTTATCATGCCCTCTCACATGGGGGATATGGTGCTATTTTATCACTTTAACTGAGAAGAGAGGAAAGACTGAACAGAGGGTAGGTAGAGATGGACAGGGAGAGAGATATGGAAAGGAAAACCTAGGGAAGGAGAGAATAGGGAAAGCTGAGGGAGGAAATGAAGGGAGAGCTGAGGGAGGAGCAGAGGAAAGGAGAGCTGAGGGAGGAGCAGATGAAGGGAGAGCTGAGGGAGGAGGAAAGGAAGGGAGAGCTGAGGGAGGAGGAGAGGAAGGGAGAGCTGAGGGAGGAGCAGAGGAAGGGAGAGCTGAGGGAGGAGGAAATGAAGGGAGAGCTGAGGGAGGAGGAGAGACAATGAGAGCTAGAGAGGAGAGGTGTTTAATTTACAATGACTAATGGAACTATGCCAATATTAATCCCTACAAAACTTGTAAACGTGCAGAGCAAAGATAACCCATAGGGTTACAGGAAGAAATTATTGACAGCCGAATAATTCCTCCTAAATGGATCTTCATATTCTTTATGTCCTCCCTCATTTGCATGAAGCTCATCCTGGGTGTTAAGCTGTGGAAATGATTCAGGTTAACCTGCAGGTTAGCAGAGTACATGGGAATATTTTAACTTCTCTTGACAGGCTTTGGGAGTAGAAAGATTATCTCCACAGTAAGTGTTGGTGAAGTTTTGGTAAAATATGCAGGAGTTTAGAGGTTGTCTATTCAGTAGGTTTTGATGAAGTTTTAGTAAAATATGGGGGAGTTATATTTAGTTGCCAGTAAGGCGACTCCAGGTTAAGTCCTGGCATTGTTGCTACATAACTTCCTCCTCAAACAGCCCCATTACCTTGTTAATGTGTGAAGATAGGCATCAAGGTGCCGCCTCTACGACAGAGTGGAGAAGAGACAGGGGCCAACGGCAGCTAAATTACTTCCACATTTCTCCCAAATGTTTTCCATGCCGTCATGTGTCTGCACTACACTCACTGACCCATGTACACACCAAGCAGGAAACACACACACACCTTTTTCCTGCCTCAGCAAAAATCCATTGTAGAAACATTGATTAAGAACAAAAAGATTTATGGTGGTTTATTTTATAGAGAGAGGGGGAAGAAGAGGAGGGGAGAGAGGGGGAGAGAGGGGTGAGGAAGAGAGAGGGGTGAGGAAGAGAGGGGTGAGGAAGAGAGAGGGGTGAGGAAGAGAGAGGGGTGAGGAAGAGAGAGGGGTGAGGAGGAGAGAGGAGGAGAGAGGACAACAAGTCGGCAGTTTCATTGATGAACAAGCAGACTTCTAAAATATCCACCATGACCCAGCCGCCAGAGGACAACAGACAGAGCTGAGAAACGATGTATCGGCCTTCAGAGTTTATTAGCGGGGATCAACAGGACGTGTCTCATCGATGGCACTGATCTAGGATCACCTTACCTTCCCAAAACCTTAATGCAACCATTAGGGTGGCGATATGCAAGACTGACCCTACAGGGGAAATCTTCAGTTGCTCCATCCATTTTGGGATTTATAAAGTTGGTGCCCAGTGGGAAGCTTTTTTTTTTTAGTTCAATGTCTGTAAACAAAGTAAATGTAAACAAACACTGTAGCCTCAAAATACATTTAAAACTATAGTGTTGACATCATGGATTGGCAGTCCGTCCATCCATAGCTCTGACTATGAATTTGAGAATGGTTACATTTCTCCAACACAATCACTCAGCTGTTTACCGAAACCGGGGTGGGGAGACAATCTTTGTTATTGTTTCAACTGCTGATTACCGCTTTAAATCAATGTTTTGGGACTTCTTAATCCCCATACCTTACTAAGGCAGCTGGCTGGCCTGGAAAGTTAATCCAGAGAGAATCACATCGAACCAAAGCCATTTCGGATCACTTCTGTTTGTTTGGTAACAGCATGGGGATGTCATCCTCTTATCTAGTGGCCGAATGAGAGTGAGACTTCCTCACCCCCGAAACACACCAAACCAAAAAGGACTAGAGAGACAACCAAAAGGACTACACAGAGACAACCAAAATGACTACAGAGACAACCAAAAGGACTACAGAGACAACCAAAAGGACTACAGAGACAACCAAATGTAAGCATTTGGAGTAAGCATTTGCTTAACAAGTCACATAAGTTGCATGGACTCACTCTGTGTGCAATAATCGTGTTTAAAATAATTTTGAATGACTACCTTATTATCAATCGTCTGTAAGGTCCCTCAGTCGAGCAGTGAATTTCAAACACAGATTCAACCACAAAGACCAGGGAGGTCTCTCAATGCCTCGCAAATAAGGACACGTATTGGTAAATGGGTAAAAATGTAAATAAGCAGACGTTGAATATCCTTTGAGGATGGTGAAGCTAATAATTACACTTTGGATGGTGTATCAATACACCCAGTCACTACAAGGATACATGTGTCCTTCCTAAGCCGGAGCAGAAAGAAACCGCTCAGGGATTTCACCATGAGGCCAATGGTGACTTTAAAACAGTTACAGAGTTTAATGGCTGTGATAGGAGAAAACTGAGGATGGATCAACAACATTGTAGTTACTCCACAATACTAACCTAAATGACGAGTGAAATCATGCATCCTGTTGAATACGGCACTAAAGTAAAACTGAAAAAAATGTGGTAAAGAAATTAGCTTCATGTCCTGAATATAAAGCGTTATGTTTGGGGCAAATCCAACACAACACATCAATGAGTACCATTCTTCATATTTTTAAGCATGGTGGTGGCTGCATCATGTTATGGGTATGCTTGTCATCGGAAAGGACCAGGGAGTTTAGGATAAGAAAGAAACGGGATAGAGCTAAGCACAGTGTAACGATCTTCAGTGACGGACCAAGGCGCAGCGTGCCGGGTTGAGTTAAACATGTTTATTGTTAAACTCACTCAAAACAAAACAACAAACGAAGATCATGTGGTGTAGCACCAACAGCACATGCACATTAACAGAGCCAACTTCCCACAAGGAAAGGAGGAAAAAAAAAGGCTACTAAAGTATGGCTCCCAATCAGAGACAACGATGGACAGCTGTCCCTGATTGCGAGCCCTACCCGGCCAACAGCAAAGAAATACAAAAACTATAACATAGAATGCCCACCCCAAATCACACCCTGACCAAACCAAAAAGAAACATAAACAGGCTCCTACCGGTCAGGGCGTGACACACAGTCAAAATTCTAGAGGAAAACCTGGTTCAGTCTGCTTTTCAACAGACTCTGGGAGACAAATTCACCTTTCGACAGGACAATAACCTAAAACACAAGTCCAAATATACACTGGAGTTGCTTACCAAGATTCAATTTTTTTATGTTTTATTATTGAACCTTTATTTAACTAGGCAAGTCAGTTAAGAACAAATTCTTATTTACAATGACGGCCTACACCGGCCAAACCCGGACGACGCTGGGCCAAATGTGCACCACCCTATGGGACTCCCAATCACAGCCGGTTGTGATACAGCCTGGAATCGAATCAGGGTGTCTGTAGTGACGCCTCTAGCACTGAGATGCAGTGCCGTAGACCGCTGTGCCACTTGGGAGCATTGAATGTTCTTGACTGGCCTAGTAACACTTTTGACTTAAATCGTCTTGAAAATCTATAGCAAGACTTGAAAATGGCTGTCTAGCAATGATCAAAAATTAACTTAACAGAGCTTGAAGAATTCTTTAAAGAATAATGTGCAAATATTGTACAATCCAGGTGTGCAAAGCTCTTAGAGACTTACCCAGAAAGACTAAGCTGTAATCGCTGCCAATGGTGATTCTAATGTGTATGGACTCAGGGGTGTGAATACTTATGTAAATGAGATATTTCTGTATAAAATGTTCAATAAATTAACTAAAATGTCTAAAAACACGTTTTTACTTTGTCATTATTGGGGTATCATTATTGACAACATGTGGAATAAGTCAAGGGGTATGAATACTTTCTGAAGGCACTGTGTGTGCAGTAAGTGAGTGTGGCGCTTGCCAAAGTGTGAAGGTATATTTAGTAGACTAAACCCTGGAGACCAGAGAGCTGGGGCCTACACTCCACATCCTCCCACTCTGTTTTCAGTCAGTCTGACCGCTTCTAGTGGTTCCCCCCAGTCCAACCTCTCTCTTTACTGGGCAGGGAGTCTCTAGCGGTTCCCCCCAGTCCAACCTCTCTCTTTACTGGGCAAGGAGTCCCTAGAAGTTCCCCCCAGTCCAACCTCTCTCTTTACTGGGCAGGTAGTCTCTAGCGGTTCCCCCCAGTCCAACCTCTCTCTTTACTGGGCAGGTAGTCTCTAGCGGTTCCCCCCAGTCCAACCTCTCTCTTTACTGGGCAGGTAGTCTCTAGCGGTTCCCCCCAGTCCAACCTCTCTCTTTACTGGGCAAGGAGTCTCTAGAAGTTCCCCCCAGTCCAACCTCTCTCTTTACTGGACTGGGAGCATGTGGTTTGTGGCGCTTTACAAGATTCTCTACCTCGCTTTTATGTGTTTCATAGAGCCTATTTTTCACCCCCTTCACTATAATGGGGGAAATATGGGTGTGGGGAAGGGGGAGGGGGGAGAGTAAGAGAAACATCTCTTGCTCCTACTGACCAGTTCCTGTAATCACAGACAGACCATATGAATCTTGTTATCAGAACATCTAACACAGTTCACAATGTAAGGTTGTCAAATACTCTAAAAGCATATCCTGTATGTATTTTATTCATCCCTTCACCAACTATAGGAGATGTAAATCCTACAATAACTGCAAGCATCAGCTCTTACCCCTTTTCCACCAGAAATCTGATTCCAGAGCTGATAATCAACAGTTTTAGTCATACATTAAACATTTCTCTATCAACGGTGATGTTGTAAATAAATGATGTTTCATTTTGGCAAATCTCCTGCTCTTACAGTAGCTGCCGACCTCATCTCTCTCTCTCAGACACAAAAGCATCTTGATTAAAGGCCTGAGGCTCATGTACACAACTACAGAGCCTCAGCAGCCCTTTCAACTGCCCTTTTTATTGTGGAACATGTTCCTAAATTTAATCAAAAACAGGCTCCTTAGTCCCAACCTTAATTCCACACACCTTAAGTTCCCAAACCTGCAGCAGTGGATCAACCAGCAGTTGAGCATAGCTACAGTACTTCTCACAGTTACTTTTCTCCCTCACGTGCCAGGTAATGGCTCTAACTCTGTACTTATTCCTCCTCAGCCATACTAACGTCAAGTCTGAGTCTCTTCCAGTCCCGTACAGCAGCAACTGGCTAACACCTTCAAATGACCTTCCTCAGCGTATTAACATTACTCTGACCAAATACGTACAGTATTTTTTTGAATGTTTGCTTTGCCGAACTAAGATCATCTCCTGAGGAAATGGAGAAAGGTAGAGGATTATAACCAGGGGTGTAGTGGAGGGTAAACCCAAGTAAACACAGATTACACACTTTTTTATTTCCCCAACAACTTACTGGCCTCTTGAGAAAAAGAAAAATGCATTGAAATTATAGGAAGCGTTACTTTTTTTCCACTGTGCCCGGCGATCAGAGTTTTACCACCTATTCTGTTTACCACTCCATCACTGGTTATATGGGTTTACATTAGGGTGAAGAAAGGCACAGGGTTATATGGGTTTACATTAGGGTGAAGAAAGACACAGGGTTATATGGGTTTACATTAGGGTGAAGAAAGACACAGGGTTATATGGGTTTACATTAGGGTGAAGAAAGACACAGGGTTATATGGGTTTACATTAGGGTGAAGAAAGACACAGGGTTATATGGGTTTACATTAGGGTGAAGAAAGACACAGGGTTATATGGGTTTACATTAGGGTGAGGAAAGGCACAGGGTTATATGGGTTTACATTAGGGTGATGAAAGACACAGGGTTATATGGGTTTACATTAGGGTGATGAAAGACACAGGGTTATATGGGTTTACATTAGGGTGATTAAAGACACAGGGTTATATGGGTTTACATTAGGGTGAAGAAAGACACAGGGTTATATGGGTTTACATTAGGGTGAAGAAAGGCACAGGGTTATATGGGTTTACATTAGGGTGAGGAAAGGCACAGGGTTATATGGGTTTACATTAGGGTGATGAAAGACACAGGGTTATATGGGTTTACATTAGGGTGAGGAAAGACACAGGGTTATATGGGTTTACATTAGGGTGAAGAAAGACAGAGGGTATGATTATAAGTGTGAATGCTCACCTTCTCGACATTCATCTCCTACAAACCCAGGACAGCACCTCCACTCCCGAGCTGTGACCTGCCGATAGGCCACCTTGTAAGACGGCCTGACCACGGTCCTGTAGCTGACGGAGGACAGGGTCAACACAGGAACATCTTAATTTGGACTAGTGCTACTATATACACTATAAGATGGCCTTTCTATCAAAACAGTACTCTGGGGTCGTCTGGTCCAGTCCTACCTGATGAGTTTGGAGCAGGGTCCTGGCCAGAGGCAGCCCTGGAACACCCTCTGCACCATGGTCTCTGTCCCATTGTACACCTGGCACCTTACTGTCCTCAACACAGTGTACTGGCACCAGTTCCTGTCATCATATGAATCTTGTTATCAGAACATCTAACACAGGTCACAATGTAAGGTTGTCAAATACTCTAAAAGCATATCCTGTATGTATTTTATTCATCCCTTCACCAACTATAGGAGATGTACATCCTACAATAACTGCAAGCATCAGCTCTTACCCCTTTTCCACCAGAAATCTGATACCAGAGCTGATAATCAACAGTTTTAGTCATACATTAAACATTCCTCTATCAACGGTGATGTTGTAAATAAATATTTCATTTTGACAAATTCTGGCCATCCTCACAATGGATCCTCTCCGTGCGTCATGATGTGCTCACCTGTGAATGTTTGATCCGCTGCCTGCTGAACCTGTGGTCGCGCTCTGCTCCGAGTTGACGCTTTGACCGGTCACTCCGGGAAACTGGTAAATAAATCCCGTTCCCGTCGAATGACAGATTAGACATATCCATATTATGCACAGAGCGCACGGGAGCGATGTCATTGCCAATGCCGTCTCCACAGAGTTCCAAAGCGCTAATTGCTGTAGGCTTTCGTTGACTTAAAAAAAAAAAAAAAAAAAAAAAAAAAAGTGAGTTTGAAACCCTTCGAAGGGTTAGATCTTTGCCAGATGGGGGGCCATGCGGAATAAATACATCAGCGTTTATGAGTTCGCCATGGTGCAGAATACAAGACAGAGCGCTGGATAAAACCAATAACTCAAGTCAAAATGCATTACACTGACACCCATGCCCATGGAATAATCTGCGTTTTAAACACTAACTCTGACGTTGGACCCCTTACGAGGATGAAGGAGTCAGATATCCACTGTAGCTGGTGCGCGTAAAAAGTGTGCAGAAGTCTGGTGAGGTAGAAAACCACAACTGAGTACTGTCTCGTCGGAACCGCTTCTAATAGGAGAGATTTTGGGACGTAAATCAGCTGCTTCTCACAATTTTGATTTAGAATAAAGGTTAAATTGCAAGGAATTTAAAACGATTTCACAAACTCCTATGGGTTATAAGAGCACATCCTGTCACATTTTAGGGACTGTACGTTATTGAGTGATACCTGGAGAAAATCGGATCTCTCAGAAATAAAAATGGATGGCCCTCCCTTCAGTAAAATACACTACCGTTCAAAAGTTTGGGGTCACTTAGAATTGTCTTTGTTTTCCATGAAAACATACATGAAATGAGTTGCAAAACGAATAGGAAATGTAGTCAAGACGTTGACAAGGTTATAAATAATGATTTTTAATTGAAATAATTATTGTGTCCTTCAAACTTTGCCTTCGTCAAAGAATCCTCCATTTGCAGCAATTACAGCCTTGCAGACCTTTGGCATTCTAGTTGTCAATTTGTTGAGGTAATCTGAAGAGATGGCGTCAAGCACTCCTCCAGCATCTTTTCATTTTTTTCTGCTTCTCACGAATGTTCTTCTTTGTGATCCGAACACCTCAAACTTAGATTTGTCTGTCAATAACACTTTTTTCCAAACTTCCTTTGTCCAGTGTCTGTGTTCTGTTGCCCATCTTTATCTTTTATTTTTATTGGCCAGTCTGAGATATGGCTTTTTCTTTGCAACTCTGCCTAGAAGGCCAGCATTCTGGAGTCGCCTCTTCACTGTTGACGTTGAGACTGTTTTTTTGGGGGTACTATTTAATGAAGCCAGTTGATGACTTGTGAGGCGTCTGTTTCTCAAACTAGACGCTCTACTGTACTTGTCCTCTTGCTCAGTTGTGCACCGGGGCCTCCCACTCCTCTTTCTATTCTGGTTAGAGCCAGTTTGCGCTGTTCTGTGAAGGGAGTAGGACACAGTGGTGTACGAGATCTTCAGTTTCTTGGCAATTTCTCGCATGGAATAGCCTTCATTTCTCAGAACAAGAATAGACTGACGAGTTTCAGAAGAAATGTCTTTGTTTCTGGCCATTTTGAGCCTGTAAACAAATCCACAAATGCTGATGCTCCAGATACTCAACTAGTCTAAAGAAGGCCAGTTGTATTACTTCTTTAATCAGAACAACAGTTTTCAGCTGTGCTAACATAATTGCAAAAGGGGTTTCTAATGATCAGTTAGCCTTTTAAAATGATAAACTTGGATTAGCTAACACAAGGTGCCATTGGAACACAGGAGTGATGGTTGCTGATAATGGGCCTCTGTACGCCTATGTAGATATTCCATAAAAAATCTGCCATTTCGAGCTACAATAATCATTTACAACATTAACAATGTCTACACTGTATTGCTGATCAATTTTATGTTATTTTAATGGACTAAAAATTAGCTTTTCATTCAAAAACAAGGACATTTCTAATTGACCCCAAACCTTTGAACGGTAGTGTATATTTGTTAGATACTACTGCATGGTCGGAACTAGAAGCACAAGCATTTCGCTACACTCGCATTAACATCTGCTAACCATGTGTATGTGACCAATAAAATTTGATTTGATTTTGATTTGATATATATTTTACTCGATCCACCCAGAACGCAAAAAAAATTACAAATGACTCCCCTATACCCAAAATAATAATGAAACATAAGTGGATAGCAGAGAACATGCCTACCGTTTACCCTCACTCCTAGGACAGACCAGAGCCTTAGATATGCAGGTTTAGAAACTGTTCTTCTTCTTTGTAAGCATGACATAGCAAAGTATCCAGAAGGTTTGTTGATTTGCAGACCACCGCGGACAAGGAAGTGGTAGCTAGATGTAGAAGGATAATGTTCACTAGCTAACGTTGACCATGAATGGAAGTTAGGCTAACGAGAAAGCATTTTAGCCAGGTAGCCTATAGGACAACACAAAATAAAGGCGTGTACTGTATGACAGAGTGAGAGACTTTCAACAATATGAACGAGAGGAGGATGGCATTGGCGTTTCTCTACAAGTAGAGTGAGTCAACATGTTTTTCTACTTGCATGCACACACGCAGAACCATGGACAGCCACATCATATTTAGCTTACGTTGATTGGACTAAATCGTTTTTGGTATCTTTTGTCACTGTATGAGACTAAGCAGGTGATTTGATGTTGAAATGGTGCTGGAAAAGTGGAGGAAGCTCCTGTTTTCTTAACGACTTGCGGTAACTCTCCGTGGTTCTAAATCAGTAGGAGTTCAGTGGTCCGAAACATGAACTTGCTTAAACCATGCTATAGGTCATGTAACTGTTACATGCAATATGCATGGTTGACTTCATCGGGCAGAGGTTGCTATCCGGTTTTTTTGGTGATAAAACCGGATAGTTGAACTTATTCTGCTACTGTCTTCTTATTGTCTCGGCCTATATAATACGGCAGCAAGGCATATGAATTAACAGCAAACAACGCAATTATCACAACACACACAGTGTAGATTATGGTTTCCCAAGTGATTTTACCCATTCACTGGGTCGGAGGCACCATTTGGATGGTGTGATGTATTTGCGGGGCCTCTGGAGGCATAACTTGGTGTTTGAGGGTATTAGTAATGTAACAGATGTGTGGGCTTATAGGCAGAAGTTGCGATTGGAGGGTGGATTTTATGCACCTTTTTCTATAATTATATTCAAAATGTCTGTAATTATAGTTTTAATTATATTGTCTGTACACATTTTGATTGAGAAATTATGTCATTTAATTTAAAAAATTTTTTTGGGGGGGCTCCCTCACCTAAAAAAAAATAACACTACACCACTGCTCCTCAGCTGTAGAAGGCTGTAGCACAGCCACTGAATGTCATAGAGACAACCCAAAGATATCCCATTGGAGTCAGATAATGTGGGCGTGTTGCGTGGTCAGAAATCCCGCTCATACCTCAGGAGTAGTGCTTGCACACCCCTCCAGCACTACACATCCTTTTCAACTGCTCTGCTAAAAACCGCTCTGTACTCACAGGAAGTAAAACCGCCGCTCCTAATTCACCCCATTCATTAAAATCACAATTTAAAAATCACAATTTAACCAACACCCATCTATTTTTGTGACTACCTGGAAGTATTGAAACCAAACCATATGATTTGAATGAAAGGTATTTCAATAAACATGAAAAGGTGAATGTAGGAAGCGCTCATCATTTCAAATTGGCTACATGTCATATTAAACAGCATGCAAACACTCTAAATAAGTCAGGAATTAATTATTTAGGCTATATTATTTCAGTTATTTTAACTTAAGGCTATAACCTACAAATAAATACATTGTGAAGCATTTGGGAGTGCAACACTAGGCTCGTAGGGACATGAAGCGCGCAGCATTTTTAAACAACATTTAAGTTGTATTAAATCATTATAGTCGATACATTGCACACATAGGTAGGCTGTGACTTACTCATAATTAACTACAAATAAAAAATTTAAATGCCTTATTATTCTCAGTCTACAGTGCCTTTCAATCTATTTTAAAAGTTTGGCAAGAGTCTGTGGCTTCAGGTTCATGCGATGGTACCTGGAGAGCAGGTGGTAAATACCTTTCTGGACACTCTTGCCAAGTTAGGCAGAGATGCACATGTTTAAAAAAATAACAACATTTAGGTAGGCCTAAAGGTTTTTAGCCAAAATAACCCAATCGGTCCTTAGCTTATTGATGAGCTTTGAGGGCACTATGGTGTTGAACAATGAGCTGTAGTCAACGAATAGCATTCTCACATACAGTGAGGGGAAAAAAGTATTTGATCCCCTGCTGATTTTGTACGTTTGCCCACTGACAAAGGAATTATCAGTCTATAATTTTAATGGTAGGTTTATTTGGACAGTGAGAGACAGAATAACAACAAAAAAATCCAGAAAAAACGCATGTGAAAAATTTTATAAATTGATTTGCATTTTAATGAGGGAAATAAGTATTTGACCCCTCTGCAAAACATGACTTAGTACTTGGTGGCAAAACCCTTGTTGGCAATCACAGAAGTCAGACGTTTCTTGTAGTTGGCCACCAGGTTTGCACACATCTTAGCAGGGATTTTGTCCCACTCCTCTTTGCATATCTTCTCCAAGTCATTAAGGTTTCGAGGCTGACGTTTGGCAACTCGAACCTTCAGCTCCCTCCACAGATTTTCTATGTGATTAAGGTCTGGAGACTGGCTAGGCCACTCCAGGACCTTAATGTGCTTCTTCTTGAGCCACTCCTTTGTTGCCTTGGCCGTGTGTTTTGGGTCATTGTCATGCTGGAATACCCATCCACGACCCATTTTCAATGCCCTGGCTGAGGGAAGGATGTTCTCACCCAAGATTTGACGGTACATGGCCCCATCCATCGTCCCTTTAATGCGGTGAAGTTGTCCTGTCCCCTTAGCAGAAAAACACCCCCAAAGCATAATGTTTCCACCTCCATGTTTGACGGTGGGGCGGGTGTTTCGTAAGGTCATATAGGCAGCATTCCTCCTCCTCCAAACACGGTGAGTTGAGTTGATGCCAAAGAGCTCCATTTTGGTCTCATCTGACCACAACACTTTCACCCAGTTGTCCTCTAAATCATTCAGATGTTCATTGGCAAACTTCAGACGGGCATGTATATGTGCTTTCTTGAGCAGGGGGACCTGCTTCACGGCGTAGTGTGTTACCAATTGTTTTTCTTGGTGACTATGGTCCCAGCTGCCTTGAGATCATTGACAAGATCCTCCCGTGTAGTTCTGGGCTGATTCCTCACCGTTCTCATGATCATTGCAACTCCACGAGGTGAGATCTTGCATGGAGCCCCAGGCCGAGGGAGATTGACAGTTCTTTTGTGTTTCTTCCATTTGCGATTAATCGCACCAACTGTTGTCACCTTCCCACCAAGCTGCTTGGCGATGGTCTTGTAGCCCATTCCAGCCTTGTGTAGGTCTACAATCGTGTCCCTGACATCCTTGGAGAGCTCTTTGGTCTTGGCCATGGTGGAGAGTTTGGAATCTGATTGACTGATTGCTTCTGTGGACAGGTGTCTTTTATACAGGTAACAAACTGAGATTAGGAGCACTCCCTTTAAGAGTGTGCTCCTAATCTCAGCTCGTTACCTGTATAAAAGACACCTGGGAGCCAGAAATCTTTCTGATTGAGAGGGGGTCAAATACTTATTTCCCTCATTAAAATGCAAATCAATTTATAACGTTTTTCACAAATGCGTTTTTCTGGATTTTTTTGTTGTTATTCTGTCTCTCACTGTTCATATAAGCCTACTATTAAAATTATAGACTTATAATTTCTTTGTCAGTGGGCAAACGTACAAAATCAGCAGGGGATCAAATACTTTTTTCCCTCACTGTAGGTGTTCCTTTTGTCCAGGTGGGAAAGGGCAGTGTGGAGTGAAATAGAGATTGAATCATCTGTGGATCTGTTAGGGCGGTATGCAAATTGTAGTGGGTCTAGGGTTTTTGGGATAATGGTCTGGATGTGAGCCATGACCAGCCTTTCAATGCACTTCATGGCTACGGGTCGGTAGTCATTTAGGAAGGTTACCTCAGTGTTCTTGGTCACAGGGACTATGGTGGTCTGCTTAAAACATGTTGGTATTACAGACTCAGACAGGGAGGGATTGAAAATGTAATTGAAGACAAATGCCAGTTGGTCAGCGCATGTTCGCAGTACCGTCCTGGTAATCCGTCTGGCTCTGCGGCCTTGTGAATGTTGACCTGTTTAAAGGTCTTACTCAAATTGGCTGCTGAGAGTGTGATCACACAGTCTTCTGGAACAGCTGGGTCTCTCAAGCATGTTTCAGTGTTAATTTCCTCGAAGCGAGCATAGAAGTAGTTTAGCTCATCAGGTAGGCTCGTGTCACTGGGCAGCTCTCGGCTGTGCTTCCCTTTGTAGTCTGTAATGGTTTGCAAGCCCTGCCACATCCGACGAGCGTCAGAGCCGGTGTAGTACGACTCAATCTTAGTCCTGTATTGACGCTTTGCCTGTTTGATGGTTCGTCGGAGGACATAGCGGGATTTCTTATAAGTTTCCGGGTTAGAGTCCTGCTCCTTGAAAGCGGCAGTTGTAGCCTTTAGCTCAGTGCAGATGTTGCCTGTAATCCAAGGCTTCTGGTTGGGGTATGTACATACGGTCACTGTGGGGACGACGTCATCGATGCACTTATTGATGAAGCCAATGACCGATGTGGTGTACTCCTCAATGCCATCGGAGGAATCCCAGGAACATATTCCAGTCTGTGCTATCAAAACAGTCCCGTAGCGTCTTCATCTGATCGCTTTTTTTATGGATCGAGTCACTGGTGCTTCCTGATAAATTTTTTGTTTGTAAGCAGGAATCAGGAGGATAGAATTATAGTTAGATTTCCCAAAAAGAGGGCGAGGGAGAGCTTTGTATGCTTCTCTGTGTGTGGAGTTAAGGTGGTCCAGAGTTTTTTTCCCTCTGGTTCCAGATTTAACTTGCTGATAGAAATTTGGTAAGACCCATTTAAGTTTAACTGCATTAAAGTCCCCGGCTACTAGGAGCACCGCCTCTGGGAGAGCGTTTTCCTGTTTGTTTATGGCGGAATACAGCTAATTTAGCGTGGTCTTATTGCTAGCATCCGTCTGTGGTGGTATATAGAAAACTACGAAAAATACAGATGGAAACTCTGTAGGTAGATAGTGTGGTCTGCAGTTTATCATGAGATACTCTACCTCAGGCGAGCAAAACCTCGAGACTTCCTTAGATGTCGTGCACCAGCTATTATTTACACAAATACATAGTCCGCCACCCCTTGTCTTACCAGACGCCCCTGTTCTGTCCTGCCGGTACAGCGTATAACCAGCCAGCTGTATGTTGATAGTGTCATCGTTCAGCCACGACTCCGGGAAGCAGAAGATATTATGGTTTTGAAGTAGATAGAGAGTAGATAGAGCAGCCTGCCCTCCGGACCCTTTTTATTCGCCTTGGGATCAATAGGTTCCCTTCTTTGTGAGGCATTGGAAAACCTCCATGGTCTTTGTGATTGAACCTGTTTGAAATTCACTGCTCGACAGGGACTTTACAGATAATTTTATGTGTTGGGATACAGAGAAATCATAAATCATGTTACACACTATTATTGCACGGAGTGAGTCCATGCAACTTATTATGTGACTTGTTACTCCTGAACTTATTTAGGGGTTAAATACTTATTACCTCAAGATGTTTCAGCTTTTCATTTTTTATTTATTTGTAAAAATGTGTATAAACATATTTCCAGTTTGACATTATGGGGTATTGTGTTTAGGCCAGTGAGAACACAATCTAAACGTAACCCATTTTACATTCAGGCTGTAACACAACAAAATGTGGAAAAAGTCAAGGGGTGTGTGAATAATTTCTGAAGGCACTAGAGTCAGATGGCAGTGCAATTTCCCTTAACCCACACTTTTCATTTTTTTGTGCATGCACTTTCCAAACTGAATGACAGCAAAAAGAAACAAAGCGTCTAGTCTGCCGGAAAGACACACGAAGAAGAAAATCTAAAATCAGTTACTGCGCATGTCTGTTTTAAGAAAGTACGTGTAAAGATGTTTATTACTAAACCAAGATAGACCACAGCTTGTCATTTCAAACGCGAACAAAAGAGCCAAATTGGGCGGAGCCAAACAGGAGCTAGCGAGATACTATTGGTGCTTCCTAGCATATATTAGCATATTTCCGACGTGAAGTGCGCATGTGCAATAACTAAATTTGCATTTGCACTTATTCTAAACAACGCAATGTAAGAAAAAAAAAAAAAAAACTTCGGCAAACTTTAGTAAAGTCTACAAAACTGTTCGTAAAAATATTGTAGTTCAGGGAACAGGAAACCTTATTGAGCTCAAACGTTTCATTCATGAATAAATTAACAGTTAAAGGCTAAAATCAATCTCGTTCCATATTTGGTAGTGAGAGGAAACGCCAACCGGATTCTTCACATTTATACATCCGGTTAAATATCTGGTTGTTCTGACCCTCTTGGCTCGGCAGCGGGTGAAGTTCAGTGACAAGCGCCGACATGGAGGACGACATAGACGTGGAAGCTGGAGAAAATCCATTTCAACCGTATTTAGACGCTCTACGGAATGAGTTAGAACACCAAGACCCCGTATTTATTATCGGAATTATTTTTTCTTTGGCTGTTGTTGTCATCACTTTTGGTAAAGTAACTACTATAATCCCAGTTGACGTTAGCTAGCCTCAACATCCTCAGGAACAGAGTGAATGTAAATCCGTATTTGAGTTGTCACTAGCCTGGCTTCAGCCTGCTGGCTTTCTGTGCTGTGAGATTATTTTGTTGTTGTTGTCTTTATCAAGACAAAAGAAGCATGCTAGCTAACGTTAGCAATCGAAGGCTAACTATCTGGGTAAATTAGCTTGCTAGTTACCAACAGCTGTCACTAGCGTAGTAGCGATCCATCTAGCTAACGTTACTGCACTACGCTGTTTTACCAGGCGCTCGTCCTGTTACATGTTGTGTGATAGCTAAAACCAAACTGAAACATCCTATGATTGGTTTACATTCTAGTGTTGTTGAAGTACTTCCTGAGCAGCAAAACTGTCCAAAGTGCCGTGCTGCTGGTCGGTCTCTGCGATTCTGGAAAGACCCTTCTCTTTAGTCGAGTGAGTATGTCATCAGTATAACATCTAGCATGCCTATTCCAACTATTCACGTACGTTTTACAGATGGCTGACGTTGTACGACACTGATGATCTTTATTTCCAGTTGTTGTCAGGGAAGTTCAGGAAGACCCAGACCTCCATCACAGAAAACAGTGCCCCTTACAAAGCCCAGAACGAGAAGGTAAGGAGGCAACTATGGGTATGGTGGTGAGGGAGTGGGTTGAAGGATCATGATCTGAAGCAATTGTTTTTAAATTTTGTATGACAAATGCATTGGTCAACTGTCAAACACTGGCTTGACCGTCCTCTGTCCTTCTTCACTGTGTGCAGGGCAGCAGCTGGACCCTGATTGACCTCCCTGGACATGACGGTCTTCGTCCGCAGTATGTGGAGAAGTTCAAGTCCGCAGCCAGGTGAATGAAGATAAGGGTGGTTTGTTTTCAGGGACGGTCTATAAAATGAAAGGCACTGTGGGTGACCTAAGAACAAGATTCTGAAAGACACCTTTTGTCTTTTTGTTCTCTCTACTCTCTCTACCTGCAGGGCCATAGTCTTTGTGGTGGACAGTGCCATCTTCCAGAAAGAAGTGAGAGACGTGGCTGAGTTCCTGTACTTCCTGTTGACTGACAGTGCCGTGTTCAAGAATGCCCCCTCTCTGATAGTGGCCTGCAACAAGCAAGGTGACGTGACACACTTTTCAACCTTCCCACTCCCTCCACAAATACCTCCCCATCACGATGTTATGCTTGCTAATGATATTTTCCCTGTAGATATCACCATGGCAAAATCTGCCAAGCTGATTCAGCAGCAACTGGAGAAAGAGATGTAAGTAGTCGTCATGTTACCAACAACAACATAGAAATGGTGTGATTCTACAGAATGGACTGAATTGAAATGAAATTGATCCCAACCTTTCCCGTTTCCCTCAGGAACACATTGAGAGTGACCCGGTCTGCAGCTCTGGGCACCCAGGACGGGTCTGCGGGGTCCAGTGTGCACCTGGGGAAGAAGGGCAAGGACTTTGAGTTCAGCCAGCTTCCCATGATGGTAGAGTTCCTGGAGTGCAGTGCCCGCGGCAGCAAAGGGGAGAACGGGCAGGCAGACATCGGCAGCCTTGAGAAGAGCCTGGCCAAGCTGTGAGATGGCTGGGTCTCATTATTGACCATCTGGTTCCCATATAGGTCACTACTTTGGCCAGGAGCCCTTTGCTTGGGTGCACTATTGGGATAGGCTGTCTTAGGATATTTTCCTGAGGACTCTCAGCATATCAGGTGTGTCTCAACAGTCTCTCTTCAGGACTCCAGATCACTATACTATGGGAAGTTAATAACTTCTTGTGCTGACATCACAAGGTCAGCAGCGGCACTTGATGTAGTGAATGCCAATTTGCAAAAAAAAAAAACGTCTGATGAAAATAAATAAAAGTATTTGCTTTTCTCCAGCAGGTGTTGTTGCTATACGTTTCAGTGTTTCCACTATATTCCCCTAAAATGGTTGGCGGCACTCCAACAAAAATTATAACAATAAAAACCGGGCTTTTCAGTGTTAACATAAATGACTAAAACCACAACGTATGTAGGGAAGATAATGTGTGTATATATTTATATTTATTTTTAGGAGGTCTTTGCGATCTCACAATCACCTAAATCTTTGTCAGACTTCTATCACTTAAAACCACCCGTTTTGAGAGAGTAATGTTATGAGATTTACTGACCCACTTCCAATAGATGACAACAGTTTGTTCCTTTCTGGAACAAACCTTTCAGTTTGTATAGTTCTCCAGTGTACTAATGTTTTGAGGGGAACGTTGACCATGAATCTGTACCACTGTGTTGGTCCAAATAGGAATGTTATGTTATTCAGCTTGTAAATAAAATGTGTTTACAGATATGGGGATATTTCTGGTGGTTGGTGAGTGCAACATCATGCTACCCATTGTGACACCAAAGCTGTAGAAGAATAGCCTACTGACAAGTTTGAGTCCTACACATGGCAAAACTTTAATTGGCAAAAATCAAGAATTAGTTTGTTTTTTTTACCTGTTATAACTCACTCATATTTTCCTAGCTGCTGATATGTTGAGTGATATTGACGACTGAAAAATAGAGTGAGATTCTGAGCGTTCCTTATGCCGGGTTAAGTCGACTGCAATGGCTCCGGTGTTGAGGACTGCCAAGTCCCCAAGTGGTTGTGGCTAGATGGAGAACATCCAGAGTTGCATTGGATGTACTGGCCACTCTACCATAAAGACCTGATTGGTGGAGTGCTGCAGATTTGGTTGTCCTTCTAGAAGGTTCTCCTATCTCCACAGAGGAACTCTGGAGCTTTGTTAGAATGACCATCAGATTCTTGGTCACCTCCCTGACCAAGCCCCTTCTCCCCCCGATTGCTCAATTTGTCCGGGCGACCAGCTCTAGGAAGAGTCTTGGTGGTTCCAAACGTCTTCCATTTAAGAATGATGGAGGCCACTGTGTTCTTGGGGACCTTCAATGCTGAAGAAATGTTTTGGTACCCTTCCCCAGATCTGTGCCTCGACACAATCCTGTCTCTGAGCTCTACGGACAATTCCTTTGATCTCATGGCTTGGTTTTTGCTCTGACATGCACAGGTGTGTGCCTTTCCAAATCATGTCCAATCAATTGAATTTACCACAGGTGCACTCCAATCAAGTTGTAGAAACATCTGAAGGGTGATCAATGGAAACAGGATGCACCCGAGTTAAATTTTGAGTCTCATAGCAAAGGGTCTGAATACTTATGCAATCTTTTTATTTTTTTTATTTAAGAGTTCCTAAACCTTTTTTCGCTTTGTCATTATGGGGTATTGTGTGTAAAATAGATTAGGATGTGGAAAAAAGGGTCTGAATACTTTCCGAATGCACTGTATCTATAGCCCAGCTAGAGAGTACACAGACAGGCTGATGATACCATCCCTCAGTGAGCAAACTCAGTGGAAGGATGGCCATTTAAACAATCAAGTTATACAATGTAAAGCAGTCTATATATTGCTACAGCCAGAGAGTAGACAGACAGATTAGGACTATAGACCAGAGAGTAGACAGACAGGTTAGGACTATAGACCAGACAGACAGACAGGTTAGGGCTCTGGTCAGCCAGACAGTAGACAGACAGGTTAGGGCTCTGATCAGCCACCACAAGGCTGGCCTCCCCTCTCAGCAGAGTGGGACACACCTAGTTCACCTGAATTAGATTTTAGCTCCTGATCTTCAGGGCTTCCTCTGTGTCTGGTGACCGATCTGCACTGCTGCCTGGAGACCGATCTGCACTGCTGCCTGGAGACCGATCTGCACTACTGCCTGGTGACTGATCTGCACTGCTGCCTGGTGACCGATCTGCACTGCTGCCTGGAGACCGATCTGCACTGCTGCCTGGTGACTGATCTGCACTGCTGCCTGGTGACTGATTTGCACTGCTGCCTGGTGACTGATCTGCACTGCTGCCTGGAGACCGATCTGCACTACTGCCTGGTGACTGATCTGCACTGCTGCCTGGTGACTGATCTGCACTGCTGCCTGGTGACTGATCTGCACTGCTGCCTGGTGTTTTTCACAATTCCTGACATTTAATCCTATAAAAAATTCCCTGTCTTAGTTCATTTAGGATCACCACTTTATTTTAAGAATGTGAAATGTCAGAATAATAGTAGAGTGATTTATTTCAGCTTTTATTTCTTTAATCACATTCCCAGTCGGTCAGAAGTTTACATACACTCAATTAGTATTTGGCAGCATTGCCTTTAAATTGTTTAACTTGGGTCAAACGTTTCGGGTAGCATTCTACAAGCTTCCCACAATAAGTTGGGTGAATTTTGGCCTATTCCTCCTGACCGAGCTGGTGTAACAGAGTCAGGTTTGTAGGCCTCCTTGCTTGCACATGCTTTTTCAGTTCTGCCCACATATTTTCTATAGGATTGAGGTCAGGGCTTTGTGATGGCCACTCCAATACCTTGACTTTGTTGCTCTTAAGCCATTTTGCCACAACTTTGGAAGTATGCTTGGGGTCATTGTCCATTTGGAAGACCCACTTGAGACCAACCTTTAACTTCCTGACTGATGTCTTGAGATGTTGCTTCAATATATCCACATCATTTTCCTCCCTCATGAAGCCATCTATTTTACTTGCGTCATGCACAAAGTAGATGTCCTAACCAACTTGCCAAAACGATAGTTTGTTAACAAGACATTTGTGTAGTGGTTGAAAAAGGAGTTTTAATGACTCCAACCTAAGTGTATGTAAACTTTCCGACTTCAACTGTACATGTTATTCAGTCATTGCACCCACACTGCTCACCCGCGTCAGAGTAGCCAGGCGCTAAAATAGAACTTGGTTCTATTTGTGATGATTGATGCAAGTCCTTCCTCTCCCTTCTCCTCAATGGTTTTGAGGAGCATATACCGACGTGGGTGAAAGATGAACTGAGTTCCACACTCCAGTCCTGTTGGTGGTGGTAATGCACCTTAAAGTTGGTTGTCAACTGCCATATGAAGTCCAAAGAAGAAGAATAAGAAGAAGCCTGAAGGAAGAGAGATTACTAGAAACAAACTCGGTTTACCCGTTTATCTGTGGATTAATTGTCAGAGTAGAGGACAACCCAATGTTTATATCCCAGGACAAATTAGCTAGCAACAGAAAGCTATCTGTATATGTAAAATGTATATGTAAACTATACGTATATGTAGCAGAAAAGCTGTAAAAATAATAAATAATATATTTGTCCTCTGAAGAGGGGGGTTGGTGGAGGGGTTAATATATATATATAGCTATTTTAAAGCAACAGCAAGCTATCTAGCTAAATTGCCATAAATGTTTAATGCTTTTTGACCTGTCCCCAAATGAATGTAGTTGGTTCAGAGTTTGTTTTGATATTTCAGCCTGCGTGTCCTGATCGCATCTGGTGTTGGTGGACAAAATCAACATGCGTGCGATGCACAAGTGGTCTGGTCAGCATGTTCAGTTTGCCTTGGTTTTAGTTCTGGGTCTCCTGCTGTGGGCTGGCCTTATCCTCAACCATAACTGCAGGGTCCTGCCTGAGGTCCCAGAGGGCCACCAGGTGGTTTGAAGAGCTGACTGGCATTCTGCTGATGCCCCTCCTCTTCCTCAGACACTTCCAGTAGGTTTAATTTAACCTTTATTTAACTAGGCAAATCAGTTAAGAACTAATTATTATTTACAATGACAGCCTACCCCAGCCAAATCTGGACACCACTGGGCCAATTTGAACCAGGGACTGTAGTGATGCTTTTTGCACTGAGATGCAGTGCCTTAAACTGCTGCGCCACTCAGGAGCCCACCTGCAAGGGACTGGGGACAGAAGGGGTCAAAACATGCTTACTTAGTCAAACAGGCCGCTCTCAAGCCTCCCATTTGTTTCTCCAGTCGTCTCACCTGCATGTCGAGCCCGGCTGAGACCAGGTTTTTGGGCCTGAGAGGACGGGAAGCCACTGTAAATAGCCCACCCAATCTACCTACCTCATCCCTATATTGTTTTTATTTACTTTTCTGCTCTTTTGCACACCAGTATTTCTACTTGCACATCATCATCTGCACATATATCACTCCAGTGTTAATTTGCTAAATTGTAATTACTTCACTACTATGGCCTATTTATTGCCTACCTCCTCACGCCATTTGCACACACTGTATATAGACTTTCTTTTTTTTCAATTGTTATTGACTGTACGCTTGTTTATTCCATGTGTAACTCTGTGTTGTTGTTTGTGTCCCACTGCTTTGCTTCATCTTGGCCAGGTCGCAGTTGTAAATGAGAACTTGTTCTCAACTAGCCTACCTGGTTAAATAAAGGTGAAATAAAATATTTAAAAAAATAAAAAAGATGAGACGATGTCGATGTGTTGGTGGAGCGTCCTCTTTCCTTTGCTCCACCGGCAGCTCACCGCCCCCGAGTCATCAGCCACAGCCAGAGCTGAGCCTGTCTCATTCAGAGCCAGAGAGTTGGTCTCCTCCTCTCCCACACCCTGCAGCTCCTCTACCACCCCCTTCAGGCTCCTGGGGTCCAGTACACTCACCATCTCCCTGTGGGACACATACAACAGGCCTGGAGCTGCCGGTGAGAAGAGGGAGACTAGCTAACACCGCTCCCTCCTGGTTCCACGTTGTCACCTTCCTCGGAGCCAGAGGTTAGGAGACACTCCGGGCCCCCCCACATACAGCACGGGGGTGGAGTGCCCTCACACCACTGCCTGCTGGTTATGATCACATTGGCACACTTGGGGTAAAGCAGAATACGTACTACATAAGTGAGTCTTAGTCAAGCTGGTATCTTTTGCTAACAGTGACATGATCCTGTACATAGCTAGCTGTAAAGGAATACAGCTATGCAGGTAGCCTAGTGGTTGAAGCGTTGGACCAGTAACCGAAAGGTTGCTAGATTAAATCCCCGAGCTGACAAGGTGAAAATCTGTCGTTCTGCCCTTGATCAAGGCAGTTAACCCACTGTTCCCAGGCTGTCATTGTAAATATGTTGTTCTTAACTGACTTGCCTAGTTAAATAAAGGTTAAAAATGTAATACAACAGTGCAGACAGTTTTGATACAAATCAAGTCAAATTTTATTGGTCACATACACATGGTTAGCAGATGTTAATGCGAGTGTAGCAAAATTCTTGTGCTTCTAGTTCCGACCATGCAGTAGTATCTAACAAGTAATCTAACAATTTCACAACAAGTACCTTATACACACAAGTGTAAAGGAACTAATAAATATAAGGATGAGTGATGGCTGACCGGCGTAGGCAAGATGCAATAGATGGTATAGAGTACAGTATATACACATGAGATGAGTAATGTAGGGTATGTAAACATTATATAAAGTGGCATTGTTTAAAGTGACTAGTGATACATTTATTATATCAAATTTTTAATTATTAAAGAGGCTAGAGATTTGAGTCAGTATGTTGGCAGCAGCCACTCAATGTTAGTGATGGCTGTTTAACAGTCTGATGGCCTTGAGATAGAAGCTGTTTTTCAGTCTCTCGGTCCCAGCTTTGATGCACCTGTACTGACCTCGCCTTCTGGATGATAGCGGGGTGAACAGGCAGTGGATCGGGTGGTTGTTGTCCTTGATTACCTTTTTGGCCTTCCTGTGACATCGGGTGGTGTAGGTGTCCTGGAGAGCAGGTAGTTTGCCCCCGGTGAAGCGTTGTGCAGTCCTCACTACCCTCTGGAGAGCCTTACGGTTGAAGGCGGAGCAGTTGCCGTACCAGGCGGTGATACAGCCCGACAGGATGCTCTCGATTGTGCATCTGTAAAAGTTTTTTGGAGACAAGACAAATTTCTTCAGCCTCCTGAGGTTGAAGAGGAGCTGTTGCACCTTCTTCACCACGCTGTCTGTGTGGGTGGACCATTTCAGTTTGTCCGTGATGTGTACACCGAGGAACTTGAAACTTTTCACCTTCTCCACTACTGTCCCGTCGATGTGGATAGGGGGGGTGCTCCCTCTGCTGTTTTCTGAAGTCCACAATCATCTCCTTTGTTTTGTTGACGTTGAGTGAGAGGTTATTTTCCTGACAGCACACTCCGAGGGCCCTCACCTCCTCCCTGTAGGCCGTGTCGTCGTTGTTGGTAGTCAAGCCTACCACTGTAGTGTTATCTGCAAACTTGATGATTGAGTTGGAGGCGTGCTTGGCCACGCAATCATGGGTAAACAGGGAGTACAGGAGAGGGCATAGAACGCACCCTTGTGGGGCCCCAGTGTTGAGGATCAGTGGGGTGGAGATGTTGTTTCCTACCCTCACCACCTGGGGGCGGCCCGTCAGAAAGTCCAGGATCCAGTTGCACAGGACCCAGGGTCTCGAGCTTAATGACGAGTTTGGTGGGTACTATGGTATTAAATGCTGAGTTACTTGTACTGTGTTAAATACACTACAAGTAACTGGTAGTTACAGATTATTACACCAGATAAAATGATTTTCCCAAGGATTTTCAGTATCCATGACTGGAAGTTAGGGGAGAGTATGGTAAGTTGAGCTAAAGGGTAGATTGAACCACCCTTGTTTCTAGGAAACCGGACACAAAATATAAAATGTGACTAAATTCTCAGAACCATGTAAACGCCTGTACGAAATCTGAATGCACTGCCAGCGCTTTGAAAAGTTGATGTAATTATACTTTCCTGTGGATATATTGATATATATTGTCTCCCATTTCTACCTCCAAAAGGACCATCTGCACGGACAACCAGTAAAGTACTTTAAAATGTAATTGTGTTCAACATTCTGACTTGTAGAGGTCGTGAGAGGAAACTTTCCCGATTCAAATGCTAATTTCTGCCCAATGTATAATTCAATGCAATTCAACGTTGGGTTTCCAGGCAACCTAACCCATCTTACCTAACCTGAGGGGCGGCAGGGTGGCCTAGTGGTTAGAGCGTTAGACTAGTGACCGAAAGGTTGCAAGATCGAATCCCAGAGCTGACAAGGTAAAAATCTGTATTTCTGCCCCTGGACAAGGCAGTTAACCCACTGTTCCTAGGCTGTTAATGAAAATAAGAATTTGTTCTTAACTGACTTGCCTAGTTAAATAAAGGTGAACTGTCAAAACACTAGCTAGAAGTCAATGGTGAAATATTTGCTAATAACACATGAAATCAAAGCTGACATAGCTTAACACAACACCACTAATCGACAGGCTGTGGTCTATCTTAGTTATACAAATCTTTGACTTTACCTTTCACAAGCACATTTGGTTGAGAGCGTGAGTGCGTGCATGTTTCCCTTGTTCGAAAAACGACTTGCAAAGTCGCACATTGATGACATCAGAGGGTAGGTAACTGACAGGTCCGTCTGCATGAAAAAAGCCCTGAAGTCCATTTTTTATTTATGAAAATGCTATCATTTCTAGTAGACAGTATTATTAGCTTCATTAGTTTTATCTGCAGTATCGTCCTCAAACTGATTTATATTCAATTAGGGTAATTGGTATTATGCCTGTAGCAGTATTGACAGTACATCTGTCTATGCTTGTGCTTGCTGACAGGTTATGTCAGGTTAGGTTACCTATCCAAATGAAATGTAGCTACAGTGAACTTCTAAAGTCATGCAGGTACAAAGTAGAGTTGACAGATCCTCCCTGTTTATGATAAATATACATGGAAAGTAATATATTGTATTTTTTTCATGCTCAACTAAACACTTTGTGTTAGAAGTCTGTGTTGGTTGGTGCTGCGGAATTCTGTTATTCTTCTGAGATAACATAACAGTAATGAACTTCTACAGACTACAGTGAGGGAAAAAAGTATTTGATCCCCTGCTGATTTTGTACGTTTGCCCACTGACAAAGAAATGATCAGTCTATAATTTTAATGGTAGGTTTATTTGAACAGTGAGAGACAGAATAACAAAAAAAAAATCCAGAAAAATGCATGTGAAAAATGTTATAAATTGATTTGCATTTTAATGAGGGAAATAAGTATTTGACCCCCTCTCAATCAGAAAGATTTCTGGCTCCCAGGTGTCTTTTATACAGGTAACGAGCTGAGATTAGGAGCACAATCTTAAAGGGAGTGCTCCTAATCTCAGCTTGTTACCTGTATAAAAGACACCTGTCCACAGAAGCAATCAATCAATCAGATTCCAAACTCTCCACCATGGCCAAGACCAAAGAGCTCTCCAAGGATGTCAGGGACACGATTGTAGACCTACACAAGGCTGGAATGGACTACAAGACCATCGCCAAGCAGCTTGATGAGAAGGTGACAACAGTTGGTGCGATTGTTTACAAATGGAAAAAACACAAAAGAACTGTCAATCTCCCTCGGCCTGGGGCTCCATGCAAGATCTCACCTCGTGGAGTTGCAATGATCATGAGAACGGTGAGGAATCAGCCCAGAACTACACAGGAGGATCTTGTCAATGATCTCAAGACAGCTGGGACCATAGTCACCAAGAAAACAATTGGTAACACACTACGCCGTGAAGCAGGTCCCCCTGCTCAAGAAAGCACATATACATGCCCGTCTGAAGTTTGCTAATGAACATCTGAATGATTCAGAGGACATCTGGGTGAAAGTGTTGTGGTCAGATGAGACCAAAATGGAGCTCTTTGGCATCAACTCAACTCGCCGTGTTTGGAGGAGGAGGAATGCTGCCTATGACCCCAAGAACACACTCCCCACTGTCAAACATGGAGGTGGAAACATTATGCTTTGGGGGTGTTTTTCTGCTAAGGGGACAGGACAACTTCACCGCATCAAAGGGACGATGGACGGGGCCATGTACCGTCAAATCTTGGGTGAGAACCTCCTTCCCTCAGCCAGGGCATTGAAAATGGGTCGTGGATGGGTATTCCAGCATTACAATGACCCAAAACACATGGCCAAGGCAACAAAGGAGTGGCTCAAGAAGAAGCACATTAAGGTCCTGGAGTGGCCTAGCCAGTCTCCAGACCTTAATCCCATAGAAAATCTGTGGAGGGAGCTGAAGGTTCGAGTTGCCAAACGTCAGCTTCGAAACCTTAATGACTTGGAGAAGATCTGCAAAGAGGAGTGGGACAAAATCCCTGCTAAGATGTGTGCAAACCTGGTGGCCAACTACAAGAAACGTCTGACTTCTGTGATTGCCAACAAGGGTTTTGCCACCAAGTACTAAGTCATGTTTTGCAGAGGGGTCAAATACTTATTTCCCTCATTAAATTGCAAATCAATTTATAACATTTTTCACATGCGTTTTTTCTGCATTTTTTTGTTGTTATTCTGTCTCTTACTGTTCAAATAAACCTACCATTAAAATTATAGACTGATAATTTCTTTGTCAGTGGGCAAACGTACAAAATCAGCAGGGGATCAAATACTTTTTTCCCTCACTGTAAATACAAGACTATTCGGCAGAAATAATTCAGTTGGCTTCAACAGCAGATTAGGGACACAGTGGAAATACTCGGGCGTTCAAACTATAACCTTTTGTGCCAAGGGATTGGGCTTGAGAGAGCACACTTGAGCTAAAATAGGTTTCTCTCTCTCTCTCTCTCTCTCTCTCTCTCTCTCTCTTTGTAGAGTGGTAAGGCTGAAAATGGGGTACACAATGGTTGCTGCCTGCTGATTCATCCAAAGCTGCAGGACTGATGAGTGTGGCCCATTTCTGGGTCAGTGAAACAAAGCGGCACCTGACACACTGAATGGAGAACAGACAGGGCACACCAAGGCTATAAAACATACACACTCACACGTGCACACGAGCACGCACAAACAGATGCACATGCACGCACTCACGCTCTCCACCAAAAGTGCATTCCATATGCTGACACAGATTCTCACGAATCTAAACTGACACTCCCTGTCGAAAGATTTCACTGTAAGTATATTTTTTGTTTACTTTTCAGCCTACTCTCTCTGTGCATCTATAGTTTTTGTGAAACATTTACTGACTGCTTGTACAAAACAGACATGTTTATTCTTTCACATGAGAAATAACAAAATGTTTATTTGCAGTTAGTACTGTATCACACGTCAGAAATGGTCTTGCTGTAAAATGCTGAAGTTGGGAGGCGCTGAGCAGTGTGAAATCTCTAACGGTCACAGGCCGTCTTCAGATGTTAGTTTAAGGCTGTTACACACTTTACCTAAACGCAGTGACGGAAAGTCCTTTTCTACATAGTTCTACAAACTTTTTGCGTGGCTAAAATGTTGGAATTTACACTATATACGATGCTCCATCGCTCTGTTGTAGGGCCCTTAGGCCACATGATGTGTTTTTGTACTGTTATATTTAAAGTCTTGAGAAGATATGTCCACATCATGATTAAGCTGAAGTACTAAGGTTACATTTGAGAATCCAATAGGGAATAAATCCATTTTCTCTTTGCTTCAGAGGACTATGGATGAGACAGTTTGAGTGATGGGATGATGTGAAACAAATGATTATCAATGAAACTTGGGACAGTAGACAGAACCAAAGAGAGTGGAAAAGGAGTAAATGGAGAGAAATGCATGTCATATTACAGACCACAATGGTCCTTAAAGCCTGTGGCCTTTGAAAGAATGCTGACAGTGGGACAGGACGAAAGGCATTCTACTGCTGAAGCCCTTGTCGAGTGTTATCACAGCTCTCTACTTATAGCTACTGTATGTGTGATCACAGCTAACTCTGTTACTGGCTACTGTCTGTGTGATCACGGCTGTCTCTGCTTCTAGCTACTGTCTGTGTGATCACAGCTGTCTCTGCTTCTAGCTACTGTCTGTGGACAGCTGTCTCTCCTACTAGATACTGTCTGTGGACAGCTGTCTCTGCTTCTAGCTACTGTCTGTGTGATCACAGCTGTCTCTGCTTCTAGCTACTGTCTGTGTGATCACAGCTGTCTCTGCTTCTAGCTACTGTCTGTGTGATCACAGCTGTCTCAGCTGTCTCTGCTTCTAGCTACTGTCTGTATGATCACAGCTGTCTCTGCTTCTAGCTACTGTCTGTGTGATCACAGCTGTCTCTGCTTCTAGCTACTGTCACGACTTCAGCCGAAGTTGGTCCCTCTCCTTGCTCGGGTGGCTTTCAGAGGTCGAAGTCACCGGTCTTCTAGCTACCGCCGATCTACCTTTCATTTTCTATGTTTTTTTGTCTTCATTATACACACCTGATTTCTATCCCATAATTACATGTTCCTTATTTAACCCTCTGTTCCCCTCATGTTTTTGTGCGTGATTGTTTGTGTTTCTTTGTTCCGTGTTTTTGAGTGGTTGGTTTTTTCCCCACTCATGTATTTTGGAAATATTGAGTAAAGCATTTGAAAACTCATAGTCGTTGTCCTGCGCCTGACTCTGCCTTACCGGCATCACGGAGAACTTTGACAGCAACTGTCTGTGTGATCACACTTGTCTCTGCTTCTAGCTACTGTCAGTGTGATCACATCTGTCTGTTAAAACTACTTAGGGAGCAGTGGGGCGCTAGCATTCATCAATATACAAGTGTTGCATAGTCATCAAAAGCTCTGCTTCTTGGCAATATCACAGCGTTGTCAGATTTCGAAAAGGCTTTACGGCGAAAGCACAACATTTGATTGTTTGAGGGTAGCACCTACAATATTTTACTCATTAGCATAAATTCATAACCCAACGCCTATTGACAACTGGCCGGGGACTACAGCTGGAAATTAGCCATAGAGGCTAAAGCTGCTCTTTTTATCAAAAGGGACTGTCCACGTCATTATAAACTAATAAACTAAACGCGGGTCTCACAAAATGCATAAAATCGCTAATATAAAATTGCTTACCTTTGATGAACCTCTGCTGAGGGCTTCCCGAGTGTCCAACGAAGACAATCCATGCTTCTTTTGTTAGAAAAAGTCATTTATTATATCCATAAATCTCAGTTTGGTTGGCGCGTTATGATCATAAAATCCACCGTCGAGTCGCCCATTGAACCGTGAAGAGAATGCGTTCAAATTATACCTATACTATTTCTCCAAACAAATCAATTTATTTTTTTTATGTTTCCTTAGGTATAATTTTATGTATATTTACTATAATATTTCAACCGGATTGTAGCTTGAACGATAAGAAAGGAAAATAAAGTGGAGCGCACACTCAGTTGCGCGCCCGCAAAATCTTGTTGACATCTGAGCTCACTTGACCATATTCTCTTCCTATCCATTCTGGTCAGGGCTACCGTTTCCTGGCTTTGTATAGAGACTGTTGACATCTAGTGGAAGCCATAGGTACTGAAATCTCGGAGCTGGTTGCCTTTGAAATCAATAGGGAGACTGTCAAACAGAGCAAAGGTCACAAAAAACTGTAATTCCGGATGGATTTTCCTCAGATTTTCGCCTGCTATATCCGTTCTGTTATACTCACAGACATTATGTTAACACTTTTAGAAACTTCAGAGTGTTTCCTATCCAATAGTACTGATTATGTGCATATCCTATTTTCTGGGCCTGAGTGGGAGGCATTTTACTTTGGGCACGCCAGACTCTCCAAAACCGTCACCTCGGGAGCCGCTCCCTAAGAAGTTAATAGCTACTGTCTGTGTTATCACAGCTGTCTCTGCTTCTAGCTATTGTCTTTGGACAGCTGTCTCTGTTTCTAGCTACTGTCTCTTTCATCACAGCTGTCTCTGCCTCTAGCTACTGTCTGTGTGATCACAGCTGTCTCTGCTACTAGCTACTGTCTGTGTGATCACAGCTGTGTCTGCTACTGTCTGTGTGATCACAGCTGTCTCTGCTTCTAGCTACTGTCTGTGTGATCACAGCTGTTTTTGCTTCTAGCTACTGTCTGTGTGATCACAGCTGTCTCTGCTTCTAGCTACTGTCTGTGGACATACAGGTCATTTACTCCATCTCTATCTGCTCTAGCTACAGGCAGTAGCAGCAGTAGTAGCAGTAGTAATGGAAGCAGTTGTAGCATCAGTATTAGTAGTAGCAGTAGTAGCATCAGTATCAGTAGTAGCAGCAGCAGCAGCAGTATTAGTAGCAGCAGTAGCAGCAGTAGTAATAGTAGCAGTATTAGTGGCAGTTTTAGCAGCAGTAGCAGCAAATGTAGGAGCAGCAGTAGTAGCAACAGGAGTAGCGGCGGTATTAGTAGTAGACTTAGCAGCAGTAGTAGTAGCAGTAGTAGTAGCAGCGGCGGCGGTATTGGTGGCAGCGGCGGCGGCAGAGCAGTGTAGTGGCAGTGGTAACGGCGGTGGTAGTAATGCTAATGGTAGCGGTTTAGCAGCAGTAGTAGCAACAGTTGTAGCAGCAGTGGTAGAGGAACGGCGGTGGCAGACAGCGGTGGTAACGGCAGCGGTGGCAGCGGTAATGGTAGCTTTGATGGTGGCAGCGGTAGCGGTAAGTGGTAGTGGTAGTGGGGGTTAGTGGTAGTGGCGGTGGTAATTGGCGGTGGCGGTGGTAGTAGTGGTGGACTTGGCGGTAGTGGCGGTGATGGTGGTATTGGCAGGTGGTGGCGGTGGCAGAAGTGGTAGTGGTAGTGGTGGTAATGGTAGCGGTGGTGGCAGGATGTAGCGGTAGTGGTGGTAGCGGTGGCAGGTAGTGGTGGTGGTGGTGGTGGTGGTGGTGGTGGTGGTGGTGGTAGCGGTGGTAGTGGTGGTGGTGGTGGTAAGGTGTTAATGGTGGTAGGCAGCAGTAGTAGTGGTAGCGGCAGCGGTGGTAGTGGTAGGTGGTGATGGTAGGGATTGATGGTAGTAGTGATGCTGGTAATGGTAGAGTAATGGCAGAGTGATGGTGGTGATGGCGGTGTGGCAGTGATGGGCGTGCTGGTGGTGGTGATGGTAGGGTCATGGTGGGGGTGATGGTGGTGGTGATGGTAGGGTGATGGTGGTGCTGGCGGTGGCAGTGGCAGAGTGGTAGTAGTGGTGGTGGTGATGGTGGTGGTGGTGGTGGCGGTGGTGGTAGTGGTAGGTGGTGGTGCCAGTGGCGGTTGTATGGTGGTGGTGGTGGTAAGGTGTTAATGGTGGTAGCGGCGGTAGTGGTGGTAGCGGTGGTAGTGGTGGTGGTGGTGCCGGTGGCGGTGGTGGTAATGGTGGTAGTGGTAAAGGTGTTAATGGTGGTGGCAGCGGTAGTGGTGGTAGGGTGATGGTGGTGGTGATGCTGGTAAAATGGTGGGTAATGGCCAGAGTGATGGTGGTGTGATGGTGGTGGCGGTGGTGGTGGTATGGTGGTGGTACCGGTGGCGGTGGTAATGGTGGTGGTGGTAAAGGTGTTAATGGTAGTAGGCAGCGGCGGTGGTGGTGTAGTGGTGATGGTAGTGGTCGATGCTATTGACTGGTGGGGTAATGGCAGAGTGATGGTGGTAGTGGTGGTGAGTGATGGTAGTAGTGGTGATTAGTGGTAGTGATAATGGTGGTGATGGTGGTGTTGATGGTGATGGTGGATGGTGATGGTATGGTGATGGTAGTAGGTGTGATGGTAGTAGTAATGGTAGTGGTGAGGTGAGTAGTGGTAATGATGTGGTAGTGATGGTGGTAGTAATGGTGGTGGTGATGTGGTGGTGATGGTGGTAGTAATGAGTGGTGAGAGTGGTGGTGATGGTAGTGATGGTGGTAGTGTAGTAGTGATGGTCGTAGTGATGGTAGTAGTAGTGGTAGTGAGTGATGGTAGGTGGTGATGGTAGGTAGTAAATGGTAGTGGTGATGAGTAGTGTAGTGAGTGGTGATGGTGATAGTGGTAAGTGAGTAGTAGTGATGGTAGTGAGTGATGGTAGTAGTAGTGGTGGTGATGGTAGTGGTGATGTAGTAGTGATGAGTGGTGATGAGTAGTGGTGATGGTGGTAGTAATGGTGGTGGTGATGTGTGGTAGTGAGTGGTAGTGATAATAGTAGTGAGTGATAGTAGTGAGTGATGGTGAGTGGTGATGGTAGTAAGTGATGATGGTGAGTGAAGTAATAATGGTAGTAGTAATTAGTAGTGAGTATTAGTAGGTGGTGATAGTAGTAGTGATGGTAGTAGTAGTAATAGTAGTGGTGATGGTAGTAGTGATGGTAGTGGTGATGTGGTAGTGAGTGATGGTAGTGGTGATGGTAGGTAGTGATGGTAGTAGTGATAGTGGTAGTGATGGTAGTAGTGATGGTAGTAGTGATGTAATAGGTGGTAGTGATGTGGTAGTGATGGTGGTAGGTGATGGTAGGTAGTGATGAGTAGTAATGAAGTGGTAGTGATGGTAGTGGTAGTGGATGAGTGGTAGTAATGGTAGTGGTGATGGTGATAGTGGTAGTAATGGTAGTGGTGATAATGGTGGTGATGGTAGTGGTGATGGTAGTGGTGATGGTAGTGAGTGATAATGGTAGTGGTGATGGTGGTGGTGATGGTGGTAGTAATGGTGGTGGTGATGGTAGGTGATGGTGGTAGTAATGGTAGTGGTGATGGTGGTGGTGATGTAGTGGTGGTGATTGATAGTGGTGATGGTGGTGGTGATGGTAGTAGTAATGGTGGTAGGTGATGTGGTGGTGATGGTAGTGGTGATGGTGGTGGTGATGGTGGTGATGGTAGTAATGTAGTAGTAGTGATGGTAGTAGTAATGGTAGTGGTGATGGTGGTGGTGATGGTAGTGGTGATGGTAGTGGTGATGGTAGTAGTAGTAGTGGTGGTGATATTAGTGGTGATGGTAGTGGTGATGAGTAGTAGTAATGGTAGTGGTGATGGTAGTGGTGATGGTGGTAGTGATAGTAGTGAGTGATGGTAGTGGTGATAGTAGTGGTGATGGTAGTAGTGATGGTGGTAGTGATGTGGTGGTGATGTGGTAGTGATGGTAGTGGTGATGGTGGTAGTGATGTAGTGGTGATGGTAGTGGTGATGGTAGTAGTAATGGTAGTAGTGGTGATAGTAGTAGTAATGGTGGTAGTGATGGTAGTAGTGATGGTAGTGGTGATAATGGTGGTGATGGTAGTGGTGATAATAGGTGGTGATGGTAGTGGTGATGGTAGTAATGGTGGTAGTGATGGTGGTGGTGATGGTAGGTGAGTGATGGTAGTGGTAATGGTAGTGGTGATGGTAGTGGTGATGGTGGTAGTGGTGATGGTGGTGATGGTGGTGATGGTAGAGTGATGGTAGTAGTATTAGTGGTGGTGATAGTGGTAGTGATGGTAGTGGTAGGTGATGGTGATGAGTGGTGATGGTGGTAGTGGTGATGGTGGTGATGGTAGAGTGATGGTAGAGTGGTGGTGATAGTGGTGATAGTAGGTGATGGTAGAGTGATGGTAGAGTATCGGTGATGGTTGTATTGATGGTAGTAGTATTGATGGTAATGGTGATAGTAGTAGCGGTGATGGTAGAGTGGTGGTGATGGTAGTAGTGATGGTAGTAGTGATGGTAGTAGCGGTGATAGTAGTGATAGTAGTGATAGTAGAAGTGATAGTAGAAGTGGTAGTGATAGTAGTGATAGTAGTGATAGTAGAAGTGATAGTAGAAGTATCAGTGATAGTTGTATTGATAGTAGTAGTATTGATAGTAATAGTGGTAGTAGTAGCAGTGATAGTAGAAGTGGTAGTGATAGTAGTAGTGATAGTAGGAGTGATAGTAGTAGTGATAGTAGTAGTGATAGTAGTATTGATAGTAGTAGTGATAGTAGTAGCAGTGATAGTAGTGATAGTAGTAGTGGTAGTGATAGTTGTAGTGATAGTAGTAGTAGTAGTAGTATTGATATTAGTAGTAGTAGTAGTAGTAGTAGTAGTATTGATATTAGTAGTAGTAGTAGTAGTAGTAGTGGTAGTAGTGATAGTAGTAGTGCAGCATGCTCTCTTCCAACCACATTGGATAATATAATTTTTGAAAATAATAGAACTTCTGGATGTTGCTGGACTATCAATGTATTGCAGGATGTATTAATTCCTTGCTAGAGTTATTTCTCTGGCACACAATTTGGGACTGGGCTGCTCTTTATGAACGAACCCAAAATACTTTCAGTCTGCTGACTGTTTGAAGATCAACTCTTTCTTTCTTCATATTGGATCACTTTCACTAAACTCAACTGTGTCACTCTCTCTGGGGTGTACTTCTCTGGGACTGCACACGCACGCACGCACACACACACACACACACACACACACACACACACACACACACACACACACACACACACACACACACACACACACACACACACACACACACACACACACACACACACACAGGACATGAGATCATCGTCGTATTTCCCAGCGCGATCCGCGCTGTTCCGAAAGGAGGCCAATGGAGTGACGTACCGTGTCCCTGCCCTGCTCTACCTGTCCCTCTCCAACTCCTTCCTGGCCTTCTGTGAGGAGAGACTCAGCCCTTCAGACGCCCAGGCTCACCTGCTGGTCATGCGCAAGGGCACATTCTACAGGAACTATGTAGAGGTCAGTACAGGTCACAGACTTAGGATAGGACAAAGTCATAACAGGTGTCCTAACACTTAATATTTCTCTAACATCTACCGTCCTAAACTCACTCCCTGCACCCTCCCTGCTCCCTCCCTGTCTCTACCCTCCCTCCCTGTCTCTACCCTCCTACCCTCCCTCCCTGTCTCTATCCTATTACCCTCCCTGTCTCTACCCTCCTACCCTCCCTCCCTGTCTCTATCCTATTACCCTCCCTGTCTCTACCCTCCTACCCTCCCTCTCTGTCTCTACCCTCCCTACCTCCCTCCCTGTCTCTACCCTCCCTCCCTGTCTCTACCCTCCCTCTCTGTCTCTACCTTCCCTCCCTGTCTCTACCCTCCCTCCCTGTCTCTACCCTCCCTCTCTGTCTCTACCTTCCTTCCCTCCCTGTCTCTACCCTCCCTCCCTGTCTCTACCCTCCCTCCCTGTCTCTACCCTCCCTCTCTGTCTCTACCCTCCCTCTCTGTCTCTACCCTCCCTCCCTGTCTCTACCCTCCCTCTCTGTCTCTACCTTCCCTCCCTGTCTCTACCCTCCCCCCCTGTCTCTACCCTCCCACTCTGTCTCTACCTTCCCTCTCTGTCTCTACCCTCCCTCCCTCCCTCCCTCCTCCCTCCCTGTCTCTACCCTCCCTCTCTGTCTCTACCTTCCCTCCCTGTCTCTACCCTCCCTCTCTGTCTCTACCTTCCCTCCCTGTCTCTACCCTCCCTCCCTGTCTCTACCCTCCCACTCTGTCTCTACCCTCCCTCCCTCCCTCCCTCCTCCCTCCCTCCCTCCTCCCTCCCTCCCTCCCTCCCTCCCTCCCTCCCTCCCTCTCTCTGTCTCTACCTTCCCTCTCTGTCTCTACCCTCCCTCCCTGTCTCTACCGTCTCTACCCTCCCTCCCCGTCTCTACCCTCCCTCCCCGTCTCTACCCTTCGTTCCTCAGTGGGAGGACATGATTGTTCTGGGCACGGCTCAGTTGACTGGCCACCGGTCGATGAACCCGTGCCCGCTGTATGACGAGTTCACAGGCACCCTCTTCCTGTTCTTCATCGCTGTGCTGGGCCACACCTCCGAGTCCTATCAGCTGGTGACGGGTAAGAATGTGACACGCCTCTGCTTCATCTCCAGTAACGACCAGGGCAACACCTGGAGCCCTGCCACCGACCTCACCAAGAGGGTCATAGGAGACACCATCAAAGGTGAGACAAGGTCACAGCAAGCAGGTTGATCTCATGAGGTTATGAAGTTCTGTGTTTTATGGTGAAGTATTTGTTTATTTCACATGGTTTCATATCTCTCTGGTTGTGGTTGTGATTCTGGTTGTGTTTCCCCTCTTCAGACTGGGCAACCTTCGCCCTGGGCCCGGGACACGGTATCCAGCTCAAGTCAGGCCGTCTGCTGGTGCCAGCGTATGCCTACCACATCGACTGCAAGGAGTGCTTTGGCCAGATGTGCCTGACCACACCCCACGCTTTCTGTTTCCATAGCGACACTCACGGGCGAACGTGGCGTTTTGGGGAGGCGGTACCCGGGCCAGAGAGCGTGGAGTGCCAGATGGTGTCAGTGGATCAGGAGGATGGGACCAACGTGCTGTACTGTAACGCCCGGAGCCCTCTGGGCTGCAGGGTCCAGGCCCTCAGTCTGGATGACGGAGCTGTCTTCCAGGATGGACAGCTGGTGCAGCGGCTCACAGAGCCACGTAATGGCTGCCACGGTAGTGTAGTGGGGTTCCCTGCCCCCTTACACCTCAACCTCCGCCCTCGGCCACCCACCCGCGCCAGACACTGGACATCCTTTGAGGCTAAGTCTGGTGACTCCTTCCCACCCACCGCCCCTCCCCCTCCCAGCTCCCCACAGAATTTCCTTACACCCACCTGGGTGGTGTACTCCCACCCGACGTGGACCAACGTGAGGAAGGACCTGGGGGTGTACCTCAGCCTGTTCCCCCGTGACCCGGACAGCTGGTCTGGCCCGTGGGTGATCTACGAGGGCCCCAGTGCCTACTCTGACCTGGCCTACCTGGAGCTGCCATCAGCTGGGGCCCCGTCGGCCGTGGCCTTCGCCTGTCTGTTTGAGTGCGGCACCAGCACGGCTTATGATGAGATCTCCTTCAGCATCTTCACTCTCTATGAGCTCATTGACAACCTGCCACGCAACACAAAGTCAGGCAGCAACACACAGCCACCCAGCAACACACAGCCACCCAGCAACACACAGCCACCCAGCAACACACAGCCACCCAGCAACACACAGCCACCCAGCAACACACAGCCACCCAGCTACACACAGAGCTTCCACAACACAACACAACCCAGGGAAGAGAGACCAGAGGCGAGGAAGAGGAGGATGAAGAATATGTGTGGTCTTTGTAATGTTTCCTAACTGCTAATTAATCGTTAATCCTAGTGTTTTCTGCTCCGTTTCCTTCTGGAGCTCATGAGAAAAGAGTTCTGACGTTTTACATCTGGTGATAAATGTGTTTTTCTGATATCAAGTCCATCCACGCCTAGTAACCCTCGACTTAATGCACATACTGTGTGTTTACATGTAGTGGTTGTGTCACTATAATGCAGAAACATTGCTACATTTTATTGAATACTAGCCTGGGGCAGCCTACAGATGTAGGATCTTAATTTGAGCCAGTTTGCTACAGCAGGAAAATAATCCTGCTGCAATAGGAAATGTGAATTATAATGTGGATTATGATTCATGGATATTTTTGTAGGGGTTGATACATTTTTCATATAGGAAAAATCAAGTCTGAAATTACAAAGTGGAAATTACAAACTAAATAAGCCCTTTTTAAACCTCAAATGCACTACAAGTTTTAAATGTCGTGCATTGCAGGAAAGTTCTCCTGCAACAGGGTGATCAAATGAAGATCCTACATCTGTATAACTCTTGTTGAAATGCATTTTCTGCTGGATTGTTGTAATCGACCAAGAACACCACTAGATGCTCACAAACATAACTTTGAATCATCCTTTATTAAACCGACCATCCTTTATTAAACCGACCATCCTTTATTAAACCAACCATCCTTTATTAAACCAACCATCCTTTATTAAACCGACCATCCTTTATTAAACCAACCATCCTTTATTAAACCGACGATCCTTTATTAAACCAACCATCCTTTATTAAACCAACCATTCTTTATTAAACCGACCATCCTTTATTAAACCAACCATCCTTTATTAAACCGACCATCCTTTATTAAACCAACCATCCTTTATTAAACCGACCATTCTTTATTAAACCGACCATCCTTTATTAAACCGACCATCCTTTATTAAACCAACCATCCTTTATTAAACCAACCATCCTTTATTAAACCGACCATCCTTTATTAAACCAACCATCCTTTATTAAACCGACGATCCTTTATTAAACCAACCATCCTTTATTAAACCGACCATCCTTTATTAAACCAACCATCCTTTATTAAACCGACCATCCTTTATTAAACCAACCATCCTTTATTAAACCGACCATTCTTTATTAAACCGACCATCCTTTATTAAACTGACCATCCTTTATTAAAGCTATAAATGTGTCCAAGAACAATTAAAAATCATTTTAAATGTATCCTTAGGAACACTTTTACGTATATTTAAACTGAGCGATAAAGACAGAAAAAAACACAAAGCGCGCCTTGTCGGGAGCTCGCGTTCCCTTCTGTTGACGTTCAGGGGACACTTCCTGTTTTCCTCTTCTTCTCTGCTCTAAAGCATGCAAACAAATTCTGAACACTGTCTCGAGACTGTTGACATCCAGAGGAAGCGATGGGTACTGCATTCATATGCTCTTATATGGGCATTTTCATAAGGGATGGGTTCCAAATGAGGCACTCTGTCAAAACCACTTTTTCCAGGACAGACATTCCTCGGGGTTTCGCCTGCCATATGCGTTCTGTTTTACTCACAGACAAACGGTTAACACTTTTAAAAAATTCAGAGTGTTTCCTATCCAATGGTACTAAATATGTGCATATCCTATTTTCTGGTCCTGAATGGGAGGCATTTTACTTTGGGCACGCCAGGCTCTCCAAAACGGTCACCTCGTGCGCTCATCCCTAAGAAGTTAAACCATCCTTTATTAAACTGACCATTCTTTATTAAACTGACCATTCTTTATTAAACCAACTATCCTTTATTAAACCGACCATCCTTTATTAAACTGACCATTCTTTATTAAACCGACCATCCTTTATTAAACCGACCATCCTTTATTAAACCGACCATCCTTTATTAAACCAACCATCCTTTATTAAACCAACTATCCTTTATTAAACCGACCATCCTTTATTAAACCGACCATCCTTTATTAAACCAACCATCCTTATTAAACCGACCATCCTTTATTAAACCGACCATCCTTTATTAAACCGACCATCCTTTATTAAACCAACTATCCTTTATTAAACCGACCATCCTTTATTAAACCAACTATCCTTTATTAAACCGACCATCCTTTATTAAACCAACCATCCTTTATTAAACCGACCATCCTTTATTAAACCGACCATCCTTTATTAAACCGACCATCCTTTATTAAACCGACCATCCTTTATTAAACCAACCATCCTTTATTAAACCGACCATCCTTTATTAAACCGACCATCCTTTATTAAACCAACCGTCCTTTATTAACCCAACCATTCTTCCTCTGTAGTATTTGTGTACTGATTGGTACACTACGTGAGCAAACGTATTAGGACACCTGCTTGTCGATCATATAATTCCAAAAACCTGTTGCATTAATATGGAGTTGGTCCCCCTTTTGTTGTTATAACAGCCTCCACTCTTCTGGGAAGGCTTTCCACTAGATGTTGGAACATTGCTGCGGTGCCTTGCTTCCATACAGCCACAAGAGCATTAATGAGGTTGGGCACTGATGTTGGGTGGTTAGGCCTGGCTCGCTGTCAGCGTTCCAATTCCTCCCAAAGGTGTTCGATGGGGTTGAGGTCAGGGCTCTGTGCAGGCCAGGCAACTTCTTCCACACCAATCTCGACAAACCATTTCTGTATGGACCTCCCTTTGTGCACGGGGACATTGTCATGCTGAAATAGCTTTCCCCAAGTTTTTGCCACAAAGTTGGAAGCACAGAATCATCTAGAATGTCATTGTATGCTGTAGAATTAAGATTTCCCTTCACTGGAACTAAGGGACCTAGCCCGAACCATGAAAAACAGCCCCAGACCATTATTCCTTCTCCACCAAACTTTACAGTTGGTACTATGCATTTGGGCAGGTAGTGTTCTCCTGGCATCCGAAAAACCCAAGTTTGTCTGTCGGACTGCCAGATGGTGAAGTGTGATTCATCACACCAGAGAACGCATTTCCACTGCTCTAAGAGTCCAATTGTGGCGAGCTTTACATCACTCCAGCTGGCGCTTGGCATTGCGCATTGTGATCTTAGGCTTGTGTGCGGCTGCTCGGCCATGGAAACCCATTTCATGAAGCTCCCGACGAACAGTTCTTGTGCTGACGCTGCTTCCAGAGGAAGTTTGGAACTCAGTAGTGAGTGTTGCAACCGAGGACAGACAATTTTTACGCGCTACGTGCTTCAGCACTTGGCGGTCCCGTTCTGTGAGCTTGTGGCCTACCACTTTGCGGCTGAGCCGTTGTTGCTCCTAGACATTTCCACTTCACAATAACAGCATTTACAGTTGACCGGGGCAGCTCTAGCAGGGCAGAAACTTGATGAACTGATTTGTTGGAAAGGTGGCCTTCTATGACGGTGCCCCCGAGCTCTTCAGTAAGGCCATTCCACTGCCAATGTTTGTCTATGGAGATTGCATGGCTGTGTGCTTATACACCTGTCAGCAATGGGTGTGGCTGAAATAGCTGAATCTATTCATTTGAAGGGGTGTCCACATATTTTTGTACATATGGTGTACTTGCATGATGATGTGTGAGATACTGTGCTTTTGTCTTGCTTTCCAACAACATGTAAAGACTGCATCACCCTATACTATACACACAAACAACATACCATTTCGTAAGCATGTATGTTACATTGTCACACTCACGTTATCTAAAAGCACTCTGTCAAGTTGTTTTCCTTTCTGGTGAAATGAGGAAGGAAAGTATTCTTTGGAGAAGATTAGAGAAAGACAGGATGACTTTGCGATCGTTAGAGACCGACACATTAGCCTGGTTTGACTCTTGTGTCTGGTACACATGATATTTAGAAAGCCCTGCTGCAGTTTGGTTATCTGATGTAACACCAGCCATTTTGTTCCAAAATACTCGTCACACATGGGCTATCACAGAGGTGATGTGGAAACACTGCTGTTTCAGGCCTCTTACACCTGCAACATTGTCTTAGTAACAGAGACACTTATCCAAAAATGATTTGAGGGCTTTACTCTGGTCACAACCTGTCCAGGGGGTAACATCAGGCCAAAATATATGTTTACAATTTGATAGAGATGAAAAAAAAAAAAACATGTCCGTTGTGCTTCTAGGCCGAACTGACATCCAACATTCTGTTATGTACCATATGTGACATCTCCAGCTGAGTGGAGGTTGCAGTGGCTGACTCCAAAGCACCCTGGGGGAGGGGCTTGCGATTGAGTGTGGCAGTCAATCTTTTCCGGAACACCCTGCACAGGAACACATAGATCAGCGGGTCCAGACACACGTTAGTGGCACACAGCCAGAGAGTGGTCTCCTTGGCAACGTAGAGTGCGTTTTGCGCCCGACAGTGGTTGTCTATGTTTCGGGTCTGAGTGAGAGTGTAGGGCACCCTGGCGAAATGAAAAGGGGCGAAACAAACAAAAAAACACCCCCACCACAACAAAGACTTTGGCCTTGGTCCTGCGGCTGGCCGCTTTGGAGCCACTACGCGAGGCTTTGTAGGACTTGTAGACTTTCCGACTGATGAAGGTGTAACACAACAGCATCAGAACCAGTGTTCCCCAAAACACCACCTAGGAAGAGGAGAAGAAAACTCTGTAAGGCATCAAACGTCATCATCAGAAAAGCTAAAGGAACATTTTTAATCATTAAAAGGGGCTAAGTCCAGGCACTCGTGTGGGTTGGAAAGTTAAAAAGCTTTTAATGTGTTTGGCTAAGTCATTATTAAAATACACCAACGCTTATCGGGGCCAACGCCTTCATCAGGGTGTCAACATGTAATCAGTATAAATACTGAACAAAAATATAAACACAACATGCAACAATTTCAAAATTTTACTGATATCATATAAGGAAATCAGTCAATTGAAATAAGTTCATTTTTCCTAATCTATGGATTTCACATGACTGGGCAGGGGCACAGCCTGGGAGGGCATAGGCCCACCCACTTGGGAGCCAGGCCCACCTACTGAGAAGCCAGGCCCAGCCAACCAGAATGAGTTTTTCCCACAAAAGGGCTTTATTACAGACATAAATACTCCTCAGTTTCTTAACTACTTAGGGAGTAGCGGCGCGCTAGCGGGGCCACTCCCGACATTACCCGGTGAAATGTAAGGCGCCAAATTCAAAATCCAAAAGTTGAATTATTAAACATTCATCAATATACAAGTGTTGCATAGTCATCAAAAGCTCTGATTGTTGGCAATATCACAGCGTTGTCAGATTTCAAAAAGGCTTTACTGCGAAAGCACAACATTTGATTGTTTGAGGATAGCACCCCACATATTTTCCACATTAGCATAAATTCATATCCAGCACGGGTCACACAAAACACATATCACAGCTCAAATAAATCTCTTACCTTTTGAAGAACTTCTGCTGAGGGCTTCCCAAGTGTCCAACGAAGACATCCAATGGTTCTTTTGTTAGAAAAAGTAATTTATTATATCCATAAATCTCAGTTTGGTTGGCGCGTTATGATCAGAAAATCCAACGTCGTATCGCCCATTGAACCGTGAAAAGAACGCGTTTAAATATACCTATCAACTTTTCCTAAACAAATCATAGATCATTTATAATGCATCCTTAGCTATCCTTTTATGAATATTAGCGATAATATGGCATTTTACTTTGGGCACACCAGACTCTCCAAATCCGTCACCTCTGCTGCCGCTCCCTAAGAAGTTAAGCTGTCCGTGTGGCTGGTCTCAGATGATCCCGTAGGTGAAGAAGCCGGATGTGGAGGTCTTGGGCTGAGCTTTAGCTAGAGAATTGAATGTTAATTTCTCTACCATAAGCCTCCACCGTCCAACCGGCCTCACAACCCCAAACCACGTGTAACCATGCAAGCCCAGGACCTCCACATCCGGCTACTTCACCTGCGGGATTGTCTGAGACCAACCTCTGGACAGCTGATGAAAACTGTGGGTTTGCACAACCGAAGAATTTCTGCACAAACTGTCAGAAACGGTCTCAGGGAAGCTCATCTGCATGCTCATCGTCCTCGCCAGAGTCTTGACTTGACTGCAGTTTAGGGTAGTAACTGACTTCAGTGGGAAAATGCTCACCTTCGATGGCTACTGTCACGCTGGAGAAGTGTGCTCTTCATGGAGGAATCCCGGTTTCAACTGTACCGGGCAGATGGCAGACAGCGTGTATGGCGCTGTGTGGGCGAGCGGTTTGCTGATATCAACGTTGTGAAGAGAGTGCCTCATGGTGGTGGTGGGGTTATGGTATGGGCAGGCATAAGCTATGGACAATGAACACAAATGCATTTTATTGATGGCAGTTTGAATGCACATTAATACCATGACGAGATCCTGAGGCCCATTGTCGTGCTATTCATCCGCCGCCATCAACTCATGTTTCAGCATGATAATGCACGGCCCCATGCCACAAGGATCTGTACACAATTCCTGGAAGCTGAAAATTTATGTTCTTCCATGGCCTGCATACTCACCAGACATGTTACCCGTCGAGCATGTTTGGGATGCTCTGGATCGACATGTACGACAGCGTGTTCCAATTCCCTCCAATATCCAGCAACTTCTCACAGCCTTTGAAGAAGGGTGGGACAACATTCCACAGGCCACAATCAACAGCCTGGTCAACTCTATGTGAAGGAGATGTGTCACACTGCATGAGGCAAGTGGTGGTCACACCAGAAACTGATGCCCCTACTTAATTTTTTAAAGGCATCTGTGACCAACAGATGCATATCTGTATTCCCAGTCATGTGAAATCCATAGATTAGGGCTTAATGAATGTATTTAAATTGACTGATTTCTTATATGAACTGTAACTCAGTAAAATCTTATACATTGTTGCCTGTTGGGTACAAGAATGTTGCCCATACCTGGCAGAAGTAGTTGAAGCCCTCGTGCCACAGCATGCCGGCCTGACCCTTTAGAGAGGTACACTTCAGCCGGCCACCAGAGAGCAGTGGTGTGCGGTCACTCAGAATGGCATTGGGCAGAGCCAGAGAAACCATCACAGCCCAGACGGCCGCACTCAAGGCCTGTCCCACCCCGACCCTCTGGAGGGCGCACCTCCCAAAGGGCCTGACTATTTTGAGGTAGCGGTCCAGGCTGATGAGCCCCAGGAGCAGGATGCTGATGTACATGGTGGTGTTGAAGAGGACGGCAGAGTAGCGACAGTAGAACGCACGCAGACGCCAGGAGCCCACGTCGGCGTCCGCGAGGACCTTCACTGGGATGGACAGAGTCATCAGCAGGTCTGCCACCACCTGTTGACAGACAGGCCATCACGTCAGTCATCAGTCATATTGTTCAACTACAGTCGGACAACTAAATTGGTTTAATCACAGAAATAAATGCTGGTTCCCTTACTACGTTCTTCAGGTAGACCACAAAGGTGGTGGTGCTGCGGATGTTGAAGAAGATCCATGCAGCCAGGCAGTTGAGTACCAGCGCAAACAGGAAGAGGGCGCTGTAGAGACAGGGGAAGACCACCGCTGTCACGCTGGTGTCACGAACACACTTCAGAGACATTTTTGATTGGCTGCCGTTCATCCTCACGCCCAGAAGTACTTTGGAGAGAAACAGAGAATAAAAAGATTGGGTGAGCAGTGTATATATATATATATATATATATATATATATATATATATATATATATATATATATATATATGAGAGAGAGACAGAGACAGAGAGAAGGAGAGAGGGGGGACAGAGAGAGAGAGATCAAGATAAGACAGAGAGAGAGACAGAGACATGCTCATCATAAGCTCCTGATATATACACTGCTCAAAAAAATAAAGGGAACACTTAAACAACACAATGTAAGTCAATCACACTTCTGTGAAATCAAACTGTCCACTTAGGAAGCAACACTGATTGACAATAAATTTCACATGCTATTGTGCAAATGGAATAGACAACAGGTGTAAATTATAGGCAATTAGCAAGACACCCCCAATAAAGGAGTGGTTCTGAAGGTGGTGACCACAGACCACTTCTCAGTTCCTATGCTTCCTGGCTGATGCTTTGGTCACTTTTGAATGCTGGCGGTGCTTTCACTCTAGTGGTAGCATGAGACGGAGTCTACAACCCACACAAGTGGCTCAGGTAGTGCAGCTCATCCAGGATGGCACATCAATGCGAGCTGTGGCAAGAAGGTTTGCTGTGTCTGTCAGCGTAGTGTCCAGAGCATGGAGGCGCTACCAGGAGACAGGCCAGTACATCAGGAGGCGTGGAGGAGGCCGTGGAGGGCAACAACCCAGCAGCAGGACCGCTACCTCCGCCTTTGTGCAAGGAGGAGCAGGAGGAGCACTGCCAGAGCCCTGCAAAATGACCTCCAGCAGGCCACAAATGTGCATGTGTCTGCTCAAACGGTCAGAAACAGACTCCATGAGGGTGGTATGAGGGCCCGACATCCACAGGTGGGGGTTGTGCTTACAGCCCAACACCGTGCAGGACGTTTGGCATTTGCCAGAGAACACCAAGATTGGCAAATTTGCCATTGGCGCCCTGTGCTCTTCACAGATGAAAGCAGGTTCACACTGAGCACATGTGACAGACGTGACAGAGTCTGGAGACGCCGTGGAGAACGTTCTGCTGCCTGCAACATCCTCCAGCATGACCGGTTTGGCAGTGGGTCAGTCATGGTGTGGGGTGGCATTTCTTTGGGGGGCCGCACAGCCCTCCATGTGCTCGCCAGAGGTAGCCTGACTGCCATTAGATACCGAGATGAGATCCTCAGACCCCTTGTGAGACCATATGCTGGTGCGGTTGGCCCTGGGTTCCTCCTAATGCAAGACAATGCTAGACCTCATGTGGCTGGAGTGTGTCAGCAGTTCCTGCAAGAGGAAGGCATTGATGCTATGGACTGGCCCGCCCGTTCCCCAGACCTGAATCCAATTGAGCACATCTGGGACATCATGTCTCGCTCCATCCACCAACGCCACGTTGCACCACAGACTGTCCAGGAGTTGGCGGATGCTTTAGTCCAGGTCTGGGAGGAGATCCTCAGGAGACCATCCGCCACCTCATCAGGAGCATGCCCAGGCGTTGTAGGGAGGTCATACAGGCACGTGGAGGCCACACACACTACTGAGCCTCATTTTGATTTGTTTTAAGGACATTACATCAAAGTTGGATCAGCCTGTAGTGTGGTTTTCCACTTTAATTTTGAGTGTGACTCCAAATCCAGACCTCCATGGGTTGATACATTTGATTTCCATTGATACTTTTTGTGTAATTTTGTTGTCAGCACATTCAACTATGTAAAGAAAAAAGTATTGAATAAGATTATTTCATTCATTCAGATCTAGGATGTGTTATTTTAGTGTTCCCTTTATTTTTTTGAGCAGTGTATATATATATATATTTTTTTATCAGATAAACACTCAAATCAAAAAAGAATTCCAGACAAGAAGTGATGAACAACAACTCTATTGATTCAGAATAGAAAAAAGTAACTTTGCGGCTCAAGTTAAGACGTTTTGACTCAAAAACAAAAACCTAGCCAGCAGACTAACAAGCTAGCCAGAAGAAATGAGCTAGAACAAACCTAGCAAGGGGAGTTAATACAACTACAGAGCAGCAGCATCAGTAGTAGCAGAGCCCACAGGCACCATGTCCCCACTGCCCCTCAGCGCTGAATCCATTCTCTAGCCTCCAGAGGCTTTTAAACAGAAACTACTAAAGGGGAGGCCAGAAACCCTTTTCGCAGACCTCTACAAAAACAGTGATGTGAGTAATCTCATCTTTCTCATTGACCAGCCAAACGCATGGCGCTCAGCAGTGTGCTCTCACTACCCAGCCATAAAGAAAGAGGGAATCTGTAATGGGTGGAAGCTGAAAGTCAAAGAGACAGACAACCCTGACAGCACCATGATAACAATCAACCTCTACAAGACTGGGACTGTCATGGTGCCAGGTAATCTTAGGCTGTTTGAAACAGACTTTCAGACCATTAAGGAGAGAAAGAAGGATACCCAACAGTGACATGCCCTCCCACAAGACAAAGTCCACCAGCACCACACCCTCACCCCTACTATCCCCACCAAAAAAGGCACATCCAGCACCTCTCTTCCCCCCATAGTGGAGGACACTCCCCAGGAGGAGAGCGACCCCCTCAGTGCAGAGCAGGCTCAGGCCCTCCTCACCACCATGGCTGCCATGAGGGATGAGTTCACCAGACTGGAGGGGGAGGTGGTCCTGCTCAGGGAGAGCGTGAGCAAACAGCAACCAGACAACTACACCTTAGAGGAGCTCCTAACCAAGGTGCGGACAGAGCAGGACAGCAGCCTTGCAACTAATCTCCCCCTCTCCATTCTAGAGGGGGAGATTCGTCACTTTCAGGCCCAAGGCAACGTACTGGTCTGTGGAGACCTGAATGCTAGAACAGCACTATTAGCACAGAACAAGACACTATTAACAGTCATGGGGATAAACACCTACCAGGAAGCAACAACCTTTCCCTCCCCACATACCCCCACAGAAACAACTAGGACAAAGTGAAAAACACAACTGGAGTACAGCTGGTGAAGCTCTGTGGAACACTGGGTCTGTACATAGTCAATTGTAGGCTGTGAGGGGACTCATTTGGTAGGTACACCTACAGCTCATCCCTTGGCAGCAGCACTGTAGACTACTTCCTCACCTAAACCCAGAGTTTCTCAGAGCCTTCACAGTCAGCCCACTAACATCTCTCTCAGACCACAGTAAAATCACAGTGTATCTGAGAAGAGCGGAACCCAACCACGAAGCATCACGGCCCAATAAATTACATGGTACTAAACAGGCCTACAGATGGAGTGCAAACAGTACAGACATCTACCAAAAAGCAATTAGTAGCCAAAAAATACAACCTCTCCTGGACAACTTTTTAGCCTTAACATTCTCCTACAGCAATGAAGGTGTACATTTGGCCGTTTGGAACATAAACTTTATTTTTGACAAATTACCCTCCTTGGATAATGTAAAGAAGCATAAGAGCAAACCAAAAATAACAGATAATGAAAAATATTTTGATGATGATTGCAAAAATCGAAGAAAGTCATTGAGAAATATATCTAATCAAAAACACAGAGAACCAGACCACAAAAAAATATATGCCTTCAATATGGGGAAACACTGAAGCAATACAAACACACGCTAAGAACAAAACAGGAACAGCACATTAGAAATCAGCTGGATGGAATTGAGGAATCCATAGGATCAAACCACTTCTGGGAGAATTGGAATAAATTGAACAAACCCCATCAGGAGGAATTGGCTCTCCAAAATGGGGATATGTGGAGAAATCACTTTGCAAACCTCTACAGCAATATAACAAAGAGCCCAGAACAAAAAGATATACAAGAAAAAGGTCAAATCCTTGAATCAGCAGTCAAAGACTATCAGAATCCTGTGGACACCCCAATTACAGAAGAAGAATTATTGGAAAGACTACGCACTCTCCAACCCAAAAAGGCCTGTGGTGCTGATGGTATTTTAAATGAAATGATCAAATATACAGACCACAAATTCAAATTGGCTATACTCAAACTCTTCAACATTACCCTCCACTGCAGGTATTTTCCCCGATATTTGAAACCAGGGATTGATCACACCAATCTATAAAAATGGAGACAAATTTGACCCAAATAATTACAGAGGAATTTGCGTTAACAGCAACTTGGGGGAAAATAGCAGACTACATCATTTCCTTGATGAACACAACGTCCTGAGCAGGAGCCAGATTGGATTTCTAAAAAATGATGGTACAACAGACCACATTTACACCCTCCACACTATAATTGACAAACAAGTAAACCAGAACAAAGGCAAAATCTACTCGTGTTTTGTAGATTTCAAGAAAGCATTTGATTCAATTTGGCACAAAGGTATTTTTTGTAAACTAATAGAAAGTGGCATTGGAGGGAAAACATATGATGTTATTAAATCAATGTACACTAAAAACAAATGTGCGGTTAAAATTGGCAACAAGAAAACAGACTTCTTCTCTCAGGGACGTGGAGTGAAACAGGGCTGCCCAACAAGTCCAAAACTATTTAACATCTACATTAATGAATTGGCAAAAACATTAGAGGAATCGGCAGCACCTGGTATCACCCTACACAACACTGAAATCAAGTATCTGCTGTACGCAGATGACCTGGTGCTGCTGTCTCCAACTAAAGAGGGGTTACAGCAGCACCTAGATCGTCTCCACAGGTTCTGTCAGACCTGGGCTCTGATCGTTAACTACACATATCTAGGACTAAATATCAGCAACACAGGTAGCTTTCACATGGCTGTGAATGAGCTGAGAGACAAAGCAAGAAGAGCATTCTATGCCATTAAAAGGAATATTAAAATAGAAATTCTATTTGCTATTTGGCTCTAAACAGACAGTACATGGTGGCAGACTATCTGACCACTGTGACTGATAGAAAACGGAGGAAAACACTGACTAGGTACAGACTCAGTGAGCACAGTCTGGCTATAGAGGCCGGTCGTCACAGGCAAACCTGGCTGCCCAGAGAGGACAGGCTGTGCTCACTCTGCTCCAGGGGAGAGGTAGAGACAGAGCTGCATTTCCTAGTACACTGTGACAAATACTCAGACCTAAGAGAACATTTATTTCCCAAAATTATAACTCAAAACAAAGAATTTGAAACTATAATAGATGAAGAAGAAATCTAATATTTATTGGGTGAAAAGCCAAAATGTGCAGTTTTGGCAGTTAAATATGTGTCCTCCTGCCACAACCTGAGGGACAGCCAGTGAAAAGTGTAATGTGGATAATATTTCCCATCTTGTTTTGTTTTGTCATGTGTCTCTCAGTCATGTTGACACTGGTCTACTACCATTGCTTTAATGTATTGTTGTTCTCATTAATATTGTTGTTGTTGTTAATGGTAATCCCATGTCCACTACTACTACTATTATTAATGCTGTTGGTCCCAACATTTATTTATATATATGTATACTTTGACAATGTAGGTAATAATGAACTTGCCATGTTAATAAAGTCAATTGAATTGAATTGAATTAAAGATAAGAGATAGATAGAGAGAGAGCGAGAGAGAGAGAAACAGATAGAGAGAGTGAGAGAGAGACAGACAGACAGAGAGAGACAGAGAGAAAGAGAGAAACAGAGACAGAGAAACAGAGAGAGAGAGAGACAGAGAGAGAGAGAGAGAGAGAGAGAGAGAGAGAAACAGAGAGAGAGCAGAGACAGAGACAGAGACAGACAGAGAGAGAAGAAGCACAGCCTTGCCATTGAGAAGGGTCGACACAGGAAAACCTGGCTCCCTGTAGAGGAAAGGCTGTGCAACCACTGCATCACAGCAGAACCTGAGACAGAGCTGCATTTCCTGACAACATGTACAAAATATAAAACAATTAGAGAGTGTCATTTCCCCAAATTTGAAACCCTTATTCAAGGTTTCAAAGACCTCTCTGATGAGAATAGGCTACCCATCCTGTTGGGGGAGGAAGCAGAAAGCTGTGGGTTGGCAGCGCACTACATTGCTGCCTGCCATAAGATGAGGGACAGTGTCTGACAGACCAATCAACCTGCACATGTCTTCTACTATATGCTTATTGTTGTTGTTCAATGTGGTTATTTTGGTTATTGTTGTTACTGTTGTCCTGTTGACAATTTTGATTATTAATTATGTTCATATTATAAATATCAAATGTAAGCTTTGGCAATATGTACATCGTTACGTCATGCCAATAAAGCAAATTGAATTGAATTGAATTGAATTGAGAGAGAGAGAGAGACAGTGAGAGAAACAGAGACAGAGACAGAGAGAGAGAGAGAGAGAGAGAGAGGGAGAGAAAGAGAGAAACAGAGAGAGAGAGAGAGAGACAGAGACAGAGAGAGAGAGAGAGAGAGAGAGAGAGAGAGAGAGAGAGAGAGAGAGAGAGAGAGAGAGAGACAGAGAGAGAAACAGAGAGAGAGAGAGAGAGAGAGAGAGAGAGAGAGAGAGAGAGAGAGATTCAGTGTTAATTTACTCTATATTTAACACCAGGAAATATATTTAACCCACGTAAAGATCTGTATTTTGTTCTAAGGCTAGCATTTCTGAGAAAACATTTCCTGTCGGTTTTCAACCAGTGACAAGTAATATACAACACAATTAGTCGTTTCCTACAACCTCCGTCTGTCTGTCTCTCTATCCGCTTGGCCTTCCGCTTTACATAAGGAGTCCAAACAGCTTAGAATGACATTCAGTTGCTATGGCAACCAAGGCACATTTTCAAAGTTGGATCCATTTAGGGGTTTGTACACTGATACTCAGAAGAGATGGTTCCCTTTAAAATCATGTTTCTACAACTTGATGAGAGATTTGAGCCAAATTCCTGAAAATACACTTGATGTCCCTACATTAATCTGCATTCATTCAGTCTGATTTGGACAGCTCATGAAGAATGTGCTGTGATGTAGGCCACTAAAATGCTTGACTGTATACTCTTCCCTGTGACATTAAAATAGTAAATTGTTATGCAGAATTGTTATACATTGTCAAAACATAATCATAAATTACATTAAATGCATTGATGAAAATGTCCTTACCCTTCTTTGATTGAAGTTTTGATGTTGAAGACGTGAAATTCACTCGAACACTCAATATGAAGAGAAAAACTCAGCAGCCTTCACTCAATATGGAAAAGTGAAATATCCAATTCAGCTGTTTTTTCCTTAAAATCTTTCCAAGACTTAACAATTTCTCTTTATTTTCAATGGTCACATTGGTTTTCACATCTACCAACAAAACAGTCCATTTGAGCGTACTGTACGCATGTGTAATGGTCTTTTGTATAGGAGGTCTCTGCATGGAGCTCGTGTGCGGCTGTCTCGTCACAAATCCCAAATGACTTTACCAATGGGTGACTTTTCCTGTGTGAATGAGCCTGTACCTCCTCTCTTCCTGTATAATTGTCCACTGAGAGGTTTGTACGGCATAGTGCCAGTCTCCCGGTGCCAGTGTGCGTCAGTTTCACTTGTTGGTGAGTGAGCGGCGAATGCAGAAGGCAGGACACACTTCCTGACTGTGATCTTAAGAGGACCCCAGGGTCTCCCAGCGGCAGTGTAGTGGTGAACAGGCAAAAATCATTCATCTCTGCTGATTGCTTACTGTCTTCAACTGTGTATCTGTGGGGCCATCTTAACTCCAGACAGGTTTTGATTGAATAGGCCCAGAGTCCTCAGCACCCTGTCCACTGCGCTGCACGGTAGTGTGCATGGTAGTGGTGTTAGGGGCGGCAGGAAGCCTAGTGGTTAGAGCGTTGGACTTGTAACTGAATTGTTGCAAGAATCCGAGCTAACAAGGTAATAATCTGTCGTTTAAACCACTGTTCCCAGGCCGTCATTGTAGTTAAATGAAGGTAAAATATATATATATATTTTTTAAGTGTGCAGGGTAGTGTGAATGGTAGTCGTGTGAATGGTAGAAGTGTGAATTGTAGTAGTGTGAATGGTAGTAGTGTGAATTGTAGTGGTGTGAATGGTAGTGGTGTGAATGGTAGCAGTGTGAGTGGTAGTCCTGTGAATGGCAGTAGTGTGAATGGTAGTAGTGTGCAGTGTAGTAGTGTGAACGGTAGTCCTGTGAATGGTAGTCCTGTGAATGGTAGTAGTGAGCAGGGCAGTTGTGTGAATGGTTGTAGTGTGAGTGGTAGTAGTGTGAGTGGTAGTAGTGTGCAGGGTAGTGTGCAGTGTTGTGGTGTGCAGGGTAGTCGTGTGAATGGTAGTAGTGTGAATGGTAGTAGTGTGAATGGTAGCAGTGTGAATGGTAGTAGTGTGAGTGGTAGTAGTGTGAATGGTAGTAGTGTGAGTGGTAGCAGTGTGAATGGTAGTAGTGTGAGTGGTAGTAGTGTGAATGGTAGTAGTGTGAATGGTAGTAGTGTTAGTGGTAGTAGTGTGAATGGTAGTCGTGTGAATGGTAGTAGTGTGAATGGTAGTCGTGTGAATGGTAGTAGTGTGAATGGTAGTAGTGTGAATGGTAGTAGTGTTAGTGGTAGTAGTGTGAATGGTAGTCGTGTGAATGGTAGTAGTGTGAATGGTAGTCGTGTGAATGGTAGTAGTGTGAATGGTAGTAGTGTGAGTGGTAGTAGTGTGAATGGTAGTAGTGTGAGTGGTAGCAGTGTGAATGGTAGTAGTGTGAGTGGTAGTAGTGTGAATGGTAGTAGTGTGAATGGTAGTAGTGTGAGTGGTAGTAGTGTGAATGGTAGTAGTGTGAGTGGTAGTAGTGTGAATGGTAGTAGTGTGAGTGGTAGCAGTGTGAATGGTAGTAGTGTGAGTGGTAGTAGTGTGAGTGGTAGCAGTGTGAATGGTAGTAGTGTGAGTGGTAGTAGTGTGAATGGTAGTAGTGTGAATGGTAGTAGTGTGAATGGTAGTAGTGTGAATGGTAGTAGTGTGAATGGTAGTAGTGTGAGTGATAGTAGTGTGAATGGTAGTAGTGTGAATGGTAGTAGTGTGAATGGTAGCAGTGTGAGTGGTAGTCGTGTGAATGGTAGTCGTGTGAATGGTAGTAGTGTGAGTGGTAGTAGTGTGAGTGATAGTAGTGTGAATGGTAGTAGTGTGAATGGTAGTCGTGTGAATGGTAGTCGTGTGAATGGTAGTAGTGTGAGTGGTAGTAGTGTGAATGGTAGTAGTGTGAATGGTAGTAGTGTGAATGGTAGTAGTGTGAGTGGTAGTAGTGTGAATGGTAGTAGTGTGAGTGGTAGCAGTGTGAATGGTAGTAGTGTGAATGGTAGTCGTGTGAATGGTTGTAGTGTGAGTGGTAGTAGTGTGAATGGTATTAGTGTGAATGGTAGTAGTGTGAATGGTAGTAGTGTGAATGGTAGTAGTGTGAGTGGTAGTAGTGTGCAGGGTAGTGTGCAGTGTTGTGGTGTGCAGGGTAGTGTGAATGGTAGTAGTGTGAATGGTAGTAGTGTGAATGGTAGTCATGTGAATGGTTGTAGTGTGAATGGTAGTCGTGTGAATGGTAGCAGTGTGAATGGTAGCAGTGTGAGTGGTAGCAGTGTGAATGGTAGTAGTGTGAATGGTAGTAGTGTGAGTGGTAGTAGTGTGAATGGTAGTAGTGTGAATGGTAGTCGTGTGAATGGTAGTAGTGTGAATGGTAGTAGTGTGAATGGTAGCAGTGTGAATGGTAGTAGTGTGAATGGTAGTAGTGTGAATGGTAGTAGTGTGAGTGATAGTAGTGTGAATCGTAGTAGTGTGAATGGTAGTAGTGTGAATGGTAGCAGTGTGAGTGGTAGTAGTGTGAATGGTAGTCGTGTGAATGGTAGTAGTGTGAATGGTAGTAGTGTGAATGGTAGCAGTGTGAATGGTAGTAGTGTGAATGGTAGTAGTGTGAATGGTAGTAGTGTGAGTGATAGTAGTGTGAATGGTAGTAGTGTGAATGGTAGTAGTGTGAATGGTAGCAGTGTGAGTGGTAGTAGTGTGAATGGTAGTAGTGTGAATGGTAGTAGTGTGAATGGTAGTAGTGTGAGTGGTAGTAGTGTGAATGGTAGTAGTGTGAATGGTAGTAGTGTGAGTGGTAGTAGTGTGAATGGTAGCAGTGTGAATGGTAGCAGTGTGAGTGGTAGCAATGTGAATGGTAGTAGTGTGAATGGTAGTAGTGTGAATGGTAGTAGTGTGAGTGGTAGCAGTGTGAATGGTAGCAGTGTGAGTGGTAGCAGTGTGAATGGTAGTAGTGTGAATGGTAGTAGTGTGAGTGGTAGTAGTGTGAATGGTAGTAGTGTGAATGGTAGCAGTGTGAGTGGTAGCAGTGTGAATGGTAGTAGTGTGAATGGTAGTAGTGTGAATGGTAGTAGTGTGAGTGGTAGTAGTGTGAGTGGTAGTAGTGTGAATGGTAGTAGTGTGAATGGTAGTAGTGTGAATGGTAGCAGTGTGAGTGGTAGTAGTGTGAATGGTAGTAGTGTGAATGGTAGTAGTGTGAGTGGTAGTAGTGTGAATGGTAGTAGTGTGAGTGGTAGTAGTGTGAGTGGTAGTAGTGTGAATGGTAGTAGTGTGAGTGGTAGTAGTGTGAATGGTAGTAGTGTGAATGGTAGTAGTGTGAGTGGTAGCAGTGTGAATGGTAGTAGTGTGAATGGTGGTAGTGTGAGTGGTAGTAGTGTGAGTGGTAGTAGTGTGAATGGTAGTAGTGTGAATGGTAGTAGTGTGAATGGTAGTAGTGTGAGTGGTAGTAGTGTGAATGGTAGTAGTGTGAATGGTAGTAGTGTGCAGTGTAGTAGTGTGAATGGTAGAAGTGTGAATGGTAGTGGTGTGAACGGTAGTCCTGTGAATGGTAGTCCTGTGAATGGTAGTAGTGAGCAGGGCAGTTGTGTGAATGGTTGTAGTGTGAATGGTAGTCGTGTGAATGGTAGTAGTGTGAGTGGTAGTAGTGTGAATGGTAGTAGTGTGAGTGGTAGTAGTGGGAATGGTAGTAGTGTGAGTGGTAGTAGTGTGAGTGATAGTAGTGTGAATGGTAGTAGTGTGAATGGTAGTAGTGTGAATGGTAGTCGTGTGAATGGTAGTCGTGTGAATGGTAGTAGTGTGAGTGGTAGTAGTGGGAATGGTAGTAGTGTGAGTGGTAGTAGTGTGAGTGATAGTAGTGTGAATGGTAGTAGTGTGAATGGTAGTAGTGTGAATGGTAGTCGTGTGAATGGTAGTCGTGTGAATGGTAGTCGTGTGAATGGTTGTAGTGTGAATGGTAGTAGTGTGAGTGGTAGTAGTGGGAATGGTAGTAGTGTGAGTGGTAGTAGTGTGCAGTGTTGTGGTGTGCAGGGTGGTCGTGTGAATGGTAGTAGTGTGAATGGTAGTAGTGTGAATGGTAGTCGTGTGAATGGTTGTAGTGTGAGTGGTAGTAGTGTGAATGGTATTAGTGTGAATGGTAGTAGTGTGAATGGTAGTAGTGTGAATGGTAGTAGTGTGAGTGGTAGTAGTGTGCAGGGTAGTGTGCAGTGTTGTGGTGTGCAGGGTAGTGTGAATGGTAGTAGTGTGAATGGTAGTCATGTGAATGGTTGTAGTGTGAATGGTAGTCGTGTGAATGGTAGCAGTGTGAATGGTAGCAGTGTGAATGGTAGTACTGTGAATGGTAGTAGTGTGAATGGTAGTAGTGTGAATGGTAGTAGTGTGAGTGGTAGTAGAGTGAATGGTAGTAGTGTGAATGGTAGTAGTGTGAATGGTAGTAGTGTGAGTGGTAGTAGTGTGAGTGGTAGTAGTGTGAGTGGTAGTAGTGTGAATGGTAGTAGTGTGAATGGTAGTAGTGTGAATGGTAGTAGTGTGAATGGTAGTAGTGTGAGTGGTAGTAGTGTGAATGGTAGTAGTGTGAATGGTAGTAGTGTGAGTGGTAGTAGTGTGAATGGTAGTAGTGTGAATGGTAGTAGTGTGAGTGGTAGCAGTGTGAATGGTAGTAGTGTGAATGGTAGTAGTGTGAGTGGTAGTAGTGTGAGTGGTAGTAGTGTGAATGGTAGCAGTGTGAATGGTAGCAGTGTGAGTGGTAGCAGTGTGAATGGCAGTAGTGTGAGTGGTAGTAGTGTGAGTGGTAGTAGTGTGAATGGTAGTAGTGTGAATGGTAGTAGTGTGAGTGGTAGCAGTGTGAATGGTAGTAGTGTGAATGGTAGTAGTGTGAGTGGTAGTAGTGTGAGTGGTAGTAGTGTGAGTGGTAGTAGTGTGAATGGTAGTAGTGTGAATGGTAGTAGTGTGAATGGTAGCAGTGTGAGTGGTAGTAGTGTGAATGGTAGTAGTGTGAATGGTAGTAGTGTGAGTGGTAGTAGTGTGAATGGTAGTAGTGTGAGTGGTAGTAGTGTGAGTGGTAGTAGTGTGAATGGTAGTAGTGTGAGTGGTAGTAGTGTGAATGGTAGTAGTGTGAATGGTAGTAGTGTTAGTGGTAGCAGTGTGAATGGTAGTAGTGTGAATGGTAGTAGTGTGAGTGGTAGTAGTGTGAGTGGTAGTAGTGTGAATGGTAGTAGTGTGAATGGTAGTAGTGTGAGTGGTAGTAGTGTGAATGGTAGTAGTGTGAATGGTAGTAGTGTGAATGGTAGTAGTGTGAGTGGTAGTAGTGTGAATGGTAGTAGTGTGAATGGTAGTAGTGTGAGTGGTAGTAGTGTGAGTGGTAGTAGTGTGAGTGGTAGTAGTGTGAATGGTAGTAGTGTGAATGGTAGTAGTGTGAGTGGTAGTAGTGTGAATGGTAGTAGTGTGAATGGTAGTAGTGTGAATGGTAGTAGTGTGAGTGGTAGTAGTGTGAATGGTAGTAGTGTGAATGGTAGTAGTGTGAGTGGTAGTAGTGTGAGTGGTAGTAGTGTGAGTGGTAGTAGTGTGAATGGTAGTAGTGTGAATGGTAGTAGTGTGAGTGGTAGTAGTGTGAATGGTAGTAGTGTGAATGGTAGTAGTGTGAATGGTAGTAGTGTGAGTGGTAGTAGTGTGAATGGTAGTAGTGTGAATGGTAGTAGTGTGAGTGGTAGTAGTGTGAATGGTAGTAGTGTGAATGGTAGTAGTGTGAATGGTAGTAGTGTGAGTGGTAGTAGTGTGAGTGGTAGTAGTGTGCAGGGTAGTGGTGAGTCGAAGTAAGCATGCAACAGGCAAGATATCTCAATGCCCTCTATTATAATTTGTTTGTTTTGTGCGTGCTTGTGTGCGTGTGTGTGTTATTCTATATGTGTGCTTCTGTGTTTCTTTGACTTGGAGGGTTTGTTTTGTTGTGTAATTTCTAAAAACCCACCATAATTCCTTGTAGCATGCAGCTAAAACATGTGGCTGAGAGTTTAAGGGCTGATATCAGTAGTGGAAAAAGTATCCAATCGTCATACTTTAGTAAAAGTAAAGATACCTTAATAGAAAATTACTCAAGAATGCGTGAAAGTCACCCAGTAAAATATTACTTGAGTAAAAGTCTAAAAGTATTTGTTTTTAAATATACTTAAGTTTCAAAAGTAAATGTAATTGCTAAAATATATTTAGGTATCAAAAGTAGAAGTATAAAGCATTTCAAATTCCTTATATTAAGCAAACCAGACGGCACAAGTTTTTATGTTTTTTACATTCATGAATAGCCACTGGTAAACTCAGACATCCCTCAGACATAATTTACAAACAAAGTATTTGTGTTTAGTGAGTCAGATCAGAGACAGTAGGGATGACCAGGGATGTTCTTTTGATACGTTTTGTGAATTGGACCATTTTCCTGTCCTGCTAAGCATTCAAAATGTAACGAGTACTTTTGGATGTCAGGGAAAATGTATGGAGTAAAAAGTACATTATTTTCTTTAGGAATGTAGTGAAGTAAAAGTTGTAAAATATCTAAATAGTAAAGTAAAGTGCAGATACCCCAAAAAAACGACCCTTGGTACTGTTTGGACTCTGACCTGTTCACTGAACTCTCGCCTGTCCCCGACCTCAAGCCTGCCTATCCCTTGGTACTGTTTGGACTCGGACCTGGTTAATAAACTCTCGCCTGTCCCCGACCTCGAGCCTGCCTATCCCTTGGTACTGTTTGGACTCTGACCTGGTTTATGAACTCTCACCTGTCCTCGACCTGCCTTTTGCCTACCCCTTTTGGTGTAATAAATATCGGAGCTCAACCATCTGCATTTGGGTCTCCACTTGTGCCCTTATAATAATCACCCACTCAAAATGACAGCCAAAAGTTAGTTGAATTTCCAATGTGTTTAATTCTATGCTTTCAACCATCTAAATCCACAACAAAGTTCAAATGGGAACACAATGTCAGATATTTTGTATTTATACAACAATTCAATGTGTTACCACCGTGCTTCATCTAATAGCACAACCCAATGATCCTGAATTGCAGTTGAGAATGAGATTACATTACATGATGCATAATGGATCAAGTGATCAATGCTGTTCAAGATTCTACACAGATTATTATAGCAATTGTGACGATCTCCACAGACTTGCGACCTTTGCATGCTCTTTTGCATATCTTGAACATAAGAACACATTTATAGTTACAATAACCTTAAATGTGGCCATAAATGATCAAATTGTATGACCAATTTATGCAGAACTCCAGGTAATTCCAAAGGGTTCACATACTTTTTCTTGTCGCTGTATATATTTTGTGCCACTTACTTAGTCTGGATGTAATTCCAGTTTGTTTACAAATTAAAAACTGAAATGTTGAATTCATGTCTCCATCTCCACCAATAATCAAAGTTAAACAATAGGACGAAATCAACTTTATTTAATGCTGCAATATGTACATTTTTGGGCAACCAACTCTGTTCTTTGTCCTCTACATCTGTGCATCTCGTTCTTAAGTTTTGTTTTTGCGTCTTTTACTTTCGGTTTTGTACACCAGCTTCAAATAGCTGAAAAGACAATATTTTTGGTTATTAAAAATAAATGTTGCAGCGGTTTAGATGGTACAATGATTCTCTACATTACAGTATACTTGCTTGTTTTATCACAAACTGAAATTAGGCTAAATATTATCACATTTCAATCAAATGTATTTATAAAGCCCTTTTTACATCAGCCAATTTCACAAAGTGCAATACAGAAACCCAGCCTAAAACCCCAAACAGCAAGCAATGCAAATGTAGAAGCACGGTGGCTGGGAAAAACTCCCTAGAAATGCCAGAACCTAGGAAGAAACCTAGAAAGGAACCAGGCTCTGAGGGGTGACCAGTCCTCTTCTGGCTATGCCGGGTGGAGATTATAACAGAACATGGCCAAGATGTTCAAACATTCATAGATGACCAGCAGTGTCAGATAATAATAATCACAGTGGTTGTAGAGGGTGCAACAGGTCAGCACCTCAGGAGTAAATGTCAGTTTGCTTTTCATAGCCGATCATTCAGAGTATCTCTACCGCTCCTGCTGTCTCTAGAGAGTAGGTCTTGGAACGGAAATGGCGCTCCACCAAACTGGAAGTCTTCCGACTAGCTTGGAAAGACAGTACCGTGCAGTATCGAAGAGCCCTCACTGCTGCTCGATCATCCTATTTTTCCAAGTTAATTGAGGAAAATAAGAACAATGCAAAATGTATTTTTGATACTGTCGCAAAGCTAACTAAAAAGCAGCATTCCCCAAAAGAGGATGGCTCTCACTTCAGAAGTGATAAATTCATGATCATTACAAAGCAAATTACGGTCTCCTCTTTAAATCTGCTCAGTTGTCCTGCGTCTGCACAACTTTGCCAGGACATAGGATCAAGGGAGACACTCAAGTTTTTGTGTCGGGGGGCTAGGGTCCATCTGTTATATCTGGAGTATTTCTCCTCTCTTATCCGGTGTCCTGTGTGAATTTAAGTATGCTCTCTCTCTCTCTCTCTCTCTCTCTCTCTCTCTCTCTCTCTCTCTCTCTCTCTCTCTCTCTCTCTCTCTCTCTCTCTCTCTCTCTCTCTCCTGAGCATTAGGACCATTCCTCAAGGCCTGATGACTGCTTGATGTCCCCAGTCCACCTGGCCGTGCTGCTTCTCCAGTTTCAACTGTTCTGCCTGTTCTATGAAAATTTTAAAATCTTGTCCATGTTCTGTTATAATCTGCACCCGGCACAGCCAGAAGAGGACCCCTCACAGCCTGGTTCCTCTCTAGGTTTCTTCCTAGGTTCTGGCCTTTCTAGGGAGTTTTTCCCTAACCACCGTGCTTTTACACCTGCATTGCTTGCTGATCTGGACCGGCGGCTTTGTGATTATTCACTCCTTTTGAGAGTTTTCCTCATGTCAGCCTCTGAGAGCCGAAAGCACCTGGTCGTGAAATCCAATGTATTTTTTCACGTAGATTCACAATATATTGACAAATTACGTTAAAACAACATTGTTTCAACCAGTTTGTGCCAAATGGGTGGCTTTACATGCTTTGTGATAACAAGCTAAAGTAACAGTGAAAAGCTTGTGTGACCTCATTCATTTTACATTTAGATTTTAGTCATTAATCAGACACTCTTATCCAGAGTGACTTACAGTAAGTGCATCCATCTTAAGGTAGCTAGGTGAGACAACCACATATCACAGTCATAGTAAGTACATTTTTAGTCATTAAAGCTGCTCTTCTCCAACTTGCTCTCCAACAAATATGAAACATTTTAACAAGTATAGAACAAAAGAAAACCAATCTAAGTCAAAGTTGTTTCGTTTTCCTCAGGAAATTGTATTCAAATTCCCAATTTAGCACACAATATGTTTTTGTCTCAATTAGAGAAATGTCCAATTGGATGATTCTCCTCCCTGTCTATGTTAAGCGGTTCTCTATGGTGCCTGATGTTATTTGTGGTGTCCCTCCTCGGTTCAGCATTCCCATAAGTTTCTCTCTGAACTCCCTGCACAGGAAGAAGTAGAGGAGTGGGTCCAGGCAGATGTTGATGGTGGACAGCCACAGGGTCACATTTTGAGTGATCTTGATGGAGACTTGCGGACAGGCTTTGACATCGTTGGTCTGCTGAATGGTGTGTGGGATCCGCACGATGTGGAATGGAATGAAGCACACAGAAAACACGACCAGAACCAGGAAGACACGGACCTTTGTCTTTTTCTTGCCCTGGCTGTTTTTGCTGCCAGAGCTTCTGAAGGACTGGAGGACCTTGTTGGTGATGCACATGTAGCAAACCACAACCAGTATGCTCACGGCCCAGAACAAGACCTCCATTAACATAACCACCACTGTGTGAAGTCTGACCCCGGCTGGGCTCTTCATGGACATACAGGAGGCATCCGTCTTGTTGCTGGCACCCTGATTGGTCAGGATAATGGTAGGGAGAGCAGTGGCTCCAAACAGCGCCACCCACACAGAGACAGACAGTACCTTACCGAAGACCAGGTTCTGACCAAACAACCTGCCACAGGGCCTGACGATCTTGAAGCAGCGGTCCAGACTGATGAGGCCCAGTAGAGTGATGCTTGTGTACATGCATGTGTAGAAGATGACACATGAGTAGCGACAGGAGAACACTCGTAACCCCACAGATGACGTAGGAAGTTTACTGGCCGCCACAAGAGGCATGGCCAGGGTCATGAGAAGGTCAGCGGCCACAAGGTTCTTCAGATACACCATGAAGGTGGAGGTTGATCTCAGGTGCATGGAGACCCAGGATGCGACCCCATTCAACACCAAGGCTAGCGGGAATATTGCAAAGTACAGACATGGGATGATCACATCTAGGTTGTCATAATTAAAAGAGTCACAGTCCAGAAGAAACAAGGGGGATGTCAGGTTAGATGACATGTTAGATGTCATTGTAGCATCTGAAAAAAGGGAGAAGAAAAGTTATGGAAATATCTGTCTAATCCATCATTTTCAAAATTAGGAACTTATTCAAGTACTTTCCTAGGTCAATAGGAAAACATGCATTATGAAGACACTGAGGAAAACCTTTGAATCCCCTTGAATCATTTAACACGATTTGCATTGCTCTTGTTAGCATTAGCTTATAGACCTGTATGTACATCACTGAACTACCCCCACCTCTATCCCTATATTTTGTTTGCATTAGCTTATAGACCTTTAAAAAAATATATATATATATTTCACCTTTATTTAACCAGTTAGGCTGCAGTTGTTCTCATTTACAACTGCGACCTGGCCAAGATAAATCAACAAACATACAGTCAATAATACAGTAGAAAAAAAGAAGAAAATAGGTCTATATACAGTGAGTGCAAATGAGGTAAGATAAGGGAGGTAGGGCAATAAATATGCCATGGTGGCGAGGTAATTACAATATAGCAATTAAACACTTGGATGGTAGATGTGCAGAAGATGGATGTGCAAGTATAGATACTGGGGTGCAAAGGAGCAAGATAAATAAATAAATACAGTATGGGGATGAGGTAGTAGGATGGGCTGTTTACAGATGGGCTATGTGCAGGTGCAGAGATCTGTGAGCTGCACTGACAGTTGGTGCTTAAAGATAGTAAGGGAAATATGAGTCTCGAGCTTCAGTGATTTTTGTATTTAATTCCAGTCATTGGCAGCAGAGAACTGGAAGGAAAGGGGGCCAAAGGAGGAATTGGCTTTGGGGGTGACCAGTGAGATATACCTGCTGGAGCGCGTGCTACGGGTGGGTGCTGCTATGGTGACCAGTGAGCTGCGATTTTTTATTTCACCTTTATTTAACCAGGTAGGCAAGTTGAGAACAAGTTCTCATTTACAACTGCGACCTGGCCAAGATAAAGCAAAACAGTTCGACACATACAACAACATAAGGCGGGGCTTTACCTAGCAAAGACTTGTAGATGACCTGGAGCCAGTGGGTTTGGCGACGAGTATGAAGCGAGGACCAGCCAATGAGAGAAATACAGGTCGCAGTGGTGGGTAGTATATGGGGCTTTGGTGACAAAACGGATGCATCCAATTTGTTGAGTAGAGTGTTGGAGGCTATTTTATAAATGACATCGCCGAAGTCGAGGATCGGTAGGATGGTCAGTTTTACGAGGGTATGTTTGGCAGCATGTGTGGATGCTTTGTTGTGAAATAGAAAGCCGATTCCCGAGTTCATTTTGGATTGGAGATGCTTAATATGAGTCTGTAAGGAGAGTTTACAGTCTAACTAGACACCTAGGTATTTCTAGATGTCCACACAAAGTCAGAACCGTTCACAGTAGTGATGCTGGACGGGCGGTCAGGTGAGGGCAGTGATCGGTTGAAGAGCATGCATTTCGTTTTACTTGCATTTAAGAGCAGTTGGAGACCATGGAATGAGAGTTGAATGGCATTGAAGCTTGCCTGGAGGTTTGTTAACACAGTGTCCAAAAAAGGGCCAGATGTATACAGAATGGTGTCGTCTGCGTAGAGGTGGATCAGAGAATCACCAGCAGCAAGAGCGACCTGTACGTACATCCTGATCTACCCCCACCTCTGTCCCTATATTTTGTTAGCATTAGCTTATAGACCTCACTGAACTACCTCACTGTCCCTATCTAAGATACATACACAGGATAATTTGCCTAGTCTCTTTAGTTCATTTGCATTAAGCATTAGTAGTTATTCAAGTCAATGTAGTTGGTGTCATCTGAATCATATTTTACTTGAATGGATGTTACAAAACTCTCTTCAAAAAGCAGTTTTTTGATTTTGAACACTAATGAAATCATAACAACAGGAGCTTATAGACCTGGAGAAGCCAAAGAATCATGAATGTTTTATAACTCTTTATTACATATTTATAAACTACAGAACCAGTAAACAAATAAATAACAATTTATTAACTATACTTATAAACCCATTATAATTCATTTTAAGTGTACCTTGATGAAGCAATGAATAAAACAGCTCAGAGTAAGGATAAGAAGATGCAAATCAATTAAAAGATTTACTCACCTACCTGAAGAGAATTAGTGATCAGACAGGACAGTACTGTGGTGTAGAACTCTGCCACAACGCCAGTGTACAGTACATGAGACTCACACCTTGAATTTCCTTAGAATTTCCCAAGAAGGCTCTACATGTCCATACAGATGCAAATCCAGGGAAATAGAGTGACGCTAAAGAAACAGTGAGAACAGGATATGTTATTGTGACTCTCTAATGCCAAGCACTGCGACAAAAACAACACAGAGTTACACATGGAATAAACAAACACACAGTCAATAACACAATAGAAAATCTGTATACAGTGTGTGCAAATGAAATAAGGAGGTAAGGCAATAAATAGGCCAATAGTGTTGAAGTAATTACAATTTAGTGAGTGATATATGTGTAGATGAGGAAGTGCAAGTAGAAATACTGGTGTGCAAAAGAACAAATATGGGGATGAGGTAGGTAGTTGGTTGGAGGGGCTATTTACAGATGGGCTGTGTACAGCTGCAGCGATCGGTAAGCTGCTCTGACAGCTGACGCTTAAAGTTAGTGAGGGAGATATAAGTCTCCAACTTCAGTGATTTTTTTCAATTAGTTCCAGTCATTGGCAGCAGAGAACTGGAAAGAAAGGCGGCCAAAGTAGGTGTTGGCTTTGGGGATGACCAGTGAAATATACCTGCTGGAGCACGTGTGTGTGTGTTGCTATGGTGACCAATGAGCTGAGATAAGGCAGAGCTTTACCTAGCAAAGACTTATAGATGACCTGGAGCCAGTGGGTTTGACGACGAATATGTTGCAGGGACCAGCCAACGAGAGCGTATAGGTCACAGTGGTGGGTAGTATATGGGGCTTTGGTGACAAAACGGATGGCACTGTGATAGACTGCATCCAATTTGGTGAGTAGAGTGTTGGAGGCTATTATGTAAATGACATCGCCGAAGGAAAGGATCTGTGGATAGTCCGTTTTACGAGGGTATGTTTGGCAGAATGAGTGAAGGAGGCTTTGTTGCGAAATAGGAAGCCAATTCAAGATTTAACTTTGTATTGGAGATGCTTAATGTGAGTCTGGAAGGAGAGTTTACAGTCTAGCCAGACACCTAGGTATTTATAATTGTCCACGTATTCAGAACCAGTCAGAACCGTCCAGAGTAGGGATGCTAGTCGAGCATTTCGTTTTACTTGCATTTAAGAGCAGTTGGAGGCCACGGAAGGAGTATTTTATGCCATTGAAGCTCGTTTGGAGGTTTGTTAACACAGTGTCCAAAGAAGGGCCATATGTATACAGAATGATGTCGTCTGCGTAGAGGTGGATCAGAGAATCACCACCAGCAAGAGCGACGTCATTGATGTATACAGAGAAAAGAGTCGGCCCGAGAATTGAACCCTGTGGCTTACCTATAGAGACTGCCAGAGGTCCGGACAATAGGCGCTCCGATTTGACACACTGAACTCTATCTGAGAAGTAGTTAGTGAACCAGGCGAGGCAGTCATTAGAGAAATCAAGGCTGTTGAGTCTGCCGATAAGAATACGGTGATCAAAAGCCTTGGCCAGGTCAATGAAGACGGCTGCACAGTACTGTCTTTTATTGATGGCGGTTATGATATCGTTTAGGACCTTGAGCGTGGCTGAGGTGCACCCATGACCAGCTCGGAAACCAGTTTGCATAGTGGAGAAGGTACGGTGGGATTCAAAATGGTTTGTTCACTAGGCTTTCGAAGACTTTAGAAAGGCAGGGCAGGATGGATCTAGGTCTGTAACAGTTTGGGTCAAGAGTGTCTCCCCCTTAGAAGAGGGGGATGACTGCGGCCGCTTTCCAATCTTTAGGAATCTGGATTTGGGTGGAGGAGAAGCGGGGGTGCAGAGCTGTTGGCCGGGGTTGGGGTAGCCAGGTGGAAAGCATGGCCAGCCATAGAGAAATGCTTATTGAAATTCTCGATTATCGTGTATTTATCACTGGTGACAGTGTTTCCTAGTCTCAATGCAGCGGGCAGCTGGGAGGAGGTACTCTTATTCTCCATGAACTTTACAGTGTCCCAAAACTTTTGGGAATTAGTGCTGCAGGATGCAAATTTCTGTTTGAAAAAGCAACCTTTTGCTTTGCTAACTGACTGTGTGTATTGGTTCCTGACTTCCCTGAAAATGTGCATATCGCGGGGACCATTCAAAGCTAGTGCAGTACGCCACAGGGTGTTTTTGTGCTGGTCAAGGGCAGTCAAGTCTGGAGTGAACCAAGGGCTATATCTGTTCTTAGCTCTTTGAAAGGGGCACGCTTATTTAAGATGGTGAGGAAAGCACTTTTAAAGAACAACCAGGCATCCTCTACTGACGGGATGAGGTCAATATCCTTCCAGGATACCCGGGCCAGGTCGATTAGAAAAGCCTGCTTGCAGAAGTGTTTTAGGGTACGTTTGACAGTGATGAGTGGTGGTCGTTTGACCGCTGACCCATAACGGATGCAGGCAATGAGGCAGTGATCGCTGAGATCCTGGTTGAAAACAGCAAAGGTGTATTTAGAGGGCAAGTTGGTCAGGATGATATTTATGAGGGTGCCCGTGTTTTCGGATTTGGGGTTGTACCTGGTAGGTTCCTTGATAATTTGTGTGAGATTGAGGGAATCTAGCTTAGATTGTAGGACGGCCGGGGTGTTAAGCATATCCCAATTTAGGTCACCTAACAGAACGAACTCTGAAGATAGATAGGGGGAAATCAATTCACATATGGTGTCCAGGGCACAGCTGGGAGCTGAGGGGGGGTCTATAACAAGCGTCAACAGTAAGGGACTTATTTCTGGAGAGATGGATCCTTAAAAGTAGAAGCTCAAACTGTTTAGGCATAGACTTGGATAGTATGACAGAACTTTGCAGGCTATCTCTACAGTAGATTGCAATTCCGCCTTCTTCAGCAGTTCTGTCATTACGTAAAATGTTGTAATTGGGGATGGAAATGTATGAATTTTTGGTGGCCTTCCTAAGTCAGGATGCAGACACGGCTAGGACATCAGGGTTGGCGGAGTGTGCTAAAGCAGTGAATAAAGCAAACTTAGGGAGAAGGCTTCTGATGTTAACATGCATGAACCCAAGGCTTTTACGGTTGCAGAATTTAACGAATGAGAGTGCCTGGGGACACACAGGGCCTGGGTTAACCTTTATATCACCAGTGGAACAGAGGAGGAGTAGGATGAGGGTACGGCTAAAGGCTATAAGAACTGGTTGTCTAATGCTTTGGGAACAGAGAATAAAAGGAGAAGATTTCTGGGCGTGGTAGAATAGATTCAGGGCATAGTGTACAGACAAGGTTATGGTAGGATGCGAGTACAGTGGGGGTAAACCTAGGCATTGAGTGACGATGAGAAGAGGTTGCATCTCTGGAGGCGCCAGTTAAGCTAGGTGCGGTCTCCGCATGTGTGGGGGGGGTGGGACAAGGGGGCTATCTGAGGCATGTTGAGCAGGACTAGGGGCTCCGCAGTAAAATAAAACAATGAGAGCTGCCCTAAACAACAGTATACAAGGATATTGACATTAGAGAAAGGCATAAAGCAATCACAGGTGTTGATTGGGAGAGCTAAGACAACAACGGGTGAGACAACAACGGGTAAACAGCTAGGACAACAACAACGGGTGAATGGCGATGAATGGGCAGAGAGGGTCAGTTAACTACACACAGGGCCTGAGTTCGAGGCTGGGGCCGACAGATAAACAAAATGAAGTACTGTGTTAATGCAGGCATCAGCTGTGTAGCAGAGTGATCATAGGGTCCAATGAGCAGCAAAGATGAAACAGGGAGCCGTTCGGTAGTCGATTACTACGCATGGCGAGTGGGAGACACAGCATTCAGAAAGCTAGCAGGCCGGGGCTAGCAGATGGATCGACACCAACATCCACGACACAGAGGCCGGTTGAGAGCACATCAGCCGAACTACGTCAGCAGACCAGCAGACCAGTCGTAATGGATCGGCGGGGCTCAGTGTCGACAAAGGGTCCTGGCCAATTGGCGAGAGAGGTATTGTAGTTGGTGTACTTCGTTTGCTAGCCGGGAAATGGGCTTAGCTCGAGGCTAGCTCGAGGCTAGCTGGTGCATGCTTCTGGACAAGGGCGTTAGCCACAAAGCCACTCGGTAGCAACTAGATAGCTGTGAAGATCCGGTGTAATGGTCCAGAGCTTGCGACAGGAATCCGGTGATGTAGTGGGGAAAAAAGCAGTTGATTTGCTCAGGGCTGATATCGTGCTGTGCAGGTATTATCCGGGCTATCCGGGCTAAAGCTGCTGGAGTCCGAGTTAAAGGTAAAGACCGCTAGCAGTGGCTAACAATGACAAAAAATCTGGTAGCTAATTAGCTGGCTAGCTTCTGATGGAGGTTCCAGTTATAAGGTCTAAAAAATAGCAGATCCGTACCACATTGGGTGAGGCAGGTTGCAGGAAGGTTATATTCAATTCGAAAATGGAAAAAAGAGATTGAAATATAATGAAATGTATACAAAAAACTGATAAATACAATATTTATACGGGACGAAAACAAACACGTTTTACTGCTCCGCCATCTTGTCCTATGATCATTTACGCAACATTATTTTACACAATATAGTCTTGTTTTGACTTACTGTAGATTAACCTGACAACCAGAAATATATCTGAAACCTAATAGGACCATTTAATTCCTTTATTGGTATGTCATTTAAATAGTATATAATATGAAGGATACTTTACTTGTCCATTTACATGGAAATTCATTTTGTGATTTCAACATACAAACAAACATAAACGACACACGGACAAAACAATACGGAAAACACCGGAAAGCTAATAGTTAGTCTAATGCACACATATTCAGTCCCTGCGGCTTACTGTCCGAACATGCATTGGTTCTATATGCAATAAACCATCATCATCATCACCACAATCATCATCGTTACAAACATCATAAAAACAAGATGATGTATTCTGTCTCTTCTCTTAATGTAAATGTGTGGACTTCAGTAGTACATCACACCCCATGGATTCATTTCTAATATACTAATATCCTTTTCCACATTTTGTTACGTTACAACCTTATTCTAAAATTGATTAAATAGTTTTTTCCCCTCATCAACCTACACACAAGGTAATTTGTACATGTAGGTAGGGGTAAAGTGACTATGCATAGATAATAAACAGCAAGTAAAAGCAGTGTTAAAACAAATGGGGAGGGGGGTCAATGTAAATAGTCTATGTGGCCATTTCATTAATTGTTCAGCAGTCTTATTGCTTGGGGGTAGAAGCTGTTAAGGAGCCTTTTTGTCCTAGACTTGGCGCTCCGGTACCACTTGCCGTGGGGTAGCACAAAGAACAGTCTATGACCTGGGCGATTGGAGTCTTTGACAAATTTTTGGGCCTTCCTCTGACACCGCCTATTATATAGATCCTGGATGGCAGGATGCTTGGTCCCAGTGATGTACTGGGCGGTACCCACTACCCTCTGTAGCGCCTTACGGTCTGATGCCCGGGTAGTTGCCATACCAGGTGTTAATGCAACCGGTCAGGATGCTCTCAATGGTGCAGCTGTATAACTTTTTGAGGATCCGGGGACCCATGTCAAATCTTTTCAGTCTCCTGAGGGGGAAAATGTGTTGTCGTGCCATATTCACGACTGTCTTGGTGTGTTTGGACCATGACAGTTTGTTGGTGATGTGAACACCAAGGAACTTGAAACTCTCGACCCGCTCCACTACAACCACGTCGATGTTAAATGGGGCCTGTACGGCCCTCCATTACAGGGTATTGTGTGTAGATTTATGAGGGAAAAAATGTAGTTATTCCATTTTAGAATAAGGCTGTAACGTAAATTTCTAATATAAATAGTAGGATAGTACATTACACCTGGTGGATTCATTTCCAGTATAACTAGTTGGATAGTTAACTGTACACCAGGGGGCAGTATAATACTCTGTCAAACAGAACTTCTCACAACATGACGTAGATCATTCCGAAGAGTGTTAATTTTCTGTACAGGCACAGGAGTCTCCCTCCTGTGTTGGGGTCTGATCCTCTGTTGTGTTGGGCCCGGTCCCTCTCCCAGTGAGCAAGCTACAGGTCCCAGGTGAGAGACGGAGCGTCTTGAACAGAGTGGTCCTGAAGGACTTACACAGGAAGAAGTAGATGAGAGGGTCCAGACAGACGTTCATGGCTGACATCCACAAAGTGATCTCTTTAGAGATCCGTAAGTTAACCTTAGCGCAGCTGGTTGTTGAGGTAACCTGAAGCGAGGTGTAGGAGTTCCGTATGGCGTGGTAGGGGACGAAACATATCAGGAAAACCCCCAGAATCAAAAACACACGCACTTTGGTCTTATGCCTCCCTTCGTCATTGCTGCTTCCTGATTTCCTGTACGATTGAAAAACCTTCCTTGCTATGCATATGTAGCAGAAGCAAATAAGAACACACACCACCCAGAAGAGTGCGTTGTTTAATTTGACCACACCACTGTGAAAATCTTGTCCTGCATTGCTCTTCATTTTCATACAGAATTCTTTAGTCTTGTTTTTGGGATCCTCATTGGTCAGGATCATGGTTGGAATTACATTAGTGGCCAACAGCACCACCCAGATGGAAGCAGACAGCACTTTGCCGAAGACAAGGTTCTGACCCAACAACCTGCCACAGGGCCTGACGATCTTGAAGAAGCGGTCCAGACTGATGAGGCCCAACAGAATGATGCTCATGTACATACAAAGGTAGAAAATAACATCAGAGTAGCGACAGGCAAAGGCCTTCAGAGGCAGAGGAGCGCTGGACAGGATATTGGCTGCTTTGACAGGGATGGTCAGGGTCATAAGAAGGTCAGCCGCCAGAAGGTTCTTCAGATACACCGTGAAGGTGGACGTTGAGCGAAGTTGCATGCAGACCCAGACTGCTACCCCATTGATGATGAGGGCCGGTATGAACGACAGGAAGTAAAGACTTGATATAGCCATATTTATGGTATCTTCATTAAAGCCACAGTCCAGTGTAGGGGAAAGTGATGCCATTGTGGCTACTAGTTTTGAGGAATCTGCAAATGAGGAATAAAAATGATTAGCAATAAAAAATGATTAAAATAATAATACATTTCTAGATTAAAGGGGAAATCTGCATTGGTACGTCCATTTTAGGAATTTTGAATAAATTATATGTAGCCATTGCTTCTTGAAGAATACAATTTAATAATATAAAATGGATCATGTGCTTAGCGTCGTTACCCCATCAGAACCCAAAATAGAAGCTTGTTTTACTCCAAAAGCGAAAAAAAACATTGTAAAAAAAAAAATACACCTTCTTCAAAACATTACCGTCTGGTTCTTCAGAGACAGGTTAAACCTAGTCCTAGTTAGCATGTTCAATGGATAATGTCTATATATCAATAATTTAACTCTCAACTACCATTTTGACCCCAAGAAACTATTGGAAAAGCAACAATCATAGCAAAATATCAACTGATTTCTTATCAAAACATTATTATACATGTAAATAATGTTATCTGAAATAAAGAATGACCAAAACAGACTGTTATTTAACCAAAATGACCGTTAACCTCAATTCCATATGTTACTAATCTAACCTGTGGAATTGTTTTAAGATGGTCATACCATGGATCATTTAGCCATTTGATTTGGAATTTTAGGACGCCTTTAGGTATCAAAAAATATATAGAAAAATTATTTGATAAAATATTTGGCCTTTACTATTATAGCCCACACATTGAATGACATTCAGAAATCGGTTTGGAAATCTCTGTCCGATATTATGGAGGTATAAGAAATATCTCCATACTTCCATTCATTTGTATGGGTTACCTTCAGATGAAGGTTTAAGATCTATATATATCTCCATACTTCCATTCATTTGTATGGGTCATCTTCAGATTAAGGTTTAATATCTATATATATCTCCATACTTCCATTCATTTGTATGGGTCATCTTCAGATTAAGGTTTAATATCTATATATATCTCCATACTTCCATTCATTTGTATTGGTTACCTTCAGATGAAGGTTTAAGATCTATATATATCTCCATACTTCCATTCATTTGTATGGGTCATCTTCAGATTAAGGTTTAATATCTATATATACCTCCATACTTCCATTCATTTGTATGGGTTACCTCCAGATGAAGGTTTAATATCTATATATATCTCCATACTTCCGTTCATTTGTATGGGTTACCTCCAGATGAAGGTTTAATATCTATATATATCTCCATACTTCCATTCATTTGTATGGGTTACCTCCAGATGAAGGTTTAATATCTATATAAATCTCCATACTTCCATTCATTTGTATGGGTTACCTCCAGATGAAGGTTTAATATCTATATATATCTCCATACTTCCATTCATTTGTATGGGTTACCTCCAGATGAAGGTTTAATATCTATATATATCTCCATACTTCCGTTCATTTGTATGGGTTACCTCCAGATGAAGGTTTAATATCTATATAAATCTCCATACTTCCGTTCGTTTGTATGGGTTACCTTCAGATGAAGGTTTAATATCTATATATATCTCCATACTTCCATTCATTTGTATGGGTTAACTCCAGATGAAGGTTTAATATCTATATATATCTCCATACTTCTGTTCATTTGTATGGGTCACCTTCAGATGAGTCCCGTGACACTTGTGGGGGATATAGAGCAAAAAGAGAATATCATCTTGTTCAAGAGAGTTTCCCTTTTCCACAGAGGGGTTTGTAGCCCAAATGGTTTGGACGCTACAGACAGAAGTTGGCATATCAGCATTACGGACTTCAGACGAGTCCCATGGGGCTTGTGGGGGTCATAGAGCAAAACGGAGAACACCATTGTGTTCGTGTGAGTGGCAATATTTAAAATTCCAAACCGTTCGGGCGCTGCAGACGTTTTCATGAGAAGACCAATTTTCATGGTTTCATGGTCTGATTAACACCGCTGCTCGGCCACCTACCACCGCAGATGCGGAAGGCCGACATAGACGAATGCGGTGAATTGAGACGCAGCTCATGCAAAAAAAATATAGCACTAGATCTGATCACTCCAATATGGGTATCCCTCTGAGCAGCAGGATATATTCCGAGGAATGATTTCAGATTAGTCCCATGTCCCGGGTAGTGCTGAGACGACGGCTGACCCCCTTAAATACTGTAGTTGCTGACATACTACTTCCACCTCTTCCTTTTCTCAGCTAAATTCAGAGAGGACTTTCTTGGTAAGAGCTCTGTTAGAGTGTATAAGAGCAGAAGTATACCGGCTGCTATTCAATAGCTTGGAGCAGCTAGCTAGTTTGCATCTCTATCAGAAGACTCTATCAGAAGTGTACCGGCTGCTATTCAATAGCTTGGAGCAGCTAGCTAGTTAGCCTCTCTACCAGAAGTCTTTATCAGAAGTATACCGGCTGCTATTCAATAGCTCGGAGCAGATAGCTAGTTAGCCTCTCTATCAGAAGACTCTATCAGAAGTATACCGTCTGCTATTCAATAGCTTGGAGCAGCTAGCTAGTTAGCGTCTCTGTCAGAAGACTCTATCAGAAGTATACCGGCTGCTATTCAATAGCTTGGAGCAGCTAGCTAGTTAGCCTCTCTACCAGAAGTCTTTATCAGAAGTATACCGGCTGCTATTCAATAGCTTGGAGCAGCTAACTAGTTAGCCTCTCTATCAGAAGACTATCAGAAGTATACCGGCTGCTTTTCAATAGCTTGGAGCAGCTAACTAGTTAGCCTCTCTATCAGAAGACTATCAGAAGTGTACCGGTACCAACCTGGGCGATACTCAGTTTGCTCTACCAGTATTGCAGCGCTGAGGGTTTGTCTTAGTTGTGACAGTGTACCAACTTGGGTGATACTCAGTTTGCTCTACCAGTATTGCAGCGCTGAGGGTTTTCTCCACCAGAACCCTCACGGTTCTAGCCTTCGGATTCGGGGCCCTAACCCGCAAGATTGGTAGACTGTGTATGTTCCACTCAGCCAGACTTGCAGTTCTCCCCTTAGAGTAAGCCAGGTTTTGGGAGGTGCACCACGTTTTCATCTCTCACAGGGCGCAGCCATCTTGCCCAGACACTTGTGTTCCACGGTGAACGAGCTATGCAAAGAAGCTAGCTTAGCGAGAGATGATTCTTGCACGACTAAGCACAGTTACAGTATAAACACTCTTTCTCTTAAATCCTGCTAACCTGAACCCCGTCGTATATAGCAAAAAGCCATAAACGTGACGTGAGGTAGAATGCCCTGCCCCTTCACGGTCAGGCAGTTCACACTCCACGTCTCCTCCTTCACATAGTGTATGAGACTAAGGCTGATACTGTAGGTCCGTAGTAATCTTTACTATTATTCAGTATTGCACAGTGTTTCCTATAGACACAGTATATTACACTGTTGGCTGAATTATTCTAACACAAGGAAAAGCTACAGCCATCCAGCCATGTCTCCTGTCCTTCAGATAGTGTATGAGACAAAGGCTGGTACTGTGGGTCCCATGCTACACTTTAATACAGTATTGTGCAGCGTATACTATAGACACAGTAATATTCAACTGTTGGCTTCATTCTCCAGTATTGGGCTGAGTTTATGCTAGACTAACCATAGTGGAATTACACTGGTGTTATTTCACACAGTTGCTGGGTGGCAACACTATTTTACAGTACAGACAGTAACTATCCTAGTTTCCCATGGAAACTCACATCTCATCTCTATTACAGTTTCTATCTGTGTTTATTATAGTTCTGTTGCACAAATGTACAGTACAAACAGTAACTATCCTAGTTTAAAAAAAAATCACTTTACTTAGATTGACGCACAGGTGCATCAACAGACACTTATGGATTAATTTGCATATTCTACAAAATGAAATTTAGTTTTCAGAGTTTTGAACAAAATAGGAATTTTGTCATATTTATGTGGTAAAAATGACTGCCATGTAGCCCTTTTCTGCTGTCAATGACCACGAGCGTCCTCTTTGGCCTCATGGGTGGAATGTTATTAATATTTTTCATCATTTCATAATTAATCAAGATTATAAAAATTTAACAAGATGAAAATCTGGTGTTTCTATGTCAAACTGTTTTCTTATACTTCAGTCGTCAGTGCAAACTCAAAATATAGTACATTTCAACTCCATATCTGACATGGTACAGGTGCCTTCTTTGTTTTAGGCCCATAACCATGTGTGTGAGGTGTATACTTTTGTTTCAAAGTGGATTTGTTTAAGACTACCAAGGATATATGCAGTAATATGTTTTAGAGGCAGTATACAACATTTTGAAATATAATTGTATTAAGAAAAAGCCATTCAATTCATTTCAAAAAGTGATCTTGAGATTCATTGACCAAAATATGGCTTCGTTTTCTTTATTTACTTACCCCACTGACAGCATCTCTGCTAGTGAAACAATGGGAGTGGTAGGGGCTACAGTTTCTAAGACACTTCAAACCAAATGGCATAGCACTCAAAATATCACAACAAGTTGTCCATATAGAATATTGGAAGTTATACAACGGGTGGGTCTAATCGTGGATGCTGATTGGTTAAAACCGCATTCCTGCCGGTGTCTATTCCACAAGTTACCACCTCATAAATCTATGACGTTGAAATGCCGATTTCATCTGTTTCATCTCACTGCGCAATCCACTGTCTCATCTGCCCAGCCAGGCAATTTATAAACTTGATCTCCACAGTAAAAATCATTTCAAAATGAAAAGCTGAAATGTCGTGAGTCAAAAAAAATTAAACCCCTTTGTTATGGCAAACCTAAATAAGTTCAGGAGTAAAAATGTGCTTAACGTGTCACATAATAAGTTGCATGGACTCAAAATCCCGAAGTATTTGTTTAAAAAGTCAGAAAATGTATTTACCAAACACAGATTGCCCCTTTAATGTTTATAAATTTGACACCACGATGTGGTTCAATTTCATTGTGTGAATTAATAGTTTATTATTGCAAAATACAATTGAAAGCATAAAAGTCTTATGATTGTGATTCATAAAGTTCACAAGAAACAATTCTAAAAATAATTATCAAAGGCATCCTTTTGTCAGATTTGGGATATTTATGTATCTTTGTCATCAGAGACATTGTTCCATACAATTCAAAACAGTGAAAATATTATTTATGAAAAAAAAAACGTATGATGTGTTATTATAAATAAATAAAGTAAGGAAACTCACCGGTGAAGTTGTGAAAAACCATCTTAGCATGGAGGAATGTCACTATGATGCTATGCTTACGTGTGAGATATGTTACTGCAGTGTATTGGGACTGTGTTTGCTATGTCACCTAATACACTTCCTGAAGATAGGGACGTGGTAAGATAAGAGCTAACGCACAGGGTTAGTTATCAGTATCTTCGGCTTTTGCCACAACTGAAAAAAAGCTGCCCTTGTTTGTCAGACTTCTTAAAATATAACAATATCATGCCATTAGCAGATGCTTTTTTCCTTTTTTGACTGACAGTCATGCATGCAAATATTTTATGTATAGGTGGCCCAGGAATCAAACCCACAAGTTGGGTGTTTTGCAGAGCCATGTTCTACCAAATGAGCCATATGATGGGAGAATTGTTGTTGTCATGAATGGTGAACTGCTGCTGCTAGTATCTGCACATGCTAATAGTATTTCTCCCAACAGTGACCTGGATTCGGCAGGTTAGGGAGGTTATGTATGTTTGTTATATTTTCACAGGGAGGTTGGTGTTTTTTTTTTTTTTATCCTAGAACTAGTTATTATTTAAAAGATCAGACATGTGATCTGATGTTTCTCTCTCTCGCGCTCCTACACTATGCACACACACCATTTCTTTCACATGAACTATTGTTTTCACGTTAACTTTCAGCTGTCTTCAGCAGTGTGTTTTTCAGCAGCGTGAAATTGTTTCACATCTTGCCACTTCCCCGGAAAGTCTCCGGCCACTCACAGCTTGTTTTTTCTAGGTTCCTTTGTGGTCGCTGTACAGCACTAGGCAGCAGCCTCCCACCTGCCCTTAGGCCAACTGTTAATAGGTTGTATACTGTCTGTCTAAACATCCAGGAACGTCTGGCTTTCAGTGCATCAGAGAAATCAGGGGATTTTCCCCTCAGTATCCTATTGTTTTGTTGAAGAATGGTTAAAGACATGGATCAACGAATGGGAGAGAAAAAATATTTTGATTTCACAACTTTATGTAGTATAGAACGTTTTGCTGTACATTATAGGCATACGTGCTGTGCCATGGTTACACATAATTACGTCTAAAAAAGCCTAAAAAAGAATGAGGTCAAAGCAGAATGCCAGTGTGGGGAACGAAGCTGTTATGAGAGAGACAAGGTGACTTCCTTAGGTGATTTCCTTTGGCATTAGGTTATGGTGACGTTTAGAGGGGGTTATGACATTCTACGAACTGTTACAGACTGGTGTTACAGACTGGTTTGCATATTATTGTAATTATCACTGGCCTGTGCAGTTTCCTACTCTACTCTTTACATTGCCCAGACAGAGCTACAATCAGCACACAGTTCAGTTCCCGTCAGCCTTCCAGTAGAGGGCAGTATGATCCTCTGTGAAACATTCATCAGACAACAATACATAGAAGTCCTCCAGAAGAGAGCTTTAGTTCACTACGGACAAGCAGAGGAGTCTCCCAAAGGGGTACTGCCTGTGTTGGGGTCCGGCCCTATCCTAGTGAGCCAGCTACAGGTCCCAGGTCGGAGACGGAGCTTCTTGAACAGGGTGGTCCTGAAGGACTTACACAGGAAGAAGTAGATGAGAGGGTCCAGGAGAGAGTTGAGGGAGGACAGCCAGAGTGTACTCTCCTTCAGCTGGAAGAAGAACAGCTTGAGGTTGCAGTCAAACATGCGTCCCCTGGTCTGGCTCATGGTGTACGGCACGCGGGAGAAGTGGAACGGCACGAAGCACACAAAGAACACAGCCAGCACCAGGAAGACGTTTGAACTCACACTCTTTCTCCGTGGCTGGCGCTGCCCGTTACCAGTACCAGCTCTGCTGGCGCGGGCGTAGGAACTGTACAGCTCTTTGGTGATGAGGGCATAACACACTATCACTGTCACCAGGTTGCCCCAGAAGATGACCTGGCACACGTGGTTGACCACCTCATGCCAACGCAGCCCAGCCGCCGTCTTCAGATCACTGCACTTGAAGTAGACCGAGGTGGGGCTGCGGCTGGTCAGGACCATGTTGGGCAGGGAGAGGGCCAGCAGGGAGCACCAGATAACCCCAGAGAGCAGTTTCCTGTGGGACAGACGGGCCGCGTTGGTCCCCTTGAAGGGCTGGAGGGTCTTCCTGCAGCGGTCGATGCTGATGAGGCCGAAGAAGAGGATGCTGATGTACATGGTGAGATAGAAGAGCACAGAGGAGACACGACAGACGAAGACACGCAGACCCACGGACGCCATGTTGGAGTCAGACAGCACCTTCAGGAAAAACACATTTATTTAGCAAAGTCAGTGATTTAATTGCTGTGTTTTCATAGTTTTTTCATAGTTATCAATATTATAACTCTTATTAATATTATGATTATTATAATTATAACTGCACCTTGAAGGGGAAGGTGAGGGTCATGAGGACGTCGGCCACCACGATGTTCTTGAGGTAGATGATGAAGTGGGAGCGGCTGGGGATGCTGAAGAACACCCACACTGCCAGGCCGTTGAGGGACAGGCCCAGCAGGAAGAGGAGGGAGTAGAGAACAGGAAACACCACAGTCTTCAGCACGTTGTCACGGGAACAGCTGCTATTGGTGTGGTTGTGATTGACAGGGGTCAGGGCGAATCCTGTTGTGTTGTCCATATCTAGGGCTTTTCTGTATGAAGCAAAAGAAAAGAGGTCACAGTTGTACAGTACTGCATACTTCCTCGTTTCATACATTACTGCAGTGATTGATTACTGGCTTAGAGATAATATAACTGCCCTCCCATACAAAACAAGTTGTTTTGGTGTGATGAATACATTATTAAATTGAATTAAAAAATGATGATGAATACACTCACAAAATGCACTGTAGATGAACTTTGGAACCATGTTAAAGCCAGGAAGTGTTTTACAATTAACAAAGCTTAAAATATTTAACTATCAAAATTACACGAGTTGTAATATCTTATTCCATTTTGTTTTGGGTGTAAGCCTGTCTGACGTGTCTAAGTGAACCCACCTGAGTAGGCCAGGGGAAGATTGAGACTGACTGGTATTGATGGAGGCTCCTGGAAGACCTTGGCTTCTTCTCTCTCGGCAGGTTGGATTCGTTAGATACACTACTTGGAATGCAAGAGTTTAGGCTCTTCAAGACAGAGAAATGCATGAAAATACCCTTCTCTCTCTCTCTCTCTCTCTCTCTCTCTCTCTCTCCTTAAATCACTGTCCATCTGATCTGACACTATAGCAAAGTGACAAAATGTGTAGAGATGTTCACTTCTCTCTCTCTCTCTCTCTCTCTTCTGCTTTTGTTTCCGGTCATGCCATTCAGAGGAAAGACAGTCTGGTTCCCCCAGGATCCTGCAGTCCACAACACCCTCTCATGAATGTTATCCTGTTGCAACAATCTGGCCATCAGCTGATGTGTGCGTGTTTGTTGACTGTACACTGAGCGGACAAATCATTAAGAACACCCTGCTGTTTTTGCCCTCAGAACAGCGTCAATTCGTCGGGGAATGGACTCTACAAGGTATTGAAAGCATTCCACAGGGATGCTTGCCAAAGTTGACTCCAATGCTTCCCACAGTGTCAAGTTAGCTGGATGTCCTTTGGGTGGTGGACCATTCTTGATCGACACACAGGAAACTGTTGAGCATGAACAACCCAGCAGCGTTGCAGTTCTTGACACAAACCTACTACCATACTCCGTTCAAAGGCACTTCAATCTTTTGTCTTGCCCATTCACCCTCTGAATGGCACACATATACAATCCATGTCTCAATTATCTCAAAGCTTAAAAATCTTTCTTTAACCCGTCTCCTTCTCTTCATCTACACTGATTGAAGTGGATTTAACAAGTGACATCAATAAGAGATCGTAGCTTTCACCTGGATTCAGTAAAAGGCACATGACAGCCCACTTGGAGTTTGCCAAAAGGCACCTAAAGGACTCTCAGACCATGAGAAAGAAGATTCTCCAGTCTGATGAAATCAAGATAGAACTCTTTGTACTGAATGCCAAGCGTCACGTCTGGAGGAAGACAGGCACCATCCCTACGGTGAAGCATGGTGATGGCAGCATCATGCTGTGGGGATGTTAGTCAGCGGCAGGGACTGGGAGACTAGTCAGGATCAAGGAAAAGATGAAAGGAGTAAAGTACAGAGAGATCCTTGATGAAAACCTGCTCCAAACCGCTCAGGACCTCAGAATGGGGCAAAGGTTCACTTTCCAACGGGACAACGAGACCTGAAAATAGCTGTGCAGCGACGCTCCCCAACCAACCTGACATAGCTTGAGATGATCTGCAGAAAAGAATGGGAGAAACTCCCCAAATACATGCGTGTCAAGCTTGTAGCATCATACTCAAGAAGACTCGAGGCTGTAGTCGCTGCCAAAGGTGCTTCAACAAAGTATTGAGTACAGGATCTGAATACCTACATACTGTAAATGTGATATTGATATATATATACAAAAAAACTGTTTTTGCTTTGTCATTATGGGGTATTGTGTGTAGATTGATGAGGGGGGAAAAAACATTTAATCAGTTTTAGAACAAGGCTGTAACGTAACAAAATGTGGAAAATGTCAAGGGGTCTGAATACTTTCCGAACGCACTGTATTTGTTTAGTCATGGACAATGCTGTGATAGCTCAATATATTTGTTTAGTCATGGACAATGCTGTGATAGGTCAGTATATTAGTTTAGTCATGGACAATGCTGTGATAGGTCAGTATATTTGTTTAGTCATGGACAATGCTGTGATAGGTCAGTATATTTGTTTAGTCATGGACAATGCTGTGATAGGTCAGTATATTTGTTTAGTCATGGACAATGCTGTGCTAGTACAGTATACAGCATGTAGCCTACTGTAGGTCACCATATCTGTGTTTTCATGCTGAGCATTTGCAGGTGTGTGTGTGTGTATGTGTTTGTGTGTGTGTTGTAGTATGCCAAATACAATGGGTGGTTTTGGTTATCATATTTCACATTTTGGGGTTTTGTTTATTCAACAAGTGATTTCTGTTTTAAGCATATGAAAGCATCGTTCCGGACCAACAGTCTCCGGATAAAAAACACATGGAAAATTGATGTTTTAATGAGACAGACTGGTTCAGGACACTTCAGTGACTCTTAAGAGGAGCTTTGTGACATCACTGTCCCCACTGTCCTCACAATCTTTATGTTCTCTTCACTCTGGGGATGAATGACATCACAGATTGTCCCAGACCATGAAAATAATGACGCCCCCCCTACTGTGATGATCTTATGACCTGGGAATGTTGATGACATAAAACGTCTCCCTATACAGAAACCCAGCATAAAAACCACAAACGACAAGCAATGCAGAAGAACAGTGGCTAGGAAAAACTCCCTAGAAAGACAGGAGCGTAGGAAGAAACCTAGAGATGAACCGGGTTCTGAGGGGTGGCCAGTCCTCTTCTGTCTGTGACGGGTGGAGATTATAAGGGCACAAGGCCATTAAGGCCAGATCGTTCTTTAAGCCGTTCAAACACTCATAGATAACCAGCAGGGTCAAATAATAATAACAGTGGTTGTGTAGGGTGCAACAAGTGAGAGAGAGAATTAGATCAAATCAAATGTTATTGGTCACCTACACATATTTAGCAGATGTTATTGCGGGTCTAGCGAAATGCTTGTATTCCTAGATCCAACAGTGCAGAGGGAGCATATATAACATCACACAGGACACCAGATAAGACAGGAGAATTTCACCAGATAGGACAGACTTACCCAAACCAAAAGGTTGCTGGATTCAATCCCCGAGCTGACAAGGTACAAATCTGTTGTTCTGCCCCTGAACAAGGCAGCTAATGTTCCCCGGTAGGCCGTCATTGTAAATAATACTTTTTTCTTAACTGACTTGCCTAGTTAAATAAAAATAAAGTTAATACGTTTATTTACTTCTGAAATGTAACAAAACAAAGGCTACAAAACATGTCCATACAAACAACTGCCGTTAGATAGTAATAATAGCCACCTCATGTCGCTATATGACAGATAAGTAGAGGCTAGAGCTGACCTGGCTGTGGTAGCTACTCACTAGCATAGCTTATTCATTCACCTCAGTCGAAATGGGATGAAACATTAGCAATGTTCCAACATCTAGTGGAAAGCTTTCCCAGAAGAGTGGAGGATGTTATAGCAGCAAATATTAATGCCCATGATTCTGGAATGAAATGTTTGGCGAGTGTGTTTGCATGTGTGGGAGTTTGTGTGGGAGTTTATATTTGCCGTCTATTCTGCTTCCAATGACTGTCCCAGTGATGTATAGGTATCAGGTGTGGTGAACAGTTTAGACTGGTGCCTTTCAGGAGAGAGAAGAGAGAGGAGAGAGGAGAAGAGAGAAGAGAGAAGGGTGGAGAGGAGAGAAAAACAGAGAGGATGTGAGAGTGTTCTCCTCTGAACAGAGAAAGAGGATGTGAGAGTGTTCTCTCACAGCTGAGGATGATACCCAGGGTTGTGTCTGCATGCTAGTTGACCCCTGCCTCTTTAGGACACACACACACACACGCACGCACACACACACACACACACACACACACACACACACACACACACGCACACACACACACACACACACACACACACACACACACACAGCCTTGTTCAGACAGCCTGGCGGGGGGAAAGACAGAGGACGGAGGAAAGAAATTCAACACCAACCTTGTTTTTTCACTTTAAACCCTCACAACCTCCACCCCTCTCCTTTCCCCCGATCCCCGCTGTAGGAACACTCCTCACTCGCTTAATCTGCCCCTCCTCCAACCCCTCCATGACTCCACGTTAGCTTTCTAATGGCTTTAGCAGCCCAGCTTAAAGGCTCATAATCATTCCACGGAATGGACGAAGCAGTAAACAGGAAGGGGTGGGGATGGATGATGAAAGCGAGGGATTGACCCCGAAGGTGGGAGAGGAAGAGTCCAACTCTGCCAAAATCTGTCCTCTTCCGGCATGCGGCGTTTTTTTTTTTCATTGCTTCGCCCACCAAGTGAGTTTTTTTTGCATGGAGGTCAATGAGAGTTTTGAATTTGGTCAACAAAAACATGAATGGCATATTTGCGCTCGTGAGGTTTACTTGATCCAATCGACGTTTCGTAATGCTTATGTTGTTACGAGTGTACTGATATAAGTTGGACACGTGACATCCCGCCAAACTTTGAGGAAAAACACTTTATTGCGGAGTTGTCTGGAGATGGCTATGCATATTCATGACATGAGGCTAGCAGCATAGCATCTCTCTCCAATGAAAATAGGCGGGTTGACGTCACCAACCCTCATCGAATATTACAAAAAGGATTACAATAATGAGATTTATTCACCAATCCAAAGAAAGGATAGGCGGGAGCTGGACAGCCCGCCGTGCCGCTTTGTGGACAACGACTCCCATTGTTAGGGCGGAGAGACATGTATATTGTCAGTATATCCATCATCTCTGGAATGACTGCCTGTCTGGTTTTCTTCCTCTGTCTCTTGCTGGTGTGATGTCATCATAATGTTAAAGTGTTCTCTCTGGGCCTGAGGGAGTGGAGTACGAGAGAGACCTAACATCAGGAGATGTAATAACAGAATGAGCAATGACAGAGATGGGGACATGGACCGTGGGCATGGAGGATCCTGGGGGTGGAAAAAAGCACTAGATTAACTTTGAACCTTAACCCCTACAGGGGCTGGACCATATCTGTTCGAGAGATGAAGGGGTATTGAAGAATTAGAAGATATTTTATTTAGGGTTCAGTGACCTTTCGGGTGTTCTCTATGTTTGTGTGTGTGTGTGTGTGTGTGTGTGTGTTTTGAACGGCAGCCTGTCAGGCTAGCTCCTGAACACACACCCTGAACGTCTATGTTTTGAAAGTGTAAGGTTACTCCAGCTACTGATGTTGGCAGCCTGTTCAGACAGATCAGGTATAGCTTTTCCACATGTCTTCAACACTTGCAAAACAGAAGCTTTAAAAAAGGCACTGGAAAAGTCAATGGAAAAACAATTTCAGGCCTACACCATGTTGCGGGTGTTTTGGTAAGGGAGTTGAGGGCCACTAACTAACCTAGGCCACTAACACCATCAGGAAATAAACTAACCTGACACCACTAGGGTATAATATAACCTGACACCATCAGGGTATAAACTAACCTGACACCATCAGGAAATAAACTCACCTGACACCATCAGGAAATACACTAACCTGACACCATCAGGATATAAACTCTCCTGACACCATCAGGAAATTAACTAACCTGACACCATCAGGAAATAAACTAACCTGACACCATCAGGGTATAAACTAACCTGACACCATCAGGAAATAAACTAACCTGACACCATCAGGATATAAACTCTCCTGACACCATCAGGAAATAAACTAACCTGACACCATCAGAGTATAAACTAACCTGACACCATCAGGGTATAAACTAACCTGACACCATCAGGAAATGAACTAACCTGCACCATCAGGGTATAAACTAACCTGACACCATCAGGATATAAACTAACCTGACACCATCAGGGTATAAACTCACCTGACACCATCAGAAAATAAACTCACCTGACACCATCAGGGTATAAAATAACCTGACATCATCAGGAAATAAACTAACCTGTTACCATCAGGGTATAAACTAACATGACACCATCAGGAAATGAACTAACCTGCACCATCAGGGTATAAACTAACCTGACACCATCAGGATATAAACTAACCTGACACCATCAGGGTATAAACTCACCTGACACCATCAGAAAATAAACTCACCTGACACCATCAGGGTATAAAATAACCTGACATCATCAGGAAATAAACTAACCTGACCACCATCAGGGTATAAACTCACCTGACACCATCAGAAAATAAACTCACCTGAAACCATCAGGGTATAAACTAACCTGACACCATCAGGGTATAAACTAACCTGACACCATCATTTCTCAGCCTTGACGTACAGGTCATGTTCCAACAGTCATCCAAGTACCCTGCACACCAAGGACACATGCTCGGCGCATGTAGCGGAGTATATCAGAATGTCATCGATATACACCACTACACACTGCCCGTGCAGGTCCCTGAAAATCTGGTCTACAAAGGATTGGAAGACTGATGGAGCATTCATCAACCCGTACCGCATGACGAGGTACTCATAATGCCCTGAGGTGGTACTAAACGCTGTCTTCCACTCGTCTCCTTCCCGGATACGCACCAGGTTGTACGCACTCCTGAGATCCAGTTTAGTGAAGAAGCGTGCCCCGTGCATTGACTCAATCGCCATGGCGATAAGAGGTAGCGGGTAGCTGTACCTCACCGTGATTTGATTGAGACCTCTATAGTCAATGCACGGGCGCAGACCTCCATCCTTCTTCTTCACAAAAAAGAACCTCGTGGAGGCGGGTGAAGTGATGAACGAATGTATCCCTGGCGCAGGGATTCGGAGACATATGTCTCCATAGCTGCCATCTCTGCTTGCGACAGGGGATTCACGTGACTCTTGGGAAGTGCAGCGTCTACCAAGAGATTTATCGCACAATCCCCCCGTCGATGGGGTGGTAATTGAGTCGCCTTCTTTTTACAGAAGGCGATAGCCAAATGGGCATACTCTAAGGAGGATGTGCACGGTAGAGACCTGTTCTGGACTTTCCACCGTGGTAGCACCCACGGAAACCCCTACACACCTCCCCAAACACTCTCGCGACCACCCCGTGAGAGCCCTCTGTTGCCATGAAATGGTGGGTTCATGACGAGCTAACAAGGGAAGGCCTAGTACCATGGGAAACTCAGGAGAATCAATGAGAAAGAGACTGATTCTCTCCTCGTGACTTCCCCGCGTCACCATGGCCAGGGAGATGGTGGCCTCCCTGATTAGCCCGGACCCTAATGGTCGACTTTCCAGAGCGTGTACTGGGAAAGGTCTAACCACAGGAATAAAGTGCAAAAACCAGTCACACTAAATATAATGTGTAACAAATAAACAAAACAAATGACACGTAACACAAACAATTCCACACAAAGACATGATGGGGAACAGAGGAGTAGATACGTGCAGTGTGATTGGGGAATGAAAACCAGGTGTGCAGGGAACAAGACAAAACAAATGTATCAATGAAAAATGGAGCGGCGATGGCTAGAAAGCCGGTGACGTCGATCGCCGAACGCCTCCCCCGAACAAGGAGAGGAGCCGACTTCGGCTGAAGCCGTGACAAACGGTCATATCGCAGTTATTGTTTTCATATCTACAAAAAAGAAACTATTTCATTTACTTTCAGAGTGCGAGCTGATCAAGGGGTCAAAAATGTACAGTTGAAGTCGGAAATTTACATAAACTTATGTTGGAGTCATTAAAACTCGTTTTTAAACCACACCACAAATTTCTTTCATAAAAAACTATAGTTTGGCAAGACGGTTATGACATCTACTTTGTGCATGACACAAGTAATTTGTCCAACAATTGTTAACAGACAGATTATTTCACTTATAATTCACTGTATCCCAATTCCAGTGGGTCAGAAGTTTACATACACTAAGTTGACTGTGCCTTTAAACAGCTTGGAAAATTCCAGAAAATGATGTCATGGTTTTAGAAGCTTCTAATAGGCTGATTGACGTTGTTTGAGTCAATTGGAGATGTACCTGTGGATGTATTTCAAGGCCTTCCTTCAAACTCTGTGCCTCTTTGCTTGACATCATGGGAAAATAAAAAGAAATCAGCCAAGACCTCATGAAGAAAATTGGAGACCTCCACAAGTCTGGTTCATCCTTGGGAGCAATTTCCAAATGCCTGAAGGTACCACGTTCATCTGTACAAACAATAGTACGCAAGTATATACACCATGGGACCACGCAGCCGTCATACCGCTCAGGAAGGAGACAAGTTCTATCTCCTAGAGATGAATGTACTTTGGTGCGAAAAGTGCAAATCAATCCCAGAACAACAGCATGAAAATGACCATATAAGGGCATATGAATGCAGTACCCATCGCTTCCTTTAGATGTCAACAGTCTCGAGACAGTGTAAATTTTCAATTTGGATGAATTAGACCAGAGAAGAAGAGCAAACCAGGAAGTGTACTTTTTATGTCAACAGTACCCAGCGCGCGCTCCCGACAAGGCGCGCTGTGTCTTTTTTACTGTCTTTATCGATCAGTTTATATTCCGGTTGATTTATAATAGTAAATATACGTCAAAGTGTTCCTAAGGATACATTTAAAACTATGTTTGATTGTTCTTGGACAAGTTTATAGGTATAAGTTGAACGAGTTCTCCTCACGTTTCAATGGAGGAGTGGAGGCTGTCGTTTCTGATTATAACGCGCGAACCAAATGGAGATTTATGGATAAAATACATTACTTTTTCTAACAAAAGAACCATGGATTGTCTTCGTTGGACACTTAGGATGACCTCAGCAGAAGTTCTTCAACAGGTAATTGATTTGTTTTCGCTGTGAAATGTGTTGTATGTGCCATGATGGCTAATGGATTCATGGCTATGGGAAAAATATGTGAGGTGCTACCCTCAAACAATCAAATGTGCTGCTTTCGCCGTAAAGCCTTTTTTGAAATCTGACAATGCTGTGATATTGCCAAGAAACAGAGCTTTTGATGAGTATGGAACACTTGTATATTGGTGGATGTTTAATAATTCAACTTTTGGATTTTGAATTTGGCGCCTTGCATTTCACCTGGTAGTGTCGGGATTGGGGGCGCTAGCGCCCCAGCAATCCCTGAGAGGTTTTAAACTGTTCTGTGTTCTTTTTCTCTCTTCCTCTATGCCTGTCTTGTTGTACATGGAACCTGTCTCACACGCACAGTTTGGAGGAAGAAGGATACCTTGACCTGTCGAATTCTATTCACCTCTTCTGTGTGGGATATGTGTTCCTACCTCGTCCTTCCTCGTCTGCTGGCAGCATTTCACAGAGAGTTGGAATAATCACCCTTTAAGTACAGAGGTGAACCTGACCTTAGCACTACACAACTGATTCAAATGATCAAGTCATCATCAAGCTTCAAGTGGTATTTATGTCTAATAATGACATTATCTTCTATTGTTTGTCCTCATGTGTCTGTTTTTCAGCATAAAGTACTCTGTAGCCACTTAGTGTGGACACCAGGTGAGACCACACACAATAACAGTCTTTCTCCTTCACTTCATCCCTCTCCCCCTTCTCCCTAAATCCTCTAGGTTATATCAGCTGGTGTTGGTGAACCCCTCCCACATCTGAACTGGCTGATACAGAGGGCACAGGATGATCATAGGTGAGAGGTCACTTGGTCGGGTCAACAGGAATTATTATTAAAGAGATGCTTTACATTGAAATACAGATAGCGATGTAGTAGTCCCAGAGTTAATGATCCCAGGTCAGTTTATATTATACAGGGAGTAAAATTAAAGAGATGATTTACATTGAAATACAGATAGAGATGTAGTAGTCCCAGAGTTAATGATCCCAGGTCAGTTTATATTATACAGGGAGTAAAATTAAAGAGATGCTTTACATTGAAATACAGATAGAGATGTAGTAGTCCCAGAGTTAATGATCCAAGGTCAGTTTTGCATTTCACCTCCTGATGATTATGATGACTGACCGTGTTAGAATAAAAAAACAAGGCTTAACTTGTTACGGAGTGGTGGGGCGCTAGCCACCTCACCCACTCTTAAGATAACCTTCGGGACAACTGGGGGCCCAAGGCTGGTTAGGAGACACCGCAATTGTGATGAACTTAGAGAATATTAGGGTAGCACTGTAATTCATTAATCATATGCTGTCTGCCGCTGTTCTTACCTGTTCTGTCTTCTACACCTCTCTCACCACCTCATCTGTCTTCCTCGTTTTATAATGCACACCATATGGGCATTGAAGTACAGATTGAACTTGTGTTTATAATATAATATTACAATCATCATAATTATAATGCATGTATTATGTATTTATAACACCTGGATAAATAAAGCGTTTCACATTCTCCACTGGTTGACGTTAAGTATCTCATTGAAATACTGCACCTATCCTGTGTCCTCAGATTAATGCAGATGAAGGTAGTTAGATATGCATAGGAAGTGCTGTGTACAGTTATTTTTCTGTATATATGAATTACAAATCAGCCTTTAATTACATCATGTTTCTAGTCTATTGCATAGTTACAATGTGTAATCATTGATGTCTCAGGAGCATGAGTGGTGAACACTGTTGAAGTGTATAATTGTAATACATACATGCAGACACAGCATCATTGAAAGACTGGAGTTTGATACACCTGGTATTGGATATGACTTAAAAATAATGTCTCACCGAGATTCATACCTGAACCACACCTTTATTTGCCAAGGAAGAGTACATAATCAGTGAATATATTTAATGTACAGGCTACAATGTGGGGATCTCATGTGTGGTAATAACTACAGTACAGTACATGTATATAGGACTTGCATCCTTGGCACAATAATGTTATAATATTCTGCTCAACCCATAGGCTTCATTAATGCCATTCAGACGTGAAGTTGATACAACAACTATGAAAGCTGAGGTTCATAGATTGGTATGAATATCAGTTCAGAACCTAACGTTTTAGGGTCCATACACAGATAGGCTACGTACTGTAGCTAGCTACACATCAGTAGGCATACAGTTATTTTTATCCCCCACTACCCAATAAGCAAGTAAATAGTTAGCTAGCTATGTTACTTCAGCTGCATTGCATGGAAAGGCAAGCTTACACAATTGTACATTAAATTTGCAGTAAATGCTTTAGTTGGCTAGATTCTTTACATCCACTGTTTCCCAAGACGACAGCCTGGTTTGCTGGTTTTCTCAGGAGTCCCTAAAACATTACGAATTACAATGTCAAACTGTACTCATTTCATAACTCTAGCTAGCTAGCTGGCTAATGTTAGCTAGTCAGTTAACTTGCTAAATCGCGATTTTCATAAATAAACTTTATGACCAAACATATGCACAATCGTTTGTCTCTACATGAACTAACATATTCCTCTCAAATGTACATTTTTAGCTTGAATCGTAATAATGTTATAATTACTTACATTTGCTTCCCACGTAAAGTTTTGTCAGCCATCTTTGCTGAAGAAAGTCACCAGGGACGGGTGGCAAGCGTCAAATTTGTCATTGGAACCACACGATATTATTGGTCATATAAAGACCTTCGGACCCAAATGCATAATGAGTGCTCTAACTCCCCCTTGTGGTGGTCTGGAGCAATGAAGCCGTGACGCTGGGTACCTCTAAGTCCCGCGGTGTAAGCTCGTAACTTTTAAAGGAGGAACCACCATACAGGTAGGTTGGGGTCCTGCTGGTTACTTTTGTTTTGATGTGGTTGCTTTGAGAAACAAGTCAACAGAGCGATGCTATCTATATATGACTGTGCTGTTCCTTATCATTCAGAGCGATGCTATCTATATATGACTGTGCTGTTCCTTATCATTCAGAGCGATGCTATCTATAGATGACTGTGCTGTTCCTTATCATTCAGAGCGATGCTATCTATAGATGACTGTGCTGTTCCTTATCATTCAGAGCGATGCTATCTATAGATGACTGTGCTGTTCCTTGTCCTTCAGAGCGATGCTATCTATAGATGACTGTGCTGTTCCTTGTCCTTCAGAGCGATGCTATCTGTAGATGACTGTGCTGTTCCTTATCCTTCAGAGCGATGCTATCTATAGATGACTGTGCTGTTCCTTGCCCTTCAGAGCGGTGCTATCTGTAGATGACTGTGCTGTTCCTTATCATTCAGAGCGATGCTATCTATAGATGACTGTGCTGTTCCTTGTCCTTCAGAGCGATGCTATCTATAGATGACTGTGCTGTTCCTTGTTCTTCAGAGCGATGCTATCTATAGATGACTGTGCTGTTCCTTGTCCTTCAGAGCGATGCTATCTATAGATGACGGTGCTGTTCCTTATCCTTCAGAGCGATGCTATCTTTAGATGACTGTGCTGTTCCTTGTCGTTCAGAGCGATGCTATCTGTAGATGACTGTGCTGTTCCTTGTCTTTCAGAGCGATGCTATCTTTAGATGACTGTGCTGTTCCTTGTCCTTCAGAGCGATGCTATCTATAAATGACTGTGCTGTTCCTTGTCTTTCAGAGCGATGCTATCTATAGATGACTGTGCTGTTCCTTGTCCTTCAGAGCGATGCTATCTTTAGATGACTGTGCTGTTCCTTATCATTCAGAGCGATGCTATCTATAGATGACTGTGCTGTTCCTTGTCCTTCAGAGCGATGCTATCTATAGATGACTGTGCTGTTCCTTGTTCTTCAGAGCGATGCTATCTATAGATGACTGTGCTGTTCCTTGTCCTTCAGAGAGATGCTATCTGTAGATGACTGTGCTGTTCCTTATCATTCAGAGCGATGCTATCTATAGATGACTGTGCTGTTCCTTGTCCTTCAGAGCGATGCTATCTATAGATGACTGTGCTGTTCCTTGTTCTTCAGAGCGATGCTATCTATAGATGACTGTGCTGTTCCTTGTCCTTCAGAGCGATGCTATCTATAGATGACGGTGCTGTTCCTTATCCTTCAGAGCGATGCTATCTTTAGATGACTGTGCTGTTCCTTGTCGTTCAGAGCGATGCTATCTGTAGATGACTGTGCTGTTCCTTGTCTTTCAGAGCGATGCTATCTTTAGATGACTGTGCTGTTCCTTGTCCTTCAGAGCGATGCTATCTATAAATGACTGTGCTGTTCCTTGTCTTTCAGAGCGATGCTATCTATAGATGACTGTGCTGTTCCTTGTCCTTCAGAGCGATGCTATCTTTAGATGACTGTGCTGTTCCTTGTCGTTCAGAGCGATGCTATCTTTAGATGACTGTGCTGTTCCTTGTCCTTCAGAGCAATGCTATCTATAGATGACTGAGCTGTTCCTTGTCCTTCAGAGCGATGCTATCTTTAGATGACTGTGCTGTTCCTTGTCCTTCAGAGCGATGCTATCTTTAGATGACTGTGCTGTTCCTTGTCCTTCAGAGCGATGCTATCTATAGATGACTGTGCTGTTCCTTGTCTTTCAGAGCGATGCTATCTTTAGATGACTGTGCTGTTCCTTGTCCTTCAAAGCGATGCTATCTATAGATGACTGAGCTGTTCCTTGTCCTTCAGAGCGATGCTATCTTTAGATGACTGTGCTGTTCCTTGTCCTTCAGAGCGGTGCTATCTTTAGATGACTGTGCTGTTCCTTGTCCTTCAGAGCGATGCTATCTATAGATGACTGTGCTGTTCCTTGTCCTTCAGAACAATGCTAGGCTATCTTTAGATGACAACCACAAGGGGGAGTTAGAGCACTCATTATACATTTGGGTCCCAAGGTTTTTATTTGACCAATCATAGAGTGATGCTATCTTTAGATGGCTGTGCAGTTCCTTGTCCTTCAGAGCGATGCTATCTTTAGATGACTGTGCTGTTCCTTGTCTTTCAGAGCCATGCTATCTATAGATGACTGTGCTGTTCCTTGTCTTTCAGAGCCATGCTATCTTCAGATGACTGTGCTACTCCTTCCAGACTTATGGATGGATCACTTGTTGGTGTGTTGTTGACGTGGAGGAAAAATCTGTCTGCTCCAGATGATCCAGTTCTTCACAGCTGTTGCTGTTTGGGTAATCAGAGAGAATTAACTGATGCATTGATTTCTGTCTCTGTCAATCATTTAAGTTGTTGTGCTGAGCTGCTCTGTTTTTAAAGTGGGTGACTGCACTTTCTGATTTGGCCTCCTTTTAGCTTTGGGTCATTAAGAAATGCTAGAGGCCATGAGTGAATTAAAACATGTGTTGGTTTCGGGGTGTGGTTTGATGTGGGTGTCTCGTGTGTGTTTGCAGGTGGGAAGAGTTAGACAAATGATTAGTTACAGCAGGCTGGTGTGTGTCCGTGGAAAAATTGGTTTGACTTGGATAGCCTATGTTTGGGTATGGTTAGGGGCCATCAATATATTACACAATGTAAATGCAATATTATTTTCATGTCGTCTCATTAAATGCTTTCAATATTTGTATATGGATTTCTACAATTTATCATTGGTTTGAAGTTTTTAAGCAATTTAAATTTGGAGCTATTTACTTTTTAAAATATTGCCCCATGTAAATTGTGCAATTTACAGATGGTCCCTAACTAGCACCGTAGGGATATCGAATGTTAAACCAAATTCACTATGGGCATTAGGGTTGGGTCACGTGCAGCTGTGCCCCGAATTGATGATTATTTGGGTGCTGCCAGCTGTGGGCAGGATTAAAATAAACCCCAACCCAAGGAACACTGTCATGGTACCCCTCATTCCGTGGCATACCATTTTTTTCTTTATGACCAAAATGATCCTATTTACACTTTGTAGTCCATGTTGACACTATAATAATTGTTTGTGACTCATATCAATGCACATAGGTCGTTTTCAAAACAAGAAGTTGCTTTTAGAGGCAGTCGTTCTTTAACACTTAAACTGCCTGGCCTCGCTACCACCGTAACTACGCCAATGAACAGCCATTTTGACCTTACTAAGCCAATGAACAGCCATTTTGACCTTACTACGCCAATAAACTGCCATTTTGACTGCAACATTCTAACAGTCAATTAAATACATGTCATATATGCTATCGTAAAAATAATAATTTGATTGTGTTTATAAAAGTTTTGGGTAACATTAGAATATGAAAAACTATTACTTCAAAGAACACAATAGCGTTTTTATTAGTTTGTTACTTTAGGTGATCTGCTACTGCTGGCTAACAGTGTTTATTCTTGTAAAAGCTCGTCTCTTAATTTTTGGGGGAGATATTTTGCAAAGGTACATGTTTTGGAAACCTTAAAATCTGCTCTTTCTGATACTATATAGACACCAAAACGTCTTACCTGCATGTAACTCTGTAGGAGTATTTGAAAAGGTCACTTTTTGTCACTCCAAGAAAAAAAACATGTCCTCCTAAAACAGCTTGTAACAGAAATGATATATGTGTGTCAATACCTCCGTGTCAGAAGGTGTAGTTTAATACTCTCTGTGTCAGAAGGTGTAGTTTAATTCTCTCCTCTGTGTCAGAAGGTGTAGTTTAATACTCTCCACTGTGTCAGAAGGTGTAGTTTAATACTATCCTCTGTGTCAGAAGGTGTAGTTTAATATTCTCCTCTCTGTCAGAAGGTGTAGTTTAATACTCTCCTCTATGTCAGAAGGTGTAGTTTAATACTCTCCTCTGTGTCAGAAGGTGTAGTTTAATACTCTCCTCTGTGTCAGAAGGTGTAGTTTAATATTCTCCTCTCTGTCAGAAGGTGTAGTTTAATACTCTCCCCTGTGTCAGAAGGTGTAGTTTAATACTCTCCTCTATTCCAGAAGGTGTCGTTTAATACTCTCCTCTATGTCAGAAGGTGTAGTTTATTACTCTCCTCTGTGTCAGAAGGTGTAGTTTAATACTCTCCTCTGTGTCAGAAGGTGTAGTTTAATACTCTCCTCTGTGTCAGAAGGTGTAGTTTAATACTCTCCTCTGTGCCAGAAGGTGTAGTTTAATACTCTTCTCTGTGTCAGACGGTGAAGTTTAATAATCTTCCTCTGTGTCAGAAGGTGTAGTTTAATTCTCTCCTCTGTGTCAGAAGGTGTAGTTTAATACTCTCCTCTGTGTCAGAAGGTGTAGTTTAATACTCTCTGTGCCACAACGTGTAGTTTAATGTCCTCTGTGCCCGAAGATATAGTTTAATTATACTCTCTGTGCCAGAATATGTAATTTAATCCTCTCCTCTGTGCCAGAACGTTTAGTTGAATCCCTTCCTCTGTGCCAAAAAGGGAAAATGCAGTAGACATTTCAAGGAAACAGTTTCATTTTCACAGTGCTTTGACTGTCATAGAAGATGGACAAGGGTACAAATCACTTCCCATGAATGTGAAATTTGTTTGGATAGTACTTGTTTTGATAACACATATGTTTTTAGAGTACTGCATGTAACGTGACGTAGGGGATGTTATGTTGACGAGTGTCCCCTACTCAGACAACCAGCCAGCCATAGGAATAATATTTCACACTATGCTAGTGTTCCACCGCATTCCATAAACATTGACATAACACCCCAGGTCACAGGGAGAGCAGTGTAGTGACTGCCAGAATTAGCCTGCTCTTTTACAAGTCTTTGTAAGGACCCGCTACATTGATCTAAAGCACAGTCGGGATAATAGACCTTGAAACTATTTGAAAGAGTATTATCTGTGTTGAGCTTTTATAAATCCTATGGCCAGAATTGCAACAGTTTGAATACGTACGCCCAAACAGTATAACAATAGACTCAATAAACCTGTGTAGCCTGTACAGTAATTCAGAAGTCAATAGCTGTGTTTGAAAACCCATACTGACAGACAGTATACTACATACTTAATGAGTATATACTACATCAAATCAAATCACATTTTATTGGTTACATGCACATGGTTAGCAGATGTTATTGTGAGTGTAGTGAAATGCTTCTGCTTCTAGATCCGACAGTGCAGCAGTATCTAACAGGTAATATCTAACAATTCCATAACAAAACCTAATACACACAATCTAGTGTAGGAATGGGATGAGAATATATAAGTATAACATATATAGATGAGCAGTGACAGAGCGGCTAAGATGCAATAGATAGTAAAGAATAGATAGTGAAGGATACAGTATACAGTATATACATATGAAATGAGTAATGAATAGATAGTAAAGGATACAGTATACAGTATATACATATGAGATGAGTAATGAATAGATAGTGAAGGATACAGTATACAGTATATACATATGAGATGAGTAAAGAATAGATAGTGAAGGATACAGGATACAGTATATACATATGAGATGAGTAATGAATAGATAGTGAAGGATACAGTATATACATATGAGATGAGTAATGAATAGATAGTGAAGGATACAGTATACAGTATATACATATGAGATGAGTAATGAATAGATAGTGAAGGATACAGTATATACATATGAGATGAGTAATGAATAGATAGTGAAGGATACAGTATACAGTATATACATATGAGATGAGTAATGAATAGATAGTGAAGGATACAGTATACAGTATATACATATGAGATGAGTAATGAATAGATAGTGAAGGATACAGTATACAGTATATACATATGAGATGAGTAATGAATAGATAGTGAAGGATACAGTATACAGTATATACATATGAGATGAGTAATGAATAGATAGTGAAGGATACAGTATACAGTATATACATATGAGATGAGTAATGAATAGACAGTGAAGGATACAGTATACAGTATATACATATGAGATGAGTAATGAATAGATAGTGAAGGATACAGTATATACATATGAGATGAGTAATGTTAGATATGTAAACATTCTTCAAGTGGCATTATTAAAGTGACTTGTGTTCCATTTATTAAAGTGGCCAATGATATCCAGTCTGTAGGTAGGCAGCCGCCTCTCTGTGCTAGTGGTGGCTGTTTAACAATCTGATGGCCTTGACATAGAAGCTTTTTTTTCAATCTCTCTGTCCCAGCTTTGATGCACCTGTACTGACCTTCGCTCCTGGATGATAGCGGGGTGAACAGGCAGTGGCTCAGGTGGTTATTGTCCTTGAGGATCTTTGTGGCCTTCCAGTGACATCGGGTGGGGAAGGTGTCCTGGAGGGCAGGTAGTTTGCATTGGGCAGACTGCACCACCCTCTGGAGAGCCCTGTGGTTGTGGGCCGTGCAGTTGCCGTACCAGGTGGTGATACAATCAGACAGGATGCTGTTGCGCTTTTTTCACCAAACTGTCTGTGTGCGTGGACCATTTCAGTTTGTCTGGGATATGTACACAGAGGAACTTAAAGCTTTCAACTTTCTTCACTGCTGTCCAGTCAATGCGGATAGGGGGGTGCTCCCTTTGCTGTTCCTTGAAGTCCACTTGGTAATCGTCGTTGTTGGTGATCAAGCCTACCACTGTAGTGTCGTCTGCAAACTTGATGATTGAGTTGGAGGCGTGCATGGCCACGCAGTCGTGGGTGAACAGGGAGCACAGGAGAAGGCTGAGAATGCACCCTTGTGGGGCCCCAGTGCTAAGGATCAGCGGAGTGGAGATGTTGTTTCCTATCTTCACCAGCTGGGGGCCGGCCCGTCAGGAAGTTCAGGACCCAGTTGCACAGGGCGGGGTCGAGACCCAGGATCTCAAGCTTAATGATGAGTTTGGAGGATACTATGGTGTTGAATTTTGAGCTCTAGTCAATGAACAGCATTCTTACATAGGTATTTCTCTTCTCCAGATGGGTTAGGGCAGTGTGCAGTGTGATGACGATTGCATCGTCTGTGGACCTATTGGGGCAGTAAGCAAATTGGAGTGGGTCTAGGGTAACAGGCAGGGTGGAGGTGATATGATCCTTGACTAGTCTTTCAAACAAATTCATGATGACAGAAGTGAGTGCTATGGGCAATAGCAGGGGATATACACGGCTGTGACTATAAGAGTTCCCTTGGGAGATAATATGGTCGGCATTTGATTGTGAGGAATTCTAGGTCAGGTGAAGAAAAGGACTTGAGTTCCTATATGTTGTTACAATTACACCGTTAGTCATTAATCATGAAACATACACCCCCACCCTTTTTCTTACCAAAGAAATGTTTGTTCCTGTCGGTGTGATGCACTGAAAATCCCGTTGGCTGTACGGACTCGGACAGAATTTCCTCAGCTAGCCATGTTTCCGTGCTGGTAAGTTTACGTCTCTCTGATACCCAATAGTTCTTCCCGGCTGTATGTAATAACACTTAAGGTTTTCTGGGCTAACAATGTAAGAAATAATACATAAAAAAACTAAATACTGTACAGTTTCCTAAGGACTTGAAGCGAAGCTGCCATCTCTATCGGCGCCATCTTGCATACTACATACTATATACTATTAGTGCATTTAAATACACATTTTAGACATTTTATGATTTCAATTGTGTTCGTAAATTCAATCTGGAGTGCTAGAGTGCTTTCTGTGCTTTCGTAAATCCAAAGCATTGTCAGATTGTCCTATGGTAAATTCAGAGCGCTTCGCTCTCGGAGTGTTCAGAGCGCAAACTGGACGCCCTGGCTGAAGAGTAGGGTTCATCCGAGCGTTCAACGGCAGTCAAGCACCCAAGCTAACTGGCTAACGTTGGCTAGCTACTTCCAGACACAAATGAGATAACACCCCACTCTGACCATGTTACTCACCCTAGCAGAGCTGGTTAGGCTGTTTTCATGTTATCCAGAGCTGGTTAGGCTGTTTTCATGTTATCCAGAGCTGGTTAGGCTGTTTTTATGTTATCCAGAGCGTTGGTGACTGGATTTGTGCTGCTGGTAAATTTGTCAGTTATTCTGCCCTCTGGCACACTCAGAGAGAGTGCTCTGAAATCGGAGTAGATAGCCAGAATTAACATTGTCCATTGAAACGCACAACGACTATGCCACTTAGCTAAGAGTGATGTGAATAATCAAGTCAATAATAACGTTGGGTAATTAGTTAGATAGCATATAATTAATATACTGCCTGTTAAGTTCAATGTATTAGTAGCCAACTAACATTAGGTAACTAGCTAACATACCGGTACACGTACTGCTGTAATGCTATGTGGTTCGTAAGGATAGCATAGCGAACAAATTGTTAGCCAACATAACGTGTAAAGTAACTTATTTGAAAAGTCATTACTTTATTACAGAGCTCAACATTTTCTTAACATTTGTCATAATTAGTTAAAGAAATGAATTTGTATCCGCTCTCGTCGGGACTTTGGCTGCATATTTCCCTCCATTTTCTTTAAATCTGAGAAAGTTGTGAAGCCACGCCCATTTTCTGAAGAATTGCATTCAGAACATATTTTAGGCTGTAATGATGTCCACGATTCTAACCATTAGTTCACCACACCGTTGACATAGCAACGGACGTTAATAGTTTATCGAATCCCATTGTGACGCAGAGGGGGACACTATTTGGCAGGTCCTAAAAGCTCGGAAATAGTGTCTACTACTTGTATACTTCGTATTTTGGTTAATGTAGTACAACATCTAGGAACTTTTGGCATACTAACTATTTCCAAACTATGACCAATAATCATACTATATACTCAATTCACGTCACAAGTAGTGTGGTTAGTATGGTTAGTGTGGTTAGTGTGGTTAGTGTGGTTAGTGAGGTTAGTGTGGTTAGTGTGGTTAGTATGGTTAGTGAGGTTAGTGTGGTTAGTGTGGCTAGTGTGGTTAGTATTGGAACACAGCTTGTCAACATTTGGCCGGGTGTTTTCCGTTTTTTTTGACCACTAGAGGCTCCCATAGTGTCCTTTTCTTTGTCTGATCCTTTTTTCCTCTTTCCCTTGTTTCCAGTTATTATTTGCACCTGTGCCTCGTTTCCCTTGTATGTATTTAAACCCTTAGTTTTCCTTAGTTCTTTGCTCTGTGTCTGTATGTTAGCACATTGCCTCAGTTAAGCTGTGAATATTTTGTTTGCTCCAGTTTGGACTCGCTTGTGGAACTTGGGTAACGGTTTTGGGTAACGTTTATTTTTTGGATTATTCTTTTGGGACTATTTTTTGCTGTTCCTTCTTTCCTTGTGGATTTACCTTTTGTCTTTGTGGATTACTTTTTGCCTGAAGTACTTTAATTTTTTGTCTTTATTAAAAACACCATCTCTATTACGGCTGTGTCTGCCTCATCTTCTGGGTTCTGCCGACTACCCGTGGCTCAGTTCGTTAGGTGACTGGTTCTCACACCGGAGACTGGAGTTCACGACCGGGTCCTGACAGAAACACAACACCAAGAACATGAACCTGGAGGCAGCCAATACCCAGGAGCTTTTTGCCACGCTGTCCCACCATGAGGGGACTGTCCAATGCCATGAAGCTGCTCTGGTTCAGCAAGAGGCCTTGATGGTTAGACATTCTCAACTTCTGTCAGAAATGCTGTCTTCCATAAGGCAGATATCTGATCGACTTCCTCCGACAGCCGCTCCCGTCTCAGTACCTCAGATTCCAGTGCCCGTAGTAGTTAACCCCCTGGCTGAACCTCGCCTTCCGCCTCCCCAACGGTTCCAGGTGATCCGAGTGCTTGTAAGGGTTTTTTAACCCAGTGTTCTCTCTCCGTCGAGCTACAACCCTCGTCATTTCCCACCGACCGGTCCAAGGTCGAATACATCATCACCCTGCTGTCAGAAAAAGCCCTGGCCTGGGCCACTGCTGTGTGGGATGCCCAGAGTTCCTGCTGTGCCAGTTACTCCGCTTTTACTGAAGAGTTCAAGCGAGTGTTCCAAGATCCCACCAGCGGACCTGATCCAGCCAAACAGCTGCTGACTCTCCGCCAAGGGCGGCGCAGCGTGACGGACTATGCCATTCAGTTCCGCACAGTGGCAGCAGCGAGTGGCTGGAACGACGAGGCGCTCACGGTGTGCTTTCTGAAGGGTCTCTCCGACGCTATCCAAGATGAACTGGCTACGCGGAACCACCGGACAATCTCGAGTCCCTGATCAAGTTGGCCTCGGCGTATAGACCAGCGCCTGAGAGGCGAGAACTCAACCGTAGACCCCGCTCTAGCTCCTATCGGTCCCAGCTCCGAGTCTCCACCTTTATCCCCGCTGGTTCCCCCGGAACCCATGCAGATTGGACGCATCTCCCAGGCTGAAAGAGACCGCCGGATGAGGGAGCGATGCTGTCTATATTGCGGTAAACCGGGCCATTTCCGCTCTGCGTGTCCCGGGCTCCAGGGAAACGCACGGTCCCGTGCAGACCTGGGGGGACTGTAACGGGAAACATAACCTCCTTCCCTCCATCCAACTCCCGTCTGCTCATTCCAGTCACCCTTTCCTGGGATAATCACGAGCTACCCCTTCAAGCTGGGATAATCACGAGCTACCCCTTCAAGCCTTGATAGACTCTGGAGCCGCAGGCAACTTTATGGACGGCATCTGGGCTAAGGAGAATGGCGTTCCCTCTGAACCTCTCACTGACCCCATGAGGGTTACTACGTTGGATGGAAGTCCTCTGGGATCTGGACTTGTCAACCGCGTCACTGCCCCCTTACGACTATCAGTTTCCCAACACCAGGAAGTAATAAACTTTAATCTGATCCCCTGAACTTCCTCTCGTCCTTGGCTACCTCTGGCTGCACAACCATAGCCCTCACATCGACTGGTCCGTGGGCACTGTCAAGCAGTGGGGCCCTACGTGCCAAGCCACTTGCATCTACCCGAGTTCCCCAAGGTCTCCTCCCGAGTCTCTAGAATCCATCGACCTGTCCCGAGTTCCCGAGTGTTACCATGACCTCAAGCCGGTATTCAGCAAACAGAGGGCCACCACACTACCACCCCATAGACCTTACGATTGCCCCATCAACCTGTTTCCAGGCACCTGCCCCCACAGGGGTCAGATCTTTTCCCTATTTCCTCCCGAACGACCTACATTAAGGACGCACTGGCAGCAGGCCTCATTCGTCCGTCCACCTCACCCGCGGGAGCAGGTTTTTCTTTGTGGGAAAAAAGACGGTGGTTTACGTCCATGCATCGACTACCGGGGACTCAATGCCATAACCGTCCGCAACCGCTACACCTTACCCCTTATGGCCACAGCGTTTGAGTTGCTCCAAGAAGCAGCCGTATTCACTAAGCTGGATCTGCGGAACGCATACCATCTGGTGCACATCAGACACGGTGACGAGTGGAAGACCGCTTTCAACATGCCTACTGGTCACTACGAATACCTGGTGATGCCCTTCGGTTTGACCAACGCCCCGGCGGTGTTCCAAGCACTCATAAATGATGTGCTCAGGGATATGCTTAACATCTTCGTGTTCGTTTACCTGGCACAGCTAATATCTCTATATGGTCCTGTTTAGGGAGTCAAAGCAACCATCACGTGTAAACCGTTAGCCTGACGTTATTGAGCGTTGGTACTGTTATGGGACCTCCAGGCGTTGTAAACGGCTTTGACAATACGTTTCACACCGGTAGCACACTTCAGTCATCAGCATGACATCACTGAGACCACCTGCTCTCTGAAGTCTGTCCCACAAAGATGAAGTCATAGCGCTTGACTACAGAACAATTTCAATACGACGTCACAGTGAAAACAGACATTCAAAATAGTCGTTGTTTTTTTTTTAGTTGCTATACCATCACATCAATCAATGACATGCTGTAGTACACATACATCTTTGTGACAGTTATAATGACTGAAACAGGGAGGGATCCTTTCATTAGCGTGTAGTGTACAATATCAATGTTTGCATGTCCAGTTCTCTGTCCTGTGACTTGAAGGTCATGTGTGTTTGTCATTCTGTCTGAAGTTGGACATGACTTTATGCGTTCACAGCCTTGTGTCGTCCACTCCTCTGTATGTTTAGATAGGGGTCATATTGTGTCCCTGTCTGCTGCGCCGTGGTTAGCGGCTAACATTACTCTCTGCCCCCCTTGGCTCTGCTGCCTTCTCTGTGTGCAGGTCAGGTCTGGGCATACAGAGAGACCCTGTCAAATATGCCAGGCATCCCAACCTGGCCTGCCTCTCATAGAGGCCTGTTGTCTCTCTTTCTCAAATAATCACTTTGACTTAATTCCCTCCACAGAATCCTTCCTCTGTGTCCTTCCACATCCTTCCTCTGTGTCCTTTCCACATCCTTCCTCTGTGTCCTTTCCACATCCTTCCACTGTGTCCTTCCACATCCTTCCTCTGTGTCCTTTCCACATCCTTCCTCTGTGTCCTTCCACATCCTTCCACTGTGTCCTTTCCACATCTTTCCACTGTGTCCTTCCACGTCCTTCCAGTGTGCTTCCACATTCTTCCACTGTGTCCTTTCACGTCCTTCCACTGTGTCTCCACGTCCTTCCAGTGTGCTTCCACGTCCTTCCAGTGTGCTTCCACGTCCTTCCAGTGTGCTTCCACGTCCTTCCAGTTTGCTTCCACATTCTTCCACTGTGTCCTTTCACATCCTTCCAGTGTGCTTCCACGTCCTTCCAGTGTGCTTCCACATCCTTCCACTGTGTCCTTTCACATCCTTCCAGTGTGTCTTTTCTCAACAGAAGGAAGGAAAGAGTGAGGGATTATCAGACGTGCATCAACACCAGAGAGAAGCAATTTGAAAGCAGAATGCTACTGTTTTTTTTGTGACTGGCTTGACTGGTGTTGAGTGAACTCTGAACTGAACAGGTTAGACAATGTTGACAGTTTGATTGAGGGCTGTGTGTGTGGGTGTATGTGTGGGTGTGCATGTGTGTGTCTTTGTGTGGGCATGTTGAAAACACTAGAAGCACTGAGGCAGTCATTTAGACTGCATATGAATTGTAAAAATGTTTTTTTTTTTAAAGTCATGCCATCCTCCATCCTTTACACTCCCTAAATAACTATTTTTAACATTGTAGGGGACGTAGAGAAAACAGAGAACACCACCATGTTTGTGAGAGTCTCTTCTTTTAAAAGAGGAATCATATTAGTTTCCCCAAACTGTTCGGATGCTACAGACGCTTTTGTGAGAAGACCGATTTTCAGGATTTCTCCCCGTCTGACAAACACCATTGAGGCTCGGCCACCTTCCATCACTGACGCAGAAATCCGACATCTACAGATGCGGTGGATTAAGACACAGCCCATGAAAACAATTTATATTAAAAGTGTGGAAAAAAGTGTTGACAGTGCTGAATAAAATCTTAAACATAAACTCATTTATAAAAACAGCAGCAGTCTCTCTCTCTCTGGTCATGGTTTTCAAAGTTTAGAGATCTCACACAGTGGAGTCGACTATCAACTTCCCTGTGGGCTCCTGGAAGCTGCAGAGTGCAGACACTGTGATCTGATTGGCCAGCGGTAGGCCTACAGGTGCACGTGATATGCTCTCAGGGGACTGCCAGGTAGGCGGAGTTTGTACCTTCAGACACATGAAATGGTTCAAAATGAGAACACTTCAACTACCAGGGACGCAGGGCAGCTTAATCACGTGGCCCTACCACAAACAACGTGAAACTAATAAAAACTCGGAAAGCCATGGAGATTGACCAGTCGATCTCAATCAACTGGTTGGTGACCGCTGCTCTAGAGACAGGAAGACAGCTCTTCTGTCCCATAGAGTCTCTATAGAGACAGGAAGACAGCTCTTCTGTCCCATAGAGTCTCTATAGAGACAGGAAGACAGCTCTTCTGTCCCATAGAGTCTCTATAGAGACAGGAAGACAACTTTTCTGTCCCGTAGAGTCTCTATAGACAACTCTTCTGTACACATAGAGTCTCTGTAGAGACACCGGAAGACAACTACTCTGTCCCATAGGATCTCTCTCTATAGAAACAGGAAACTGCTGTCACTTTAAATGAAATGGAAATAATTCAGAACCAGGCAACCAGCACTCAGAACCAGCATTGTGTTCAAATCGCTCACCGCACATTCCATGGCATTTCATCGACACCATACGCCTTGAGTTCAGATGGGGAATAATTACACACTTGCATACCTCCTCTGTCCCTTGGGGTGAGGAGCAGGCCTACTGTTTCTCCTCTTTAGGAGCATGTTTCCATGTTCTGTGAAGTGACATCTCATTGTTTCCAGTGGGAGGATGAAGCCCAGGTCTGAGGGATGATGAAGGGCAAAATGTGTTGAAATGAAACATTCCACAGCCCTGACACAGGACCCTTCTAGAGAGACAGTGTTCCAGAGCTCTAGTAGAAACATTCCACAGCCCTAACACAGGACCCTTCTAGAGAGACAGTGTTCTGAGGTCTAGTAGAACTCACTCTACCATGCCAGACCCTCCACAGAGTTCTACTGTGACAAGGATTCTATATGTCTTATCAATGTTAATGAGACAGCCTTATCATGCCATGAATAGGGGCAGAGGAGGTGGGGAAGTTACGTTCCTTAACTTTGATAATACATTCTCTGTGAACATTGATATGTACTGTATCCAACCAAGAGAGGTCCTAACAGTGTAATACCTTTCCATTAACCTCTGTTAAGAATCAGGCATTTTCCCACCAGTGTATACCTGTCAAACATGTTATCCATACACAGGGCAACATCCCCAATCACTGCCCTGGGGTATTACAACAGGAAAGGGTGTCTCCTACTGGCCCTCCAACACCACTTCCAGCAGCATCTGGTCTCCCATCCAGGGACTGACCAGGACCAACCCTGCTTAGCTTCAGAAGAAAACCAGCAGTGATATGCAGGGTGGTATACTCCCCAGAAGGTGTAGTTTAATACTCTCCCCTGTTCCAGAAGGTGTAGTTTAATACTCTCCCCTGTTCCAGAAGGTGTAGTTTAATTCTTTTCTCTGTGTCAGAATGTGTAGTTTAAAATTCTCCTCTGTGTCAGAAGGTGTAGTTTAATACTCTCCTCTGTGCCAGAAGGTGTAGTTTAATATTCTCCTCTGTGTCAGAAGGTGTAGTTTAATACTCTCCTTTGTGTCAGAAGGTGTAGTTTAATACTCTCCTCTGTGTCAGAAGGTGTAGTTTAATACTCTCCTCTGTGTCAGAAGGTGTAGTTTAATACTCTCCTCTGTGTCAGAAGGTGTAGTTTAATACTCTCCTCTGTGTCAGAAGGTGTAGTTTAATACTCTCCCACTGTGTCAGAAGGTGTAGTTTAATACTCTCCTCTGTGTCAGAAGGTGTAGTTTAATAAAGAAGAAGAAGAAGAAGAAGTTTTATTTATATAGCGCCTTTCCATAGCTCAAGGTCGCTTTACATTGCACATTACAATACATTCAGAACACACACACATACATCGCAGTCACATAGGATACACACTACCCAAAATGCATGTGAAACAGATACAGTGGGGAAAAAAAGTATTTAGTCAGCCACCAATTGTGCAAGTTCTCTCACTTAAAAAGATGAGAGAGGCCTGTAATTTTCATCATAGGTACACTTCAACTATGACAGACAAAATGAGGAAAAAAAATCCAGAAAATCACATTGTAGGATTTTTTATGAATTTATTTGCAAACTCTCCTCTGTGTCAGAAGGTGTAGTTTAATACTCTCCCACTGTGTCAGAAGGTGTAGTTTAATACTCTCATCTGTGTCATAAGCTGTAGTTTAATACTCTCCTCTGTGTCAGAAGGTGTAGTTTAATACTCTCCCACTGTGTCAGAAGGTGTAGTTTAATACTCTCATCTGTGTCATAAGGTGTAGTTTAATACTCTCCTCTGTGTCAGAAGGTGTAGTTTAATACTCTCCTCTGTGTCAGAATGTGTAGTTTAATACTCTCCCACTGTGTCAGAAGGTGTAGTTTAATACTCTCATCTGTGTCATAAGGTGTAGTTTAATTCTCTCCTCTGTGTCAGAAGGTGTAGTTTAATACTCTCCCACTGTGTCAGAAGGTGTAGTTTAATACTCTCCTCTGTTCCAGACGGTGTAGTTTAATACTCTCCTCTTTGTCAGAATGTGTAGTTTAATACTCTCCTCTGTGTCAGAATGTGTAGTTTAATACTCTCCCACTGTGTCAGAAGGTGTAGTTTAATACTCTCCTCTGTTCCAGACAGTGTAGTTTAATACTCTCCTCTGTAACAGATGATCAACAGTACTGAAAGCACCTACCACCGCATTTAATCACGGCCGAGTGTAAACAGTGTAGTTATTCCCTCCGTAAGGCAATCAAATAAGCAAAGCGTCATCTTAGAGACATAGTGGAGTTGCAATTCAAAGGCTCAAATACGATACGTATGTGGCAGGGTCTACAAACAGTCACAAATTACAAAAAGAAAACAAACCCCGTTGCGGACATCGACGTCTTGCTCCCATACAAATGAAACAACTTCTTTGCTCGCTTTGAGGACAATACAGTGCCACTGACACGGCCCGCTACCAAAGCCTGTTGGCTCTCCTTCACCATGGCCAACGTTAACCCTCGCAAGGTTGCCGGCCCAGACGGCATCCCTAGCCGCTTCCTCAGAGCATGCTCAGACCAGCTGGCTGGTGTGTTTACGGACATATTCAATCAATCCCTATCCCAGTCTGCTGTCCCCACATGCTTCAAGATTGCCACCATTGTTCCTGTTCCCAAGAAAGCTAAGGTAACTGAGCTAAATGACCTTCACCCTGTAGCATTCACTTCTGTCATCATGAAGTGCTTTGACAGACTAGTCAAGGATCATATCACCTCCACCCTACCTGTCACCCTAGACCCACTCCAATTCGCTTACTGCCCCAATAGGTCCACAGACCCTGCAATCACCATCGCACAGCACACTGCCCTATCCCACCTGGACAAGAGGAATACCTATGTATGAATGGTGTTTGTTGACTACAGGTCAGCATTTAACACCATAGTACACTCCAAACTCATCATTAAGCTCGAGACCCTGGGTCTCAACCCCGCCCTGTGCAGCTGGGTCCTGAACTTCCTGACGGGCCTCCCCCAGTTGGTGAAGGTAGGAATCAACATCTCCACTCAGCTGATCCTCAACACTGGGGCCCCACAAGGGTGTGTTCTCAGCCCTCTCCTCTACTCCCTGTTCACCCAGGACTGTGTGGCCATGCACGCCTCCAACTCAATCATCTAGTTTGCAGACGACACTACAGTGGTAGGCTTGATTACCAACAACAACGAGATGGCCTACAGGGAGGAGGTTAGGGCCCTCAGAGTGTGGTGTCAGGAAAATAACCTCTCACTCAATGTCAGCAAAACAAAAGAGATGATTGTGGAAACAGCAAAGGGAGCACCCCCCTATCCACATTGACTGGACAGTAGTGGAGAAGGTGGGAAGTTTTAAGTTCCTTGGTGTACACATCACTGAAAAACTGAAATGGTCCACGCACACAGACAGTGTGGTGAAGAAGGCGCCTCTTCCACCTCAGGAGGCTGAAAAAATGTGGCCTGTCACGAAAAACCCTCACTAACTTTTACAGGTGCACAATTGAGAGCATCCTGTCGGGCTGTATCACCGCCTGGTACGGCAACTGCACGGCCCACAACCGCAGGGCTTTCCAGAGGGTGGTGCAGTCTGCCCAACGCTGTTTATATTAGCGGACCAAGACGCAGCGATGCTTCCAGTATACATATTTATTTACTCGACGTAACTGGGAAAATAATAAACAGAACGAACGAAGATCGTAACATAGAACATAACATAGAAGAAACACTTAAGCTATGAACAAACAATAACCCACAAAACCCTTCCGAAAACTACAAACATATATATGGTTCCCAATTAGAGGTAACGACAAACAGCTGCCTCTAATTGGGAACCATTTCCCCAACATAGAAATACATAACCTAGAACTCAAAACCCTCCTAAACCAAAAATGAAACTAAACACCAGCCTGCTAACCCAGGCCTGGACGTGACATTACCCCCCCCAAGCGCGGACTCCGACGCCAACAGTCCATGGGGAAGGTCTTCGGGTGGGTCTTTTTGTCCAAGATGGCGGCTCTGGGCTAGAAGCCGTAACAGTTCGTGCTGGACTCACGAAGCGCACAGGGGACCTGGTGCAGGAAGCAGGAGCAGGCTGTGCTGGACTCACGATGCGCACAGGGAACCTGGTGTGGAGAGTAGGAGCAGGCTGTGCTGGACTCGCGATGTGCACAGGGAACCTGGTGCGGGGAGCAGGAACGGGCTGTGCTGGACTCGCGATGCGCACAGGGACTCTGGTGCGGGTAGCAGGAACGGGCCGTGTTGGACTCATGATGCGCACTGGAACTCTGGTGCGGGGAGCAGGAACGGGCCGTGCTGTACTCACGACGCGCACAGGGATCCTGGAGCGTGGTACAGGGACAGTACATGCTGGGCCCACGACGCGCACAGGGATCCTGGAGCGTGGAGCAGGGACAGGACGTGCTGGGCTCTCTATGCGCACAGGGGGCCTGGTGCGCGAAGCCGGAACAGGACGTGCTGGGCTCTCTATGTGCACATGGGGCCTGGTGCGCAGAGCAGGGACAGGACGTGCTGGGCTCTCTATGCGCACATGGGGCCTGGTGCGCGGAGCAGGGACAGGGCGTGCTGGGCTCTCTATGCGCACAGGGGGCCTGGTGCGCGGAGCCGGCACCCTTCTACCCGGCTGTTCACTCACCCTCGCCTCACAGATGGTGGGAGCTGGAATGTCGCGCACCGGGCTGTGGGCGCGAACCGGAGACACCGTACGCAGAGCCGGCGCAGGATATCTCGGTCCAAGAAGGTGCACTGGAGATTTAGCGCACAGAGCCGGCACAACTCTTCCAGGCAGTACACTCACCCTAGCCTGACAGATGAGTGGAGCTGGAATGTCGCGCACCGGCCTATGAATGCGCACTAGAGACACAGTGCGCAATACTGCATAGCACGGCGTCTTACCAGTGCGACGCTCCCTCCAGCGCTCCCTCCAAAGAGCACGAGGAGTTGGCTCAGGAGTCCACCCCTGAACCGGCCAACCTCCCCGCTGCCTCTCGGGCTTCTAGCCAGGCGTGTTCCAGCATATCTCTCCTTATTAACGCTCCGCTCTGCCCTCGCTGCTTCCATCTCCTCCTTGGGGCGACGATGCTCCGCAGTCCTCTTCCAGGGTCCCTTTCCAGCCAGTATCTCCTCCCAGGTCCAGAACTCCCTGTTCTCTCGCTGCTTGGTCCTTTGTTGGTGGGTTATTCTGTCACGATCTTCTGTAGGGACGGACCAAGGCGCAGCGATGCTTCCAGTATACATATTTATTTACTCGACGTAACTGGGAAAATAATAAACAGAACGAACGACGATCGTAACATAGACTATAACATAGAAGAAACACTTAAGCTATGAACAAACAATAACCCACAAAACCCTTCCGAAAACTACAAACATATAGTATATGGTTCCCAATTAGAGGTAACGACAAACAGCTGCCTCTAATTGGGAACCATTTCCCCAACATAGAAATACACAACCTAGAACTCAAAACCCTCCTAAACCAAAAACGAAACTAAACACAAGCCTGCTAACCCAGGTCTGGACGTGACAAACGCATCACCGGGGGCAAACTACCTGCCCTACAGGACACCTACACCACCCGATGTCACAGAAAGGCAAAAAAGATAATCAAAGACAACAACCACCTGAGCCACTACCTGTTCACCCTGCTATCATCCAGAAGGCGAGGTCAGTACAGGTGCATCAGAGCTGGAACAGAGACATTGAAATACAGATTCTATCTCAAGGCCATCAGATTGTTAAACAGCCACCACTAGCACAGAGAGGCGGCTGCCTACCTACAGACTTGATATCATTGGCCACTTTAATAAATGGAACACAAGTCACTTTAATAATGCCACTTGAAGAATGTTTACATATCTCACATTGCTCATCTCATATGTATATACTGTATACTGTATCCTTCACTATCTATTCATTACTCATCTCATATGTATATACTGTATACTGTATCCTTCACTATCTATTCATTACTCATCTCATATGTATATACTGTATACTGTATCCTTCACTATCTATTCATTACTCATCTCATATGTATATACTGTATACTGTATCCTTCACTATCTATTCATTACTCATCTCATATGTATATACTGTATACTGTATCCTTCACTATCTATTCATTACTCATCTCATATGTATATACTGTATCCTTCACTATCTATTCATTACTCATCTCATATGTATATACTGTATACTGTATCCTTCACTATCTATTCATTACTCATCTCATATGTATATACTGTATACTGTATCCTTCACTATCTATTCATTATTCATCTCATATGTATATACTGTATACTGTATCCTTCACTATCTATTCTTTACTCATCTCATATGTATATACTGTATACTGTATCCTTCACTATCTATTCATTACTCATCTCATATGTATATACTGTATACTGTATCCTTCACTATCTATTCATTACTCATCTCATATGTATATACTGTATACTGTATCCTACACTATCTATTCTTTACTATCTATTGCATCTTAGCCGCTCTGTCACTGCTCATCCATATATGTTATACTTATATATTCTCATCCCGTTCCGATACTAGATTGTGTGTAATAGGTTTTGTTGTGGAATTTGTAGATATTAGGTTTTGTTGTGGAATTGTTAGACATTAGCAGTTAGATACTGATGCACTGTCGGATCTAGAATCATATGCATTTCGCTACACTCGCAATAACATCTGTTAACCACGTGTTTGTGACCAATAACCATTTTTTTATTTTTTATTTGGTAGTATCTGTGGACTGACTGGGGATAATCAAGGGTAGTATCTGGGGACTGACTTGGGTAGTAAAGGTGCACTAGTTGACCCACCTGGTTATACTCGGAGGACCAACCCTACATCTGTGCCCAATCAGCACAGGGAACCCCCATTAAAGTACTCTCTTTCCCCCAGGGCCAGGGTCCCAGAGAAATTACCCAATTAGAACATATACTGCTGGGCTGTTGGGACTGGGTTTGTTCATATGAGAAATAGAACCATTAAAACACATAAGGTTGACTATTTATTTGTACCTCTAATGGTCCACTATGGCTCTGGGCACTTGCAAATCATTATCTTTTTCTGATGGAAGAATGCTTCATGGTCCTCATTGCGAGAGGATTACCACATTAGTCCATTGAATGTTGTTGGGGTCACTTTACACCGTTGAACTGAGAGGCACTGAGCAGGGGATCCCCAATCCAGGGAGAAGCAGCCCTGGATGGTAAGCGGGAAGATGAATCTGAAGATGGAGGTGAGGATTCTGGAATGTTGACGTAAAATTCTTACCTCACGGCAGATACATAGAGGGACACTGATCCATGAACAAGTGTGTGTGTGTGTATGGGCGTGTGCATGTGGGAGGTGTGTGTGTGTGTGTGTGTGGGTGGAGGGTTCTCACCTAACGGCCCCTACTGGACTCTGGCCCACACTAAATCAAATCAAATTTGATTTGTCACATACACATGGTTAGCAGATGTTAATGCGAGTGTAGCGAAATGCTTGTGCTTCTAGTGCAGTAGTATCTAACAAGTAATCTAACAATTTCACAACAACTACCTTATACACACAGTGTAAAGGAATGAATACGAGTATGTACATATAAATATATGGATGAGCGATGGCTGACCGGCATAGGCAAGATTCAGTAGATGGTGTAGAGTACAGTGTATACATTTGATATGAGTAATGTCGGATATGTAAACATTATATGCAAAATTGTTTAAAGTGGCTAGAGATTTATGTCAGTATGTTGGCAGAAGCCACTCAATGTTAGTGGTGGCTGTTTAACAGTCTGATGGCCTTGAGATAGAAGCTGTTTTTCAGTCTCTCGGTCCCAGCTTTGATGGACTTTTACTGACCTCGCCTTCTGGATGATAACGGGGTGAACAGGCAGTGGCTCGGGTGGTTGTTGTCCTCAATGATCTTTTTGGCCTTCCTGTGACATCGGGTGGTGTAGGTGTCCTGGAGGGCAGGTAGTTTACCCTCAGTGATGCGTTGTGCAGTCCTCACTACCCTCTGCCCACAACTGTGGGCGGTTGTGGGTGGAGCAGTTGCCGTACCAGGCGGTAATACAGCCCGACAGGATGCTCTTGATTGTGCATCTGTAGAAGTTTGCGAGTGTTTTTGGTGACAAGCCGAATTTCTTCAGCCTCCTGAGGTTGAAGAGGTGCTGTTGCGCCTTCTTCACCACGCTGTCTGTGTGGACCATTTCAGTTTGTCCGTGATGTGTACGCCGAGGAACTTAAAACTTTCCACCTTCTCCACTACTGTCCCGTCGATGTGGATAGGGGGGTGCTCCCTCTGCTGTCCACGATCATCTCCTTAGTTTTGTTGACGTTGAGTGAGAGGTTATTTTCCTGACACCACACTTCTAGGGCCCTCACCTCCTCCCTGTGTGCCGTCTCGTCGTTGTTGGTAATCAAGCCTACCCCTGTAGTGTCGTCAGCAAACTTGATGATTGAGTTGGAGGCGTGCTTGGCCACGCAGTCATGGGTGAACAGGGAGTACAGGAGAGGGCTGAGAACGCACCCTTGTGGGGCCCCAGAGTTGAGGATCAGCGGGCTGGAGGTGTTGTTTCCTACCCTCACCACCTGGGGCCGTCCCGTCAGGAAGTCCAGGACCCAGTTGCACAGGGCTGGGTTGAGACCCAGGGTCTCGAGCTTAATGATGAGTTTGGAGTGTACTATGGTGTTAAATGCTGAGCTGTAGTCGATGAACAGCATTCTTACATAGGTATTCTATGAGCCTTGTTTTCAAATTAGCCTTGTTAAAATCTCCAGCCACAATGAATGCAGCCTCAGGATATGTGGTTTCCAGTTTACATAGAGTCCAATGAATTTCCTTCAGTGCCGTCGATGTGTCAGCTTGAGGGGGGATATATGCGACTGTAATTATAATCGAGGAGAATTATCTTGGTAGATAATGCGGTCGGCATTTGATTGTAAGGAATTCTATGTCAGGTGAACAAAAGGACTTGAGTTCCTGTATGTTATTATGATCACACCACGACTCGTTAATCATAAGACACACACCGCCGCCCTTCTTCTTACCAGATAGATGTTTGTTTCTGTCGGCGCGATGCGTGGAGGAATCAGGTGGCTGTACCGACTCTGATAACTTGTCCTGAGTGAGCCATGTTTCCGTGAAGCAAAGAACGTTGCAGTCTCTGATGTCTCTCTGGAAGGCAATCCTTGCTCTTAGTTCATCTACCTTGTTGTCCAGAGACTGGACATTCGCAAGTAGTATAGTCGGGAGAGGTGCGCGATGTGCCCATCTATGTAGCCCGACCAGAACACCGCCCCGTCTACCCCTTCTCCTCCGCCGCCGTTGTTTTGGGTCGCCGGCTGAGATCCAGTCTATTGTCCTAGTTGGTGGACCAAACAGAGGATCCGCTTCGGGAAAGTCGTATTCCTGGTCGTAATGTTGGTAAGTTGACGTTGCTCTTATATCCAATAATTCCTCCAGGCTGTATGTAATAAAACTTAAGATTTCCCGGGGTAACAATGTAAAAAGTAATCCATAAAAAAACTAAATACTGCATAGCTTCCTGAGAACGTGAAGCGAGGCTGCCATCTCTGTCGGCGCCGGAAGTGTGGTCCACCATTCTCTGTTACTTCTCCTCCTCTATCCACTCTGTTACTTCTCCTCCTCTATCCACTCTGTTACTTCTCCTCCTCTACCCACTCTGTTACATCTCCTCCTCTATCCACTCTGTTACTTCTCCTCCTCTACCCACTCTGTTACTTCTCCTCTTCTACCCAACCTGGTCTCAGAGCATTTCGTATTATTCTGTACGTAAATCCGAGACACTCCATTTAGTATGATATGCTACATTTCATTTGGTATGTATTAGTTTATGGATGTCCATCACCCATTTTGTATGATATGTTACTAATTACAATTAGTATTATATGTTACGAATTTTAGAAATGTACAATATGTTACAAATTTGAAAAATATAGTATACATTACGAAATTTGCAAAACGTGTGATATGTTACGAATTCTATCTAGGTGGCTAGGTAGCTAATGTTCGCTAGGCTAGGGATTAAGGTTAGGGTTGAGTTTAGGAGTTAGGTTAATGGGTTAAGGTTAGGGTTAGGGTTAGCTAACATGCTAAGTAGTTGCAAAAAAGTTGTAAGTATTTGAAAAGTTGCTAATTAGCTACAACTGTCTGTGATGAGATTCGATCTTGCAACTTCTGGGTTTCTAGACGTTCACGTTATACGGCCACCCATCCACCCCTCTCAACCACTCTTCTTCCTTGATCGCCTAAAGTAGTAATCTGTCTTATGTAAACATACCAAATGCAACGCATCATACTAATTTGAGAGTCACGGATTTACATGTACTATGTTATGTCTAGTCTACGAGACCAGGCTGCTGTACCTACTATGTTACTTCTCCTCCTCTTTCAGGATTACACAATGACCTTTCAGTTATTTCTCACTTTCCACTGGTCACTACCCTGCCCTGGCATCCCCACACAAAGACCTGTATCATCAGACAGAGCTACACAAGTCTCACAATAGCTATCCAGGCGTTGTAAGATCTGTCATGCGTCAGCAACACCTGGCTAGAGGAATGTGCCCTATGTGTTGAGGTTACATAGGGAGCTGTATGTAGCAGGGCCTGAGTGATTAATATGCCTGACAGACTGGCTGCCAAAATAAACCTCCTGGCTCCTGTTATGTGGACAAAGCGCAGGCCAAACATGAAACATTCTGCATTTTGGAACCTGACTGCTGATGAGAGTTAAGTGACAATGAGTTAGAGATGAGGGGAGGTCTGGGATGGGCTCTATAATCACATTGGAAGAGATGCGAGGAGGATCTGCGAACGGCTCTATACTCACAGTGGAAGAGATGAGAGGAGGTTTGAGAAGGGCTCTATACTCACAGTGGAAGAGATGAGAGGTCTGGGAAGGGCTCTATACTCACAGTGGAAGAGATGAGAGGAGGTTTGGGAAGGGCTCTATACTCACAGTGGAAGAGATGAGAGGAGGTTTGGGAAGGGCTCTATACTCACAGTGGAAGAGATGAGAGGAGGTTTGGGAAGGGCTCTATACTCACAGTGGAAGAGATGAGAGGAGGTTTGGGAAGGGCTCTAAACTCACAGTGGAAGAGATGAGAGAAGGTTTGGGAAGGGCTCTATACTCACAGTGGAAGAGATGAGAGGAGGTTTGGGAAGGGCTCTATACTCACAGTGGAAGAGATGAGAGGAGGTTTGGGAAGGGCTCTAAACTCACAGTGGAAGCAACACAGTAGCAGAACAATAATTTCAGAGTGTCTGGACTCTTTGGATCATTGGTGAGATTTAGTGAATATTACCATCTGGCCTTGCAGGAGAAAATGGCAATAATGGAGCAACAATAGTAGTAGAGGTCGAGGTATGGTAAATGAGAGGTTGAGTTGAGGTATGGTAGATCAGAGGTTGAGGTATGGTAGATGAGAGGTTGAGTTGAGGTATGGTAGATCAGAGGTTGAGGTATGGTAGATGAGAGGTTGAGGTATGGTAGATGAGAGGTTGAGGTATGGTAGATGAGAGGTTGAGGTATGGTAGATGAGAGGTTGAGTTGAGGTATGGTAAATGAGAGGTTGAGGTATGGTAGATGAGAGGTTGAGGTATGGTAAATGAGAGGTTGAGGTATGGTAGATAAGAGGTTGAGTTGAGGTATGGTAGATCAGAGGTTGAGGTATGGTAGATGAGAGGTTGAGGCATGGTAAATGAGAGGTTGAGGTATGGTAGATGAGAGGTTGAGGTATGGTAGATGAGAGTTGAGGTATGGTAGATCAGAGGTTGAGGTATGGTAGATGAGAGGTTGAGGTATGGTAGATGAGAGGTTGAGGTATGGTAGATGAGAGGTTGAGGTATGGTAGATCAGAGGTTGAGGTATGGTCGATGAGAGGTTTAGGTATGGTAGATCAGAGGTTGAGGTATGGTACGTAGATGAGTGATTGAGTTGAGGTATGGTAGATGAAATCAAAACAAATCAAAAAATGTTTGTCATATGATCTGAATACAACAGTTGTAGACCTTACAGTAAAATGCTTACTTACGAGCCCCAAACCAACAATGCCGATTAAAAAAATATGGATAAGAGTTAGAAATAAAAGTAACAAGTAATTAAAGAGCAGCAGTAAAAAAACAGTAGCGAGACTACTGTATATACAGGGGGGAACCGGTACAGAGTAAATGTGTGGTTGCACCGGTTAGTTGAGGTAATATGTACATGTAGGTAGAGTTATTAAAGTGACTGTGCATAGATGATAACATCAGAGAGTAGCAGCGGTGTAAAAGAGGAGGGGGGAGGGGGGGCAATGCAAATAGTCTGGGTAGCCATTTGATTAGCTGTTCAGGAGTCTTGTGGCTGGGTGGTAGAAGCTGTTTAGAAGCCTCTTGGACCTAGCGTTGGCGCTCCGGTACCACTTGCCGTGCGGTAGCAGAGAGAACAGTCTATGACTAGGGTGGCTGGAGTCTTTGACAATTATTAGGGCCTTCCTCTGACACCAACTGGTAAAGAGGTCCTGGATGGCCTGTATATCAGACCTGTATATCAGACCTGTAAATCAGACCTGTATATCAGACCTGTATATCAGACCTGTTTCTTAGACCTGTTGATCAGACCTGTATATCAGACCTGTAAATCAGACCTGTATATCAGACCTGTATATCAGACCTGTTGATCAGACCTGTATATCAGACCTGTATATCAGACCTGTATATCAGACCTGTTGATCAGACCTGTTGATCAGACCTGTATATCAGACCTGTTTATCAGACCTGTTGATCAGACCTGTTTATCAGACCTGTATATTAGACCTGTATATCAGACCTGTATATCAGACCTGTATATCAGACCTGTTGATCAGACCTGTTTATCAGACCTGTATATTAGACCTGTATATCAGACCTGTATATCAGACCTGTATATCAGACCTGTTGATCAGACCTGTTGATCAGACCTGTATATCAGACCTGTATATCAGACCTGTATATCAGACCTGTTGATCAGACCTGTATATCAGACCTGTATATCAGAACTGTTTATCAGACCTGTTTATCAGACCTGTTTATCAGACCTGTATATCAGAGCTGTATATCAGAGCTGTATATCAGACCTGTATATCAGACCTGTATATCAGACCTGTATATCAGACCTGTTGATCAGACCTGTATATCAGACCTGTATATCAGACCTGTTGATCAGACCTGTTGATCAGACCTGTTGATCAGACCTGTATATCAGACCTGTTTATCAGACCTGTTGATCAGACCTGTTTATCAGACCTGTATATTAGACCTGTATATCAGACCTGTATATCAGACCTGTATATCAGACCTGTTGATCAGACCTGTATATCAGACCTGTATATCAGACCTGTATATCAGACCTGTATATCAGACCTGTTGATCAGACCTGTATATCAGACCTGTATATCAGACCTGTTTTTTTCTTCTTCTCTTGCATTTCGTATGCATTTCACTGTACTGTTTTACACCTGCCGTATTTGACAATAAAACTTGAAAGACAACTTGAACAGAGGTGAAGTTGAGGCAGGGTGGATGAGGGGTTGATTTGAGGCAGGGTGGATGAGAGGTTAAGTTGAGGTAGGGTGGATGAGGGGTTGATTTGAGGCAGGCTGGATGAGAGGTTAAGTTGAGGTAGGGTGGATGAGGGGTTGATTTGAGGCAGGCTGGATGAGAGGTTAAGTTGAGGTAGGGTGGATGAGAGGTTAAGTTGAGGTAGGGTGGATGAGGGGTTGATTTGAGGCAGGCTGGATGAGAGGTTAAGTTGAGGCAGGGTGGATGAGGGGTTGATTTGAGGCAGGCTGGATGAGAGGTTAAGTTGAGGTAGGGTGGATGAGGGGTTGATTTGAGGCAGGCTGGATGAGAGGTTAAGTTGAGGTAGGGTGGATGAGAGGTTAAGTTGAGGTAGGGTGGATGTGGGGTTGATTTGAGGTACTGTGGATAGGGGGTTGATTTGAGGTTCTGTGGATGAGGAGTTGACGTACTGTGGATGAGGGGTTGATTTGAGGTTCTGTGGATGAGGAGTTGACGTACTGTGGATGAGGGGTTTAGTTAGGTACTTTGGATGAGGGGTTGAGTTGAATTGCTGTGGATGAGGGGTTGAGTTGAGATGCTGTGGATGAGGGGTTGATTTGAGGTGCTGTAGATGAGGGTTTGAGTTGAGGTGATGTGGATTAGGGCTTGAGTTAAGTTGTGGTAAGGTGGGTGAAAGGTTGTTTGGGGGGCAGGTCATCAATCACAGAGGGACTGGGGCCAATCAGAAAGCAGGGTAGAACATCAACAGTGCTGGTCTCACACAGGAGGTCTGCTAGGGAGGGGTAAAACAGGCTCCATCTTCCCCTGCCGGTGATATGCAACCCCTGGGACCAGGACTCCTGCTGTGCCCTGCGCTGGAGATAGACATCTCAGCTGGAAGGCTGGGTTGGGGGTGAGGGATATGTTGAGGGGAAGGGGGCTAGAATAAAAGCTTTACAGATGGTATACAGTAAGTTCACTTTAAATGACAAAGATTAGTAAACACAATTATTGGTGTTCTTTGAAAGAGTCAGTTTGGCTAGACTACTTTTGGCATGAACAACCACTCACCCTCCGCACACTCTCTGGAGCACAGGGTTCACTTTTCAGAAGCTTGTAAAAATCCTGTTTAAAAACTGCAGTTATTTGACATCGGCCCTTCTCTCAATTGCACTCGGAGGAACAGGAGGGAAAAGCACATGCTTAGATTCCATCGTAAAATATCCACGATGGAAGATAAACTCTGCAATCCCCTCAACATGAACCCCCGACACCCAGAACTGAAAAAAATGCACAAACAGTCCAACATAATATGTTGGTATTCGGTTGAATGAATAATGAATGGGCTTCAACAATGTGGTACCACATAAGACAAGGATATTTGTTGCAGATGCCATCTTGCTATCCCAGTCATTTACGTTTGGTTGTCCTCTCGCACAAAGTTTATTTTCTCCCGATCACAGAGCAGTGGCTCACATTCCAAAGGTTATAGAAGAGAATTCCCTACGGCCCCATCTATCTCACTGCTCCAGACTGGCTCCAGTCTACTGAAAATACCCCAGTTACCGACCCCAGACCTGTATATCAGACCTGTATATCAGACCTGTATATTATATAACTGCATTCTCGTGTTTCTTATATTTTTTTAATAGTTTTTTCTTCTCTCGCATTTCTCATGTTTTATTTCGTATTTATATTACTACCTTTATTGTGCATTGTTAGGAGAGAGCCCGTCCCAGTTACTGACAAATCTCACTGCTCCAGACTGGCTCCTGCCTACTGAAAATACTATATAGAAGTTGTTATTTAGCCTCCTCATTTCAGAACCAGCCATTGATGCCCTCTGTGAATCCCTATTAAACTTGCTAATTAATTGTGTCCTGTTTAATGGGACAGAGTGACATGTTTATGGGCTTCCTCCATGCTTCACTGACCAGGAAGGGACTGTCGTGGAAGTTCTCATCAAGTGAGAGAGACTTTGTTATTTCTTCAAACAATTATACTTTAATATCGATTAATTATTTATTTTAATTATTTATTTTATTTCACCTTCATTTAACCAGGTAGGCCAGTTGAGAACAAGTTCTCATTTACAACTGCGACCTGGCCAAGATAAAGCAAAGCAGTGCGACACAAACAACACAGAGTTACACATGGGATAAACAAACGTACAGTCAATAACACAATAGAAAAATCTATATACAGTGTGTGCATATGTAGTAAGATTAGGGAGGTAAGGCAATAAATAGGCCATAGTGGCGAAATAATGACAGTTTAGAAATTAAACACTGGAGTGATAGATGTGCAGAAGATGAATGTGCAAGTAATGATACTGGGGTGAAAAGGAGCAAAAAATAAATAACAATATGGGGATGGGTAGTTGGATGGGCTATTTACAAATGAACTATGTGCAGGTGCAATGATCGGTAAGCTGCTCAGACAGCTGATGCTTAAAGTTAGTGAGGGAGATATAAGACTCCAGCTTCTGTGATTTTTGCAATTCGTTCCAGTCATTGGCCAAAATTGAATAAAAGGGTCCAATTAAGAGCCAAAGGATATACTGCTTTCCGGAGAACAGGACCAAATCCCTGTCATTAGCGTGAAGAAAAGGCAGAGATACAGATGGAGAAGGTTGGGGTACCTTGTTAGGATTCGTAGGCGAGTGAGTCAATCACCACTACCATCGGTTCTATTGGCCAACCACTGGAAAACAAACTGGATGATCTACGGACGAGACTATCCTACCAACGAGACATTAAAAACTGTAATATGTTATGTTATACCAAGTCGTGGCTGAACGACGACACGGATAATATAGAGCTGGCTGGGTTTTCCGTGCATCGGCAGGACAGAGCAGCTACGTCTGGTAAGTAGCGGGGTGGGGGTGTGTGTCTATTTGTCAATGACTGCTGGTGCGCGATGTCTAATAATAAATACATCTTGAGGTATTGCTCGCCTGAGGTAGAGTACTTCATGATAAGCTGTAGACCACACTACCTACCAAGAGAGTTCACAAAACTGACGCCGGCACTAATACCGCACTCAACAAGCTATATAAGGCCCTAAGCAAACAAGAAAAAGCAAACAAGAAAACGCTCATCCAGAAGCAGCGCTCCAAGGGGCCGGGGACTTTAATGCAGGCAAACTTAATTCAGTTTTACCTAATTTCTACCACGTCACTTGCACAACCAGAGGAAAAAAACTCTAGGCCACCTTTACTCCACAAACAGAGACGCATACAAAGTTCTCCCTCGCCCTCCATTTGGGAAATCTGACCATAATTCTATCCTCCTGATTCCTGATTACAAGCTAAAACTAAAGCAGGAAGTACCAGTGACTCGGTCAATACGTACATGGTCAGGTGACGTGGATGCTACGCTACAGGACTGTTTTGCTATCACAGACTGAAATATGTTCCGTGATTCATCCAATGGCATTGAGGAGTACACCACCTCAGTCACCGGCTTCATCAATAAGTGCAATGACGACGTTGTCCTCACAGTGACCGTGCGTACATATCCCAACCTGAAGCCATGGATTACAGGCAGCATCCGCACAGAGCTAAAGGCAAATGTTACCGCTTTCAAGGAGCGGTAGCTTATTCTCTTAGGGATAACCGGGGTGCTAGCGCACCGTTCCCGACAGTACCCGGTGAAATGTAAGGCGCCAAATTCAAAATCCAAAAGTTGAATTATTAAACATTCATCAATATACAAGTGTTGCATAGTCATCACAAGCTCTGATTCTTGGCAATATCACAGCGTTGTCAGATTTCAAAAGGCTTTACGGCAAAAGCACAACATTTGATTGTTTGAGGATAGCACCTCACATATTTACCCATTAGCATAAATTCATAACCAGCGCGGGTCTCACAAAACCCATATAAGAGCTAAAATAAATCCCTTACCTTTCGAAGAGCTTCTGCTGAGGGCCTCCCAAGTGTCCAAGGAAGACATCCAATGGTTCTTTTGTTAGAAAAAGTAATTTATTATATCCATAAATCTCCGTTTGGTTGGCGTGTTATGTTCAGAAAATCCACCATCGAGTCACCCGTTGTAGAGTGAAGAGAAAGCGTTGAAATTATACCTATCAACTTTGCCCAAACAAATCAAACATCATTTATAATGCATCCTTAGGTATCCTTTTATGAGTATTAACGATAATATTTTACACGGATGAAAATAAAGTGGAGCGTGCTCACGGTCTCGTGCCCGGGAAAACTTAGACATCCGTGGTCCCTTCAATATTTCTTCTTCTGTATGGTTCTGTTCAGTGATAAAGCCTTCAAACACTGTCCAGAGACTGTTGACATCTAGTGGAAGCCATAGGTACTGCAATCTGGGAGCTATTATACATGGATTTCAATAGAAAGTCTATCAAACAGAGGGCATGTCACACAAAAAAAAAATCTGGAACAGATATTCCTCGGGTTTTCGCCTGCTATATCAGTTCTGTTATACTCACAGACATTATTTAAAAAGTTTTAGAAACTTCCGAGTGTTTCCTATCCAATAGTATTATGAGCATATCCTAGTTTCTGGGCCTGAGCGGCAGGCATTTTACTTTGGGCACGCCGGACTCGCCAAAACCGTCACCTCTGCTGCCGCTCCCTAACTAGATAAGAAATCCCGCTGTGCCCTCAGACCAGTGGTATAAAGTACTTAAGTAAAAATACTTTAAAGTACTACTTAAGTATTTTTTAGGGTATCTGTACTTTACTGTTTATATTTTTGACATTTGCTCCATTACATTCCTAAAGAAAATGTTTTACGTTTCATTTTATACATTTTCCCAGACACCCAAAAGTACTCGTTACATTTTGAATGCTTAAGGGGACAGGAGAATTGGCCAATTCATGAGCGTATCAAGAGAACATCCCTCGTCATCCCTACTGCCTCTGTTCTGGCGGATCACTAAACACAAACGCTTCGCTTGTAAATTATGTCAGTGTTGGAGTGTTCCCCTGGCTATCCGTAAATAACAACAAAAAAACACAACTTTTCAACTACTTACAATTTTTTGGCTACTTAGCATGTTAGATAACCTTTCCCCTAACCCTAACCTTAACCCTTTTAGAAAATCCTTCCCCTAACCTTAACCCTAATCCCTAGCCTAGCAACCTTAGCCAGCAAGCTAACTTTAGTCACAAGCTATAATTTGTAAGATATAATAAGTTTAGCAAATTCGTAACATGTAGTACGTTTGCAAATTCGTAATTCATTGTACGTTTTGCTAATTCGTAACATATACTAAGAATTGTAATTGGTAACATATCATACAAAATGGGTGAACGAGATCCACAAATTATACACATCAACATGAAACATAACGTATCATACTAAACGGAGTGTCTCAGATTTACATACATAATATTACGAAATGCTCTGAGACCAGGTTGCTCAAAACAAATCCATTCAGCCACCTTGCTTTAGTCAGCTCAATTAGCTTCACATTGTCAAAACAGGACAAAATACAGTACAAGAAACACATTCCATCTTTGGTTTAATTTCATCTCCCGGGTACCATTGACACACAAAGTAGATAATAGTTACAAAAGGCATATTATTACATAAAACTAATAATGCATTTACTTTGAGTGACAGTGCATACAATGCCACTGAATACTGTGTAAGGGATAATTTCACCTCCATAAAAGTCGGTATTAATACCAATCGAACTCCTGCATTTTGTATGGATACAAGCACTATCAAACCACCAGAGGGGAAGATAGACAACAACATGACAAACTTTCTAAACAGTTAGAAATGTGAGAAATTTGTTTAGAAAAACTGTATGACAATCCAGTGTAAAATGTACATGAAAAATGTATATTTGGCAGATTTCATTAAAATATACTGCCTGTATATAAAGATTTGTTCATAAGAAATATGAAATGTATCTTGAAAAGCAAAATAGTTAGAAACATTCTGATAATAGAATGTTTCTGTCATTGCAGCAAATCAGTCATTACCAACACCCCCAAAAATAAAACATTGAGGAAGTGTCCAGAGGGAGCATAGTGAGTTTCTCTCTTCCTCTCTCCCCACAGGCTGTAATAGTAAAGTGTCTGGTCAAAACACTCAACAAGTTCCCTCACTGTAAGACCTACCTTCTAGCCCCTTTTTAAAAACCTCAAATGAGAACCAGCCGTGGGTTTCCAGACCTCTGACTCTGTTATAATAAGAATAACACAACGCTAGTCACGACTTTCCTGGCAAAGAACAGACCCTCCTCTGTACAGCTTCTCTTTCCCCCTCGTTCCCTCCTCCGTTCCCTCCTCCATTCCCTCCTCTGTACAGCTTCTCAGAGCTTCTCCTTCTCTTAATAATCCTGTTCTGCTACTTCATTGATTGATGTGAGCTATACCGTGATCAAACTATTCCACAAACCCCGCTCGTCACAAGTCCACATGTGGAAAACAGTCTTTCCTGACATTGTACATTATAAGAAACATTGTGAAGTTACTGTGTCTGTTTAGAGTTTATAGTCCAGGGGTTTTATATTCCCCTTTAGTCAGCGCTGGTCCTCAAAGCACACGTACATACGTGACCCGTGAGTCCGTGCCCAGGTGGTTTTTGGCCAGGCACTTGTAGGTGCCAGAATCTGCTGTGGTGGGTCTCTGGATGATCAGCGTGCCCTGAGGGTGGAGCAGCTCACTGCCCGTAGGCCGCCCTTTCCCCGCCGTGGAGAGCACAGAGCGGTCAGGCAGCTCCCAGGTAATATCTGGCTTTGGGATCCCGATGGCGGCACAGTTGAGCTGTATGGGCGCCGCCGCCATCGCTCTCACGGTGGGAGGGGGTCCCGTGGAGATTCGGGGAGGGTAGGCGATGATGATGACCGGCACTGTGAGAACCGCCTCGCCAGCATCGTTCCGCGCCCGACACACGTAGTTTCCCCGGTCGTGGAGGGTTGTGTCTTTGACCACCAGGGTCCCATTCTCCATCAGCTGGTGGCGTCCATGGACCTGCGGCCTGGCCAGGGTGTGGCCTCCAGGGATGGTCCAGTAGATCCTGGGTCTGGGGCTACCATCAGCCAGGCAGTGGAGGAAAAGAGGGTCACCAGACACACTGCGTATGATCCCTCTGGGCCTGGTGAGGATTAAAGGCTTCTGGCCCACCTCCAGAACTATCAGCTTCTCAATGTAGCCCACCGAGTTCTTAGCGGCACAGCGGTACTTCCCAGCGTCCTCCTTGCTGGGGTTGTAGATGATGAAGGTTCCGTCGTTGCCTAGGTGTTGGCGTGAGCCCCGGTCGGGGCTGCCGGTGAAGCGGGTTCCATTGGGTAGCAGCCAGATGATCTCTGGTGTTGGGTGCCCGTCTGCAGAACAGTTCAGGACCGTGGTCTTCCCCATACGGGTCATTACTCTCTCGTTGAAGGGGTTCTTGAAGATAGGCCTTCGGAGCATGTCAGTGACCTCCAGCTGCACCACCATCACTGCCTCTCCGCCGTCATTCCTCGCCCTGCAGATGAACTCCGCCATGTCCGTTGGACGGACGTTCCGGAACTCCAGCGTTCCGTTGTGATGGACGTTGATCCTGCTGCCGAAATACGGAGCGTTCAGGAAGATGTTATCCGGCATGATCCAGGTGACCTTAGGCAGCGGGTCTCCAGCGGCCTTGCAGTCTATGAACTTCCTGGAGTATTTGGTGGCCGTGTCTTTCACCACGGTCCTGTTCTGGGAGTAGCCGTTGATCACCGGAGGGTTGCCATCGATATCCATCTTGTAAACTTTGCTGTCGTCCCCGGCAGTGTTGCGAGCCATGCACACGTACTCCCCAGCATCCACCAGCTTAACGTCCTGGATGTCCAGGGAGCCGTTGACGTGCATCAGATAGCGCTCGTTGGAGGCTGCGATCATGTCGTTAGTAGGGAGCATCCACAGGATTTTGGGCTTGGGCTCGCCCGTGGCTTCGCAGTCAAAGCGGATTTTGCCTCCAGGCTTCACCTGGGCGTAGGTCCGGCTGGGCGTACGTATCCGTGGCGCTGCCGTCACCACGGTGATGTGGACGTGCATCTCGTCCTTGCCCAGCTGGTTCTCGGCATAGCACGTGTAGTCTCCCTCCTCAGCCATGCCCACCTGTATAGACACAACACCAGCAGTTCAGAGTCAGAGGACTACATCTAGCCAAATTGAGTTAACCAATGAATACTGCCCATTATTTCTATAGAGTAGCAGGCCAATGTAAGATTACACACCTGATTAAGATAGAGCGTGCCATTTTCAAACAGGATGTATCGCCGTGCGCGTCCCCCTCCACTGCTGCTGTCAGACTGCAGGGCGCTGTTGACCACGGTGCCATCCGGCAGGCCCCAGGAGATCTCTGGCTCCGGGGTTCCAGATGCCTTACAGTCCACCTTCAGGTCGTTGCCGTAGGGGACCTGCTTCTTGCCGTACATCTTGGGCTCGATCTTGGCTGGCTTCATGGACACAGTCACCTTCATGAGCTGGAGGTCGTCTCCCACCTTGCTGCGTGCCACACACAGGTAGTCCCCAGCGTCCTTGTCACTCACAGAGTCCATGACCAGGGTGCCGTTGTCCAGGACCTGGATCCGGTTTCCCATCCTGGATAAAGAGATTTAAAAAAAGAGCTATTGTCATCATTTGAAGATAGCAACACATAACCCGGTAAAGCAGTGGAAAGAAACAAGCCAATTTTCTCAGATATAATATTGTTTTGATTTTCAATGCTTTAACATTTTTTCAAAGATTACCTTTCTTATGATTGATTTTACAATAACATGTTCCATGTTAAAATATTATGCAGATGTACAATAGGCCATGTAAGGTTTAGACTACTGGGGAATATTTTCTGTTTTAATTGGAACATTCTGCAGCTTCAGCAGCAGCAGTCTTGTCATCACATGAACAGCGTCTAATGACTTCTCCTCCTGCTTGGTACTTCCATCCATCTCCATAAAAAAAAAGATACGTTGAATGGTGTGCCTGCTACACCCCACAGACTGTCCACTAGGTAGGGCCCGTGCTCATGGACTGACCCACAGAGACAGGGTGAGGGAGGAACAGAGAGATGCCATTCTTACAGGGCAATGAAGGCTTACAGCAGATCAGCATATGTGTATTTCACCTGGGTCTGTCTTCTATCAAGGCCGTTGGCAATGACTCACAATAATGGTTTGTTCCGAATCCTACTACAGTTGCAGACAATAATAAAACACTAATAGAAAACTCATTAGGGTTGCCAAGCCAGCCACCATAACAGTTTACATCAGACAAGAAACACAGGGAGGGGGAAAGTGTCATTATTTACAAAATGCAGGTAATGAAATAAGTGGGAAATAATGATTCAATGAACTGACCAGTGAATCAAACCATTTAGCTAATGACATAGGGGGGGAATAACGATTCAATGAACTGACCAGTGAATCAAACCATTCCGCTAATGAAATAGGGGGGAATAACGATTCAATGAACTGACCAGTGAATCAAACCATTTAGCTAATGAAATAAGGGGGGAATAACGATTCAATGAACTATTAGACCATGCCTTTTTCTACCGTTACATTCACAAAAGAAGCGTTGTGGTTTTTTTGGGGGGGCCAATGTTCTACATAAGTCTCTGTCCCGAAATATGTACAAGCTCTATTTTCAGTGGTTGCATGCAGAGAGGATACATGGCAGAATGTCAACTACATTATTAGGAGCAAAATAAAGTCCTCCACCAGTATGCCAATGTTCTTCTGGTTCTCTCAAGTTCCTCTTTAAAGAACTCTGACTGGGTCCTTGCTCAAATAAAATAAAACTTGTTCATGTTCATATCCAGTCTAAATGCCGTCGTCTTCGCCTGTTATTTTGACAAATACCCCCTGAGTTATTCTGGTCTCAGGTTTTCCCCAGCTAAGAACCAATGCTAATGGAGAAAAGAGACTGAGAGGCTGAATAAGGTCATTCCTACTGGGTCATATTCATTGGGTTTAACAGCATGCTAAGGCTTGTCATGAGATGATATGTTATGGGTTCATTGGAAGACTATAATGTACCTTTTGTCCTTGGAGAGATTCCAGCTCATTAATTAACATGCAGCTGTAGATCAGATGTTTTGTTCATGCTAATGATCATTAGCGGTGTCGTCTGAATATCAATACAAAGGAAACTTTTTCCTGGATAGGTCCAAACATGTAAGCCCACTTGTGTGTGTGTTGAAATGTTGGTACTGAAACAAATAAAAAAATTGCCTGTATAAATTGAAATATTATTGTCACCACAATATCAGTCTTAGAGGACATGAGCACTGGCACGCTATTCTTTTGAAAACAAAGTCCATTGTTAATTATAAACACACTCAGACAAAGCAAGCCAAACATCCTTTCCTTCCAACTGATACTTAGATTTTCAGATCTAAAGGACTTCAAATGCAGCTCCAGTTTCTTCTAGATTCCATTAATCATGATAATACCCTTTCCATTGAGCTATCAGATCGGTTATACCTTAAATCCACACGCTCAAGGAGCTCAAGCATCTTATTTACCTTCTCTCCTGATGTTAAACACATGGGGATCGACTAATCTGATTATTATAAAAACATTAAACACCATTATTCCGTACCTTAGGGATAGCACCCTGAGGGTCAATGCAGGAAGCTGAAAATGAGGTGAAAATGGAGACCCTAAACCAGAAGTTTAAAATGAAAACAGAGATACTATACAGTACAGTATAACAGAGCATTCTTTACATGATGTGTTCAGTCTGTCTTTATTTTCTCTGTTTTCTATCCACGTTTCTGTACATTTTCAAACTCCAGGGTTTTAGGTGCTCAGTGCATGGATGGACTAACTCAACCTTATACTGGAGAGGCACGATACCTCTCGATGGAGATCCCCAGACTAAGCTCTCTGCACTGGAAACACAAGTAAATCGTTTTGGGGAGAAGTTACAATAATATCTCTTTTGGTGTTTTTAAGCAGCTGTGTTGTAGCACAGAGAACCTGGATACCTTTCAGTGTGTGTGCCAGTTTATCTGCTGGCGTGTGATTGCCCCTATATGTCTCTGAATAGTCTGTGTGCGTAATACAGACTAAGTAATCATTACCTGTGCCACTGGTCCACCACAGCTTTGGACGGTAGTCTCCAGATGATCCTGGGTTTGGGGTCCCCGGTGGCTGAACAGTTCAGTCTCAGCTGGTCCCCATACGCCAGCTCCGTCCTGCGGTGTGATGCCTCCACGATCTCAGGAGCCATCTCCCTCTTCTCCACCGTCAGCGTCACCACCCTGCGCTCCGACCCTGTAGAGCTGGTGACGATGCACTCGTACTTCCCACTGTCCGTGGCGGCCGTATCGGTCAGGTGGAGCGTCCCGTTAGCGAACACAGACACCCTGGGGTCCACAGAGGGCTTCATGGGCCGCACCGTCGTTCCATCATAGAGGACCCAGTGCACGGTGGGCTGGGGGCTGCCCTGAGCGGTACAGGGTAACCACAGGCTCTGACCCACACCAGCCTGGACCTGCTGTCGTTTGGCCTCCAGGATGCCAGGGGGTGCTGCCACCACCTGCAGTCTGACAGTGGCAGTGTCGGCTCCTGCTGGGTTACTGGCGATGCACTTGTAGTGGCCCCGGTCATATACAGACACCTGATTGATGAGCAGAGTGCCCTCTGGGGTCACTGACACTCTGGGGCCTGAGTAGTGGCCCCTGACTTGGGTGAGGTTGGCCAGGATCCAAGAGACCAGAGGGGTGGGGCGACCCTCCGCCTTGCACTTCATCTCCACTGTCTTCCCTGAGTGGGACTTGATCTCCCGTACCTTGGGCTCCAGGATGCGTGAGGGGTAGGCCACCACGGACAGGGTGACCAGGAGCTTGTCCGACCCCTGCTCGTTCTCAGCCAGGCAGAGGTACTGACCACGGTCTTTGATGTTTGCGTTCTGGATGGATAGAGTGCCGTTCTGGAACACCTCAAACTTGCCCATCTTGCCGTTGATGGTCATTGTGCTTCCTGAAAGAGAGCGAGAGAGGGAGGAAGAGGGACAATGGTATAGGGAGGAAGAGAGATGGAAAAAAAGAGATGGAGAGAGAGATATGGAGGGAGCGAGAGAGAATATATAAATGAACATACAGTATAGCTTCATTCCAAAGTAGTTTTATAACATGCTTAATATCTATACCCTGTTATTTTTCATACCAGTGCTTGAAGAGAAGCGTTTCCAGCTGATGGTGGGTTCAGGGCTGCCCTCGGCCTCACAGGGCAGGAAGGCGTCTGAGTTGGACAGGACAGTGAAGCTGGCAGCGTTGCCTCCCACAATCCTGGGCTTGGTGGGCATGTCCTTGGTGGACCTCTCAAAGCCCACAATGTTAGCCGTTGTCGTATCATAGCTGGTGATGTGGGTATAGGCGTTGGAGATGGCATTGTCTATGTCCTTGCTGCTGTAGGGGGCTTTGGCGTGCCCCTGCTCTGCTTCCAGAACAGTCAGTGTGTCAAAGGTCAGGGTCTTGTCTGGGCCTCTGCTGGCCCTGTTACTGGACACCTTGGGCCTAGTTCTCCTGATCATGGGTCTCTGTGTGATTTGGTAACGGCTGTCTCTCCCTGACGGGAGCCTGATGTTAGTGTTCACTCTGATGGGGTCGGTGTTAGTCTGGATGCGGGCTGATGATGTAGTGTAAGGCCTTGAGGTGGTGGTTGGATAAGGTGTGGTAGAGGTCATTCTGGGCCTGGTGGTGGAAGTGTAGGCTCGTGGACGGTTAGTGGAGGACTTCATTTCATCTGTCCAGTTCTCATTATTGTATGAGTCGGAGTCTGTGGTGGTTTTCCCCTTAGAGGTCATGTCAGTCGACACAGTCACTGCAGACCTATCTGATTCTCTGGACGGTGTGTACAGGGGCTTGGAGACGGAGACGGTCCGTGTGGGATATGTGGTGGTCTCCATGGTGGTTTCCATAGTGGTTTCTGTGGGATATGTGGTGGTCTCCATCTCCATGGTGGTCTCCATGGTGGTCTCCGTGGTGGTCTCCATCTCCATGGTGGTCTCCATGGTGGTCTCCATCTCCGTGGTGGTCTCCATGGTGGTCTCCATCTCCATGGTGGTCTCCGTGGTGGTCTCCGTGGTGGTCTCCATCTCCATGGTGGTCTCCATGGTGGTCTCCGTGGTGGTCTCCATCTCCATGGTGGTCTCCATGGTGGTCTCCGTGGTGGTCTCCATGGTGGTTGAAGGCTCTGTTGATTCTATGGTGGTGCTGGGGGATTCCGTAGTTGTTATGTTTTTTTTAAAAGGCCTCCTGCCCCTGAAAGGCCTCCTGCCCCTGAAAGGCCTCCTGCCCCCTGACCCTCCATTTGGTCTCCGGTTTCCCCCAAATCTACGGGAGAGGTACCCCCCTGACCCTCCATTTGGTCTCCGATTTCCCCCAAATCTATGGGATAGGTACCCCGCTGACCCTCTGGATTCAGACCCAGAGGACGAGGCCTCATCTGTGTCTTCTCTTGGGGCAGGTGGGGAGGCGATGGTCTGGGTGTCTGGGGAAGACTCTGTGGTGGGGGAGGACCAGTAGTCATAGGCTGGGGTTGTAGTTCCACGGCTAGTGCCAGGCTGGGCTGTGGTCGAGGCCTCAGAGTCAGGCGATGAATCTCCATAGTCATCGTCTGATGAGCTCTCTGGGGTCTCTCTGTGTTTACCTGCTCTAGACGGTGGCTCGGTAACAGGTTCAGCCAGAGACTGCTGGATGGGCAGTGCGGTTGTGGTTGTAGTTGTGGTGGTGGTTGGTTGGACTGTTGTTGAGCAATCTGTGGTGGTTGAGGGCCTGCCTGGTTTACGTAGTCTATTGACTATTTCCCTCTGCCTGTCCCTGTTCCCAAACAGCTTGCCCCAGATGATCTTACCACGGACGATCTTGGAGGCAGTTGTGGTTGTGATGGTGGAGGTTATTGGTTCATCTGTTGTGCTCGGCATAGGGTCGTGTGTTGGGTCAGACTCTGGGGCATTAGTGGAGGTCATGTAGCTGCTGGATACCTCACCTCTGAACTGAGAGTGAGAGGAGGTGGGCTGGGTGGTGGTGGTGGGGGCTTCTGTTGAGTATGTGGTGGTGGGAGTGTCCAGTGCTGTAGAGGTGGGTCTCTCTGTTCTTCCAAGAGAGGAGCTAGGGACATTGGGCGTTTTAGGCGATGTAGTTGGTGTGACTACCCGCAGACCACCTGTCTTCTTCTCATCTTCATCACAGTCACAGTCTGAAAAAGCAACAACAATAACAATCATAATCATCATCATGGCTATCATCATCATCATCATCATCATCATCACCTTCATCATCATCATGGCTATCATCATCATCACCTTCATCATCATCACCATGGCTATCAGCATCATCATCATCATCATCATGGCTATCATCACCATCACCATGGCTATCACCATCATGGCCAGCATCATCATCATCATTATCATGGCTATCATCTTCTTCATCATCATCATCATCATCCTCATCAACATGGCTATCATCATCACCATCATCATGGCTATCATCATCATCATCATCATCATCATCATGGCCATCATCATCATCATCATGGCTATCATCATCATCATGGCTATCATCATCATCACCATCATTATCATGGCTATCATCATCATGGCTATCATCTTCTTCATCATTATCATCATCATCATCATCATGGCTATCATCATCATCACCATGGCTATCATCATCACCATCATCATGGCTATCATCATCATCATCATCATCATGGCTATCATCATCATCATCATCATCATCATCATCATGGCTATCATCATCATCATGGCCATCATCATCATCATCATCATCATCATCATCATCATCATCATCATCACCATGGCTATCATCATCATCATCATTATCATGGCTATCATCATCACCATGGCTATCATCATCATCACCATCATCATAGCTATCATCATCATCATCATCATCATCATCATGGCTATCACCATCATGGCCAGCATCATCCTCATCATTATCATGGCTATCATCATCATGGCTATCATCTTCTTCATCATCATCATCATCATCATCATCATGGCTATCATCATCATCATCATCATCATCATGGCTATCATCATCATCACCATGGCTATCATCATCATCATCATCATGGCTATCATCATCATTATCATCACCATGGCTATCATCATCATCATCGCCATGGCTATCATCATCATCATCATGGCTATCATCATCATCACCATGGCTATCATCATCATCATCATCATGGCTATCATCATCATCACCATCATCATCACGGCTATCATCATCATCATCATCATCATGGCTATCAGCATCATCACCATAGCTATCATCATCATCATCATCATGGCTATCATCATCACCATGGCTATCATCATCATCATCATCATCTTCATCATCTTCATGGCTATCATCATCGTCATGGCTATCATCACCACCATCATCATCATCATCATGGCTATCGTCGTCATCATCATCATCATCTTCATCATCATCATCATCATGGCTATCATCATCATCATCACCATGGCTATCATCGTCATCATCACCATGGCTATCATCATCATCATCATCATCATCATCATCATCACCTTGGCTATCATCATCATCATCACCATGGCTATCATCATCATCATGGCTATCATCATCATCATCATCATCATCATCTTCATCATTATCATGGCTATCATCATCACCTTCCTCATGGCACAAGTCTCTCACCAACAAAGATAATGTCAACATCAAAGACAAGAAACTACATATCATATTTCAACAACATGACATAACTTACCTGTGGTCAGCTCCATAGTGTAAGGTGCTGTGCTGTTGCCTTGCTTCTTCAGCGTGGTGGGCTGTTTGAGTTTGTTCAGGATGGACTGGATGTCTGTGATCCGGTTGGGCTTGATGAACCTCCTCCTGCCAGGATAGTTCCTCCTCCGGACCCCTCCTCCTCCTCCTCCTCCTCCTCCTCCTCTGCCCTTCTTAGGAGGGATGATATGGATCTGCTGGCGGGAGATGATGGTGGAGCCTGCAGGCAGACGGGGGGACTTGATCCTCTGGGTGGTGTGGAAGGTGATCTCATTCTGCTCTCTCTCTGTGGTGGTGACTGCAGTGAAGGTGGTCTGGCTGTCTGGGTCAGTGGCTGTGTGGATCTCAGGCTCTCTGTGGGGTGATCTGGGACTGTCCATCATGGGGTTGACATTGGGGTCGGTGAGGAGCGATACCGCCGCCCTGGTGGAGGTATCTGGTTCTGCAGGTGCTTCTCTGGAGAACAGGATCTGGGTCTCGTCTGTGGTGTTGGTCACGGTGAGGAGGAGCGTGACGGGTTGCCTCAGAGGTACTGTTGTGTTCCTCTCCAAAGAGTACGACTCACCACTAGTCCCACTAATTCTGGGGCTGTATTGAAAGACGGCCTCACCCAGAGTTTCATTGATACTCCCTGTGCTGTGGCTGCTGTGGGTGAATGTGGACTCGATGGGTTTGGCGTCTGACCGGGTGTATGACTCTGTCGTCACTGTTGTCACTCTGTCAGTATTTTCTGTTGTTACAGTGAAACTAGTCCGACTGTCATCTGGGATCTCCATGGTTGTCATGACACTGGTTTCACTGTTGTCGGTGGTTGCCATGACATTATTCTTATTGTTTAAATTATCCATGCTTGCTGATACACCCATCAAACTTTCATCTGGAGTATATGTGGTTGGCATGACGCTGGTTGGTAAAACAATGAGTCCGTCTTCATGAGACAGACCATCCCCAGATCCAGCATCCCCGTCCCCAGACATGTCAGGCTTTGAATCTCCTTTTTCTTTCGCACTCTTTGTCTTTGCTGTTGAACCACCTTGGGCCTTCTTCATGAACTCTGCAAATCTCTGGAGGTCTACTTTCCTGGAGGCTTGATCAAAGACCCTCCTGTTACTCCATATGCGCCTGCTGCTGGCTGGGCTCCTCCTTCTCCCCCAAGAGCCCCCTGATCCTCTGCCCTGAGAGGAGGACCTGAGTCCGGGGTAGGGCCTGTCTGATGTGATGGTCCTGGACTCCTGGATGGTTCTGTCAGAGGGGCTGGAGGAAGGGACCTCACTGTGGGAATCCTCCCTCTCCTCTATGCCCCCGTCAACCTCAACCCCAGCCTCCACCCCTGACCCCTCTCTATCCACCACTGTCACCTTCCTGGACCCCTCCCCAGTGACAGTCACTTGGGACGTCAGCAGGTCCACCCCCAGGTAGTTAGCATTGAGACACCTGTAAAATCCCCGGTCTCTGGAGGTCAGATCTTTTATTCCTAGAGTCCCATTCCTATAGAGTTTCCTGTTGCCATAGGATTTATCCAGCACTGTGTGGTCAGGTAGAATCCACTGGACCGAGGCCTCAGGGTTGCCTGCAGACCCACAGTCTAGTACCAGGCTCTGGCCCAGAGGTCGTGAGAGCTTGACCCCGTTGACCTCCACCTCCTCCACATCGGGAGACAGTACAGTGACCCGGAAGCTGAGCACGTCTGCGTCCAGGTAATTAGTGGCGATGCAGCGGTAGAGCCCATTGTCTGAGGTGTCTGTTCCTCTCAGGGTCAGCCTGCCATCAGCGGTGATCACTATCCTGCGGTCTTCGCTGGAGTAGGGTGCCCGCACCTTACTGCCATCCGATAAGATCCACTCTACAGAGGGTTTTGGTTCCCCAAAGGTCTTGCAGTTGAGCTCCACCACCCCACCTTAAAATCACAACAACAATTACATCAATAAAAATATTTTTATGCACATTGCTATATTGTAGCTCTGAAAGTATGTTACAGTACATACATTATATGGACACATTTCTACCCATCCACGACACATTGTGTACTGTAGGACCCCACCTATGAGGACAGAGTGCTCAGTCTGGGTCTGGTTGTCTCGTTTGATGATGGTCCAGCTGTAACGGTCCCTCCTCTGCGACACCTTGTTCTCCACACGCAGGTTAACCACTGACCTGTACTTAATGTGCAAGGTGGAGAATGTGGTTGTGGTGCGGTCCAGCTGAAAGTTGACCTCTCCCTGCATCAACCATGCGGGTGAAGCCTTAATCTCAGCCTCAATGTCTGTGTGGATTTCATCATGTCCCTCCTTTGGTCTGATCTGGCTGTACTTGTAGATCATGTCTGGGGTTCTGGAGAGCATCAACCCTCTCTCTAGCCTCATGGGAACGTCACTGTACGTAGCCAGGATGCGCCAGAGCTGTTGGATGTGTTCATAGTCGATATTACAGACCAGCCATGTAGAGATGGTGGTGGAGAGCATGGTCACGTTCTTTTCCCCCTCCTCCACTTGGGTTAGAGTCAGGTTCTCCATGGTTGACGGTCTCTGCACTGTGCAGGTAAGGCTAGCGTCATTGTAGAACTGAGCTGTCAGGTTCATCTGCAGAGATCCAATGGGGGCTATGAAGTCCCGGGGGGAGACGGGGGTGTAATCCCCCTCATCCAGGCTGATGTTCCTCTGCTTCAGATGGGGATGGATCCAGGGCTTGGTACAGGTGAAGGAGTCACGGGCAAGCTGGGTGAGGCTCTTGCCTCTAGAGGGAGCGGGGGTTTCACAGACGGGGCAGGCCTGACCTCTGGCATACTTCCTGTCTCGCTTGCATTTCAGCACAGCTGAAAAACAAGTTAATTATTGAATTTATATTCACATTTTTATGTCATCATTTAATAGGGGTTGGTTCCCTAATTTCCATGTTTTCACGCTCCTTCAAAATGTTGTTTATGATACTGCTCTAAATCACAGTTGGTATTAAGAAATAATCAATGTGTATCTGGAGATATATTTACATTTGCTTATGTCATTATTTGATAAAACAGTAGAGCCTTTGTTCCCACCTTTTCGTATTTTTTTAAGTGTTTTTTTAACAATCTGTCCCCAGTATAGATTTATCTGTCTTCTTTGGACAAGCATGCTTTTCCTGTTGGAGGTTGTCCCACGCAGCATCACTTTACTGAATAAATAAACATTTCACTCTGTTTCATGGTATAAATTCATGCATTTAGAGATTCCACCAGATGTACGCTGGTCTTCCCTGGTTTATTCCAACTTATGATCCATTTTATGTACTGTAACTGCCAACAGAACTGGGGCCTACTCAGTTTAGTGAAACATTCAGAATATTGCAGACAGAAATGTACTGTGTCTTTACCTGAATTTCTCTCCGCCCACTCCGGGAACCAAGCCATGCGACAGTCGCAGGACCAGGGGTTGCCGTGGAGATAGACGTTCTCCAGCTGAGAGCAGCCGGTGAAGACGTCTTTGGGGAGGCTGGCGAGGAGGTTGTCAGACAGGTGGATGTTCCTGACAGAGGACACCTTGAACACCTGGCTGTGCCTCAGCGTGACGAAGGTATCCGGGTGGAGCTGCTGGAGCAGGTTGCCCTCCAGGTGGACCAGCTGTAACATGGTGAGACCGTAGAAGGCCTCCGGGTTGATGAACTCGATGCGGTTGTGGTCCATGTGGAGTCGCACCAGGCCCTCCAGGCCTTGGAAGATGTCCTTGTTGATCTCCTTCACTCTGTTGTAGCTCATCTTCAGGACCTGAAGGCATTTAAAAAAAATAAAAAACACACAAGTTGTAGTCGCATAGAGGCCCCTGGAGCGCTGGAGAAAGAGTGTGCCACTGCTAACTTGTTTGAAGCACTTCAATAGAAAATCAGTGTCATAAAAGCATCAGAGGTGGTGTGAGGCTATTCTGTCTGGGAGTACTTCTAAAAGTCAGCTGTTGTGAAAGGCTTGAAATTAGAGTAAATTAAAGTTGTTATAAGGACTGACGTCGGAGATGAGAAGCATGTACGGGGGAGTCAAACATTTAATCCGGAACAGACAGGGAACAAGACAGTAACAGCGTCAGCACACCGGCATACAAGGACATATGAACATTACTGCAGAAGCAGGGAACAGAGCGGGGAACCAGACAGATATAGGGGAGGTAATGACAGAGGTGACTGAGTCCAGGTGAGCCCAATAATCGCTGATGCACGTGACGGGAGAAAGGCAGGTGTGTGTAATGATGATGGCAGGAGTGCTGGGAGCATGGCGCCCTCGGCGCCGAGGGAGGCGGGAGCAGGCGTGTTAGTTGTAAAGTGATGCAGTCCAAATCCCCCTAACCCTCAGGGCCTACAAATGTTTCTGGAATAAAATATTAACACCACAGACAAAGACTAGTGAAATCTTTTCCAAGATAAATTACACTTTGCGTTGCTGTTTGAAAGATGTTACTGTAAGGAAGAACTTCTGTTTATTAATGTCTTAGCATGCTTGGTTCTGTGGCTCCACTAGATTGGGAAAAGCCTGCTCATAATTTTGTGTTTGGTTGATGGTGGTGTAAAACGCTGTCTCAGGCACCGCTCCAGAATCTCCCATAGGTGTTCAGTTGGGTTGAGATCTGGTGACTGAGACGGCCATGTCATTTGGTTTACATCGTTTTCATGCTCATCAAACCATCCAGTGACCACCTCCTCCCAACTGCCCACTGCACTGAGGATAGGAAATACTGTCACCACCGATAAACCCACAATAATTGAGAATTTCAATAAGCATTTTTCTATGGCTGGCCATGCTTTCCACCTGGCTACCCCTACCCCGGTCAACAGCCCTGCACCCCCCTCAGCAACTCGCCAAAGCCTCCCCCACTTCTCCTTCTCCCAAATCCAGTCAGCTGATGTTCTAAAAGAGCTGCGAAATCTGGACCCTTACAAATCAGCCGGGCTAGACAATCTGGACCCTTTCTTTTAAAATTATCTGCCGAAATTGTTGCAACCCCTATTACTAGCCTGTTTAACCTCTCTTTCGTGACGTCTGAGATTCCCAAAGACTGGAAAGCAGCTGCGGTCATCCCCTCTTCAAAGGGGAGACACTCTTGACCCAAACTGTTATAGGCCTATATCCATCCTTCCCTGCCTTTCTAAGGTCTTTGAAAGCCAAGTTAACAAACAAATTACCGACCATTTGAATCCCACCGTACCTTCTCCGCTATGCAATCTGGTTTCAGGGCTGGTCATGGGTGCACCTCAGCCACGCTCAAGGTCCTAAATGACATCATAACCGCCATCGACAAGAGACATTATTGTGCAGCTGTTTTCATTGATCTGGCCAAGGCTTTGACTCTGTCAATCACCGCATCCTTATCGGCAGACTCAACAGCCTTGGTTTCTCAAATGACTGCCTCGCATGGTTCACCAATTACTTCTCCGACAGAGTTCAGTGTGTCAAATCAGAGGGCCTGTTGTCCGGGCCTCTGGCAGTCTCCATGGGGGTGCCACAGGGTTCAATTCTTGGGCCTACTCTTTTCTCTGTATACATCAATGATGTCGCTCTTGCTGCAGGTGAGTCTCTGATTCACCTCTATGCAGACGACACCATTCTGTATACTTCTGGCCCCTCTTTGGACACTGTGTTAACTACCCTCCAGACGAGCTTCAATGCCATACAACTCTCCTTCCGTGGCCTACAACTGCTCTTAAACGCAAGTAAAACTAAATGCATGCTCTTCAACCGATCGCTACCCGCACCTGTCCCCGTCCAGCATCACTACTCTGGACGGTTCTGTCTTAGATTACGTGGAAAACTACAAATACCTAGGTGTCTGGTTAGACTGTAAACTCTCTTTCCAGACTCACATCAAACATCTCCAATCTAAAATTAAATCTAGAATTGGCTTCCTATTTCGCAACAAAGCTTCCTTCACTCATGCTGCCAAACATACCCTCGTAAAACTGACCATCCTACCGATCCTCGACTTCGGTGATGTAATTTACAAAATAGCCTCAATACTCTACTCAACAAACTGGATGCAGTCTATCACAGTGCCATCCGTTTTGTTACCAAAGCCCCATATACCACCCACCACTGCGACCTGTACACTCTCGTAGGCTGGCCTTCACTTTACACTCGTCGCCATATCCACTGGCTCCTGGTCATTTACAAGTCCCTGCTAGGTAAAGTCCCGCCTTATCTCAGCTCGCTGGTCACCTTAGCAGCACCAACCCGTAGCACACGCTCCAGCAGGTATATCTCACTGGTCACCCCCAAAGCCAATTCCTCCTTTGGCCGACTCTCCTTCCAGTTCTCTGCTGCCAATGACTGGAACGAACTTCAAAAATCTCTGAAACTGGAGACACTTATCTCCCTCAACAGCTTTAAGCACCAGCTGTCAGAGCAGTGTACAGACCACTGTACCTGTTTATAGCCCTTCTGTAAATAGCCCAACCAACTACCTCATCCCCTACCGTATTTATTTATTTATCTTGTTCCTTTGCACCCCAGTTTTTCTACATTGCACATTCATCTACTGCACAGTTTTCTTTTACCATTCCAGTGTTAAATTGCTATATTGGAATTACTCTGCCACCATGGCCTATTTATTGTCTTACCTTCCTTATCCTACCTCATTTGCACTCTTTGTATATAGATTTCTTTTTTTTCCTACTGTATTATTGACTGTATGTTTGTTTTATTCCATGTGTAACTCTGTGTTGTTGTGTGTCGAACTGCTTTGCTTTATCTTGGCCAGGTCGCAGTTGTAAATGAGAACTTGTTCTCAACTTGCCTACCTGGTTAAATAAAGGTGAAATAAAAAAAAAAAAAAAAAAAAAAGAAAAAAAAAACTTGTACCCTGTGGATGGGGGAATTGTCATCCTATGGGGGCATAACCATGGTAGCCAAAATAATGACCTGCCCAGCTGTTTTATATACACTGCTCAAAAAAATAAAGGGAACACTAAAATAACACATCATAGATCTGAATGAATGAAATAATCTTATTAAATACTTTTTTTCTTTACATAGTTGAATGTGCTGACAACAAAATCACACAAAAATTATCAATGGAAATCAAATTTATCAACCCATGGAGGTCTGTATTTGGAGTCACACTCAAAATTAAAGTGGAAAACCACACTACAGCCTGATCCAACTTTGATGTAATGTCCTTAAAACAAGTCAAAATGAGGCTCAGTAGTGTGTGTGGCCTCCATGTGCCTGAATGACCTCCCTACAACGCCTGGGCATGCTCCTGATGAGGTGGCAGATGGTCTCCTGAGGGATCTCCTCCCAGACCTGGACTAAAGCATCCGCCAACTCCTGGACAGTCTGTGGTGCAACGTGGCGTTGGTGGATGGAGCGAGACATGATGTCCCAGATGTGCTCAATTGGATTCAGGTCTGGGGAACGGGCGGGCCAGTCCTTAGCATCAATGCCTTCCTCTTGCAGGAACTGCTGACACACTCCAGCCACATGAGGTCTAGCATTGTCTTGCATTAGGAGGAACCCAGGGCCAACCGCACCAGCATATGGTCTCACAAGGGGTCTGAGGATCTCATCTCGGTATCTAATGGCAGTCAGGCTACCTCTGGCGAGCACATGGAGGGCTGTGCGGCCCCCCAAAGAAATGCCACCCCACACCATGACTGACCCACCGCCAAACCGGTCATGCTGGAGGATGTTGCAGGCAGCAGAACGTTCTCCACGGCGTCTCCAGACTCTGTCACGTGCTCAGTGTGAACCTGCTTTCATCTGTGAAGAGCACAGGGTGCCAGTGGCGAATTTGACAATCTTGGTGTTCTCTGGCAAATGCCAAATGTCCTGCACGGTGTTGGGCTGTAAGCACAACCCCCACCTGTGGACGTTGGGCCCTCATACCACCCTCATGGAGTCTGTTTCTGACCGTTTGAGCAGAAACATGCACATTTGTGGCCTGCTTGAGGTCATTTTGCAGGGCTCTGGCAGTGCTCCTCCTAGCACAAAGGCGGAGGTAGTGGTCCTGCTGCTGGGTTGTTGCCCTCCTACGGCCTCCTCCACGTCTCCTGATGTACTGGCCTGTCTCCTGGTAGCGCCTCCATGCTCTGGACACTACGCTGACAGACACAGCAAACCTTCTTGCCACAGCTCGCATTGATGTGCCATCCTGGATGAGCTGCACTACCTGAGCCACTTGTGTGGGTTGTAGACTCCCTCTCATGCTACCACTAGAGTGAAAGCACCGCCAGCATTCAAAAGTGACCAAAACATCAGCCTGGAAGTATAGGAACTGAGAAGTGGTCTGTGGTCACCACCTTCAGAACCACTCCTTTATTGGGGGTGTCTTGCTAATTGCCTATAATTTCCACCTGTTGTCTATTCCATTTGCACAACAGCATGTGAAATTTATTGTCAATCAGTGTTGCTTCCTAAGTGGACAGTTTGATTTCACAGAAGTGTGATTGACTTGGAGTTACATTGTGTTGTTTAAGTGTTCCCTTTATTTTTTTGAGCAGTGTATATATGTACATATTTTTTTATTTTGTTTAAACTTCATTTAAAGGACAAATTGTTATTTACAATGACGCCCTACCCCGGACAACACTAGGCCAATTGTGCGCCGCCCTATGGGACTCCCAATCACAGCCAGATGTGATACAGCCTGGAATTGAACCAGGGACTGTAGTGACGCCTCTTGCACTGAGATGCAGTGCCTTAGACCGCTGTGCCACTCCCATCATGACCCTAAGCATGGGTATGGGACGTTAATGGCTAATTAAATCAGGAAGCACATGATTTAAATACACTTTGCATCCTTCATTTACTCAAGTGTTTCCAATATTTTGTCAGTTACCTGTATATCAACAGGTGTTTATGACAGTGCTGTATGTATACCTGTAAGGACTTGAGGTCTTGAAAGGCCCTGTCAGCGATGCTGTGGATGGTGTTGCTGTGGAGCATCAGCAGCTCCAGGTGTTTCAGCCCAGACAGATCATTCTCCCTCAATGCAGTTATACTGTTATACCTACATAGAACAGAGTAGGGAAATAATATAGCTGTGAATAATTTACTATTGCTCAAAATATAACACAAAGATACTGTATGTGCATTAATAGGGGATAAGAAAACAGAGACTAGGAGAGGGAAAGAGAGAGAGAGAGAGCTGAGAGAGAGAGAGAGAGAGAGAGAGGAAGGGGAGGAGAGAGAGCAGAGAGAGAGAAAGAGTCTGACTCTAACCCTAGGTTAATTCTTTCCACAGGCGTCTGGATCTGGCCTGGTATTGCAGTCAGATATCTGAAGGTACAGTGCACTTCGGTGGGAACGTAGCACGCGCACGATTTGGGGCAGCCACTGGTTCCTGGTAGCAGAGCGGCCAAGATAAACACAGCAGTCAGCAGCCACTGCCGCAGGTATGAGGGACCGTCAGCACACACACTCATTCTGGAGAAGGAGAGAGCTTCACACTCAGGAGAGAGAGAGAGAGAGAAAGAGGGAGAAGGAGAGAGAGAGAGAGAGAGAAAGAGGGAGAAGGATAGAGAGAGAGAGAGAGAGAGAGAGAGAGAGAGAGAAATCCTAATGAATCAGCAGAAATAGTTTTTTGAACAATATTTTTTAACAATTCTTTTTTGAACAATATATCCACTAAATCAATGTAGATAAGGTTCTAACTCTCCATACCTTTCTTTTCTCTCCAAACTCTCTTCAAGATGAAAGGCACCATGGGCATTCAAAGGGTTCTGAAAGCAAGGTTTCTATAACACAAAGTAATATCAGTTTAAAATTATTACAACATTAGAAAATAACATATTTCCCAATGCACACAGAGAGGAGTTGTGCGTAAAGCCTACAGCGCAGTAGTCTAATGATCGCGCACCGTTCTACAGTTAAATTTGCGCTCCTGTCCTAAACCTCATCAACACCTCACCTCTGAGTCTCATGTTGTGGTAATGAAATAACACCATGCTCCTCAAATGAAATTAGCCTAATTAGCGCTAAACCAGTATAACCACACAACATGACTTGATGTTAAAACGAATAGTTTATTTCCGTGTTTTTTTGAGTTATGTATTCTTCTACATTCATAAATATTTTCCAGAAGCACACAACAAAGTACAGAAATGTAATATTAACCATATGCTATTTATACTTCAACAAACAATGTGTTTCTAATGACGCTATAGCCTGATCTGTCATCCAATTAAAAGGTCTCCACACTTTACCACACGTACCTGTGTCAGTGGAAGGCTAAATGAATCCACATCCTGGAATGACTTCATATGAATCCCTTTTTCAAGGTATAGTGTTAGATCCCAGTAGCCAATTGTTGGGGAAATCCTAGAGGTTGCAAGCCATTCCGTTACAAGAGTACAACTACTCCTGTCTGTCTGAACTGGGAGTGTTGTGGGAATGAATGGAATGGTCTGAGTGCTAATGTCTAGCTCCCACCCACCCACCCACCTTTGCCTCCTTCATTCCGGGGCGAAGATTCCCCCAGGTACAGATCTAGGACCTGGATCTGTACCCCCTAGGATCTGTTGGCTCGCAAAACTACCACTAAATTCTTTCATACTGCACGCAGAGTCATACAAATGATATATTATTTGTCACATGCTCCATAAAAAACAGGTGTAGACTAATAGGTCTTACGGGCTCTTCCCAACAATGCAGAGTCAAAGATAAAGATAAAAAAAGAGCAGAGAGCGGAGAGAGAGCAGAGAGAGAGAGAGCAGAGAGAGAGAGAGAGAGAGCAAGAGAGAGAGAGCGCGGAGAGAGAGAGAGAGAGAGCAAGAGAGAGAGAGAGAGAGCGGAGAGCGATAGAGCGCAGAGAGAGTGGAGAGAGAGTAGAGAGCGAGAGAGAGCGGAGAGAGAGAGAGCGGAGAGAGAGAGAGCGGAGAGAGAGAGCAGAGAGCGGAGTGCGAGAGAGAGCGGAGAGAGAGCAGAGAGAGAGTAGAGTGGAGAGCGAGAGAGAGCAAGAGAGAGAGAGCGTGAGAGAGAGAGAGAGAGAGCGGAGAGCGATAGAGCGCAGAGAAGTGGAAAGTAAAGCGAGAAAGCGAGAAGAAGGCGGAGAGAGAAGCGGAGAGAGAAACGAAGAAGCGGAGTCACGAGAGAAGCGGAGAAAACAGAAGAGAAAGTAGAGTGGAGAAGCGAGAGAACAAGAGAGAGAAGCGTGAGAAAGCGGCGAGAGAAAGCGAAGAAACGAAAACAGAAGCGAGAAGAGAAGGAGAAGATAAGTGGAGAAGTAGAAGCGAAGCGGAAGCGAAGAGTGGAGAACAAGCGGAGAAGCGAAGCGGAGATTGAGAGAGGAAAGTAGAATCTGAAAGTGGAAGAGAGAGAGAGAGAAAGCGAAGAGAGAGTCAGCGGGAGAGTGGAGCGGAGAGTGGAAGCGGAGAAAGCGAGAGATAGAAGCGAGAGAGAGCGAGAGAGAGAGAGAGAGAGAGAGAGAGCCGAAGGCGGAGAGAGAGAGGAGAGAGAGTAGAGAGAGATCTGAGAGAGAGCAGAAAGCGAGAGAGAAGCGGAGAAGCGAAAGCGAAGCGAAGAAGAAAGCGGAGAAAGTAGAGAAGCGAGAGAAGCGGAGAAAGCGGAAGCGAGAGTGAAAGTAGAGAGAGAGAGGAAAGAGTGGAGAGCGAGAGAGACTGGAGAGAGAGAGAGGAGAGAGAGAGAGCGAGAGAGAGTCGAAATCGGGAGAGTGGAAGCGGAGAAAGTGGAAGCGGAGAGAAGCGGAGAAGAGAGAGAGAGAGAGAGAGAGAGCGAGAGAGAGAGAGAGAGAGAGAGAGAAAAGAGAGAGAGAGAGAGAGAGAGAGAGAGAGAGAGAGAGGAGAGTTAAGCGGAGAAGCGAGAGAAGCGGACAGCGAGAGAGTGAAGAGAGCGAGAGAGAGAGAGCGGAGAGACAGAGAGAGCGGAGAGAGAGAAGAGAGTGTAGAGAGAGATCTGAGAGAGAGCAGAGCGAAGAGCGAGAAGCGGAGAAGCGAGAGAAAGCGGAGAAGCGAGAAGAAGCGGAGAAGCGAGAGAAAGCGGAGAGTGAGAAGCGAAGAAGAGAAGCGAAGATAGAAAGGAGCGGAGAGAGCAGAAGAGAAAGCGAGAAGAGAAAGCGAGAAGAGAGAGGAGAGAGTGGAAAGCGAGAGAGAGGAGAGAGTGGAAAGCGAGAGAGACTGGAGAGAGAGAGAGAGCGGAGAGAGAGAGAGCAGAGAGCGAGAGAGAGCAGAGAGAGAGCGGAGAAGGCGGAGAAGAGGCGGAGGCGAAGTGAGGAGAGAGATCGGAGAAGAGAGAGAGAGCGAGTAGAGAGAGCAGAGAGCGAGAGAGCGCGGAGAGAGAGAGCGGAGAGAGAGTAGAGAGAGAGAGCGGAGAGCGAGAGAGAGCGGAGATCGAGAGAGAGGAGAGGAGAGAGAGTAGAGTGCGAGAGAGAGTGGAGAGAGAGGAGAGAGAGAGAGAGCGAGAGAGAGTTGAAAGCGGGAGAGAGAGCGGAGAGTGAGCGGAGAGAGAGAGAGAGCGGAGAGAGAGAGTCTTATATCTCCCTCACTAACTTTAAGCATCAGCTGTCAGAGCAGCTTTCCAATCATTGCACCTGTACACAGCCCAACTACCTCATTCCCATATTGTTATTTATTTTTTGCTCCTTTTCACCCCAGTATCTCTACTTGCACATTCATCTTCTGCACATCTATCACTCCAGTGTTTAATTGCTAAATTGTAATTATTTCGCCACTATGGCCTCTTTATTGCCTTACCTCCATAATCTTACTACATTTGCACACACTGTATATAGATTTTCTATTGTGTTATTGACTGTATGTTTGTATTATTCCATGTGTAACTCTGTATTGTTTGTGTCGCACTGCTTTGCTTTATCTTGGCCAGGTCGGAGTTGTACATGAGAACTTGTTCTCAACTGGCCTACCTGGTTAAATAAAGGTGAAATAAAAAACATGAAAAAAATAAAGAGCAGAGAGAGAGAGCGGAGAAAGAGAGAGAGCGGAGAGAGGGAGACAGCGAGAGAGAGAGAGATATAGAAAGAGAGAGAGAGGGAGAGAAATAGTGACACAAGGAATTAACACATAGTGAATAACATATAATAACTAGTAATTGGTCCACTGCAGCTCTATCTTGACAAATGGTATCCATGAGTTCATCTGACTCGGGGTAAGTAGAACAAGGACTTATTAGGCTTCAGGGAATCTATTTGATAACTTTTTCAACACAAAATCTTGGGACACATGCTATATATTGATACAATTAAATAGCAAGGACGATTGGAAATATGTGATAGCCAGGCCTAGCTTACAATTGATAACGGCAATGGTGGACCAAAAGATTTTGACAGGTTTTTCTAAGTTACAGAGGATGACAATGGACATCGACAGATCCTCTCCAGTAGGACTCGGTACTGGTACTCCCTGTATTCGCAGTATTTCTGTCTGTCCGGAGTTCTGTTTGTCTGTCTGAATGCCAAAAGAACATGAGCTGTTTAGTAAAACAAGTCAGTGGTTTACCCTTACATAACACGGATCTGGGGTTTTGTTTGTGGGTGACTTGGTAAAGAAAGTTAGACAGAATGACTCTGAGTCTGTCACAGTAAATAGAAGGATTCTTAGGAAGCCACAGCTCAAACACGCTTAAGTCCTACCACGTGTGTTCCTCGTCCTGACCCTGTCCCTCTCTCTGCTACTCACCACAACATTTCTGACACAACTCTTTCACCCTATTGGGAAGTGAGACACAAACACAACTAAAACTGCGAACAGCAATCTGACCAAATACCACCAATAGGTACAAAGTATATCAAGTATACAAGTCCCAGCCAGAGGTACAAACTGTGGAAGGATGGTAAGTGACATCACTGTATTGGGATACAGCCAGTGGATGGACAGCCAACAAGGGTGTGGGATAGGGAGAAGCTGGCGGAGCCAGTTATTAAATACATGGCTTTGAGAACTGGCACTGCCTCTAGTAAGTCTAATTCTCCCCATGTGTGGCTGTTTAGTCTCTCTCTTCCTCATCTGGTGGCCATGTATGGTACTACAGCTCTTCTGTCTGTTCACTGTCTCAGCACATCACAGGGCTTATAAAATCATGTTCACTAATGAAATAATTAAATTCAGCGTTGGGATTAGTTACGTGAAAATATGAGACGTTACATATTACTTGTTACATTTAACAACAGTAACACGTTGTTTTACAATAATACTTTGTGTGGAAGGTAACATGTTATATTACTAGTTATATTACTTTACGTGGAAGGTAACATGTTATAATACTAGTTACATTACTAGTTATATTACTTTGTTTGGAAGGTAACATGTTATATTACTAGTTATATTACTTTGTGTGGAAGGTAACATGTTATATTACTAGTTATATTACTTTGTGTGGAAGGTGACATGTTATATTACTAGTTATATTACTTTGTGTGGAAGGTGACATGTTATATTACTAGTTATATTACTTTGTGTGGAAGGTAACATGTTATATTACTAGTTATATTACTTTGTGTGGAAGGTAACATGTTATATTACTAGTTATATTACTTTGTGTGGAAGGTAACATGTTATATTACTAGTTTTATTACATTGGGTGGAAGGTAACATGTTATATTACTAGTTATATTACATTGTGTGGAAGGTAACATGTTATATTACTAGTTATATTACATTGTGTGGAAGGTAACATGTTATATTACTAGTTATATTACTTTGGGTGGAAGGTAACATGTTATATTACTAGTTATATTACATTGTGTGGAAGGTAACATGTTATATTACTAGTTATATTACTTTGTGTGGAAGGTAACATGTTATATTACTAGTTATATTACTTTGTGTGGAAGGTAACATGTTACATTACTAGTTATATTACTTTGTGTGGAAGGTAACATGTTATATTACTAGTTATATTACTTTGTGTGGAAGGTAACATGTTATATTACTAGTTATATTACTTTGTGTGGAAGGTAACATGTTATATTACTAGTTATATTACTTTGTGTGGAAGGTAACATGTTACATTACTAGTTATATTACTTTGTGTGGAAGGTAACATGTTATATTACTAGTTATATTACATTGTGTGGAAGGTAACATGTTATATTACTAGTTATATTACATGTTATATTACTAGTTATATTACATTGTGTGGAAGGTAACATGTTATATTACTAGTTATATTACTTTGTGTGGAAGGTAACATGTTACATTACTAGTTATATTACTTTGTGTGGAAGGTAACATGTTATATTACTAGTTATATTACTTTGTGTGGAAGGTAACATGTTATATTACTAGTTATATTACTTTGTGTGGAAGGTAACATGTTACATTACTAGTTATATTACTTTGTGTGGAAGGTAACATGTTATATTACTAGTTATATTACTTTGTGTGGAAGGTAACATGTTATATTACTAGTTATATTACATTGTGTGGAAGGTGACATGTTATATTACTAGTTATATTACTTTGTGTGGAAGGTAATATGTTATATTACTAGTTATATTACTTTGTGTGGAAGGTAACATGTTACATTACTAGTTACATTACTTTGTGTGGAAGGTAACATGTTATATTACTAGTTATATTACATTGTGTGGAAGGTAACATGTTATATTACTAGTTATATTACATTGTGTGGAACATTGTGTGGAAGATAACATGTTATATAACTAGTTATATTACTTTGTGTGGAAGGTAACATGTTATATTACTAGTTATATTACATTGTGTGGAAGGTAACATGTTATATTACTAGTTATATTACATTGTGTGGAAGGTAACATGTTATATTACTAGTTATATTACATTGTGTGGAAGGTAACATGTTATATTACTAGTTATATTACTAGTTATATTACTTTGTGTGGAAGGTAACATGTTATATTACTAGTTATATTACATTGTGTGGAAGGTAACATGTTATATTACTAGTTATATTACATTGTGTGGAAGGTAACATGTTATATTACTAGTTATATTACTTTGTGTGGAAGGTAACATGTTATATTACTAGTTATATTACTTTGTTTGGAAGGTAACATGTTATATTACTAGTTATATTACTTTGTGTGGAAAGTAACATGTTATATTACTAGTTATATTACTTTGTGTGGAAGGTAACATGTTATATTACTAGTTATATTACATTGTGTGGAAGGTAACATGTTATATTACTAGTTATATTACATTGTGTGGAAGGTAACATGTTATATTACTAGTTATATTACCAGTTATATTACTTTGTGTGGAAGGTAACATGTTATATTACTAGTTATATTACTAATTATATTACTTTGTGTGGAAGGTAACATGTTATATTACTAGTTATATTACATTGTGTGGAAGGTAACATGTTATATTACTAGTTATATTACTAGTTATATTACTTTGCATTTTTTAATTAAAAAAAATCTGGAAATCACACCGTTTGTTTAAGCTACTTACTAACTCAGGTTTGTTCACTTGTGTCTCCTTTCATTGGTGGCGCTGCTTTCCTATGAACCAATTACCCCAACAGTCCTCATATTAAATGTAGTTGTAACTAGAAGTTATTGAGGCTTGAGTAAACAGTAGACATAGTATTCCAATAGCAACACCATGTTTTCACATCTGCACCCCCGACACTCACATTGACCCTAAAGTAATCCTTTAGCACCATTAGTTTCTGTTTTCTCAGGCCAGGGAGAAACTGGAGAGAAACAGAATGAATTTCAGTCCAGCTGTGTTAGGTCAGAGGTCAACCCAAGACATTCTGACTGCTAGACCTATGTATTTGAACCGTAGACGGAGGCAGTGAGATGGGAATCAGTTTTCTGAATCTGCCTCAGCATGCTTGCCTCAATACTTCTCATCAGCTTCCCTACTGCTCATCAGCTTCCCTACTGCTCATCAGCTTCACTACTACTCATCAGCTTCCCTACTGCTCATCAGCTTCCCTACTGCTCATCAGCTTCACTACTGCTCATCAGCTTCCCTACTGCTCATCAGCTTCACTACTACTCATCAGCTTCACTACTGCTCATCAGCTTCACTACTGCTCATCAGCTTCCCTACTGCTCATCAGCTTCAATACTGCTCATCAGCTTCACTACTGCTCATCAGCTTCCCTACTGCTCATCAGCTTCCCTACTGCTCATCAGCTTCACTACTGCTCATCAGCTTCCTTACTGCTCATCAGCTTCCCTACTGCTCATCAGCTTCCCTACTGCTCATCAGCTTCACTACTGCTCATCAGCTTCACTACTACTCATCAGCTTCCCTACTGCTCATCAGCTTCCCTACTGCTCATCAGCTTCAATACTGCTCATCAGCTTCCCTACTGCTCATCAGCTTCCCTACTGCTCATCAGCTTCACTACTGCTCATCCACATATTCCCACACAACAGGAAAAGTGCCAAGTACACACAAACTATACAGCCTTTCAGGCCCACAAGAAAAGTGAATGGTGTGAGTGTGTGAGTGTCCATGAGGGGGATGGAGAGAATAGTCAATCTGTTTAATTTCTCTGACCACATGACTCAGTCTCTCTTTATTTCTCTGACCACATGACTCAGTCTCTCTTTATTTCTCTGACCACATGACTCAGTCTCTCTTTTGGAAGAGAAGCTATTCCCTTTTTTGCCCTAATTTTCTCCAGATGATAAAATACTACAAAAGCATTTCCTGAAAAAAATATATTCTAGTGGAATACAATAGAGGAGAAGCACAATAAGAACATTTTATCATTTTACTGCAGTGGGATAAATCAGGGTCACACGGTGGATCTTTAACCTTTTACTGCAGTGGGATAAATCAGGGTCACACTGAGTGTTTCTTGTTAGTCTTAAACAAATCTACTTTGAAACAAAAGTCTACACCTCACACACATGGTTATGGGCTTAAAGAAAAGAAGACACCTGTACCATGTCAGATATAGAGTTGAAATGTGTTACATTTTGAGTTTGCATCCCAATATTACACTTAATATACATCACAGAAGACTGAAATATAACAAAACCGTTGGAAATAAAAATAAAACGTATTTCCGTAGTTAAAAACATATATATATATACTGTATATTAATTGTGAAAATAACATTCCACCCATGAGGAAACCTGGAACATATCCCAGTCCGCGTGATCAAAGCAATCTTGAAGCATGGATTCCGATTGGTCAGACCAGCGATGTATAGACCTTAGCACGGGGACTTCCTGTTTGAGTTTCTGCCTATAGGAAGGGAGGAGAAGAATGGCGTCGTTGTCTGATTTGCCGAAGTGAGGGCTCCTACTCTCTCTTTTTTTTCCTGCTCTCTCTCTCTCTCTCTCTCTCTCTCTCTCTCTCTCTCTCTCTCTCTCTCTCTCTCTCGCTCTCTCTTTCAGCTGTACTTGTAACCTCTGGATAGATCAGGCCCGTGGGCCATACTGAACGGTACTTCTGAGGAGTGCAGTGTTTACAGTCATCAGTCTGACTAAGTGGATACGGAGACAGATCTAGGATGAGATAGATCATCATATTACAGTCATCAGTCTGACTAAGTGGATACGGAGACAGATCTAGGATGAGATAGATCATCATATTACAGTCATCAGTCTGACTAAGTGGATACGGAGACAGATCTAGGATGAAATAGATCATCATATTCCAGTCATCAGTCTGACTAAGTGGATACGGAGACAATTCTAGGATGAGATAGATCATCATATTCTCCAGGGACCTGATCCAACACATGTCTAGACAAACTCCTGATTGTACTATAAACTACACATGACACAATGACAGTTAATGCACTTGGTTATATTTATGTGTGTGTTTGAGTGTGTGCGTGTGAGCGTGCTTGCCTCTGTGTGATCTCAATCTCTCTCTCTCTTTCTCACTCACTCTCTCTTTCTCCCTCACTCACTCTCTCTTTCTCTCCCTCTCTTTCTCTCCCTCAATCAGTCTCTCCACCTCTGAGTGTCATGTGGTGAGTGTCATTCATATAAACAGCTGTCAGTCATGTGAGCCAGCGTTGACCTTTGCCCTTTCAGGGTCACGTCTCTGCATGGCTACTGTTAGGGTGAGAGAGGTTTGGGAGAGTGAAGAAGTTATGGTTTAGCCTTAAGATCTCATGTTAAATAGTGTTGAAGTAATATGGCTAGGTGGTGAATCCTGCCTCACCTAAAGCCCATTCTGGTGGGAAGCTGCTACAGACCTCCAAGTGCTAACAGTCAATATCTGGATAACATGTGTGATGTTCTTGATAATGTATGTGATATCAACAGAGAGAGATCTTTTCTAGGTGATTTAAATATTGACTGGCTTTCATCAAGCTGCCCACTCAAGAAAAAGCTTCAAACTGTAACCAGTGCCTGGAACCTGGTTCAGGTTATTAGTCAACCTACCATGATATTTACAGCACAGGAATGAAATCATCAACATGTACTGATCACATCTTTACTAATGCTGCAGAAATGAGCTTTAAAGCAGTATCCAGATCCATCGGATGTAGTGATCACAATATAGTAGCCATATCTAGGAAAACCAAAGTTCCAAAGGCTGGGCCTAATATAGTGTATAAGAGGTCATACAATAAGTCTGTAGTGTGTAATGAGGAGCAACCAGACGCTGCACTTGACACATTTGTAAAATTGTTTATTCCAGTTACTAATAAGCACGCACCCATTAACATTAAGAATAGGACTGTATAAACTGTTAAATCACTGTGGATTGATGAGGAATTGAAAAAAAGAGGTGAAAAGTCAATGTTGTTTGTCAACAATGACAAGCCACCGGGGTCTGACAACTTGGATGAAAAATTACTGAGGGTAATCGCGGACGATATTGCCACTCTTATTTGCCATATTTTCAATTTAAGCCTACTAGAAAGTGTGTGGAGGCCTGGAGGGAAGCAAAAGTAATTCCGCCACGTAAGAATAGTAAAGCCCCCTTTACTGGCTCAAATAGCCGACTAATCAGCCTGTTACCAACCCTTAGTAAACTCTGGATTGACCATACAGATACAATGCTATTTCACAGCTTCTAGGGAAGGACATTCAACAAACACAGCACTTACACAAATGACTGATGATTGGCTGAGAGAAATTGATGACTGAGGGCATTGTTTTGTTAGACTTCAGTTTGGCTTTTGACATTATCGATCATAGTCTGCTGCTTGAAAACATATGTGTTATGGCTTTACACCCCCTGCTATATTGTGGATAAAGAGTTACCTGTCTAACAGAACACAGAGGGGGTTCTTTAATGGAAGCCTCTCCAACATAATCGAAGTAGAATCAGGAATTCCCTGGGGTAGCTGTCTAGACATCTTTTTAAAATCTTGACTAACGACATGCCACTGGCTTTGAGTAAGGATGTACACAGAGAGCTAATATTAATTATATGCATGTAAATCTCTCCTGGCTCAAAGTGGAGGAGAGATTGACTTCATCACAACTTGTATTTGTCAGAGGTATTGACATGTTGAATGCACCGAGCTGCCTGTTTGAACTACTGGTGCACAGCTCGGACACCAATACATACCCCACAAGACATGCCACCAGTGGCCTCTTCATAGTCCCCAAGTCCAGAACAGACTATGGGAGGCACACAGTACTACATAGAGCCGTGACTACATGGAACTCTATTCCACATCAAGTAACTGATGCAAAAAACAGATAACAATACACCTTATGGAATAACAGGGACTGTGAGGCAAGATAGACATAAACACGGACACATGCATACACACACGATAACATAGGCACTATACACACACATGCACATGGATTTAGTACTGTGGATAAGTGGTAGTGGTGGAGTAGGGACCTGAGAGCACACAGTGTGTTGTGAAATCTGTGAATGTATTGTAATGTTATTAAAATTGAATAACTGCCTGTTAGGGATCGGATCCCGTTAACGGAATCGATTTGACAACATCCGGTGAAATTGCAGAGTGCCAAATTCAAAACAAAAAATCATAATATTAAACATTCATGGAAATGCAAGTGTCAACATGATTCAAAAGCTTAGAATCTTGGAAATCTAACAGCGTTTTCAGATTTCAAAAAGTCTTTACGGCGAAAGCATAGCATTTGATTGTCTGAGGACAGCGCCCTACATACTTCCTCAATTAACATAATTTCATAAACAGCACAGGTGTCACAAAACTCAAAAATAGCGATAAAATGAATCACTTACCTTTGAAGATCTTCCTCTGATGGCAATCCCAAGGGTCCCAGCTACACAATAAATGGTTGCTTTGTTCGATAAAGTCCCTCTTTATATCCCCAAAACTCTGTTTGGTTGGCGCGTTTTGTTCAGTAATCCACCATGAAAAACTACTACTTCTTGGTCATTTAAAAAAAAACAAGCCTGAAACCTTGTCTAAAGACTGTTGACATCGAGTGGAAGCCATATGTACTGCAATCTGGGAGCTATTCCTTTCAATTTACTATAGCAAAGCATGGGAAAAGTCAGGAAGCTGAAAAAATCAATTTCCTGGATGGATTTTTGCTTGGGTTTTCGCCTGCTATATCAGTTCTGTAATACTCACAGACATTATTTTAACAGTTTTAGAAACTTCAGAGTGTTTTCTATACAAATCTGGGCCTGAGTGACAGGCAGTTTACTTTGGGCAGCCAGACTCCGAACTTCCGAACACTGCCCCCTATCCGGAAGATGTTTTAATTTTGCTGGACCCCAGGAATAGTAGCTGCTGCCTTGGCAAATACGAATACTAATGTACACTACAGACACCTAGACAACTTGAGGGCATTGTACCCAAAGACACAAGTTATAATGCTATATGTTATGACAGTCATATGTATCTCTTTTTAAACCTTTATTTAACTTGGCAAGTCAGTTAAAACATCTTCAGGATCGGTGGGTCCCCTGCGGAACGGTTGAGCTAACGTAGGCTAATGCGATTAGCATGAGGTTGTAAGTAACAAGAACATTTCCCAGGACATAGACATATCTGATATTGGCAGAAAGCTTAAAGTCTTGTTAATCTAACTGCACTGTCTAATTTACAGTAGCTATTACAGTGAAAGAATACCATGCTATTGTTTGAGGAGAGTGCACAGTTTTGAACATGGAAAGTTATTAATAAACAAATTAGGCACATATGGGCAGTCTTGATACAACATTTTGAACAGAACTGCAATGGTCCATTGGATCAGTCTAAAACTTTGCACATACACTGATGCCATCTAGTGGCAAATATCTAAAAACTTTTTATTTGTATTATCTTTTGCCAGATCTAATGTGTTATATTCTCCTACATTCATTTCACTTTTCCACCAACTTCAAAGTGTGTCCTTTCAAATGATATCAAGAATGCGCATATCCTTGCTTCAGGGCCTGAGCTACAGGCAGGTGAAAATTGAAAAAAATGGGGCAGCTCCTTAAGAAGCAGGTAGCCTAGTCATTAGAGTGTTGGACTAGTAACCGAAAGGTTGCAAGATCAAATCCCCAAGCTGACAAGGTAAAAGTCTGTCGTTCTGCCCCTGAACAAGGCAGATAACCCACTGTTCCTAAGGCCGTCATTGAAAATACGAATTTGTTCTTAACTGCCTTGCCTAGTTAAATAAAGGTAAAAAAAGAGGTTTAAGAACAAATTTTATTTTACAAAGACGGCCTACCCCAGCCAAACCCTCCCTTAACACGGAAGATGCTAGGCAATTTGTGCACTGCTCTTTGGGACTCCCGATCACGGCCAGTTGTGATACAGCCTGGGATTGAACCAGGGTCTGTAGTGACTCCTTTAGCACAGTGCCTTAGACCTCTGCACCACTCGGGAGTCGAATACATAATCTACAACTTGAATACTGTGTGCAATGTGCATGATTGGAGTAATTAAAACCAAACTGTCTTGTTTTGGTACAGTGGTTGAAAAATAACCATCAGAACAGAAGAGTATCAAGCAAATAGGTTTATTTTGAAAACCCAATTGAGATGGTTTGGGATGAGTTGGACCGCAGAGTGGAGGAAATGGAGCCAACAAGTGCTCAGCATATGTGAGAACTCCTTCAAGACTTGGAAAAGCATTCCTCATGAAGCTGGTTGAGAGAATGCCAAGAGTGTGCAAAACTGTCATCAAGGCTGGTTACTACATGATTCCATATGTGTGATTTCATAGTTTTGATGTTTTTACTTTTATTCTACAATGTAGAACATAGTACACATTTTTTTAAAACTTGAATTAGTATGTGTGTCCAAACTTTTGACTGGTACTGTAGATCTGTTTGAAATCAAATATTAATATTAATTTCCCCCCTGGCTCAGCTGAGACATGCTCTCCCTGTGAGGGGAGAGGGTCTGGAAGAAATGGGGTCTGGGAGACAGGAGTCTGAAAGAATGTTTGACATGAAGGAATACATGCAGGGTAATGGTTTTAGATCATTATACCATCTTCACCATCTTCAATGGGTCTCCTTTTGCTAGCCTGTGGTTTGTCTTAGTACAGGGGTTCTCCTCGGGAACCCTGAGCCGTTCCATATATTTAAACTATTCCACAGCTAGCACACCTGATTCAACTTGTCAACTAATCATCGAGCCCTGAAATAGGAGAGTTAGTTTAGTGCTGCAACATTGTTTGGGGGTCCGCGAAAACGACTGTCTTAGTAGAAGATGTTGGATCTGTATATATCCAGTTGCCTTTCTCATAGGATACAGTACAAGCTGATAGGGTACTGTACACCTCAAGCTGATCGGATACTGTACACCTCAAGCTGATCGGGTACTGTACACCTCAAGCTGATCGGATACTGTACACCTCAAGCTGATAGGATACTGTACACCTCAAGCTGATAGGATACTGTACACCTCAAGCTGATAGGATACTGTACACCTCAAACTGATAGGATACTGGACACCTCAAGCTGATCGGATACTGTACACCTCAAGCTGACAGGATACTGTACACCTCAAGCTGATAGGATACTGTACACCTCAAACTGATAGGATACTGTACACCTCAAGCTGATCGGATACTGTACACCTCAAACTGATAGGATACTGTACACCTCAAGCTGATCGGATACTGTACACCTCAAACTGATAGGATACTGTACACCTCAAGCTGATAGGATACTGTACACCTCAAACTGATAGGATACTGTACAGATCATTTGCATCCCTGGACTTATCCACCTTCTTTAACTATCAGCCCGTCTTTTTATCAAATATGTCTGCTATGGTTTTCCATAGGTGCTGTACCCCTCCTCATCCATCCTGTATCTCCACCCTAGCCTGGATATCTCTGACCATGAAGACATCCTGGTTGATTTACATTAGTCTGTACCTCTCCAGACCCAAATCGGAGTCTGTCTTGCCTCATCTGATCTGACAATCCAGGCCTGCCAGTTAACCTGAGGAGGAAGACAATACTTGATGAGCTGATGAGTTGACCAGCGGGCCATTCCAGCTCTGCTGTCTTAGCTGTGCTGTGATTCTCTTGGCTCTGTCTCTTGGTCCTCTGCAGGCAGGATTTGGAGTGAAAATGTATACTAACGATGAGACTCAAAAAGAACTGAGATGGACAAACTCCCAATGAACATAAGCATCTGTAATTGTTGACCAAACTACTGCCAGATGGGTCCAGTGATCAGAGCATTTTATCATGCTGCTGTTTGATAACATGATAAAACACAGAATTGATGAGCTGGGCGTGGACAGTCTCCGTGCCGGCCCTGGGGGTCTGCCATCTGCAGCCTGGCTGTTTGGAGATTTGGCCACGCATGGTCCTGGAGGAGCCCAAGGTCTACTGTGGAATGGGACTTAACATAGCAGTATACGTGAGTATGCGTATTTATGAATATGTGTGTGTGTGTGTGTGTGCATAAGAGGGAGATAGTGTGGGTTGAGGGGGCTGTACTGTTTCTCTGAAGGCCAATCAATGCCAATGATCCTGCACTGTTGAGAAGTTGGGTGGTACTGAACCATGGTCAGACACTACACCATCATCCGTGTATATCGCTCCTTTCAGACAAGGCTGCTTTGTTGGTCGGTCAGGCTCTATTGGACGGCTCTGCGGCCACGTCGTGGGTGAGTTCCAGTCAGGAAAAAGGATGGATGCAAACCAACACAGCACCTAGCCTGCTATTCACTTCCTGGCCAGAGGGTAGAGGTTAATCTGCCTCAAGGATGTTTTGGGTTGCTAACAGTCTAAAAACATAAATGAGACTAGGCTGGTTGAAACTTTCCAATCAGTTACCTTGTTACTGCTCACCACTATCCAATCAGTTATCTTGTTTCTGCTCACCACTATCCAATCAGTTACCTTGTTACTGCTCACCACTATCCAATCAGTTACATTGTTTCTGCTCACCACTATCCAATCAGTTACCTTGTTACTGCTCACCACTATCACTATCCAATCAGTTACCTTGTTACTGCTCACCACTATCCAATCAGTTACCTTGTTACTGCTCACCACTATCCAATCAGTTACCTTGTTACGGCTCACCACTATCCAATCAGTTACCTTGTTACTGCTCACCACTATCCAATCAGTTACCTTGTTACTGCTCACCACTATCACTATCCAATCAGTTACCTTGTTACTGCTCACCACTATCCAATCAGTTACCTTGTTTCTGCTAAAAAATATACAATCAGTTACATTGTTACGGCTCATCACTATCCAATCAGTTACCTTGTTACTGCTCACCACTTTCCAATCAGTTACCTTGTTACTGCTCACCACTATCACTATCCAATCAGTTACCTTGTTACTGCTCACCACTATCCAATCAGGTACCTTGTTACTGCTCACCACTATCCAATCAGTTACCTTGTTACTGCTCACCACTATCACTATCCAATCAGTTACCTTGTTACTGCTCACCACTATCCAATCAGGTACCTTGTTACTGCTCACCACTATCCAATCAGTTACCTTGTTACTGCTCACCACTATCACTATCCAATCAGTTACCTTGTTACTGCTCATCACTATCCAATCAGTTACCTTGTTTCTGCTCACCACTATCCAATCAGTTACCTTGTTACTGCTCACCACTATCCAATCAGTTACCTTGTTACTGCTCACCACTATCACTATCCAATCAGTTACCTTGTTACGGCTCACCACTATCCAATCAGTTACCTTGTTACTGCTCACCACTTTCCAATCAGTTACCTTGTTACTGCTCACCACTATCACTATCCAATCAGTTACCTTGTTACTGAACATCACTATCCAATCAGGTACCTTGTTACTGCTCACCACTATCCAATCAGTTACCTTGTTACGGCTCACCACTATCCAATCAGTTATCTTGTTACTGCTCACCACTATCCATACAGTTACCTTGTTACTGCTCACCACTATCCAATCAGTTACCTTGTTACGGCTCACCACTATCCAATCAGTTATCTTGTTACTGCTCACCACTATCCAATCAGGTACCTTGTTACTGCTCACCACTATCCAATCAGTTACCTTGTTACGGCTCACCACTATCCAATCAGTTATCTTGTTACTGCTCACCACTATCCAATCAGTTACCTTGTTACTGCTCACCACTATCCAATCAGTTACCTTGTTACGGCTCACCACTATCCAATCAGGTACCTTGTTACTGCTCACCACTATCCAATCAGTTACCTTGTTACTGCTCACCACTATCACTATCCAATCAGTTATCTTGTTACTGCTCACCACTATCCAATCAGTTACCTTGTTACTGCTCACCACTATCCAATCAGTTACCTTGTTACTGCTCACCACTATCCAATCAGTTACCTTGTTACTGCTCACCACTATCCAATCAGTTACCTTGTTACTGCTCACCACTATCCAATCAGTTACCTTGTTACGGCTCACCACTATCCAATCAGGTACCTTGTTACTGCTCACCACTATCCAATCAGTTACCTTGTTACGGCTCACCACTATCCAATCAGTTATCTTGTTACTGCTCACCACTATCCAATCAGTTACCTTGTTACTGCTCACCACTATCCAATCAGTTACCTTGTTACTGCTCACCACTATCCATACAGTTACCTTGTTACTGCTCACCACTATCCAATCAGTTACCTTGTTACGGCTCACCACTATCCAATCAGTTATCTTGTTACTGCTCACCACTATCCAATCAGTTACCTTGTTACTGCTCATCACTATCCAATCAGTTACCTTGTTACTGCTCACCACTATCACTATCCAATCAGTTACCTTGTTACTGCTCATCACTATCCAATCAGTTACCTTGTTACTGCTCACCACTAACACTATCCAATCAGTTACCTTGTTACTGCTCACCACTATCCAATCAGTTACCTTGTTACTGCTCACCACTATCACTATCCAATCAGTTACCTTGTTACTGCTCATCACTATCCAATCAGTTACCTTGTTACTGCTCACCACTATCACTATCCAATCAGTTACCTTGTTACTGCTCACCACTATCCAATCAGTTACCTTGTTACTGCTCACCACTATCCAATCAGTTACCTTGTTACTGCTCACCACTATCCAATCAGTTACCTTGTTACTGCTCACCACTATCCAATCAGTTACCTTGTTACTGCTCACCACTATCCAATCAGTTACCTTGTTACTGCTCACCACTATCCAATCAGTTACCTTGTTACTGCTCACCACTATCCAATCAGTTACCTTGTTACTGCTCACCACTATCCAATCAGTTACCTTGTTACTGCTCACCACTATCCAATCAGTTACCTTGTTACTGCTCACCACTATCCAATCAGTTACCTTGTTACTGCTCACCACTATCCAATCAGTTACCTTGTTACTGCTCACCACTATCCAATCAGTTATCTTGTTACTGCTCACCACTATCCAATCAGTTACCTTGTTACTGCTCACCACTATCCAATCAGTTACCTTGTTACTGCTCACCACTATCCAATCAGTTACCTTGTTACTGCTCACCACTATCCAATCAGTTACCTTGTTACTGCTCACCACTATCCAATCAGTTACCTTGTTACTGCTCACCACTATCCAATCAGTTACCTTGTTACTGCTCACCACTATCCAATCAGTTACCTTGTTACTGCTCACCACTATCCAATCAGTTACCTTGTTACTGCTCACCACTATCCAATCAGTTACCTTGTTACTGCTCACCACTATCCAATCAGTTACCTTGTTACTGCTCACCACTATCCAATCAGTTACCTTGTTACTGCTCACCACTATCCAATCAGTTACCTTGTTACTGCTCACCACTAACACTATCCAATCAGTTACCTTGTTACTGCTCACCACTATCCAATCAGTTACCTTGTTACGGCTCACCACTATCCAATCAGTTATCTTGTTACTGCTCATCACTATCCAATCAGTTACCTTGTTACTGCTCACCACTATCCAATCAGTTACCTTGTTACTGCTCACCACTATCCAATCAGTTACCTTGTTACTGCTCACCACTATCCAATCAGTTACCTTGTTACTGCTCACCACTATCCAATCAGTTACCTTGTTACTGCTCACCACTATCCAATCAGTTACCTTGTTACTGCTCACCACTATCACTATCCAATCAGTTACCTTGTTACTGCTCACCACTATCCAATCAGTTACCTTGTTACTGCTCACCACTATCCAATCAGTTACCTTGTTACTGCTCACCACTATCCAATCAGTTACCTTGTTACTGCTCACCACTATCCAATCAGTTACCTTGTTACTGCTCACCACTATCCAATCAGTTACCTTGTTACTGCTCACCACTATCCAATCAGTTACCTTGTTACTGCTCACCACTATCCAATCAGTTACCTTGTTACTGCTCATCACTATCCAATCAGTTACCTTGTTACTGCTCACCACTATCCAATCAGTTACCTTGTTACTGCTCACCACTATCCAATCAGTTACCTTGTTACTGCTCACCACTATCCAATCAGTTACCTTGTTACTGCTCATCACTATCCAATCAGTTACCTTGTTACTGCTCACCACTATCCAATCAGTTACCTTGTTACTGCTCACCACTATCCAATCAGTTACCTTGTTACTGCTCACCACTATCCAATCAGTTACCTTGTTACTGCTCACCACTATCCAATCAGTTACCTTGTTACTGCTCACCACTATCCAATCAGTTACCTTGTTACTGCTCACCACTATCCAATCAGTTACCTTGTTACTGCTCACCACTATCCAATCAGTTACCTTGTTACTGCTCACCACTATCACTATCCAATCAGTTACCTTGTTACTGCTCACCACTATCCAATCAGTTACCTTGTTACTGCTCACCACTATCCAATCAGTTACCTTGTTACTGCTCACCACTATCCAATCAGTTACCTTGTTACTGCTCACCACTATCCAATCAGTTACCTTGTTACTGCTCACCACTATCCAATCAGTTACCTTGTTACTGCTCACCACTATCCAATCAGTTACCTTGTTACTGCTCACCACTATCCAATCAGTTACCTTGTTACTGCTCACCACTATCCAATCAGTTACCTTGTTACTGCTCACCACTATCCAATCAGTTACCTTGTTACTGCTCACCACTATCCAATCAGTTACCTTGTTACTGCTCACCACTATCCAATCAGTTACCTTGTTACTGCTCACCACTATCCAATCAGTTACCTTGTTACTGCTCACCACTTTCCAATCAGTTACCTTGTTACTGCTCACCACTATCCAATCAGTTACCTTGTTACTGCTCATCACTATCCAATCAGTTACCTTGTTACTGCTCACCACTATCACTATCCAATCAGTTACCTTGTTACTGCTCATCACTATCCAATCAGTTACCTTGTTACTGCTCACCACTAACACTATCCAATCAGTTACCTTGTTACTGCTCACCACTATCCAATCAGTTACCTTGTTACTGCTCACCACTATCACTATCCAATCAGTTACCTTGTTACTGCTCACCACTATCCAATCAGTTACCTTGTTACTGCTCACCACTATCCAATCAGTTACCTTGTTACTGCTCACCACTATCCAATCAGTTACCTTGTTACTGCTCACCACTATCCAATCAGTTACCTTGTTACTGCTCACCACTATCCAATCAGTTACCTTGTTACTGCTCACCACTATCCAATCAGTTACCTTGTTACTGCTCACCACTATCCAATCAGTTACCTTGTTACTGCTCACCACTATCCAATCAGTTACCTTGTTACTGCTCACCACTATCCAATCAGTTACCTTGTTACTGCTCACCACTATCCAATCAGTTACCTTGTTACTGCTCACCACTATCCAATCAGTTACCTTGTTACTGCTCACCACTATCCAATCAGTTACCTTGTTACTGCTCACCACTATCCAATCAGTTACCTTGTTACTGCTCACCACTATCCAATCAGTTACCTTGTTACTGCTCACCACTATCCAATCAGTTACCTTGTTACTGCTCACCACTATCCAATCAGTTACCTTGTTACTGCTCACCACTATCCAATCAGTTACCTTGTTACTGCTCACCACTATCCAATCAGTTACCTTGTTACTGCTCACCACTATCCAATCAGTTACCTTGTTACTGCTCACCACTATCCAATCAGTTATCTTGTTACTGCTCATCACTATCCAATCAGTTACCTTGTTACTGCTCACCACTATCACTATCCAATCAGTTACCTTGTTACTGCTCATCACTATCCAATCAGTTACCTTGTTACTGCTCACCACTATCACTATCCAATCAGTTACCTTGTTACTGCTCATCACTATCCAATCAGTTACCTTGTTACTGCTCACCACTATCAATCATCCAATCAGTTACCTTGTTACTGCTCACCACTATCCAATCAGTTACCTTGTTACTGCTCACCACTATCACTATCCAATCAGTTACCTTGTTACTGCTCACCACTATCCAATCAGTTACCTTGTTACTGCTCACCACTATCCAATCAGTTACCTTGTTACTGCTCACCACTATCCAATCAGTTACCTTGTTACTGCTCACCACTATCCAATCAGTTACCTTGTTACTGCTCACCACTATCCAATCAGTTACCTTGTTACTGCTCACCACTATCCAATCAGTTATCTTGTTACTGCTCACCACTATCCAATCAGTTACCTTGTTACTGCTCATCACTATCCAATCAGTTACCTTGTTACTGCTCACCACTATCCAATCAGTTACCTTGTTACGGCTCACCACTATCCAATCAGGTACCTTGTTACTGCTCACCACTATCCAATCAGTTACCTTGTTACTGCTCACCACTATCACTATCCAATCAGTTATCTTGTTACTGCTCACCACTATCCAATCAGTTACCTTGTTACTGCTCACCACTATCCAATCAGTTACCTTGTTACTGCTCACCACTATCCATACAGTTACCTTGTTACTGCTCACCACTATCCAATCAGTTACCTTGTTACTGCTCACCACTATCCAATCAGTTATCTTGTTACTGCTCACCACTATCCAATCAGTTACCTTGTTACTGCTCACCACTATCCAATCAGTTACCTTGTTACTGCTCACCACTATCCAATCAGTTACCTTGTTACGGCTCACCACTATCCAATCAGTTACCTTGTTACTGCTCACCACTATCCAATCAGTTACCTTGTTACTGCTCACCACTATCCAATCAGTTACCTTGTTACTGCTCACCACTATCCAATCAGTTACCTTGTTACTGCTCACCACTATCCAATCAGTTACCTTGTTACTGCTCACCACTATCCAATCAGTTACCTTGTTACTGCTCACCACTATCCAATCAGTTACCTTGTTACTGCTCATCACTATCCAATCAGTTACCTTGTTACTGCTCATCACTATCCAATCAGTTACCTTGTTACTGCTCACCACTATCCAATCAGTTACCTTGTTACTGCTCACCACTATCCAATCAGTTACCTTGTTACTGCTCACCACTATCCAATCAGTTACCTTGTTACTGCTCACCACTATCCAATCAGTTACCTTGTTACTGCTCACCACTATCCAATCAGTTACCTTGTTACTGCTCACCACTATCCAATCAGTTACCTTGTTACTGCTCACCACTATCCAATCAGTTACCTTGTTACTGCTCACCACTATCCAATCAGTTACCTTGTTACTGCTCACCACTATCCAATCAGTTACCTTGTTACTGCTCACCACTATCCAATCAGTTACCTTGTTACTGCTCACCACTATCCAATCAGTTACCTTGTTACTGCTCACCACTATCCAATCAGTTACCTTGTTACTGCTCACCACTATCCAATCAGTTACCTTGTTACTGCTCATCACTATCCAATCAGTTACCTTGTTACTGCTCACCACTATCCAATCAGTTACCTTGTTACTGCTCACCACTATCCAATCAGTTACCTTGTTACTGCTCACCACTATCCAATCAGTTACCTTGTTACTGCTCACCACTATCCAATCAGTTACCTTGTTACTGCTCACCACTATCCAATCAGTTATCTTGTTACTGCTCACCACTATCCAATCAGTTACCTTGTTACTGCTCACCACTATCCAATCAGTTACCTTGTTACTGCTCACCACTATCCAATACAGTTACCTTGTTACTGCTCACCACTATCCAATCAGTTACCTTGTTACTGCTCACCACTATCCAATCAGTTATCTTGTTACTGCTCACCACTATCCAATCAGTTACCTTGTTACTGCTCACCACTATCCAATCAGTTACCTTGTTACTGCTCACCACTATCCAATCAGTTACCTTGTTACTGCTCACCACTATCCAATCAGTTACCTTGTTACTGCTCACCACTATCCAATCAGTTACCTTGTTACTGCTCACCACTATCCAATCAGTTACCTTGTTACTGCTCACCACTATCCAATCAGTTACCTTGTTACTGCTCACCACTATCCAATCAGTTACCTTGTTACTGCTCACCACTATCCAATCAGTTACCTTGTTACTGCTCACCACTATCCAATCAGTTACCTTGTTACTGCTCACCACTATCCAATCAGTTACCTTGTTACTGCTCACCACTATCCAATCAGGTACCTTGTTACTGCTCACCACTATCCAATCAGTTACCTTGTTACTGCTCACCACTATCCAATCAGTTACCTTGTTACTGCTCACCACTATCCAATCAGTTACCTTGTTACTGCTCACCACTATCCAATCAGTTACCTTGTTACTGCTCACCACTATCCAATCAGTTACCTTGTTACTGCTCACCACTATCCAATCAGTTACCTTGTTACTGCTCACCACTATCCAATCAGTTACCTTGTTACTGCTCACCACTATCCAATCAGTTACCTTGTTACTGCTCACCACTATCCAATCAGTTACCTTGTTACTGCTCACCACTATCCAATCAGTTACCTTGTTACTGCTCACCACACCACTATCCAATCAGTTACCTTGTTACTGCTCACCACTATCCAATCAGTTACCTTGTTACTGCTCACCACTATCACTATCCAATCAGTTACCTTGTTACTGCTCACCACTATCCAATCAGTTACCTTGTTACTGCTCACCACTATCCAATCAGTTACCTTGTTACTGCTCACCACTATCCAATCAGTTACCTTGTTACTGCTCACCACTATCCAATCAGTTACCTTGTTACTGCTCACCACTATCCAATCAGTTACCTTGTTACTGCTCACCACTATCCAATCAGTTACCTTGTTACTGCTCACCACTATCCAATCAGTTACCTTGTTACTGCTCACCACTATCCAATCAGTTACCTTGTTACTGCTCACCACTATCCAATCAGTTACCTTGTTACTGCTCACCACTATCCAATCAGTTATCTTGTTACTGCTCACCACTATCCAATCAGTTACCTTGTTACTGCTCACCACTATCCAATCAGTTACCTTGTTACTGCTCACCACTATCCAATCAGTTACCTTGTTACTGCTCACCACTATCCAATCAGTTACCTTGTTACTGCTCACCACTATCCAATCAGTTACCTTGTTACTGCTCACCACTATCCAATCAGTTACCTTGTTACTGCTCACCACTATCACTATCCAATCAGTTACCTTGTTACTGCTCACCACTATCCAATCAGTTACCTTGTTACTGCTCACCACTATCCAATCAGTTACCTTGTTACTGCTCACCACTATCCAATCAGTTACCTTGTTACTGCTCACCACTATCCAATCAGTTACCTTGTTACTGCTCACCACTATCCAATCAGTTACCTTGTTACTGCTCACCACTATCCAATCAGTTACCTTGTTACTGCTCACCACTATCCAATCAGTTACCTTGTTACTGCTCACCACTATCCAATCAGTTACCTTGTTACTGCTCACCACTATCCAATCAGTTACCTTGTTACTGCTCACCACTATCCAATCAGTTACCTTGTTACTGCTCATCACTATCCAATCAGTTACCTTGTTACTGCTCACCACTATCCAATCAGTTACCTTGTTACTGCTCACCACTATCCAATCAGTTACCTTGTTACTGCTCACCACTATCCAATCAGTTACCTTGTTACTGCTCACCACTATCCAATCAGTTACCTTGTTACTGCTCACCACTATCCAATCAGTTACCTTGTTACTGCTCACCACTATCCAATCAGTTACCTTGTTACTGCTCACCACTATCCAATCAGTTACCTTGTTACTGCTCACCACTATCCAATCAGTTACCTTGTTACTGCTCACCACTATCCAATCAGTTACCTTGTTACTGCTCACCACTATCACTATCCAATCAGTTACCTTGTTACTGCTCACCACTATCCAATCAGTTACCTTGTTACTGCTCACCACTATCACTATCCAATCAGTTACCTTGTTACTGCTCACCACTATCCAATCAGTTACCTTGTTACTGCTCACCACTATCCAATCAGTTACCTTGTTACTGCTCACCACTATCCAATCAGTTACCTTGTTACTGCTCATCACTATCCAATCAGGTACCTTGTTACTGCTCACCACTATCCAATCAGTTACCTTGTTACTGCTCACCACTATCCAATCAGTTACCTTGTTACTGCTCACCACTATCCAATCAGTTACCTTGTTACTGCTCACCACTATCCAATCAGTTACCTTGTTACTGCTCACCACTATCCAATCAGTTACCTTGTTACTGCTCATCCACTATCCAATCAGTTACCTTGTTACTGCTCACCACTATCCAATCAGTTACCTTGTTACTGCTCACCACTATCCAATCAGTTACCTTGTTACTGCTCACCACTATCCAATCAGTTACCTTGTTACTGCTCACCACTATCACTATCCAATCAGTTACCTTGTTACTGCTCACCACTATCCAATCAGTTACCTTGTTACTGCTCACCACTATCCAATCAGTTACCTTGTTACTGCTCACCACTATCCAATCAGTTACCTTGTTACTGCTCACCACTATCCAATCAGTTACCTTGTTACTGCTCACCACTATCCAATCAGTTACCTTGTTACTGCTCACCACTATCCAATCAGTTACCTTGTTACTGCTCACCACTATCCAATCAGTTACCTTGTTACTGCTCACCACTATCCAATCAGTTACCTTGTTACTGCTCACCACTATCCAATCAGTTACCTTGTTACTGCTCACCACTATCCAATCAGTTACCTTGTTACTGCTCACCACTATCCAATCAGTTACCTTGTTACTGCTCACCACTATCCAATCAGTTACCTTGTTACTGCTCACCACTATCCAATCAGTTACCTTGTTACTGCTCACCACTATCCAATCAGTTACCTTGTTACTGCTCACCACTATCCAATCAGTTACCTTGTTACTGCTCACCACTATCCAATCAGTTACCTTGTTACTGCTCACCACTATCCAATCAGTTACCTTGTTACTGCTCACCACTATCCAATCAGTTACCTTGTTACTGCTCACCACTATCCAATCAGTTACCTTGTTACTGCTCATCACTATCCAATCAGTTACCTTGTTACTGCTCACCACTATCCAATCAGTTACCTTGTTACTGCTCACCACTATCCAATCAGTTACCTTGTTACTGCTCACCACTATCCAATCAGTTACCTTGTTACTGCTCACCACTATCCAATCAGTTACCTTGTTACTGCTCACCACTATCCAATCAGTTACCTTGTTACTGCTCACCACTATCCAATCAGTTACCTTGTTACTGCTCACCACTATCCAATCAGTTACCTTGTTACTGCTCACCACTATCACTATCCAATCAGTTACCTTGTTACTGCTCATCACTATCCAATCAGTTACCTTGTTACTGCTCACCACTATCCAATCAGTTACCTTGTTACTGCTCACCACTATCCAATCAGTTACCTTGTTACTGCTCACCACTATCCAATCAGTTACCTTGTTACTGCTCATCACTATCCAATCAGTTACCTTGTTACTGCTCACCACTATCCAATCAGTTACCTTGTTACTGCTCATCACTATCCAATCAGTTACCTTGTTACTGCTCACCACTATCCAATCAGTTACCTTGTTACTGCTCATCACTATCCAATCAGTTACCTTGTTACTGCTCACCACTATCACTATCCAATCAGTTACCTTGTTACTGCTCATCACTATCCAATCAGTTACCTTGTTACTGCTCACCACTATCCAATCAGTTACCTTGTTACTGCTCACCACTATCCAATCAGTTACCTTGTTACTGCTCACCACTATCCAATCAGTTACCTTGTTACTGCTCACCACTATCCAATCAGTTACCTTGTTACTGCTCACCACTATCCAATCAGTTACCTTGTTACTGCTCACCACTATCCAATCAGTTACCTTGTTACTGCTCATCACTATCCAATCAGGTACCTTGTTACTGCTCACCACTATCCAATCAGTTACCTTGTTACTGCTCACCACTATCCAATCAGTTACCTTGTTACTGCTCACCACTATCCAATCAGTTACCTTGTTACTGCTCACCACTATCCAATCAGTTACCTTGTTACTGCTCACCACTATCCAATCAGTTACCTTGTTACTGCTCACCACTATCCAATCAGTTACCTTGTTACTGCTCACCACTATCCAATCAGTTACCTTGTTACTGCTCACCACTATCCAATCAGTTACCTTGTTACTGCTCACCACTATCCAATCAGTTACCTTGTTACTGCTCACCACTATCCAATCAGTTACCTTGTTACTGCTCACCACTATCCAATCAGTTACCTTGTTACTGCTCACCACTATCCAATCAGTTATCTTGTTACTGCTCACCACTATCCAATCAGTTACCTTGTTACTGCTCACCACTATCCAATCAGTTACCTTGTTACTGCTCACCACTATCCAATCAGGTACCTTGTTACTGCTCACCACTATCCAATCAGTTACCTTGTTACTGCTCACCACTATCCAATCAGTTACCTTGTTACTGCTCACCACTATCCAATCAGTTACCTTGTTACTGCTCACCACTATCCAATCAGTTACCTTGTTACTGCTCACCACTATCCAATCAGTTACCTTGTTACTGCTCACCACTATCCAATCAGTTACCTTGTTACTGCTCACCACTATCCAATCAGTTACCTTGTTACTGCTCACCACTATCCAATCAGTTACCTTGTTACTGCTCACCACTATCCAATCAGTTACCTTGTTACTGCTCACCACTATCCAATCAGTTACCTTGTTACTGCTCACCACTATCCAATCAGTTACCTTGTTACTGCTCACCACTATCCAATCAGTTACCTTGTTACTGCTCACCACTATCACTATCCAATCAGTTATCTTGTTACTGCTCACCACTATCCAATCAGTTACCTTGTTACTGCTCACCACTATCCAATCAGTTACCTTGTTACTGCTCACCACTATCCAATCAGTTACCTTGTTACTGCTCACCACTATCCAATCAGTTACCTTGTTACTGCTCACCACTATCCAATCAGTTATCTTGTTACTGCTCACCACTATCCAATCAGTTACCTTGTTACTGCTCACCACTATCCAATCAGTTACCTTGTTACTGCTCACCACTATCCAATCAGTTACCTTGTTACTGCTCACCACTATCCAATCAGTTACCTTGTTACTGCTCACCACTATCCAATCAGTTACCTTGTTACTGCTCACCACTATCCAATCAGTTACCTTGTTACTGCTCACCACTATCCAATCAGTTACCTTGTTACTGCTCACCACTATCCAATCAGTTACCTTGTTACTGCTCACCACTATCCAATCAGTTACCTTGTTACTGCTCACCACTATCCAATCAGTTACCTTGTTACTGCTCACCACTATCCAATCAGTTACCTTGTTACTGCTCACCACTATCCAATCAGTTACCTTGTTACTGCTCACCACTATCCAATCAGTTACCTTGTTACTGCTCACCACTATCCAATCAGTTACCTTGTTACTGCTCATCACTATCCAATCAGTTACCTTGTTACTGCTCACCACTATCACTATCCAATCAGTTACCTTGTTACTGCTCACCACTATCCAATCAGTTACCTTGTTACTGCTCACCACTATCCAATCAGTTACCTTGTTACTGCTCACCACTATCCAATCAGTTACCTTGTTACTGCTCACCACTATCCAATCAGTTACCTTGTTACTGCTCACCACTATCCAATCAGTTACCTTGTTACTGCTCACCACTATCACTCATCCAATCAGTTACCTTGTTACTGCTCATCACTATCCAATCAGTTACCTTGTTACTGCTCACCACTATCACTATCCAATCAGTTACCTTGTTACTGCTCACCACTATCCAATCAGTTACCTTGTTACTGCTCACCACTATCCAATCAGTTACCTTGTTACTGCTCACCACTATCCAATCAGTTACCTTGTTACTGCTCATCACTATCCAATCAGGTACCTTGTTACTGCTCACCACTATCCAATCAGTTACCTTGTCACTGCTCATCACTATCCAATCAGTTATCTTGTTACTGCTCATCACTATCCAATCAGTTACCTTGTTACTGCTCATCACTATCCAATCAGTTACCTTGTTACTGCTCACCACTATCACTATCCAATCAGTTACCTTGTTACTGCTCATCACTATCCAATCAGTTACCTTGTTACTGCTCACCACTAACACTATCCAATCAGTTACCTTGTTACTGCTCACCACTATCCAATCAGTTATCTTGTTACTGCTCACCACTATCCAATCAGTTACCTTGTTACTGCTCACCACTATCCAATCAGTTACCTTGTTACGGCTCACCACTATCCAATCAGGTACCTTGTTACTGCTCACCACTATCCAATCAGTTACCTTGTTACTGCTCACCACTATCACTATCCAATCAGTTATCTTGTTACTGCTCACCACTATCCAATCAGTTACCTTGTTACTGCTCACCACTATCCAATCAGTTACCTTGTTACTGCTCACCACTATCCATACAGTTACCTTGTTACTGCTCACCACTATCCAATCAGTTACCTTGTTACGGCTCACCACTATCCAATCAGTTATCTTGTTACTGCTCACCACTATCCAATCAGTTACCTTGTTACTGCTCACCACTATCCAATCAGTTACCTTGTTACGGCTCACCACTATCCAATCAGGTACCTTGTTACTGCTCACCACTATCCAATCAGTTACCTTGTTACGGCTCACCACTATCCAATCAGTTATCTTGTTACTGCTCACCACTATCCAATCAGTTACCTTGTTACTGCTCACCACTATCCAATCAGTTACCTTGTTACTGCTCACCACTATCCATACAGTTACCTTGTTACTGCTCACCACTATCCAATCAGTTACCTTGTTACGGCTCACCACTATCCAATCAGTTATCTTGTTACTGCTCATCAATATCCAATCAGTTACCTTGTTACTGCTCATCACTATCCAATCAGTTACCTTGTTACTGCTCACCACTTTCCAATCCGTTACCTTGTTACTGCTCACCACTATCCAATCAGTTACCTTGTTACTGCTCACCACTATCCAATCAGTTACCTTGTTACTGCTCATCACTATCCAATCAGGTACCTTGTTACTGCTCACCACTATCCAATCAGTTACCTTGTCACTGCTCATCACTATCCAATCAGTTATCTTGTTACTGCTCACCACTATCCAATCAGTTACCTTGTTACTGCTCATCACTATCCAATCAGGTACCTTGTTACTGCTCACCACTATCCAATCAGGTACCTTGTTACTGCTCACCACTATCCAATCAGTTACCTTGTTACGGCTCACCACTATCCAATCAGGTACCTTGTTACTGCTCACCACTATCCAATCAGTTACCTTGTTACTGCTCACCACTATCACTATCCAATCAGTTATCTTGTTACTGCTCACCACTATCCAATCAGTTACCTTGTTTCTGCTCACCACTATCCAATCAGTTACCTTGTTACTGCTCACCACTATCCAATCAGTTACCTTGTTACTGCTCATCACTATCCAATCAGGTACCTTGTTACTGCTCACCACTATCCAATCAGTTACCTTGTTTCTGCTCACCACTATCCAATCAGTTACCTTGTTACTGCTCATCAATATCCAATCAGTTACCTTGTTACTGCTCATCACTATCCAATCAGTTACCTTGTTACTGCTCACCACTTTCCAATCCGTTACCTTGTTACTGCTCACCACTATCCAATCAGTTACCTTGTTACTGCTCACCACTATCCAATCAGTTACCTTGTTACTGCTCATCACTATCCAATCAGGTACCTTGTTACTGCTCACCACTATCTAATCAGTTACCTTGTCACTGCTCATCACTATCCAATCAGTTATCTTGTTACTGCTCACCACTATCCAATCAGTTACCTTGTTACTGCTCATCACTATCCAATCAGGTACCTTGTTACTGCTCACCACTATCCAATCAGTTACCTTGTTACTGCTCACCACTATCACTATCCAATCAGTTATCTTGTTACTGCTCACCACTATCCAATCAGTTACCTTGTTACTGCTCACCACTATCCAATCAGTTACCTTGTTACTGCTCACCACTATCCATACAGTTACCTTGTTACTGCTCACCACTATCCAATCAGTTACCTTGTTACGGCTCACCACTATCCAATCAGTTATCTTGTTACTGCTCACCACTATCCAATCAGTTACCTTGTTACTGCTCACCACTATCCAATCAGTTACCTTGTTACGGCTCACCACTATCCAATCAGGTACCTTGTTACTGCTCACCACTATCCAATCAGTTACCTTGTTACGGCTCACCACTATCCAATCAGTTATCTTGTTACTGCTCACCACTATCCAATCAGTTACCTTGTTACTGCTCACCACTATCCAATCAGTTACCTTGTTACTGCTCACCACTATCCATACAGTTACCTTGTTACGGCTCACCACTATCCAATCAGTTATCTTGTTACTGCTCACCACTATCCAATCAGTTACCTTGTTACTGCTCATCACTATCCAATCAGTTACCTTGTTACTGCTCACCACTATCACTATCCAATCAGTTACCTTGTTACTGCTCATCACTATCCAATCAGTTACCTTGTTACTGCTCACCACTAACACTATCCAATCAGTTACCTTGTTACTGCTCACCACTTTCCAATCAGTTACCTTGTTACTGCTCACCACTATCACTATCCAATCAGTTACCTTGTTACTGCTCATCACTATCCAATCAGTTACCTTGTTACTGCTCACCACTATCACTATCCAATCAGTTACCTTGTTACTGCTCATCACTATCCAATCAGTTACCTTGTTACTGCTCACCACTAACACTATCCAATCAGTTACCTTGTTACTGCTCACCACTATCCAATCAGTTACCTTGTTACTGCTCACCACTATCCAATCAGTTACCTTGTTACTGCTCACCACTATCCAATCAGTTACCTTGTTACGGCTCACCACTATCCAATCAGGTACCTTGTTACTGCTCACCACTATCCAATCAGTTACCTTGTTACTGCTCACCACTATCACTATCCAATCAGTTATCTTGTTACTGCTCACCACTATCCAATCAGTTACCTTGTTACTGCTCACCACTATCCAATCAGTTACCTTGTTACTGCTCACCACTATCCATACAGTTACCTTGTTACTGCTCACCACTATCCAATCAGTTACCTTGTTACGGCTCACCACTATCCAATCAGTTATCTTGTTACTGCTCACCACTATCCAATCAGTTACCTTGTTACTGCTCACCACTATCCAATCAGTTACCTTGTTACGGCTCACCACTATCCAATCAGGTACCTTGTTACTGCTCACCACTATCCAATCAGTTACCTTGTTACGGCTCACCACTATCCAATCAGGTATCTTGTTACTGCTCACCACTATCCAATCAGTTACCTTGTTACTGCTCACCACTATCCAATCAGTTACCTTGTTACTGCTCACCACTATCCATACAGTTACCTTGTTACTGCTCACCACTATCCAATCAGTTACCTTGTTACGGCTCACCACTATCCAATCAGTTATCTTGTTACTGCTCATCACTATCCAATCAGTTACCTTGTTACTGCTCACCACTATCACTATCCAATCAGTTACCTTGTTACTGCTCATCACTATCCAATCAGTTACCTTGTTACTGCTCACCACTAACACTATCCAATCAGTTACCTTGTTACTGCTCATCACTATCCAATCAGTTACCTTGTTACTGCTCACCACTATCACTATCCAATCAGTTACCTTGTTACTGCTCACCACTATCCAATCAGTTACCTTTTACTGCTCACCACTATCCAATCAGTTACCTTGTTACTGCTCACCACTATCCAATCAGTTACCTTGTTACTGCTCATCACTATCCAATCAGGTACCTTGTTACTGCTCACCACTATCCAATCAGTTACCTTGTTTCTGCTCACCACTATCCAATCAGTTACCTTGTTACTGCTCATCAATATCCAATCACTTATCTTGTTACTGCTCATCACTATCCAATCAGTTACCTTGTTACTGCTCACCACTATCCAATCAGGTACCTTGTTACTGCTCACCACTATCCAATCAGTTACCTTGTTACTGCTCACCACTATCCAATCAGTTACCTTGTTACTGCTCACCACTATCACTATCCAATCAGTTACCTTGTTACTGCTCATCACTATCCAATCAGTTACCTTGTTACTGCTCACCACTATCACTATCCAGTCAGTTACCTTGTTACTGCTCATCACTATCCAATCAGTTACCTTGTTACTGCTCACCACTATCCAATCAGTTACCTTGTTACTGCTGATCACTATTACTATCCAATCAGTTACCTTGTTACTGTTTACCATTATCTAATCAGTTACCTTATTACTGTTTACCATTATCCAATCAGTTACCTTATTACTGTTTACCATTATCCAATCAGTTACCTTGTTACTGTTTACCATTATCTAATCAGTTACCTTGTCACTGCTCATTGATGAAAGGAGATGAGGAACTATTGATTAACAACAGGATTCAAACTCCATTCAAAGAAATTAATTTTTTAATTGTGTGTTTACCAACTTAAACACTAAAAGGAAACTGTTTCATTTCACACCTGCTTTTAATAGACTGACCCTACCCCCCACACACAAAACTCCCCTCAGATGTGTAGCGAGAGAGTGTTTATGTATGAGCGTGCTCTCACACCTTCTATTGTTAACAACAACACACCCACTCCTCTCCTGAGGGCTATCCTACGAAGCAAGCGAGATCTACTTAAGGTTTTCTAAAGTTAGCCAGCTTCAGTTAGATCTGGATATTGCTCGTCTGCCTGCCGCTGACTGTAGCATGGCTAGGTGTGCTTATCAATGCACAACCACCTTTCTTCTCAGTCATATCAATCTTTTTTTATTAAGTCATACAAAAATCGTTACATTGCATTCTGCCATTACTAAATTTGTAATGTGATATATTTTAACACGACCATTTGTTTTTACATAAAAAAAAACAAAAAAAACATTGAATTAATAAAATACGTTCATAAAATGAAGGGGATGATGGGGGAGGGAATCTTGATTTCATATGTCCACAACTCGCTAACTCCTCCAACCTGCTTTCTGGGACTCTGATCTTTATAGTCTCCCCAGGATCATTATCGTCATTCTCATTCCTCTCTTGTGAGAGGATGGCTGTGTGAGCCAGAAACCGGCGGAAAGGTTGGAACAACACCTCCCAAGTGGTTCTGCTTTTAATAGAGCCCCCCCACCAAACTCCCCTCAGATGTGGAGAGACACTATTTGCATATCATTACAACACTGTATACAGACATAATATGATATTTGAAATGTCTTTATTCTTTTGTGAGTGTAATGTTTACTGTTAATTTTTATAGTTTATTTCACTTTTGTTTATTATCTACTTCACTTGCATTGGCAATGTTAACATATCCAATCAGTTACCTTGTTACTGCTCTTCAGCATCCAATCAGTTACCTTGTCACTGCTCTTCAGCATCCAATCAGTTACCTTGTGACTGCTCATCCACTGTCACTATCCAATCAGTTACCTTGTTACTGCTCTTCAGCATCCAATCAGTTACCTTGTCACTGCTCATCCACTGTCACTATCCAATCAGTTACCTTGTTACTGCTCTTCAGCATCCAATCAGTTACCTTGTCACTGCTCATCCACTGTCACTATCCAATCAGTTACCTTGTTACTGCTCTTCAGCATCCAATCAGTTACCTTGTCACTGCTGGTGACTATCCAGTCAGTTACCATGTTACTGGTCATCACTATCACGATCCAATCAGTTACATCGTTACTGGTCATCACTATCACGATCCAATCAGTTACATCGTTACTGGTCATCATTCTCCCTCAGGAGAGGAGAGGGTGTGTTTTTGTTAACAATAGAGTGTGTGAGAGCACACTCATGCTTACGTAAACACTCTCTCTCCACATCTGAGGGGAGTTTGGTGGGTGGGTGAGGTCAGTCTATTAAAAGCAGGTGTGAATTAAAACAGATATGAAACAGTTTGCTGTTAGTGTTTTTGTTGGTAAACACACTGAATTCAAAATGGATTTCTTCAAATGGAGTTGTTGGCGCACCTTCAGGAGCTACAACAACAACACACCCCTCTCCTGATCTTTATGGCTGGTGGAATAACAACACCTCCCAAGTGGTAGAGGAACTGCTTTTAATAGACAAAATGGGACAAACACCAAAATGAGACTCTGCATGCAGAATTCTGCAAAAATATCCTCCGTGTACAACGTAAAACACCAAATAATGCATGCTGAGCAGAAATAGGCCGATACCCGCTAATTATCCAAATCCAGAAAAGAGCTGTTAAATTCTACAACCACCTAAAAGGAAGCGATTCCCAAACCTTCCATAGCAAAGCCATCACCTACAAAGAGATGCAAGCTGGTCCTGGGGCTCTATTCACAAACAAAAACACACCCCACAAAGCCCCAGGACAGCAACACAATTAGACCCAACCAAATCATGAGAAAACAAAAAGATAATTACTTGACACAATGGAAAGAATTAACCAAAAAACTGGGAAAACTAGAATGCTATTTGGCCCTAAACAGAGAGTACACAGTGGCAGAATACCTGACCACTGTGACTGACCCAAACTTAAGTTAAGTGTTGACTATGTACAGACTCAGTGAGCATAGCCTTGCTATTGAGAAAGGCTGTCGTAGGCAGAACTGGCTCTCAAGAGAAGATGAGGTGGAAACTGAGCTGCACTTCCTAACCTCCTGCACATTGTATGACCATTTTAGAGACACATATTTCCCTCAGATTACACAGACCCACAAAGAATTCGAAAACAAACTTGATTTTGATAAACTCTCATATCTACTGGGTGAAATACCACAGTGTGTCATCACAGCAGCAAGATTAGTAACCTGTCGCCACAAGAAAACGTCAACTAGTGATGAACAAACACAATTGTAAATACAACCCATATTTATTTATTTTCCCTTTTGTACTTTAACTATTTGCACATCATTACAACACTGTATATATGCACATAATATGACATTTGTAATGTCTTTATTCTTTTGGAACTTCTGTGAGTGTAATGTTTACTGTAAATTTTTATTGTTTATTTCACTTTTGTATATGATCTACTTCACTTGCTTTGGCAATGTTAACATATGTTTCCCATGCCAATAAAGCCGCTTGAATTGAATTGAATGAAATTGAATTGAATTGAATGAAATTGAATTGAATTGAGAGAGCGTGTGAAAGTGTGAGCGTGCTCCCACACCTCCAGGAGCTACAACAACAACGACACACCCCTCTCCTGATTTTTATGGCTGGAGGAATAACAACACAGCCCAAGGGCTTGAGGAACTACGTAGCACTGTTTACAATACTTGTTTATCTGTTGGTGTCTTGGGAGCACCTTGCAAATGAGAATATTCATCTGAAGGTGTTTTGCTCACTCAAATGTGATGTGTAAAGTTTCTAAGCCTCTCATACCAGGCTAGCTCAAAGGGTAACACAGCTTGCGGTGGTTGATGTTGGTCTTGAAACTAAACCTGAGATCGTTGTGAACACAGAAAATAATACCTCTGCGTGGTTTTGGACTGTCCTTGACCGGGCAATGCAGTCAGTGATTACAAAGGAGAGTTCAGACAATGTTACCATGGTAACATGTTATTTTATTGAGATAACAGGATATTTTCTGTCGCCCTACAAATCAAGCTCTACTCATTAAACTGGATGTAGTCTATCACAGTGCCATCCATTTTGTCACCAAAGCCCCATATACTACCCACCACTGCGACCTGTACGGTCTCGTTGGCTGGCCCTCGCTTCATACTCGTCGCCATATCCACTGGCTCCAGGTCATCTACAAGTCCCTGCTAGGTAAAGCCCCGCCTTATCTCAGCTCGCTGGTCACCATAGCAGCACCCACACGTAGCACGCGCTCCGGCAGGTATATCTCACTGGTCATCCCCAAAGCCAATTCCTCCTTTCGCCGCCTTTCCTTTCAGTTCTCTGCTGCCAATGACTTGAAAGAAATACAAAAATCACTGGAACTGGAGACACTTATCTCCCTCACTAGCTTTACGCAGCTCACAGATCACTGCACCTGTACATAGCCCATCTGTAAATACCTCATCCCCTACTGTATTTATTTATTTATCTTGCTCCTTTGCACACCAGTATTTCTACTTTGCACATTCATCTACTGCACATCTACCATTCCAGTGTTTAATTACCTTCCTTATCTTACCTCATTTGCACACATTGTATATAGATTAGTTTTTTCTACTGTATTATTGACTGTATGTTTGTTTACTCCAATGTGTATCTCTGTGTTGTTGTATGTGTCGAACTGCTTTGCTTTATCTTGGCCAGGTCTCAGTTGTAAATGAGAACTTGTTCTCAACTGGCCTACCTGGTTAAATAAAGGTGAAATAAAATACATTAAAAGAGCTAACAGTCATACTTACAGAGGGGAGTCGTGGTAAAGTGCAACAGCTTTCTATATAATGTCACCCTGACAGGTCCTTCACAGTCAGACTGAACATGGTGATCCTGTATGGCTCAGATGGTAGAGCATGGTGCTTGCAACACCAGGATTATAAGTTCCATTCCCGGGGCCATCAACATGTAACATGTCTGCACACATGACTGTAAGTCGCTTTGGATAAAAGCGTCTGCTAAGTGGCATGTATTATGGGGGGCTAACGCTCTACTCTTTCTATTGTATTTCTCTCTCTTCCTTCTCTCAGTCTGAAATATAAATCCAATCATCCATTGGCTGGAGTTGACCATCTAATATTGACTCTTATTTCCTGTTTGATCATGTTCTGGAGCTTAAAAAACATGGGCTTTTGCTGACAACAGTTTTGTTTGGCCACCTCCTATCCTCCCCCTACCAGGGAGCTCCATCTCCAACACAACCTCCTATCCTCCCCCTACCAGGGAACTCCATCTCCAACACAACCTCCTATCCTCCCCCTACCAGGGAACTCCATCTCCAACACAACCTCCTATCCTCCCCCTACCAGGGAGCTCCATCTCCAACACAACCTCCTATCCTCCCCCTACCAGGGAGCTCCATCTCCATCACAACCTCCTATCCTCCCCTACCAGGGAGCTCCATCTCCAACACAACCTCCTATCCTCCCCTACCAGGAGCTCCATTTCCATCACAACCTCCTATCCTCCCCCTACCAGGGAGCTCCATTTCCATCACAACCTCCTATCCTCCCCCTACCAGGGAGCTCCATTTCCATCACAACCTCCTATCCTCCCCCTACCAGGGAGCTCCATCTCCATCACATCCTCCTATCCTCCCCCTACCAGGGAGCTCCATCTCCAACACAACCTCCTATCCTCCCCCTACCAGGGAGCTCCATTTCCATCACAACCTCCTATCCTCCCCCTACCAGGGAGCTCCATTTCCATCACAACCTCCTATCCTCCCCCTACCAGGGAGCTCCATTTCCATCACAACCTCCTATCCTCCCCCTACCAGGGAGCTCCATCTCCATCACATCCTCCTATCCTCCCCCCACCAGGGAGCTCCATCTCCAACACAACCTCCTAGACTCCCCCTACCAGGGAGCTCCATTTCCATCACAACCTCCTAGACTCCCCCTACCAGGGAGCTCCATCTCCAACACAACCTCCTAGTCTACCCTCATCAGGAAGCTCCATCTCCAACACAACCTCCTAGTCTACCTTTATCAGGAAGCTCCATTTCCAGCACATCCTCGTAGTCTACCCTTATCAGGAAGCTCCATTTCCAACACATCCTCCTAGACTCCCCCTACCAGGGAACTCCATCTCCAACATAACCTCCTAGACTCCCCCTACAGGGGAACTCCATCTCCAACATAACCTCCTAGACTCCCCCTACAGGGGAACTCCATCTCCAACATAACCTCCTAGACTCCCCCTACAGGGGAACTCCATCTCCAACATAACCTCCTAGACTCCCCCTACAGGGGAACTCCATCTCCAACATAACCTCCTAGACTCCCCCTACAGGGGAACTCCATCTCCAACACAACCTCCTAGACTCCCCCTACCAGTAAACTCCATCTCCAACACAACCTCCTAGACTCCCCTAACACTCTTAGAAAAAAAGGTACTATGTAGAACCTAAAAGGTGTAAAGGGGTTCTACGTGGAACTCAAAAAGGTTATACCTGGAACCATAAAGGGTTCTTCAATGGGTTATCCTATGGGGACAGCTGAAGAATCCTTTTTGGTTCCAGGTATAACCTATTTTAGTTCCATGTAGAACCCTTTACACATAAGGTTCGACATGGAAACCAAAAGAGTTTTAACTGGAACCAAAAAGGGTTCTCAGGGAGTAGAAGAAATGTGAGGGAAGTTGTCAGCTGTTCTGTTGCACAGTGAAAACCACTAACGACCACTTCCCCTCTTTCCTGTGTCCCTGACTGAGATATAGCGGGAGGGCTGTGGTTGGTAGATTGATGTGTGTGTGTGTGTGTGTGTGTGTGTGTGTGTGTGTGTGTGTGTGTGTGTGTGTGTGTGTGTGCGTGTGCGTGTCCCAATCACTACTTCTGTGTTTCTGAGAATGAAATGAAAATAGGAGAAAAAGTGAAAGGCTTTTATAACAGACAGTATAAGTCTCATTCTTTACTTGTGTTTTTTTGCCGAGTCACAGTGTTGCCCAACCAGAGGCAACCAGCTCCAACCGCAGTCCAACAACGGTCCGTACCAAATACCAACCACCCGAAACCCAGATAAAAGTCAGGAGAAATATGTCAACCTGAAGACATGTTTGGTATTATATGTGTGATATTATATAAAAACCATCAGTTTGGTCAGATTAAAGAATTCAGTCTGTGAAAGGTCAGACATATCCTCTGGAAACCACAAAGATTTGAAGAGAGACAGAGTACATTAATGGAGAAGAAGAGCCTAATGTTGGCTTCTCTTTTTGCATAACTATCCTGAATGTCGATTGTAAATTTCTCCAAACCAACTAATTGTAAATTGCCCCTGAACACTGTGCCATTGTCCTATTTCTCCAACCAAACTAAAAACTTGCTCCCTAAATCATGTGTGATTTAAATCGTCAGACCATTCAAAACATGTTTATTTTCATGGCATGAAACATTTCGAAAGTCACACCATTTCAAATAAACTTTTGGATTTCTAGGGAAAGAAGAGCACTGTTAAAGGGGAATTTCACTCTGGGGGAATGTGGCATTTCTAGGTCAATGAGATGTGTTTCACACATAATTCCCCAGAAGGAAGGCAGGTCTGAGCATCGCGAGCTGAAAGACTACAACTTGTATGGGGCAGGGCTTTGTGCTCTGGCCCCGTCCCTCCCCCAAGGCAAGCTTCTTTGAAAGGGAGGCAGACACTAACAACGCAATCCTTTGGGAAAAATGGAAAGAACTGACCAGACCGCAATGGCTTCAAGTGATTCGTCTCATCAACATGAATTCGACGATGGATAATTTTTTTTGCTACGTGGTGACATTCAACTATACATGTTTCTACCGGAATATACAGTCGTGGCCAAAAGTTTTGAGAATGACACAAATATTAATTTCCACAAAGTTTGATGCTTCAGTGTCTTTAGATATTTTTGTCAGATGTTTCTATGGAATACTGAAGCATAATTACAAGCATTTCATGTGTCAAATGCTTTTATTAACAATTACATGAAGTTGATGCAAAGAGTCAATATTTGCAGTGTTGACCCTTCTTTTTCAAGACCTCTGCAATCCGCCCTGGCATGCTGCCAATTAACTTCTGGGCCACATCCTGACTTATGGCAGCCCATTCTTGCATAATCAATGCTTGGAGTTTGTCAGAATTTGTGGGGTTTTGTTACTCCACCCGCCTCTTGAGGATTGACCACAAGTTCTCAATGGGATTAAGGTCTGGGGAGTTTCCTGGCCATGGACCCAAAATATGTAATGTCCGTGGTTCTGTTGTGGAAAGAGTCAGGCGCAGGAGGTAGTTACGTGTGAAAAGGTATTTTAATAATACACCAGTCCAAACCAACAAACTCTGGCGAAACAGAATACCCACACAAAAATCAACAATAAACGGGCGCAAACCAGCAAACCGGTGTATATGAGAACCAAAATAAAATAGCCCTCAGTACACAGACTGGGAAACGCAGAAGTCAAACGTTACAAACCAAACAATCTGGCACAATGGGAAGAGGGGAAGGAAGGAATTATAAACAGGTGCGTGATTGGGAGAAATTAACAACAGGTGCGTACAATTAGACAAAACCAACAAAACACATGAGAATGGGAGCGATGATGGTTAGAAAACCGGTGACGTCGACCGCCGAACACCACCCGAACAAGAAGAGGGACCGACTTCGGCGGAAGTCGTGACAAAATATCAAAGTTTTGTTCCCCGAGCCACTTAGTTATCACTTTTGCCTTAAGGCAAGGTGCTCCATCATGCTGGAAAAGGCATTGTTCGTCACCAAACTGTTCCTGGATGGTTGGGAGAAGTTGCTCTCGGAGGATGTGTTGGTACCATTCTTTATTCATGGCTGTGTTCTTAGGCCAAATTGTGAGTGAGCCCACTCCCTTGGCTGAGAAGCAAACCCACACATGAATGGTCTCAGGATGCTTTACTGTTGGCATGACACAGGACTGATGGTAGCGCTCACCTTGTCTTCTCCGGACAAGCTTTTTTCCGGAAGCCCCAAACAATCGGAAAGGGGATTCATCAGAGGAAATGACTTTACCCGAGTCCTCAGCAGTACCTTTTGCAGAATATCAGTCTGTCCGTGATGTTTTTCCTGGAGAGAAGTGGCTTCTTTGCTGCCCTTCTTGACACCAGGCCATCCTCCAAAAGTCTTCGCCTCACTGTGCGTGCAGATGCACTCACACCTGCCTGCTGCCATTCCTGAGCAAGCTTTGTATGGTGGTGCCCCGATCCCGCAACTGAATCAACTTTAGGAGACGGTCCTGGCGCTTGCTGGAGTTTCTTGGGCGCCCTGAAGCCTTCTTCACAACAATTGAGCTGCACTCCTTGAAGTTCTTGATGATCCAATAAATGGTTGATTTAGGTGCAATCTTACTGGCAGCAATATCCTTGCCTGTGAAGCCCTTTTTGTGAAAAGCAATGATGACGGCACGTGTTTCCTTGCAGGTAACCATGTTTGACAGATGAAGAACAATGATTCCAAGCACCACCCTCCTTTTGAAGCTTCCAGTCTGTTATTCGACATCAATCAGCATGACAGAGTGATCTCCAGCCTTGTCCTCGTCAACACTCACACCTGTGTTAACGAGAGAATCACTGACATGATGTCAGCTGGTCCTTTTGTGGCAGGGATGAAATGCAGTGGAAATGTTTTTTGGGGATTCAGTTCATTTGCATGGCAAAGAGGGACTTTACAATTCATTTCAATTCATCTGATCACTCTTCATGACATTATGGAGTATATGCAAATTGCCATCATACAAACTGAGGTAGCAGACTTTGTAAAAATTTATATTTGTGTCATTCTCAAAACCTTTGGCCACGACTGTAGAGAAGATTATTTGAAACAAAGAGTTTTAGCTTGAAGCTCATCTACAGCCGATGCCGGCACCAAGAAGGCAGATGACAAATAAGGTGCCTAGCTAACTGTAGTTTATCTACTGAAAGGAAAAAAAACACAGCGCGCGCGAGCCCGTGAACGCGCATCCTCTTCTGTTTACATCTGGTGACCACTTCCCAATTCTTCTTCTATTACCATCCAGAGCAACTAAACATCATCAAACACTGTCTAGAGACTGTTGACATCCAGTGGAAGCAATAGGTACTGCATTCTTACTCCCATATAAGGTCATTTTCAATAGGGAGGGGTTCACAATGAGGCAATGTGTCAAAAACACTTTTTCCAGGACAGAAATCCCTCCGGTTTTCGCTTGCTATATCCGTTCTGTTATACTCACAGACAATATTTGAAAACTCTTAGAAACTTCAGAGTGTTTCCTATCCAATAGTACTAATTATGTGCATATCCTATTTTCTGGGCCTGAGTGGGAGGCATTTTACTCTGGGCACGCCAGACTCTCCAAAACCGTTACCTCGAGAGCCGCTACCTAAGATGATAAGGAGCCTTTTAGTCCTATACTTGACGCTCCGTTACCGCTTGACATGCGGCAGCAGAGAGAACAGTCTATGACTTGGGTAACTAGAGTCTTTGACCATTTTTTGGGCCTTCCTCTGACACTGCCTAGTATATAGGTCCTGGTTGGTAGGACGCTTGGCCCCAGTGATGTACTAGGCCGTACGCACTGCCCTCTGAAGCGCTTTACGGTCAAATGCCGGGCAGTTGCCATACCAGGCGGTGATGCAACCGGTCAGGATGGGGACCCATGTCAAATCTTTTTAGTCTCCTGAGGGGGAAAAGGTGTTGTTGTGCCCTCTTCACGACTGTCTTGGTATGTTTGAACCATGATAGTTCATTGGTGATGAGGACACCAAGGAACTTGAAATTCTCGACCCGCTCCACTACAGCCCCGTCGATGTTCCTGTTGTCCACGATAAGCTCCTTTGTCTTGCTCACATTGAGGGAGAGGGTGTTGTCCTGGCACCACACTGCCAGGTCTCTGACCACCTCGCTATAGGCTGTCTCATCGTTGTTGGTGATCAGGCCTACCACTGTTGTGTCGTTAGCAAACTTACTGATTGTGTTGGAGTCGTGTTTGGCCATGCAGTCGTGGGTGAACAGGGTTTACAGGAGGGGACTAAGCACACACCCCTGAGGGGGCCCAGTGTTGAGGATCAGTGCGGCAGATGCGTTGTTTCCTACCTTGACCATCTCAGGGAGGCCGGACAGGATGTCCAGGATCCAGTTGCAGAGGGAGGTGTTTAGTCCTATGGTCCTTTAGTCCCATGATGATCTTTGTGGGCACTGTGGTGTTGAACGCTGAGCTGTAGTAAATCATCAGCATTCTCACATAGGTGTTCCTTTTGTCCATGTGTGAAAGGGCATTGTGGAGTGTGCTTGAGATTGCTTCATCTGTGGATCTGTTGGGGCTGTATGCAAATTGGAGTGGGTCTAGGGTTTTCGGGATGATGGTGTTGATGTGAGCCATAACCAGCCTTTCAAAGGTAATCATTTAGGCAGGTTACCTTTGCTTCTTTGGGCACAGGGACTATGGTGGTCTGCTTGAAACATGTAGGTATTACACTCAGACAGGGAGAGGTTGAAAATGTCAGAGAAGACACTTGCCAGTTAGTCCGCGCATGCTTTGAGTACACGTCCTGGTAATCCGTCTGGCCGGCGGCTTTGTAAATGTTGACCTGTTTAGAGGTCTTGCTCACATCGGCTACCGAGAGCGTTATCTCACAGTCGTCCGGAATGGCTGGTGCTCTCATGCATGCTTCAGTGTTTCTTGCCTCGAAGCAAGCATAAAAGGCATGTAGCTCGTCTGATAGGCTTGCGTCACTGGGCAGCTCGCGGCTGGGTTTCCCTTTGTAGTCTGTAATAGTTTTCAAGCCATGCCACATCCGACGAGCATCAAAGCCGGTGTAGTAGGATTCAATCTTAGTCCTGTATTGACGCTTTGCCTGTTTGATGGTTCTTCTGAGGGCGTAGCGGGATTTCCTATAAGCGCCCGGATTAGTGTCCCGCTCCTTGAAAGCAGCAGCTCTAGCCTTTAGCTCGTGTGGATGTTCCCTGTAATCCATGGCTTCTGGTTGGGATACGTACGCAAAGTCACCGTGGGGACGACATTGTTGATGCACTTGTTGATAAAGCCGGTGACTGAGGTGGTATACTCCTCAATCCCATTGGATAAATCCCAGAACATATTCCAGGTAGTGTGTAGAGGTAGTGTGTAGAGGTAGTGCGTATTGGTAGTGTTTAGAGGTAGTGTTTAGAGGTAGTGTGTACAGGTAGTGTTTAGAGGTAGTGTGTAGAGGTAGTGTGTACAGGTAGTGTATAGAGGTAGTGTGTAGAGGTAGTGTGTACAGGTAGTGTTTAGAGGTAGTGTGTAGAGGTAGTGTGTACAGGTAGTGTATAGAGGTAGTGTGTAGAGGTATTGTGTACATGTAGTGTATAGAGGTAGTGTATAGAGGGAGTGTGTATTTTACATAAGTTTTTTGACCCTTTACTCTGTACTTTGTTGAAGCACCTTTGGCAGCAATTACAGCCTTAAGTCTTCTTGGGTTGGACGCTACAAATTTGTCACACCTGTATTTGGGGAGTTTCTCCCATTCTTCTCTGCAGATCCTCTCATGCTCTGTCAGGTTGGATGGGGAGCGTTGCTGCACAGCTATCTTCAGTTCTCTCCAGAGATGTTCGATCAGGTTCAAGTCCGGTCTCTGGCTCTGCTACTCAAGGACATTCCGAGACTTGTCTGGAAGTCAGTCCTGCGTTGTCGCGGCTAAGTGCTTACGGTTGTTGTCCTGTTGGAAGGTGAACCTTCGCCCCAGTCTGCGGTCCTGAGTGCTCTGGAGCAGGTTTTAATCAAGGATCTCTCTATACTTTGCTCCGTTCATCTTTGCCTCGATCCTGACTAGTCTCCCAGTCCCTGCCCCTGAAGAACATCCCCACAGCATGGTGCTGCCACCACCATGCTTCACACTAGGGATAATGCAAGGTTTCCTCCAGACGTGACGCTTGGCATTCAGGCCAAAGATGTATATCTTGGTTTCATCAGACCAGAGAATCTTGTTTCTTATGGTCTGTGAGTCTTTAGGTACCTTTTGGCAAACTCCAAGAGGGATTTCATGTGCCTTTTACTGAGGAGTTGCTTCTGTCTGGCCACTACCATAAAGGACTGATTGGTGGAGCTCTGCAGAGATGGTTGTCTTTTTGGGTGATTCTCCCATCTCCACAGATAAACCTTAGAGCTCTGTCAGAGTGACCATTGGGTTCTTGGTCTCCTCCATGACCAAGGCCCTTCTCCCCCGATTGCTCAGTATGGCCAGGCGGCCAGCTCTAAGAAGAGTCTTGGTGGTTCCAAACTTCTTCCATGTAAGAATGATGGAGGCCACTGTGTTCTTGGGGACCTTCAATGCTCCAGACATTTTTCGCTACCTTTCCTGTCTCGGAGCTCTATGGACAATTGCCTCGACCTCATGGCTTGGTTTTTGCATTGACGTGCACTGTCTACTGTGGGACCTTATATAGACAGGTGTGTGCCTTTCCAAATCATGTCCAATCAATTTCGAGTCTCATAGCAAAGGGTCTGAATTCTTATGTAAATATGGTATTTCTGTTTTTTGTTTGTAATAAATGTGCAAAAATGTCTAACAACCTGTTTTTTCTTTGGCATTATGGGATATTGTGTGTAGATTGCTGAGGATGTTTTAACTTTACCATTTCAGAATAAGACTGTAACCCAACAAAATCCAAAATCACTGTATAGAGGTAGTGTATAGAGGTAGTGAATAGAGATAGTGTACAGAGGTAGTGTACAGAGATAGTGTATAGAGGTAGTGTATAGAGATAGTGTATAGAGGTAGTGTATAGAGATAGTGTATAGAGGTAGTGTATAGAGGTAGTGTATAGAGATAGTGTATAGAGGTAGTGTACAGAGGTAGTGTATAGAGGTAGTGTATAGAGGTAGTGTTTAGAGGTAGTGTACAGAGATAGTGTATAGAGATAGTGTATAGAGATAGTGTATAGAGATAGTGTATAGATGTAACCGGTGTGAAATGGCTAGTTAGTTAGCAGGGTGCACGCTAATAGCGTTTCAATCGGTGACGTCACTCGCTCTGAGACCTTGAAGTAGTTGTTCCCCTTGCTCTGCAAGGGACGTGGCTTTTGTGGAGCGATGAGTAATGGTGCTTTGTGGGTGACTGTTGTTGATGTGTGCAGAGAGTCCCTGGTTCGTGCCCAGGTAGGGGTCAGGAGAGGGATGGAAGCTAAACTGTTACATGGAGATAGTGTATAGAGATAGTGTAGAGGTCCTGTGTGGCTCAGCTGGTAGAGCATGGCACTTAAAAAGCCAGGATTGTGGCTTTGATTTCCACAGGGGACCGAAATAAACATTTATAAACTCACTACTGTATGTCTGACTGGGTAGAGGGACAGGGTTCATTATGGTAGAAGGCTGCTGTGTTCTTGGGCCAAATGCCACAAGTGTAGACCTTACCGTGAAATGCTTACTTATAAGCCCTTAACCAACAGTGCAGTTCAAGAAGAGTTAAGGAAATATTTACCAAATTGACTAAAGTAAAAAATAATAATAAAAATAAAACAATAAGAATAACAATAACGAGGCTATATACAGGGGGTACTGGTACCGAGTCAGTGTGCGCGGGTGCAAGTTAGTTGAGGGAATTTGTACATGTAGGTGGGGGTGAAGTGACAACGCATAGATAATAAACAGTGAGTAGCAGCAGCATACAAAACAGATGGAGGGGGGAGGGGTCAATGTAAATGGTCCAGTGGCGCTTTAATTAATTGTAAAAAGCAGTCTTATGGCTTGGGGGTAGAAGCTGTTGAGGAGCCTTTTGGTCCTAGACTTGGTGCTTCAGTACCACTTGCCGTGCGGTAGCAGAGAAAAACAGTCTGTAACTTGGGAGACTGGAGTCTCTCACAATTTTATGGGCTTTCCTCTGACACCGCCTAATATATAGGTCCTGGATGGCAGAAAGCTTGGCCCCAGTGATGTACTGGGCCGTACGCACTACCCTCTGTGCCTTACGGTCAGATGCCGAGCAGTTGCTATACCAGGCGGTGATGCAACCGGTCAGGATGCTCTCGATGGTGCAGCTGAACCGGGGACCTATGCCAAATCCTTTCAGTCTCCTGTGGGGGAAAAGGTTTTAATATGCCCTCTTCACGACTGTCTTGCTGAGTTTGGACCATAATAGTTTGTTGGTTATGTGGATACCAAGGAACTCAAAACTCTCGACCCGCTCCACTACAGCCCCGTCGATGTTAATGGGGGCCTGTTCGGCCCGCTTTTTCCTGTATTCCAAGATCAGCTCCTTTGTCTTGCTCACATTGAGGGAGAGGTTGTTGTCCTGGCACCACACTGCCAGTTCTCTGACCTTCTCTCTATACGCTGTCTCATCATTGTCGTTGATCAGGCCTATCACTTGTGTCGTCAGCAAACATAATGATGGTGTTGGAGTCGTGTTTGGCCACGCAGTCGTGGGTGAACATAGAGTACAGGAGGGGACTAAGTCCACACCCCTGAGGGGTGCCAATAATAAGGATCAGCGTGGCAGACGCGTTGTTGCCTAGTCTTACCACCTGGGGGCGGCCCGTCAGGAAGTCCAGGATCCAGTTACAGAGGGAGGTGTTTAGTCCCAGAGTCCTTAGCTTAGTGATGAGCTTTGTGGGCACTATTGTCCAGGTGGGAAAGGGCTGTGTGCAGTGTGATTGAGATTGCGTCTTCTGTGGATCTGTTGGGGCGGTATGTGGATTGGAGAGGGTCTAGGGTGTCTGGGAGGATGCTGTTGATGTGAGCCATGACCAGCCTTTCAAAGCACTTTATGGCTACCGACTTGAGTGCTACGGGGCAGTAATCATTTAGGCAGGTTACCTTCGCTTCCTTGGGCACAGGGACTATGGTGGTCTGCTTGAAACATCTAGGTATTACAGTCTCGGTCAGAGAGAGGTTGAAAATGTCAGTGAAGACACTTGACAGTTGGTCCGCACATGCTTTGAATACACCTCCTGGTAATCCGTCTGGCCCCGTGGCTTTGTGAATGTTGACCTGTTTAAAGGTTTTGTTCACATTGGCTACCGAGAGCGCTATCACACAGTCATCCAGAACAGCTGGTGCTCTCGTGCATGCTTCAGTGTTGCTTGCCTCGAAGCGAGCATAAAATGCATTTAGCTCGTCTGGTAGGCTCACGTCACTGGGCAGCTCGCATCTGGGTTTCCTTCGTACTCTGTAATAGTTTTCAAGCCCTGCCACACCCGACGAGCGTCAGAGCCAGTGTAGTAGGATTAAATCTTAATCCTGTATTGATGCTTTGCTTGTTTGATGGTTTATCTGAGCGCATAGCAGGATTTATTATAAGCGTCAGGTCTCCCACTCCTTGAAAGCAGCAGCTCTAGCCTTTAGCTTGATGCGGATGTTGCCTGTAATCAATGGCTTCTGGTTGGGATATGTACGTACAGTCACTGTGGGGACGACGTCGTCGATGCACTTATTGATGAAGCCGATGACTGAGGTGGTGTACTCCTCAATGCCATTGGATGAATCCCGGAACATATTCCAGTCTGTGCTAGCAAAACAGTCCTGTAGTGTAGCATCCACGTCATCTGACCACTTCCCAATTAAGCGAGTCACTGGTACTTCCTGCTTTAGTTTTTGCTCGTAAGCAGGAATCAGGAGGATAGATTTATGGTCAGATTTGCCAAATGGAGGGCGAGGGAGAGCTTTGTATGCGACTCTGTGGGTGGAGTAAAGGTGGTATAGAGTGTTTTTCCCTCTGGTTGCACATGTGACATGCTGGTAGATATTTGATAAAACAGATGGAAGTCCCCGGCCACTAGGAGCGTGGTTTCTGGATGAGTATTTTCTTGTTTGCTTATGGCCTTATACAGCTCATTGAGTGCAGTCTTAGTGCCAGCAAATATATATATAGATGAGAACTCTCTCGGTAGATAGTGTGGTCTACAGCTTATCATGAGGTTCTCTACCTCAGGTGAGCAATACCGCGAGACTTCTTTAATCTTAGCCGTCAGCTTGTAAATACTTTTGCAAATTTACGTTCACCTTGTGCAAAGCTAAGGGTTGGAAACCCTTGCTGGTGGAATCAGATTATGTACCACAAACAACCAAACACACAACAATACACAATTTGACCACCTCACTAATTGTTTTGATCTCTATTAGACTTCCTAGCTTAGCACACCAAACATAGAGATTTCAATATTTTCAGCTTGCTTTTAGCTAGTTAGCATCAATAAATTGGCAGCAAGTTTGCTAGCCAGCTGAGGACCAACTAACAAACCATAGACAATTTATACACATTCATCATTATTACCAACACACTGAGAGTGAGTTAGACAAGGCCAAGGGTGGAATAGACGGCTACCAGATTGAGTTACTCTTATTTTCTAACGTTAGCTGACCAAAGATAGAACAAACAGACAAACATGTTTACTCTGCCTAAGTTAGATACTGATCTCAGTAAGATGGTGCAGACAGATATGGCAGCTCTGCTTTTAACTCCTAAGCAACTTCGCCAGTGTTTCGTTTTTTTGTGTGTTATTTCTTACATTACTTGCCCAGATTTGTGTTGTGTTGTTATGTACAGTCGGAAATAACTTTTGGATATCAGAGCGGCGGTAACTCACCAGCATTACGACCAGGAATACGACTTTCCCAAATTGGATCCTTTGTTCGTACCCCCCAGGGAAATTTAACTTCTTCCAGAGGCTGCTCCAAAACACCACAGGCGGAGAAGAGGTATTCGGAGTGGACTTCTAGTCTGACTCAGGAGGAGTGCACACCATCCACCGCTTCTGAGTATATTACTCGCTAATGTTCAGTCTCTGAATAATAAAGTAGATGAGCTCAGGGGCGAGGATCTACTTCCAGAAAGACATCAGGGATTGTAATATACTCTGTTTCACGGAAATATACTGTCCCGTCCATACAGCCAGCTGGGTTCTCAGTACATCACGCAGACAGGAATAAAGAACTCTCAGAGAAGAAGAAAGGCGGCGGTGTATGTTTCATGATTAACTACTCATGGTGTTATTGTGATGACGTACAGAAACTCAAGTTCTTTTGTTCACCCGACCTAGATTACCTCACAATCAAATGCAGACCGTATTTTCTTTCAATAGAATTCTCTTCGGTTATCGTCACAACCTTTTATATTCCCACTCAAGCCGATACCCCGTTGGGCCTCAAAGAACTACACTGAAAGTGGAAAGCTTAAAAAAATCAAGAACATCAACCACCCGAGCCTTGACCTGTTCACCCCGCTATCATCCAGAAGGCGAGGTCAGTACAGATGCATCAAAGCTGGGACCGAGAGACTGAAACAGCTTCTATATCAAGGCCATCGGATTGTTGAATAGCCATCACTTGCCGGCTTCCAACCGGTTACGCAAACCCGCACCTTGAAGGCTGCTGCCCTATGTACATTGACATGGTATCACTGGTCACTTTAGTAATGGAACACTAGATACTTGAATAATGTTTACATACTGCTTTACTCATCTAAAAAATGGATATACTGTATTCTATTCTACTGTATTTTAGTCAATGCCACTCCACTTGCTCAATCTAATATTTATATATTTCTTCATTCCATTCTTTTACTTTTAGATTTGTGTGTATTGTTGTGAATTGTACTACTGCACTGTCGGAGCTAGAAATGCAAGCATTTTGCTACACCCGCAATAGCATCTGCTTAATATGTGTATGTGACCAATAAAATATGATTTGATATGTATTTACCAGTCTAGAAGTGACTACCATGGCAAAGGCTACATTGATTGACAGTGTGTGTCAACAAGATAGCTAGCTGTATGAATTAGAGTTCAATACAGGACGGCAACGTTAACTAACGTAGCCAATTCACCTAGCTAACATTACGTTACCTCTAAACGGAGGATCTTTTGTTTTGTTGAGAAAACGACGGTATCTCAGCTGTCGTCTAAATGCTGTTCAGCCTGAAAATTACTGCATTTGAAGTAAACAACGCCATCAACCAATCCCATCTGCCTATCGGGCGGGAATCTGCATTCGCTATGAATGCTGGACTTTGTGGTGTGCTATGATCAGACGAATATACAGGATGTCGAAACTTCCCGATTGTATCAGTGAAATGAAAATGCACTCGTTTTAGCTTGTGGTTTGGATAATGTTGATGTTTATGATGTTAATATGGTAATGACTATATGCCGTGGCAGGGGTGAAATTCCCCTTTAAAGCACACAAGAACACGGATAAGCCTGGTCCGTACTCCTCAACCTTTCACTGGCTTAAAGAGATCTGTCTGAATGACTATCAGACTTTTTGGACAACCTTTTCCCCCTTCAACTCTCCTGGCTTACTGCATGACAAATGTACAATACCATGGAATAGCATGAGTAATAGCAACACCAAGAGCCAAAGCACATGCACCTTTACAAGGCACAGTGATCAAACTGACAGGCTTATCGTGTAGAGCTAAATCAGTGGTCCTCCTAAGAGAAAAAAACAACCCAAAACTATACTTTACTGTAACCCCCCCGTGAGAAAAGTTAAACGCCCTGTGAACATGATGCAACAATCGTGTAACGTTGAGGTAACCCTCGCTGGCTCTGAACGCTACTCTCTAGTTCAGTCGTTTCACGAGACTGTAAGGTGGTTCTGGAGACCAATTCTACACCGCTCTATGTTCTCTCTATAGGGCTGTCAAAGTTCTCACTCTCTTTATCTCTCTCTCTCTCTCTCTCTCTCTCTCTCTCTCTCTCTCTCTCTCTCTCTCTCTCTCTCTCTCTCTCTCTCTCTCTCTCTCTCTCTCTCTCTCTCTCTCTCTCTCTCTCTCTCTCTCTCTCTCTCTCTCTCTCTCTCTCTCTCTCTCTCTCTCTCTCTCTCTCTCTCTCTCTCTCTCTCTCTCTCTCTCTCTCTCTCTCTCTCTCTCTCTCTCTCTCTCTCTCTCTCTCTCTCTCTCTCTCTCTCTCTCTCTCTCTCTCTCTCTCTCTCTCTCTCTCTCTCTCTCTCTCTCTCTCTCTCTCTCTCTCTCTCTCTCTCTCTCTCTCTCTCTCTCTCTGTCTCTCTCTCTCTCTCTCTCTCTCTCTCTCTCTCTCTCTCTCTCTCTCTCTCTCTCTCTCTCTCTCTCTCTCTCTCTCTCTCTCTCTCTCTCTCTCTCTCTCTCTCTCTCTCTCTCTCTCTCTCTCTCTCTCTCTCTCTCTCTCTCTCTCTCTCTGTCTCTCTCTCTCTGTCTGTCTCTCTCTGTCTCTCTCTGTCTGTCTCTCTGTCTCTCTCTCTGTCTCTCTCTGTCTGTCTGTCTCTCTCTCTCTGTCTCTCTCTCTCTGTCTGTCTCTCTCTGTCTCTCTCTCTCAGTCACTCTCTCTCTCTCTGTCTCTCTCTCTCTGTCTCTCTCTCTCTCTCTTAAATTTCAGTTTCAGGGGCTTTATTGGCATGGGAAACATATGTTTACATTGGCAAAGCAAGTGAACTCGATAATAAACAAAAGTAAAATTTTCAATAAAACATGTACAGTAAACATTACACATTACAAAGTTCCAAAAGAATAAAGATATTTCAAATGTCATATTATGTCTATATACGGTGTTGTGATGATGTGCAAATAGTTCAAGTACAAAAGGGAAAACAAACAAACATAAATATGGGTTGTATTTACAATGGTGTTTGTTCTTCACTGGTTGCCCTTTTCTTGTGGAAACAGGTCACAAATCTAGCTGCTGTGATTGCACACTGTGGTATTTCACCCAATAGATGGGAGAGTTTATCGAAATTGGATTTGTTTTCAAATTCTTTGTGGGTCTGTGTAATCTGAGGGAAATGTGTGTTTCTAATATGCCATACATTTGGCAGAAGGTTGGGATATGCAGCTCAGTGCAGTTCAGTTTCCATCAAATGTTGTGGTCAGTGTCCACATAATAGCAAGGCTATGCTCACTGAGTCCGTATATAGTCAAAGATTTCCTTAAGTTTGGGTCAGTCACAGTGGTCAGGGATTCTGCCACGGTGTACTCTCTTGTTTAGGGCCAAATAGCATTCTAGTTTGCTCTGTTTTTTGTAAATTCTTTGCAATGTGTCAAGTAATTATCTTTATATTTTCTCATGATTTGGTCGGGTTTTGAATGGGGCTCTTTGGGGTCTATTTGTGTTTGTGAACATAGCCACAGGACCTGCTTGCTTAGGGGGCTGTTCTCTAGGTTCATTTCTCTATAGGTGAGGGCGTTTTGGTAGAATGTATGTGCATCACTTCCTTTAGGTGGTTGTAGAATGTAACAGCTCTTTTCTGAATTTTGAAAGTTAGTATTCTGCATGCATTGGCTGGGGTTTTGCGTTGTACACAAAGTATATTTTCAATTGGGTGTATGTCCCATTTTGTGAATTCTTGGTTGGTGAGTGGACCCCAGACCTCACAACCGTAGAGGACAATGGGTTCGATAACTTATTTTTTGCCAGATCCTAATTGCGATGTTGAGCTTTATGTTCCTTTTGATGGCATAGAAGGCCCTTCTTGCCTTGTCTCTTAGATCATTCACAGCCTTTTAAGAGATTGCGGCTGATGCATATTCCACGGGAATTAGTGGGGTCAAACTTGTCTCCACTTTTGTGGATTGGGCCTTGGTTCCAAATGTTGGGGAAGATGCCAGAGCTGAGGGTAATGTTGAAGAGTTTAAGTATAGCCAATTTGAATTTGTGGTCTGTATATTTCATGATTTCGTTTAGTATACCATCAACACCACAGGCCGTTTTGGGTAAGAAGGTTTTTATTTTGTTCTGTACATCATCCAATGTAATTGGAGAATTGGGCCTTGGTTCCAAATGTTGGGGAAGATGCCAGAGCTGAGGGTAATGTTGAAGAGTTTAAGTATAGCCAATTTGAATTTGTGGTCTGTATATTTCATGATTTCGTTTAGTATACCATCAACACCACAGGCCGTTTTGGGTTGGCAGGTTTTTATTTTGTTCTGTACCTCATCCAATGTAATTGGAGAGTCCAGTGTGTTCTGGTAGTCTTTAATAGCTGATTCTATGTTTTTTAAATGAGCATGTATATGTTTTTGCTCTTGGTTCTTTGTCATATGTCCAAAAGGTTGGAGAAGTGGTTTATCCATACATCTCCGTTTTGGATAGATAGCTCTTCGATTTGTTGTTTGTTTAGTGCGTTCCAATTTTCCCAGAAGTGATTTGATTCTATGGATTCTTCAATCACAATGAACTGCTTTATGTCACATTGTTCCTTCTTTTTCTGTAGTGTATTTCTGTATTGTTTTAGTGTTTCACCATAGTGAAGGCGTAAGCCAAGGTTTTGTGTTTTCTGTGTTTTTGGTTGGAAAAGTTTCTAAATTTCTTTCTTTGGTTTTTACATTCTTCATCAAACCATTTCTCATTGTTGTTGGTTGTCTTAGGATTTCTGCCGTAATTAAAGTTTGATATGTTAGCTGATTGGACAAATATATTGTTCAGGAGGGCCTCCCAAGGGGCGCAGCAGTCTAAGACAATCCCGGGCCTGAGGAGTCGCTACAGATCTGGTTTCGATCCCTGGCTGTGTGACAGCCGGCCGCGACCCATGAGGCGACCCATCGTGCTCATCGCGCTCTAGCAACTCCTGTTGGCGGGCCGGACGCTTGCACGCTAACACAGTCGCCAGTTGTACGGTGTTTCTTCCAACCCATTGGTGCGGCTGGCTTCTTGGTTAAGCTCTCAGATGACGCATGGCTCTCGACCTTCGCCTCTCCCGAGTCCGTACGGGAGTTGCAGCGATGGGACAAGACTTTAACTACCAATTTGATATCACGAAATTGGGGAGAAAAAAGGGGTAAAATAAATAAATGAAATAAATAATGAATATATTGTTCAAAATTATTCCTACTGATAATTTTACAACGTCACTATTGCAGGACAAAATTTTGTCCATGAAGTTGTCTAGGAGGGATTGGATTTGTTGTTGGCCAATAGTTTATTAGTAGGTTTCTACACTACCCTCCTTCCATTTATAGCATTTATTAATAGTATGAAGTTTGTTCGGCTTTGGTCCCTCATGGTTGATTATTGTTCTGTTCAAGTAGATTGTGATATTGCTGTGATCTGATAGGGGTGTCAGTGGGCTGACTGATCTGATAGGGGTGTCAGTGGGCTGACTGATCTGATAGGGGTGTCAGTGGGCTGACTGTGAATGCTCTGAGAGTATCTAGGTGAGGTCGGTGATAAAGTAGTCTACAGTACTACTGCCAAGAGATGAGCTATAGGTGTACCTACCGTAGAAGTCCCCTCGAAGCCTACCATTGACTATGTACATACCCAGCATGCAACTGAGCTGTAGGAGTTGTGACCCTTTCTGTTGGTTATGTTGTCGTAGTTGTGTCTAGGGGGGAATATGTGGGCGGGAATGCTGTCACCTCCAGGTAAGTGTTTGTCCCCCTGTGTTCTGAGGGTTTCAGGTTCTTGTCCGGTTCTAGCATTTAGGTCACCACCAGGATGGAAAAGCTGTCTTCATTAAAGTATAGGAATTCTAGTGGGGGGATATATGTAGCACACAGGAGAATATCATTTTTTGTTGAGATAGTTTCCTTTTGAATTTCTAGCCAAATGTAAAACGTTCCTGTTTTGGTTAATTTAATATAGTGGGTTAGGTCTGTTTTATATTAAATTAGCAAACCCCCTGAGTCCATTCCTTGTTTTACTCCTGGAAGTTTGGTGGATGGGACTAAATCAAATCAAATCAAATGTATTTATAAAGTCCCCCTTACATCAGCTGATGTCACAGAGTGCTGTACAGAAACCCAGCCTAAAACCCCAAACAGCAAGCAATGCAGGTGTAAAAGCACGGTGGCTAGGAAAAACTCCCTAGAAAGGCCAAAACCTAGGAAGAAACCTAGAGAGGAACCAGGTTGTGAAGGGTGGCCAGTCCTCTTCTGGCTGTGCCGGGTGCAGATTATAACAGAACATGGACAAGATTTGAAAATGTTCATAAAACAGGCAGAACAGTTGAGTCCAGGTGGACTCGGGACATCAAGGAGTCATCAGGCCATGTAAGCCTTGAGGAATGGTCCTAATGCTCAGGTCCTCCGAGAGAGAGAGAGAGAGAGAGAGAGAGAGAGAAGAAGAAAAAAGAAAGAAAGAGAGAGATAATTAGAGAGAGCATACTTACATTCGCACAGGACACCAGATAAGAGAAGAAATACTCCAGATATAACAGACGGACCCTAGCCCCCCGACACATAAACTACTGCAGCATAAATACTGGGGGCTGAGACAGGAGGGGTCGGAGACACTGTGGCCCCGTCCGACGATACCCCCGGACAGGACCAAACAGGCAGGATATAACCCCACCCACTCTGCCGAAGCACAGCCCCCACACCACTAGAGGGATATCTTCAACCACCAGCTTACCATCCTGAGACAAGGCCGAATATAGCCCACAAGATCTCCACCACGGCACCAGTAAGCCAGTGACTCAGCCCCTGTAATAGGGTTAGAGGCAGAGAATCCCAGTGGAGGGGAACCGGCCAGGCAAAGACAGCAAGGGTGGTTCGTTGCTCCAGTGCCTTTCCGTTCACCTTCACAGTCCTGGGCCAGACTATACTCAATCATAGGACCTACTGAAGAGAGGAGTCTTCAATAAAGACTTAAAGGTTGAGACCGAGTCTGCGTCTCTCACATGGATGGGCAGACTATTCCATAAAAATGGGTCTCTATAGGAGAAAGCCGTAGCGTACGTGTAGGTATGTACGGCAGGACCAAATCGGAAAGATAGTTAGGAGCAAGCCCATGTAATGCTTTGTAGGTTAGCAGTAAAACCTTGAAATCAGCCCTTGCCTTAACAGGAAGCCAGTGTAGAGAGGCTAGTACTGGAGTAAAATGATCACATTTTTGGGTTCTAGTCAAGATTCTAGCAGCCGTGTTTAGCACTAACTGAAGTTTATTTAGTGCTTTATCCGGGTAGCCGGAAAGTAAAGCATTGCAGTAGTCTAACCTAGAAGTTACAAACGCATGGATTAACTTTTCTGCATCATTTTTGGACAGAACTTTTCTGATTTTTACAATGTTACGTAGATGGAAAAAAGCTGTCCTTGAAACAGTCTTGATATGTTCGTCAAAAGAGAGATCAGGGTCCAGAGTAACGCCGAGGTCCTTCACAGTTTTATTTGAGACGACAGTACAACCATCAGGATTAATTGTCAGATTCAACAGAAGATCTCTTTGTTTCTTAGGACCTAGAACTAGCATCTCTGTTTTGTCAGAGTTTAAAAGTAGAACATTTTCCGCCATCCACTTCCTAATGTCTGAAACACAGAGCCTGAAAACAGAGCCTTGAGGAAGACCGAAGTTTACAGTTGATTTGTCAGAGGACAAACCATCCACAGAGACAAACTGATATCTTTCCGACAGATAAGATCTAAACCAGGCCAGAACTTGTCCATGTACACCAATTTGGGTTTCCAATCTCTCCAAAAGAATGTGGTGATCGATGGTATCAAAAGCAGCACTAAGGTCTAGGAGCACGAGGACAGTTGCAGAGCCTCGGTCTGACGCCATTAAAAGGTCATTTACCACCTTCACAAGTGCAGTCTCAGTGCTATGATGGGGTCTAAAACCAGACTGAAGCGTTTCGTATACACTGTTTGTCTTCAGGAAGGCAGTGAGTTGCTGCGCAACAGCTTTTTCATTTTTTTTTGAGAGGAATGGAAGATTCGATATAGGCCGATAGTTTTTTATATTTTCTGGGTCAAGGTTTGGCTTTTTCAAGAGTGGCTTTATTACTGCCACTTTTAGTGAGTTTGGTACACATCCGGTGGATAGAGAGCTGTTTATTATTTTCAACATATAAGGGCCAAGCACAGGAAGCAGCTCTTTCATTAGTTTAGTTGGAATAGGGTCCAGTATGCAGCTTGAAGGTTTAGGGCCATGATTATTTTCATCAATGTGTCAAGAGATATGGTACTAAAAAACTTGAGTGTCTCTCTTGATTTTATGTCCTGGCAAAGTTGTGTGGACTCAGGACAACTGAGCTTTGGAGGAATACGCAGATTTAAAGAGGAGTCCGTAATTTGCTTTCTAATGATCATGATCTTTTCCTTAAAGAAGTTCATGAATGTATCACTGCTTAAGTGAAAGCCATCCTCTCTTGGGGAATGCTGCTTTTTAGTTAGCTTTGCGACAGTATCAAAAAGAAATTTTGGATTGTTCTTATTTTCCTCAATTAACTTGGAAAAATAGGATGATCGAGCAGCAGTGAGGGCTCTTCGATACTGCACGGTACTGTCTTTCCAAGCTAGTCGGAAGACTTCCAGTTTGGTGTGGCGCCATTTGCGTTCCAATTTTCTGGAAGCTTGCTTCAGAGCTCGGGTATTTTCTGTATACCAGGGAGCTAGTTTTTTATGGCAAATGTTTTTTGTTTTTAGGGGTGCGACAGCATCTAGGGTATTGCGCAAGGTTACATTGAGTTCCTCAGTTAGGTGGTTAACTGATTTTTGTACTCTTACGTCGTTGGGTAGGTGGAAGGATTCTGGAAGGGCATCTAGGAATCTTTGGGTTGTCTGAGAATTTATAGCACAACTTTTGATGATCCTTGGTTGGGGTCTGAGCAGATTATTTGTTGCGATTTCATACGTAATAAAATGGTGGTCCGATAGTCCAGGATTATGAGGAAAAACATTAAGATCCACAACATTTATTCCACGGGACAAAACTAGGTCCAGAGTATGACTGTGGCAGTGAGTAGGTCCCGAGACATGTTGGACAAAACCGACAGAGTCGATGATGGCTCCAAAAGCCTTTTGGAGTGGGTCTGTGGACTTTTCTATGTGAATATTAAAGTCACCAAAAATTAGAATATTGTCTGCCATGACTACAAGGTCCGATAGGAATTCAGGGAACTCAGTGAGGAACGTTGTATATGGCCCAGGAGGCCTGTAAACAGTAGTTATAAAAAGTGATTGAGTAGGCTGCATAGATTTCATGACTAGAAGCTCAAAAGACGAAAACTTCGTTTTTTTGTTTTTTGTAAATAGAAATTTGTTATCATAAATGTTAGCAACACCTCCGCCTTTGCGGGATGCGCGGGGGATATGGTCACTAGTGTAACCAGGAGGTGAGGCCTCATTTAACACAGTAAATCCATCAGGCTTAAGCCATGTTTCAGTCAGGCCAATCACATCAAGATTATGATCAGTGATTAGTTCATTGACTAGAACTGCCTTGGAAGTGAGGGATCTAACATTAAGTAGCCCCATTTTGAGATGTGAGGTATCACAATCTCTTTCAATAATGGCAGCAATGGAGGAGGTCTTTATTCTAGTGAGATTGCTAAGGCGAACACCGACATGTTTAGTTTTGCCCAACCTAGGTCGAGGCACAGACACAGTCTCAATAGGGATAGCTGAGCTGACTACACTGACTGTTCTAGTGGCAGACTCCACCAAGCTGGCAGGCTGGCTAACAGGCTTGGTCCTGTTTGTGGGTGAGTCCCAGAAAGAGGGCCAGTTATCTACAAAGTCTATCTTTTGGGTGGGGCAGAAAACAGTTTTCAACCAGCGATTGAGTTGTGAGACTCTGCTGTAGAGCTCATCACTCCCCTTAACTGGGAGGGGGCCAGAGACAATTACTCGATGCCGACACATCTTTCTAGCTGATTTACACACTGAAGCTATGTTGCTCTTGGTGACCTCTGACTGTTTCATCCTAACATCGTTGGTGCCGACGTGGATAACAATATCTCTATACGCTCTACACTCGCCAGATTTAGCTTTAGCCAGCACCATCTTCAGATTAGCCTTAACGTCGGTAGCCCTGCCCCCTGGTAAACAGTGTATGATCGCTGGATGATTCGTTTTAAGTCTAATACTGGGAGTAATGGCGTCGCCAATGACTAGAGTTTTCAATTTGTCAAAACTAATGGTGGGAGGCCTTGGCGTCTCAGACCCCGTAACGGGAGGAGTAGAGACCAGAGAAGGCTCGTCCTCTGACTCCGACCCGCTGCTTAATGGGGAAAACCAGTTGAAAGTTTCTGTCGGCTGAATGAGCGACACCGGTTGAGCATTGCTACAGCATTTCCTTCCAGAAGCCATGAGAAAATTGTCTGGCTGCGGGGACTGTGCGAGGGGATTTCTATGACTATCTGTACTTACTGGTGGCACAGACGCTGTTTCATCCTTTCCTACACTTACATTTCCCTTGCCTAACGATTGCGTCTGAAGCTGGGCTTGCAGCACAGCTATCCTCGTCGTAAGGCGATCGTTCTCCTGTATATTATGAGTACAGCGACTGCAATTAGAAGGCATCATGTTAATGTTACTACTTAGCTTCGGTTGGTGGAGGTCCTGACGAAAACACGTCCAGATAAAGCGTCCGGAGTGACAAAGTTGAATTAAAAAAAAAGTTGAGCGATGGAAAAACCAAAAAATATAGACGGTAGGTAACAAAGTTAGGTTAGCAACAGAACGCACAGCAGAACGCACAGCAGCACGTAAACAAGTCTGTTAGTTGAAGAAGCGTTCCGTCCACTAGACGCTACTGTATATATCCTCGCTACTGTTATTTTTCACTGTCTTTTTTACTGTTGTTTTTATTTCTTTACTTACCTATTGTTCACCTAACACCTTTTTCGCACTGTTGGTTAGAGCCTGTAAGTAAGCATTTCACTGGTCTACACCTGTTGTATTCGACGCACGTGTCGAATAAACTTTTATTTTATTTTATTTGACATGCACTGTCAACTGTGAGACCTTATATAGACAGGTGTGTGCCTTTACAAAACATGTCCAATCAATTTAATTTACCACAGTTGTAGTCCAATCAAGTTGTAAATATATAGAGGTGAACCCTGGGGGTGATATGTAGAGGTTAACCCTGAGGGTGATATATAGAGGTGAACCCTGAGGGTGATATATAGAGGTGAACCCTGAGGGTGATATATAGAGGTGAACCCTGAGGGTGATATATAGAGGTGAACTCTGGGGGTGATATATAGAGGTGAACTCTGGGGGTGATATATAGAGGTGAACTCTGGGGGTGATATATAGAGGTGATCCCTGAGGGTGATATATAGAGGTTAGCCATGAGGGTGATATATAGAGGTTAACCCTGAGGGTGATATATAGAGGTGAACTCTGGGGGTGATATATAGAGGTGAACTCTGAGGGTGATATATAGAGGTGAACCCTGAGGGTGATATATAGAGGTGAGCCCTGAGGGTGATATATAGATGTGAGCCCTGAGGGTGATATATAGATGTGAACTCTGGGGGTGATATATAGAGGTGAACCCTGAGGGTGATATATAGAGGTGAACCCTGAGGGTGATATATAGAGGTGAACTCTGAGAGTTATATATAGAGGTGAGCCCTGAGGGTGATATATAGAGGTGAATCCTGAGGGTGATATATAGAGGTGATCCCTGAGGGTGATATATAGAGGTGAACCCTGAGGGTGATATATAGAGGTGAACTCTGAGGGTGATATATAGAGGTGAACCCTGAGGGTGATATATAGAGGTGAACTCTGGGGGTGATATATAGAGGTGAACCCTGAGGGTGATATATAGAGGTGAGCCCTGAGGGTGATATATAGAGGTGAACTCTGAGGGTGATATATAGAGGTGAACTCTGAGGGTGATATATAGAGGTGAACCCTGAGGGTGATATATAGAGGTGAGCCCTGAGGGTGATATATAGAGGTGAACCCTGAGGGTGATATATAGAGGTGAACCCTGAGGGTGATATATAGAGGTGAACCCTGAGGGTGATATATAGAGGTGAGCCCTGAGGGTGATATATAGAGGTGAACCCTGAGGGTGATATATAGAGGTGAACCCTGAGGGTGATATATAGAGGTGAACCCTGAGGGTGATATATAGAGGTGAACCCTGAGGGTGATATATAGAGGTGAACTCTGGGGGTGATATATAGAGGTGAGCCCTGAGGGTGATATATAGAGGTGAACCCTGAGGGTGATATATAGAGGTGAATCCTGAGGGTGATATATAGAGGTGAACCCTGAGGGTGATATATAGAGGTGAACCCTGAGGGTGATATATAGAGGTGAACCCTGAGGGTGATATATAGAGGTGAACTCTGGGGGTGATATATAGAGGTGAACCCTGAGGGTGATATATAGAGGTGAACTCTGAGGGTGATATATAGAGGTGAACCCTGAGGGTGATATATAGAGGTGAACCCTGAGGGTGATATATAGAGGTGAACCCTGAGGGTGATATATAGAGGTGAACTCTGAGCGTGATATATAGAGGTGATCCCTGAGGGTGATATATAGAGATGAACTCTGAGGGTGATATATAGAGGTGAACCCTGAGGGTGATATATAGAGGTGAACCCTGAGGGTGATATATAGAGGTGAACCCTGAGGGTGATATATAGAGGTGAACTCTGGGGGTGATATATAGAGGTGAACCCTGAGGGTGATATATAGAGGTGAACCCTGAGGGTGATATATAGAGGTGAACTCTGGGGGTGATATACTACCTCATCCACATATTGTTATTTATTTTATGGCTCCTTTGCACCCCAGTATCTATACTTGCACATTCATCTTCTGCACATCTATCACTCCAGTGTTTAATTGCAAAATTGTAATTACATCGCAACTACGGCCTATTTATTGCCTTACCTCCCTAATCTTACCTCATTTGCACACACTGTATATAGACTTTTCTATTGTGTTATTGACTGTACGTTTGTTTATTCCAGAGTTGAATAAGGAAGTGAACCCTGAGAATGATATGAAATCTTCTCAAACCTCTCAGTACGCATTATAATTCTCATCTTTCATGAAAACCATATTATTACTGGCCCACGTAGAAAGACGCTTTCAAGCAGATCTTAGGATGGGAGGGATTTTGCATTGTATTGGGGTAGAATAGGGTAAAGAATGATTTCAGACTGGAACAACTCCGGGAGAACTCATGCCTCCTGCAGAGTTAGCTAGATCAGCTTTGACACTTCTCTTGGAGGCATTGATCCAGGCCAGGCCATTTGAATCCTATCAGTGTTTCATTACTGGCCTGTCTGTGCCTGTTGTCTTTAGATCACCCTCATAAATCACGCTCCACTTAAACATGTGTTTCCCCTCAACCCTCTGCTGTTATAGGGGCACGCTGAGTAAAACTAAACCCTCTGAGTAAAGCTCAGTGGGACAGAATAAAGTAGTGCACTGATCAACCCCATGGAACCAATCAGAATAAAGCATTGCACTGATCAACCCCATAGAACCAATCAGAATAAAGCATTGCACTGATCAACCCCATGGAACCAATCAGAATAAAGCAGTGCACTGATCAAACCCATAGAACCAATCAGAATAAAGCATTGCACTGATCAACCCCATGGAACCAATCAGAATAAAGCATTGCACTGATCAGCCCCCGGGAACCAATCACATGGTAAACTATATGTTCCCCCCTCTGTATTCTTTCTGTCTTTATCCCTCTCTTTTACTGCTGCCTGGAACTTGTGAGTCACTTTCTGATCAGCTGTAAGTCATTTGTACGATTAAGAAACATGCAGATTAGTCACTCTTTTTAATCTCTGTCTTTCTATCTATAACCAACATTTCTCTCTCTCGTAACCCTTAACCACACTTCCTGCCGTCCTCTCTCTATCTCCAACTGCACCACACTTCCTGCCGTCCTCTCCCTATCTCCCCCTCTACCACCCTTCCTACCTTCCTCTCTCTGTCTCCCCATCAGTGCACAACTTACATAGGAAAGTTGTGCTGGACTATGTTAGATGAAGAATCAATATATCTTTTCTAGACTGAGTACTTATCGGGTCAATATGTTAGTGTATTACGTCTGTTTGTAACAGTGGTTTATATGTGAAAATGTGTTGGTATTATAAATTGTATTTTAATGTTTATGGACTCTTGGAAGATATGAGGACTAAAAGTGTCACGACTTCCGCCGAGGTCGGCCCCTCTTCTTGTTTGGGCGGTGTTCGGCGGTCACCGGTTTTCTGACCATCATCGCTCCCCTTCTCATGTGTTTTGTTGGTTTTGTCTAATTGTACGCACCTGTTGTTAATTTCTCCCAATCACGCACCTGTTTATAATTCCTTCCTTCCCCTCTTCCCATTGTGCCAGATTGTTTGGTTTGTAACGTTTGACTTCGTCGTTTCCCAGTCTGTGTACTGAGGGCTATTTTATTTTGGTTCTAGTATATGCCGGGTTGCTGTTTGCGCCCGTTTATTGTTGATTTTTGTGTGGGTATTCTGTTTCGCCAGAGTTTGTTGGTTTGGACTGGTGTATATATTAAAATACCTTTTCACACGTAACTACCTCCTGCGCCTGACTCTTTCTACAACAGAACCACGGACATTACAAAAAAGTAAAATAAAATATCTCTCTTATCTCCCCCTCTGCATCGTCTCACTCCATCTGGCCACAGTGATCTGAGGCTAGAAAAAGCTGCTGTGTGACTTCACTGATAAGGACATGCAACTATAGGAGAGTACATAGAGAGAGCGAACACACAGAGAGCAAGAGAGAGAGAGAGAACAAAGAGAGAGAGGGGGAGGGAGGGAGGGAGGGAGGGGAGAGAGAGCTAGATAGATAGATAGATAGATAGATAGATAGAGAGCAAAGAGAGCAGAGAGCAAGAGAGAGAGAACTGAGATAGCGAGAGTGAGAGAGCAGAGAGAGAGAGAGAGAGCAAAGAGAGAGCAGATAGAGACCGAGAGAACAGAGAGCAGAGAGAGAGAGAGAGCACAGAGAGTAGAGAGAGAGAAAGAGGGAGAGAGAGAGCACAGAGAGCAGAGAGAGAGAGAAAGACCAGAGAGAGCAGAGAGAGAGAACAGAGAGAGAAAGAGAGAACATAGAGAGAACAGAGAGAGCAGAGAGAGAGAAAGCAGAGAGCAGTAAAATTATGTGTTTACTTCTGTTTGTTTCTCCCTTTGATTGAAAGGTTGTCACGGCAATGCAGGTCACTACGGTAACAGGTCACTACGGTAACAGGTCACTACGGTAACAGGTGAGGTCTCATTGCATATGGTTGATGGATGACGTACAGTAGTAGGATTACAGAGGAGAGGTTAGCATGTGGACATGTGTGAGGGCCTGTCTGGTGTGACCTTGAGATTGTTTAACATTGGAGAGAGGAAGATCACACAGCAGAACCCCCTTGGATCCAGTCAGTGATTTTATACAAAGCAATATGACTATCTTGAACTAAATAGTCTTCTCTGTAAAGAGAGAATCTGTTGAAAGTGACTAAAGAGGGCCTGAGACGCTTTTCAACCCGTGGGACGTCTAAATTATGAATGGATTGCTGCGTTTGTTAAATCATGTGTGTCTGTAAATGTGTATCTCAGTCAGTGGGACTGTTTGAATTGGATTGTAGAGAGAGACTTGGCGTAGCCAGCACACATATATAACTTACAGATCAGTCAGAAATATAGCACAGCTCAATCAGTAAAATCTGATTGAGCCTCTGTTGCTGACTGCTCTTTCATGGCTGCTCTCTGACTCCCGGTCTTTGCAGGGGCAGGCCTTGTAGCTCGTCTGTAGAGGAACCAGAGTGGGGTCTATGTTTAGAGGGAACCAAGTGCGACCTGTTTCTGATCTTAACTCTCATGAATGACCCAGAATGAAGGAGTAAATGAAAGCTTCCCCTCCACCTGTCGTCCCCCTCTCCTCCCCTCTCCTCCCCAGTGGTCCTCTGGGGCCTTATTGGTCAATACAAGCATCTCAGACTATTACATCCATTAACGGACATCAAGGACGTCCTGGTAGTGGTGCTGGTTTCTCTCTCTCTCTCCCCGCCCACTGGGCACAGACGTCAATTCAGAGTACGTGGGAACAACGTTGATTCAACCAGCGTGTGGCCAGGGGGGAATTGCTCTTTCTTAATATTTCACTTCTTTCTCCTCTCTCTCTCTCTCTCTCTCTCTCTCTCTCTCTCTCTGTCTCTCACTCTCTCTTTCTCTCCGACTCCATGTATTTATATGTTTCTCCTCTACGTTTCTACGCCTCAATAATCTCCCAAGATTTCTCCTTCACTCCTCCATTCCACCTCTCTCCTCCTGTATGGAATCATTTTGCTTGTGTCCTTCCCACAATCCAACAGGGCTTAGATTAAAGATCCTTTAATTAAGGGGATGGAACAAGAAAACGGACCCCAAAAAGATGTCAGCATTAGTTACTGCATTACATTAGAGTACAGGTAAATACAGCGGTCCTGATGGAGTACGTATATGCATTGGCCCCATTATGGCTTTGAACTTTCAGTCATGTCTGTTGTGTAATCTTGTGTAATTGTTGTCCACATAACTTTCTGGTAAGATGTCTTATAAACATCCCTGTTTCACCCCACTTAGCCTTTAAAGACTGTGTTTATGACCTATACGTTCCACTTAGCCTTTAAACACTGTGTTCATGACCTCTACCTTCCACTTAGCATTTAAACACTGTGTTCATGACGTCTATGTTGGAGCTACAACCTGAGATAAAGTGCTAAAGCCATTACCACGTCCCCAAAGTGATACAGCAGGTGAGGCTGGAGCTTTCCTCAGGAAAGAGGCCATTTGGAATTAATTCGGAGTGATGGAAAACTCCAGTGTTGACTTTATGGCCATTTATGATGCAGACGGAGATAACTTTCCATATTCAGGATGGGATGAGAGGGGAATTTGGGCTCTCTCTAACATTATCCCCTCCAGCCCTCCAACCAGCTGATGAGATAAGGTTGTATAATTTCAGTAAAATTAATAAAACTGAATTTGTTTAGCTAATGTGTTTGCGATGCTTTATCCTTCCTCTTCTTGTGCACTGTGTAAGCCTCTCTGGTGTTGGAGAGATTAGCTGGGCCGTTCCTTGGGGCTGGCGTAAAATTATACTCATTGTCAAGGGGAATCATAGGGGAAAATATAGCATGCCTGAATAAACAGACCCCCCTGTAAGCAATCAGCATGAAATTCCATTCTCACGCCCTGATCTGTTTCACCTGTCATTGTGATTGTCTCCACCCCCTTCCAGGTGTCGCCCATCTTTCCTTTTGTCCCCTGTGTATTTATACCTGTGTTCTCTGTTTGTCAGTTGCCAGTTCGTCTTGTTTGTCAAGCTTACCAGAAGTTGGTCCTGTTCAGCTCCTGTCTTTTCCCCAGCTTCTCTTTTTCTCATCCTCCTGGCTTTTGATCCTTGCCTGTCCTGACCCTGTATCCGCCCGCCTGACCACTCTGCCTGACCCTGTATCCGCCCGCCTGACCACTCTGCCTGTCCCTGACCCTGTATCCGCCCGCCTGACCACTCTGCCTGTCCCTGACCCTGTATCCGACCGCCTGACCACTCTGCCTGTCCCTGAACCTGTATCCGCCCGCCTGACCACTCTGCCTGTCCCTGTCCCTGACCCTGTATCCGCCCGCCTGACCACTCTGCCTGTCCCTGAACCTGAGCCTGTATCCACCCGCCTGACCACTCTGCCTGTCCCTGACCCTGTATCCGCCTGCCTGACCACTCTGCCTGTCCCTGAACCTGTATCCGCCCGCCTGACCACTCTGCCTGTTCCTGTCCCTGACCCTGTATCCGCCCGCCTGACCACTCTGCCTGTCGTGACCCTGCATCCGTCCGCCTGACCTCTCTGCCTGTCCCTGAACCTGAGCCTGTATCCGCCCGCCTGACCACTCTGCCTGTCCCTGACCCTGTATCCGCCTGCCTGACCACTCTGCCTGTCCCTGACCCTGTATGCGCCTGCCTGACCACTCTGCCTGTCCCTGACCCTGTATCCGCCTGCCTGACCACTCTGCCTGTCCTGACCCTGTATCCGCCCGCCTGACCACTCTGCCTGCCGTCCTGTACCTTTGCTCCTACTCTAGATTATCGACCCCTGCCTGCCTTGACCTGTCGTTTGCCTTCCCCTGTTCTTCCATTAAACATTGTTAGTTCACACAATCTGAACTTGGGTCTTACCTTGATACCTGATACCCATGTGGTATATTAATGCTTGTGTCTTGTACTGTGTCTTGTATTGTGTCTTGTTCTGTGTCTTGTAATTAGAGGAAAGAATAAAAAAAGAAAACAAGAGAATGTTTGTTTATGCCCATTTTTATTACTATATTTCTGATTTATTTTAAGAGTGAGTTTATTTTGTAAACTTTTTGTAAAACTCAAAATCCCCCGGAAATATTTTTCACAAGCAGGAATTTGGGGAAGAAAGCTGTTTTCAATCACTAGATCAAAATAATTACCTTACACGTCAGTTACTACAAAATAAGCCATGTCTCAACTGTATCCCTAGACAGACCAAACTACCCCAGCATGGTTTGCTACTTAAATGACCTCAACCTCCCCAGATAGTGTTTGTATTTCACCATGACCCATTGTTGGCCCTTGGTATCATCACAGGAGTGCATCAGCCTGCCATAATGCCAGAATGCAGTTTTTTAATGATCAGCCTGCCGTAATGCCAGAACTCTCAGTCTTTTAAGACACACATGGCGCTAAAACAGATCGGAAGAGACTGTCTCTTTCACTGTCCTCTTTCCAGCCTGGCTGTAAACGCTGACATTCCTTTGTGTTTAGAGGCTGACTCAGTTTATCCAACAAGAGAGAGAGTGTGTCTGTCTGCTCAGGGATGAAAACAAATGAATACCTAGTGTGACCTATACAAAAGGGAAATTGGGAATTGCATCTTCTTTAGAGGTGTCTTGGTTCATCCGCTTCAGAGTTGTCTTGGTTCATCCTCTTCAGAGGTGTCTTGGTTCATCCTCTTCAGAGGTGTCTTAGTTCATCCTCTTCAGAGGTGTCTTGGTTCATCCTCATCAGAGGTGTCTTGGTTCATCCTCTTCAGAGTTGTCTTGGTTCATCCTCATCAGAGGTGTCTTGGTTCATCCTCTTCAGAGGTGTCTTGGTTCATCCTCTTCAGAGTTGTCTTGGTTCATCCTCATCAGAGGTGTCTTGATTCATCCTCTTCAGAGGTGTCTTGGTTCATCCTCATCAGAGGTGTCTTGGTTCATCCTCATCAGAGGTGTCTTGGTTCATCCTCTTCAGAGGTGTCTTGGTTCATCCTCTTCAGAGGTGTCTTGGTTCATCCTCATCAGAGGTGTCTTGGTTCATCCTCTTCAGAGGTGTCTTAGTTCATCCTCTTCAGAGGTGTCTTGGTTCATCCTCATCAGAGGTGTCTTGGTTCATCCTCTTCAGAGTTGTCTTGGTTCATCCTCATCAGAGGTGTCTTGGTTCATCCTCTTCAGAGGTGTCTTGGTTCATCCTCTTCAGAGTTGTCTTGGTTCATCCTCATCAGAGGTGTCTTGATTCATCCTCTTCAGAGGTGTCTTGGTTCATCCTCATCAGAGGTGTCTTGGTTCATCCTCATCAGAGGTGTCTTGGTTCATCCTCTTCAGAGGTGTCTTGGTTCATCCTCTTCAGAGGTGTCTTGGTTCATCCTCTTCAGAGTTGTCTTGGTTCATCCTCATCAGAGGTGTCTTGATTCATCCTCTTCAGAGGTGTCTTGGTTCATCCTCATCAGAGGTGTCTTGGTTCATCCTCATCAGAGGTGTCTTGGTTCATCCTCTTCAGAGGTGTCTTGGTTCATCCTCTTCAGAGGTGTCTTGGTTCATCCTCATCAGAGGTGTCTTGGTTCATCCTCTTCAGAGTTGTCTTAGTTCATCCTCTTCAGAGGTGTCTTGGTTCATCCTCATCAGAGGTGTCTTGGTTCATCCTCTTCAGAGTTGTCTTGGTTCATCCTCATCAGAGGTGTCTTGGTTCATCCTCTTCAGAGGTGTCTTGGTTCATCCTCTTCAGAGTTGTCTTGGTTCATCCTCATCAGAGGTGTCTTGATTCATCCTCTTCAGAGGTGTCTTGGTTCATCCTCATCAGAGGTGTCTTGGTTCATCCTCTTCAGAGGTGTCTTGGTTCATCCTCTTCAGAGGTGTCTTGGTTCATCCTCATCAGAGGTGTCTTGGTTCATCCTCTTCAGAGGTGTCTTGGTTCATCCTCATCAGAGGTGTCTTGGTTCATCCTCATCAGAGGTGTCTTGGTTCATCCTCTTCAGAGTTGTCTTGGTTCATCCTCATCAGAGGTATCTTGAGCTCTATTATACTGACTATTGTGACATTGATTTGGGATTTATGGATGATGGAAACTGATGGTGATATGCTTGAGCATCAACATCCATACTAAAGTGGAAAACTAAACCCCAAGATGTGTCTGTAAAGGAGACTGTACAGTGTACTGTAACGGAGACTGTAAAGGGTACTGTAAATGGGATTGTAAAGTTGCCTGTAAAGTTGACTGTAAATGATACTGTAAAGAAGACTGTAAAGGGGACTATAAAGTGGACTGTAAAGGAGACTGTAAAGTGAACGGTAAAGGGACTGTAAAGTTGACTGTAAATGAGACAGTAACGAAGAATGTAAAAGGGACTGTAAAGGAGACTATAAAGGGGACTGTAAAGGAGACTATAAAGGGGACTGTAAAGGAGACTATAAAGGGGACTGTAAAGGAGACTATAAAGGGGACTGTAAAGGAGACTATAAAGGGGACTGTAAAGGAGACTATAAAGGGGACTGTAAATGGGAATGTAAAGAGTGAAAGGGGTTATATGTAAGTGGTCACCAGGGGTCATCATACCTGCTTCAATGGCCTCTCCAGTAACCCAGGGTGTTTCGTAACCCAGGGTGTTTTGCATTGTGTTTCGGCCTGGGGAATAGAAGAAAGAGATATATTTCCCTGCTGACTCTGTTGTACAGGAGACATGTTTCTTTTGAGTTTAGAGTTGGGATGGAAATCAATCCGTAGGAATAAAAGACCCTGGTGGAATTCAGACTCAATGGACTAAACAAATAATCTTCCCTCACTTGGATATTATTCCATTGATTAACTTCTTGGGGATTGTTGGAGCGCCAGCGACACTACCAGGTGAAATGCAAAGGCGCCAAATTCAAAATCCAAAAGTTGAATTATTAAACATCCACCCATATACAAGTGTTTCATACTCATCAAAAGCTCTGTTTCTTGGCAATATCACAGCGTTGTCAGATTTCAAAAGGCTTTACGTAAAGCAGCACATTTGATTGTTTGAGGTAGCACCTCACATATTTTTCCCATTACCATAAATTCATAATCCATCGCGGTTCACACATAACACATTTCACAGCGAAAACAAATCAATTACCTGTTGAAGAACTTCTGCTGATGGCTTCTAAAGTGTCCAACGAAGACAATCCATGGTTCTTTTGTTAGAAAAAGTCATGTATTATATCCTTAAATCTCCATTTGGTTCGTGCGTTATAATGAGAAACTACAGCCTTCACTCCTCCATTCAAACGTGACGAGAACTCGTTCAACTTAAAGCTATAAACTTGTCCAAGAACAATCAAAAATCATTTTAAATGTATCCTTAGGAACACTTTTACGTATATTTACTATTATAAATCAACCGGAATATAAACTGATCGATAAAGACGGAAAAAAACACAGAGCGAGCCTTCTCGGGAGCGCGCGCTGCCTTGTTGTTGAAATTGAGTGGACACTTCCTGTTTTCCTCTTCTTCTCTGCTCTAATACATGCAAACAAAATCTGAACACTGTCTCGAGACTGTTGACATCCAGAGGAAGCGATAGGCACTGCATTCATATGTCCTTATATGGGCATTTTCATGAGGGAGGGGTTCCAAATGAGGCACTCTGTCAAAACCACTTTTTCCAGGACAGATATTCCTCGGGGCTTCTCCTGCCATATGCGTTCTGTTTTACTCACAGACAAATGGTTAACACTTTTAGAAAATTCAGAGTGTTTCCTATCCAATGGTACTAAATATGTGCATATCCTATTTTCTGGGCCTGAATGGAAGGCATTTTACTTTGGGCACGCCAGGCTCTCCAAAACGGTCACCTCGTGCGCTCATCCCTAAGAAGTGAAGCTTGTTTTTTAATGTTAGCCAAAGTGAGGGCCTTCTCAGTGTAATCCACAGCAAACATGTTTACAATCAGTTTCTGCGTGTTCTGATGAAACCGTCAGTCACTCCCAAGTAAACCATCGAAGGGAGACTATGGAAACAGGAAATATGAGTGATGGTTTCATATCTGTCTCTTGATAGATTTCTAATGTCACATCAGCTAAAGCTTAGACAAACAGATGATCCCATCACCTCTTTAACCACGTCAGGACTGAAACAGATGATCCCATCACATCTTTAACCACGTCAGGACTGAAACAGATGATCCCATCACATCTTTAACCACGTCAGGACTGAAACAGATGATCCTATCACCTCTTTAACCACGTCAGGACTGAAACAGATGATCCCTCGTCAGGACTGACTATCTCTCTCCGGCCTCCATGTTCCTCACAGTGAGGTTGGGCTGACCATAGATCACTGGACTTTCTTGGAATCTAGTGATTCATTCTCCCGGGGACAAACAGACGAGCCAGGGATGAGGATGGGAGTGGGTCAGAAAGGAAACATTTCCAGTTCTCAGATTTACCTCACCCTCCCTAGAGGGGAGAGGGGTATGTATGTGCCTCAGGGGGGTGATTGGCTTGTGACTCACCCCTGCATCACCTACACCCCCCTTAATCATAGCAGGGTTGAGATACGGTGGGTGAAAACAGCTTTTTCAACTACAGTGAACCTAGAGCTCTGCATTAATTAAGGCTAGTCCCGCTAGCGGGACACGTGTCAACAACATCCGGTGAAATTGGAGGGTGCGCAATTCAAATAAATGATCATAATATTAAACATTTATGAACATACAAGTATCTTATATCGGTTAACCTCTCGTGGGACGTCCCACATCTACAACATCTGGTGACATTGCAGAGCACCAAATTCAAATGACAGAAATAATCATTTCAAACATTCATGAAAATACAAGTGTTACACACTCTTCAAAAGCTTAGACTCTTGGCAATCTCACAGCGTTGCCTCAATTCACTGATGCCTTGATACGTTTTGCCCACAAGGGAAGGAGGAAGGGAAGGTAGAAACGGAGAGAGGAACGGGGTAATATTAAGTCCTATCTGTCCTGTGGAGTATTGATCCTGATGGAACGGGGTATTAGTAAGTCCTATCTGTCCTGTGGAGTATTGATTGTGATGGAACGGGGTAATATTAAGTCCTACCTGTCCTGTGGAGTATTGATCCTGATGGAACGGGGTAATAGTAAGTCCTATCTGTCCTGTGGAGTATTGATCCTGATGGAACGGGGTAATATTAAGTCCTACCTGTCCTGTGGAGTATTGATCCTGATGGAAAGGGGTAATATTAAGTCCTATCTGTCCTGTGGAGTATTGATCCTGATGGAAAGGGATAATATTAAGTCCTATCTGTCCTGTGGAGTATTGATCCTGATGGAACGGGGTAATATTAAGTCCTACCTGTCCTGTGGAGTATTGATCCTGATGGAAAGGGGTAATATTAAGTCCTATCTGTCCTGTGGAGTATTGATCCTGATGGAACGGGGTAATATTAAGTCCTACCTGTCCTGTGGAGTATTGATCCTGATGGAAAGGGGTAATATTAAGTCCTATCTGTCCTGTGGAGTATTGATCCTGATGGAACGGGGTAATATTAAGTCCTACCTGTCCTGTGGAGTATTGATCCTGATGGAACGGGGTAATATTAAGTCCTACCTGTCCTGTGGAGTATTGATCCTGATGGAACGGGGTAATATTAAGTCCTATCTGTCCTGTGGAGTATTGATCCTGATGGAACGGGGTAATATTAAGTCCTATCTGTCCTGTGGAGTATTGATCCTGATGGAACGGGGTAATATTAAGTCCTACCTGTCCTGTGGAGTATTGATCCTGATGGAACGGGGTAATATTAAGTCCTACCTGTCCTGTGGAGTATTGATCCTGATGGAACGGGTAATATTAAGTCCTATCTGTCCTGTGGAGTATTGATCCTGATGGAACGGGGTAATATTAAGTCCTATCTGTCCTGTGGAGTATTGATCCTGATGGAACGGGGTAATAGTAAGTCCTATCTGTCCTGTGGAGTATTGATCCTGATGGAACGGGGTAATATTAAGTCCTACCTGTCCTGTGGAGTATTGATCCTGATGGAACGGGGTAATAGTAAGTTCTACCTGTCCTGTGGAGTATTGATCCTGATGGAAAGGGGTAATATTAAGTCCTACCTGTCCTGTGGAGTATTGATCCTGATGGAATGGGGTAATATTAAGTCCTATCTGTCCTGTGGAGTATTGATCCTGATGGAACGGGGTAATAGTAAGTCCTATCTGTCCTGTGGAGTATTGATCCTGATGGAACGGGGTAATATTAAGTCCTACCTGTCCTGTGGAGTATTGATCCTGATGGAACGGGGTAATAGTAAGTCCTATCTGTCCTGTGGAGTATTGATCCTGATGGAACGGGGTAATATTAAGTCCTATCTGTCCTGTGGAGTATTGATCCTGATGGAATGGGGTAAAAGTAACTCCTTTCTGTCCTGTGGAGTATTGATCGTGATGGAACGGGGTAATATTAAGTCCTATCTGTCCTGTGGAGTATTGATCCTGATGGAATGGGGTAATAGTAAGTCCTATCTGTCCTGTGGAGTATTGATCCTGATGGAACGGGGTAATATTAAGTCCTACCTGTCCTGTGGAGTATTGATCCTGATGGAACGGGGTAATATTAAGTTCTACCTGTCCTGTGGAGTATTGATCCTGATGGAACGGGGTAATATTAAGTCATACCTGTCCTGTGGAGTATTGATCGTGATGGAACGGGGTAATATTAAGTCCTATCTGTCCTGTGGAGTATTTATCCTGATGGAACGGGGTAATATTAAGTCCTATCTGTCCTGTGGAGTATTTATCCTGATGGAACGGGGTAATATTAAGTCCTATCTGTCCTGTGGTGTATTGATCCTGATGGAACGGGGTAATATTAAGTTGTACCTGTCTTGTGGAGTATTGATCCTGCACTCTGCCATTGTGAATATCTAATGTAATTACTCAGACTGGACATGTAAGCAGTGGTGTAAAGTACTACTTAATTTTTTGGTATCTTGAGCTTTTGAAGCACCATGATTCCCCCTGTTTTCCATTTTTCCATTGATATTACTCATTCACAAACCTCAGCATGAGTAGCTGCCTGTGGTCAAGTGAAAAGTGAATGTTTAGCCGTGAGTGGGGAAGCATGGGATGTAAGGAGAGAGCGCAACACCTGTTTACTCAGAGGAAAAGGGTTGTCCTGGTTCTTAAAGCGTTAGTTCTCAGCGTTGGGTCAGTGCCTCTGTGAGCCTCCTCCTTTAAACGGACTGCACGAAGAAAACATCTGTTTTCCACGAGGAGGTTTTAAGGTTCATTCGGGACCGATCCATGTTGAGCTTTTTATGGGTTTATTTTGTCTCAGATGTGAGTGTCGTGTCCCTGCATGTTTCCCCTTCTCTCAGTAGGAGAAGAGAAGAGAGAGGCCTGAGAAAGATCAAAGGTTTCCCGTGTCTGAGTTCATGTTGTTTTCAAGCATATTTTTATTGTGATTTATACAACCATATTCACAAATATCTCCCCACAGTGGATGGGCTGTCTGAGTGACCTCTTGGGGTCACCAACACAGTGGACAGGCAGTCTGAGTGACCTTTCGGGGTCACCAACACAGTGGACAGGCAGTCTGAGTGACCTCTCGGGGTCACCAACACAGTGGACAGGTAGTCTGAGTGACCTCTCGGGGTCACCAACACAGTGGACAGGCAGTCTGAGTGACATCTTGGGGATCACCAACACAGTGGACTGAGTGACTGGGCCGGTTTAGAGAGAGGTGCTCTGTTCTGGAGGACAGGCTTTTACAGTCTCTGGGGAGAGGGAAGCTCTTGCAATAAAGACAAGAGCAATAAATGGTTGTCAGGATATGACATTGATGCCAAAATAGTATCTGTTCATAAAGGATGATATGGCTCAGCTTTAGTCAAGTGAAGCATGGTTTAGACCACATTTGGCCAAGCATCGTACAATCTTGAATCAGTCAGGATAGATTCCTCTGTGTGCTTAATGTTATGTCATTTATCAAGGTCAATCTGCTGGAAAACACATTTTACTTCTCTCAATGGAGCTTTAGAGTCCTTTAGAGTCCTTTTGGAAGAGTTCTCTCACACAAAATGTGCTTTAATGTGAGGTTCTCTTGCGAGGTGCAAGGTGTTATTAGTACCAGATGGCAGAAAGAGTTTCAGTATGGTGAGAAGGAAAATAGACAGTACATCTCCCAAAGCATCACCCTACACCATTAAACAGAAACATGATCCATGTAGGGAGCCCGTATTTGCCCGCTGTGCCATTTTCCATCATGGCTACTGTTATTGTAGCCTCTGTCAATGAGTTCTAAGAAGTTCTATTATTCTATTCTATTATTATTAATGAGTTCTAAGAAGTTCTATTATTCTATTCTATTATTATTAATGAGTTCTAAGAAGTTCTATTATTCTATTCTATTATTATTAATGAGTTCTATTATCTTTCGCGAGACCAATTACATTTCTCAAAATAAACGCAGCATCTGAAGGGTAGGTTTCATGAGCTGAAATTAAAGATCCCAGAAATATTCCATACTCACAAAAAGCTTATTTCTCTCAAATTTTGTGCACACATTTGTTTACATCCCTGTTAGTGAGGATTTCTCCTTTGCCAAGATAATCCATCCACCTGACAGGTGCGGCATATCAAGAAGCTTATTAAACAGAGTGATCATTACACAGGTGCACCTTGTGCTGGGGACAAGAAAAGGCCACTCAAAAATGCGCAGTTTTGTCGCACAACACAATGCCACAGATGTCTCAAGTTTTGAGGGAGTATGCAATTGGCATGCTGACTTCAGGAATGTCCACCAGAGCTGCTGCCAGATAATTGAATGTTAATTTCTTTACCATAAACCGCCTCCAATGTAATTTTAGAGAATTTGGCAGTACGTCCAATCAGCCTCACAATCGCAGGCCACGTGTATGGCGTTGTGTGGGCAAGCGGTTTGCTCATGTCAACATTGTGAACCAAGTGCCCCATGGTGGTGGTGGGGTTATATCATAAGCAATGGACAACAAACACAATTGCATTTCATGGATACCAATTTCAATGCCATTCATCTGCCGCCATCACCTCATATTTCAGCATGATAATGCACGGCCCCATGTCTCAAGGATCAGACAAGTCACCCATTGAGCAGGTTTGGGATGCTCTGGACCGATGTGTACGACAGGGAATTCCAGTTCCCGCCAATATCCAGCAACTTCGCACAGCCATTGAAGAGGATTGAGACAACATTCCACAGGCTACAATCAACAGCGTATACGAAGAAGATGTGTCGTGCTGCATGGGGCAAATGGTGGTCACACCAGATACTGACTGGTTTTCTGATCCACACCCCTACCTTTTTAATAAGGTATCTGTGACCAACAAATACATATCTTTATTCCCAGTCTTGTGAAATCCATAGATTGGGGCCTAATGAATTTCTGTCCATGGACCGATTTCCTTCTATGAACTGTAACTCAGTAAAATCTTTGAAATTGTTGCATGTTGCGTTTTTTGTTTTGTTCAGTATAATATACAACATGTTGTCTAACCCCTATCAGTCTCCAAAACAGATTGGCTGTGCGTCTACAGTCTAAGGGAAAACGGATTCACAACAATGTATTCAGTTCATAAACAAAGAAAAGAGATTAGAAGAAGAGAGAAAGAGGAATGTAAGGCAAAAGAGGTTCCTTGGTTTTGCTCCTGATGTGTTCCATGTAAAGGGGCATGGTAGACAGTCAATCCCATAGTTGACCTCTCACCTCTCACAGTGCGAGGGTCAGGAGGAGGTTGTGCTGTGTTGATACGAAGATAAACACCGTCTCGTCTTATAACTACAGACTGATGAGCGTAACTGCGTTCAATAAATGGCAACTGTGATAATAATCGAATAATACAAATAAGAATATATTAATAATATATTCCCTTTAGCAGACGCTTTTATCCACAGTGAATTACAGTCACGCGTGCTTTACATTTTACGTATGGGTGGCCCCAGCGGGGAATCAAACCCACTATCCTGGTGTTGCAGCACCATCCTCTACCAACTGCTATCAGACTGCTATCACACTGTTATTAGACTGTTATCAGACTGTTATCATACTGCTATCAGACTGCTATCAGACTGTTACCATACTGCTATCAGAGTGCTATCATACATCATGTCTTGGATTATAGCCCCATCTGCTGTCAACATAGAATACTTGTTTGAGGAGGTGTGTATTGACTGAGAAATACGTGTTCAGGTATCAGGGCCAGGTATCAGGGCCACGTTATGTTCTGTCTGTCAGATGAATCACTTAATGATGAATTGAGATTAATTGAATTAGCTTTGTCTTCACTGGGAAATGAAGGTTCCTGTGTAGTAAATGCCTCAGAGATAGACAGTGAATGCAGTAGGACGAAAGAGTTCCTCAAAAAGTAATGTTTTGCTTACACCTATGTACTTTGTTTGGTACCGGTGGCTTATTAAATACTTTGGTTTCCACGCATCTCAATTCTCCTGCGCCTGACTCCTTCTTTTTCGTCAGTACACAGCTTTAACAACCAGAAGGCAATTTGTATTTACATTTTTATTTACGGATAGACATGGGGCACACTCCAACACTCAGACATAATTTACAAACAAAGCATTTGTGTTTAGTGAGTCTGCCAGATCAGATGCATTAGGGATGACCAGGGGTGTTCTCTTGATAAGTGTGTGAATTGGGCCAGTTCTCTGTCCTGCTAAGCATTCAAATTGTAACCAGTACTTTTGGGTGTCAAGAAAAATACATGGAGCAAAAAGTATATTATTATCTTTAGGCATGTGAAGTGAAATAAAAGTTGTAAAAAAAGGTAAAGTGCAGATACCGCAAAAAACTACTTATGTAGTACTTTAAAGTATTTTTACTTCAGTAATTTACACCACTGGAGTTGCCATACGTGTTCATTAGGGCAGCTGATAATTACTCTCAGTTCACTCCTTGCTACCAGATATTACCCAGATTTTTTTTTATTTAACCTTTATTTAACTAGACAAGTCAGTTAAGAACAAATTCTTATTTACAATGATGGCCTATGAACAGTGGGTTAACTGCCTTGTTCAGGGGCAGAACAACAGATTTTTACCTCAGCTCAGGGATTCAATCTAGCAACCTTTCAGTTACTCGCCCAACGCTCTAACCACTAGGCTACCTGAAGCACCCTTTAACCAGCCACACCACGCCACTAAACCAGTTCAGAGTGAACTTTAAATCCACCTGGCATCCTGGATAATGAAAGCATTAAGCCCTCTGTGTGTTTGGCACATGGGATCCGTGTGTGACAGGATACTATGAAGATGACCACGGGACTCTGTCATAAATGTCTGTTAAGCACATGCCTTGTTGTAACACCAACCTGCGGAGACTGATATCAGCTGTGGTGGGTTGGCTACAGATAGCTATACACCTTGAGGTATGCTGATTCAAGCTGTTACATGCTGGCCTGGTAGTCAACCCTGAGGCTCTGTCCTACTGTTTCACTAATGATATGCTGCAGCTGTGAAAATCCCAGGCTTTTCAACTAAATCAAAGTGAGAGTGGTTCATTTTTTTTCTCACTCTACTCCTGGAATTCAGAAAACAAATGAACAAATGAACAAATGAACTGTGTACTAGGGTACTTCAGAGAAATGCCCTCCTCCAGGGGTGCGGCACTGTGGTGACCCTGTTCTCTACTCAACTGTGCTTCCCACAGGCTGTAGTGTAGGCCTTCTCGCCTGCTCCGATTTCGCTCCAGTACAGTTCCAGTAGCACACACTTCACTAGCTCAGGGTGCGCCCATCCCACCATGCTTTTGTAGGCTACTTGTGCTGCTATTGCCCCTTGCTTTAGCTACTGTCATGGAGTTTGCTAAATATTTTCATAATGAACCAGATAAAACACACAGGTACAACAACACTCACTACCGAGTTCCAAACTGCCTCGGGAACCAACGTCAGCACAGGAACTGTTTGTCGGGAGCTTCATGAAATTGGTTTCCATGGCTGAGCAGCCACACACAAGCCTAAGATCACCATGCGCAATGCCAAGTGTCGTCTGGAGTGGTGTAAAGCTTGCTGCCATTGGACTCTGGAGCAGTGGAAACGCTTTCTCTTGAGCGAGAGAATATGGCAGTCCTACAGACGAATCTGGGTTTAGCGGTTGCCAGGAGAACACTACCTGCCCCAATGCATAGTGCCAAGTGTAAAGTTTGGTGGAGGAGGAATAATGGTCTGGAGCTGTTTATCATGGTTTAGGCTAGGCCCTGTTTATTTTTATTTTTACAGGGACAGTGCACATTAATCAACGATTCAGTAAAAGTGCCGGTTTTAGCCAGCCGGCTAATTTTCAACCGCAGTCCCTGGGCAGATTATTAAAAACAATTACAATACAGACAATCAATGAGCAGTGAGCAACATAGGACAAGCAAGACATAGCATGCAGACAGAGCAACATAGCACAAAAAGCAACAAGACAAAATCCATAAAAGCAACACCTCACAAGCTACAGACAACAGACAACATGGAAAGCGTCAATACACAGCTAGGGAATATGTTCACCAATCTGATTGGCCGTTAGCCAGGTCTTAATATTGTTTGTGAAAGTGTGATAGGCGGTGCTGTTGTGTGTGTCTGATGGCAGTGCATTCCAGACATGGGAAGCTCTCACAGAGAAAGCAGATTGACTAAAGGTGCTTTTCCTTAAGGGAACTATACAGTCACCTCTCATGGCAGACCTTGTGGATCTGCTGCCATGTGTTTGGGTTTTCTGTTTAACAAAAGTACTGAGTGGAGGGGGGGAGGAGCCAGGCCATTTAGGATCTTGAATACAAGACACGCGTCAGTGTATTGCACAAGATATTTCCAACTCAGGAGCTCATGCTTTCTGAGGATGTAACAGTGATGATGGCTACTGGACTTCCTATCAAGCACTTTGAGAGCCTGTTTGTAGACAGACTGAATGGGTTTTAATGTTGTACAGCAAGCTTGGGCCCAACTAGTCAAGCAGTACGTTAAGTGGGGGAGTATTATAGATTTGAAGTACAGTTTTGCTACCTCTGTAGTCAAACAATTTCTTATAAATCGGAAATTAGCTAGGTTGAATTTGGTTATTTGAATTACCTTTTTCACCTGCTTTTTAAAAGAGAGGTTGGAATCAAGTACGATGCCAAGGTACTTGAAATCAGATACCACCTGGAGCTTTTCCCCTGACACGTAGACATCTGGCTCAGTAGCATCTGTTGTCCTCTTTGTGAGGAACATGCAGACAGTTTTTTTCACATTGAGATGCAAACATGAGTCACTGAGCCACTATGTAACCTGGACCATTACAGTAGTGAGTCACTGAGCCACTATGTAACCTGGACCATTACAGTAGTGAGTCACTGAGCCACTATGTAACCTGGACCATTACGGTAGTGAGTCACTGAGCCACTATGTAACCTGGACCATTACGGTAGTGAGTCACTGAGCCACTATGTAACCTGGACCATTACGGTAGTGAGTCACTGAGCCACTTTGTAACCTGGACCATTACAGTAGTGAGTCACTGAGCCACTTTGTAACCTGGACCATTACGGTAGTGAGTCACTGAGCCACTATGTAACCTGGACCATTACGGTAGTGAGTCACTGAGCCACTTTGTAACCTGGACCATTACGGTAGTGAGTCACTGAGCCACTATGTAACCTGGACCATTACGGTAGTGAGTCACTGAGCCACTTTGTAACCTGGACCATTACAGTAGTGAGTCACTGAGCCACTTTGTAACCTGGACCATTACAGTAGTGAGTCACTGAGCCACTTTGTAACCTGGACCATTACAGTAGTGAGTCACAGAGGCACTTTGTAACCTGGACCATTACAGTAGTGAGTCACTGAGCCACTATGTAACCTGGACCATTACAGTAGTGAGTTCTTGTGCAGCATGTTGTTTGCTCTTTGCATGCACATATATCACTGTGTCATCTGCTTACAGGCTAGGCCCCTTAGTTGCAGTGAAGGTAAATCTTAATGCTACAGCATTCAATTACATTCTAGACGATTCTGTGCTTCCAACTTTGTGGCAACAGTTTGGGGAAGGCCCTTTCCTTGTTTCAGGATGACAATGCCCCTTGCAAAAATCGAGGTCCATACAGAAATGGTTTGTTGAGATTGGTGTGGAATAACTTGACTTGCCTGCACAGGTCCCTGACCTCAACCCCATCTAACACCTTTGGGATGAATTGGAACACCGACTGCGAGACAGACCTAATCACCCAACATCAGTGCCTGACCTCACTAATATGTTTTTATTTTTTTATTTTACCTTTATTTAACCAGGTAGGCTAGTTGAGAACAAGTTCTAATTTACAACTGTGACCTGATAAAGCAATGCTCTTGTGGCTGAATGGAAGCAAGTCCCCGCTACAATTTTCCAACATCTAGTGGAAAGCCTTCCCAGAAGAGTGGAGGCTGTTATAGCAGCAAAGGGTGACCAACTCTATATTAATGCCCGTGATTTTGGAATGAAATATTCGATGAGCAGGTGTCCGCATACTTTTTGTCATGTAATGTGTTTATAAACTAAATAACAGATCTCTTAAAAGTTTTGTTAATTTTCGTTCTATTATCTATAGGACATCATTGATTTTAGCCCAATATTTACTTATTTTAAAATTCAACTTTTATTTAACTAGGCAAGTAAGTTAAGAACAAATTCTTATTTACAATGACGGCCTACACTGGCCACATTGTGCGCCGTCCTATGGGACTCCCAATCATGGCCCGTTGTGATACAGCCTGGATTCGAACCAGGGTGTTCTGTAGTGACGCCTCAAGCACTGAGCTGAAGTGCCTCAGACTGCTGCACCACTTCTGAGAAATTGGCCAGGCATATTATCTCTTTCAAGGAGCTTTCTATTTTCCTAGCGTTATTTTCACAAAAAACCTTTAGGCTGACCTATAGAATTTTTTTTAAACAACTCTGCATCCCTGCCCAGCCTGGCAAGTGGCCCGGAGGGTGTTTAGCATCCCCAGTGGCTCTGCAAGCACGGAGAGGATATTCTCCACTGCTGGCATGCTCTCCTGGAACCATTGCATGTGCCTGAAGCCACAGACTCTGGCCAAACTCATGTTTCTAAAAGTGAATGCAGAGGCAATTTTAGAGCCTAACAATGCATTTTTTTTATTGAATTTTAAGTTAGTCACAGCCTATATGCCCAATTTATAGACAGAGGCCCTATTTATCTCCATTAAATAACACTGTAGTACAGACTATGTTTCTACATTAAGTAACACTGTAGTACAGACTCTATGTTTCTCCATTAATAACACTGTATTACAGGGAGACCCTATGTTTCTCCCTGTACTATAAATTGTGCATATAAGCTGTGAAAAAGTAAATGCATTATTAGGCTCTAAAAGTGTTTCTGCACTCACTTTTAGAGACATGAGTTTGGCCAGAGTCTGTGGCTTCAGACTCATGCAAAATGGTTTTATTACAACAAGATAAATGCTGAGCAGCATGGTGTGTCACGCTCAGAAACGCTTCCTCATTTATTAATGTGTTTTACCCTTGAAATAACTGAAATAACATGCTAAAATTATAGCCTAAATGATTCGTTTTCGTTCCTTCTAAGGCTACCTGTCTGGTTCCTATATAGAGCGCTTATTTGCTGTTTAATATGACATGCAGCCTATTTGAAATGATGAGCGTTTCTTACAGTCACCTTTTCATGTTGTATATTAAAATAAAATACCATATGGCTTGGTTTCAATACTCATGGGGGCTCATGCGCCTGTCATCAATATCTTAAAATATATATATTTTTTTGTTGTCAGTAACCCTCCAAAAAGTCATTAATTTCATTTATCTCCATATGTACTAGGAAGCTAAGTGTTTGTTTCTTGGGCTTCAACAATGTGACTGATCAAAGTGCCTCAGGCCTGGAAAAATACATAATTGAATTGAATGAAAGTAGGGGGATATCAGTGAACAAATGCTGTGGTCAAGGTTACGGCGCCAGTGTAATGGCTGGAGCTTACTCAGGTGTTTTACAGCTCATATCAGACCGAGAACCTAATGCTTCTTATGTAGTTCTTTGTTACTTTTAATATAGAAAATAATCTCTCTGCCAAAGTAAAAGTTACAGGGATGGTTGAAAACAGCTTGATTGCTTGGTTGAGTACTTCATGTAGAAACATAGGGTCTGTAGTGCAGTGTTACTTAATGTAGAAACATAGGGTCTGTACTACAGTGTTACTTCATGGAGATAAATAGGGCCTCTGTCTATAAATTGGGCATATAGGCTGTGACTAAATTAAAATTAAATTAAAATTAAATTAAAAATGCATTATTAGGCACTGAAAGTGCCTCTGAATTCACTTTTAGAAACATGAGTTTGGCCAGAGGCTTCAGGCACATGCAATGGTTCTTCTGATAGTTTCACTACTATTATGCTTGCTGTGGACAGATTCTCTAAATCCTGCAGTTTTTATCCCTCTCTCTGTTCTCCCTACCGCTCTCCAGGTCGCTGAGGCACTGTTCCAGCAGATTGTCTGGCTCTCCCACAGGAACCTTCAGCTCCGCCTTCCCTGTAGGAAGCTGAGCCACCGGTTTGTGGGGCCCGTCAAAGTGCTCCGGGGGGGTCAATGAGGTCACCTACAGATTACAACTCCCCACTTACTACCGAATTTCATGTTTCCCTCCTCAGGCCGATGGTTCCTGACCCCCCCAGGCTGATGCTGTCCCCTGCGACACCCCTCCGCCTCCCCCTGGACATGAGGGGACCCCCGCCTATGCTGTTTGGTCCCTCCTGGACCCCCAACGTCGTGGGGATCGGCTCCAGTACCTGGTGGACTGGGAGGGGTACGATCCTGAGGAGCGCTCTTGGGTCCCGGTGGCGTGGACCCTAACATAATTTGTGAATTCCATCTCCTCGCCCTGGGGGTCGTCCTCCTGGCCGGCGTCATTCTGCGGTTGGAGCCATGCGGGGGGCATCTACTGTCACGCCTACTACTGCTCCCTCCCTCTGGTGCTTGACGTCGCCGGGCTACTAACCACCGGTTCTGGCAACCCATATTGCACATACCTGGCAATGATCATTACACCCACCTGCTCCCCATCGTTACACAAACCTGGACTTCATCACCACCCTGATTACTCTCCATAATATAGCCCTCAGTAAGCCTCAGTCACCAGGCAGTATTGGTTTGGGGAACATTCAGTACGCTTTTCCTGTTTTGGATTATCTTTATTATTATCTGCACCTGCTTCCTGACTCCCAGTGTATATGTTATAGCCTCCCTATACTAGTGTTACAACGTTGCCTGTCTTGGGCTGCTTTCTTTACCTCGGGCCATGGATCTTCTTGAATTCTATGTCTAGACACTTGCGCCAGGTCATTGATGGATGTCCACTTTTGTGCTTGCCTTGTGGATTCCAATACAGGACATGTTTTGCAATGTTTTCCTTTGATGACTACAGACGGCACACTGTATAGATCCTTTGAGGAACATTCAACCTGATTCTATGTGATATCTGACGAATGCGATGCCAGGACAGAAGACTGAGATTGTTCTAAAAGAGTGTACTGGAGGGTCCAGTGTTCTGTACTGGACGGATGTGATTACCACAGATTAACATTCCCTCTCCAGACCCCAGGCTATAGACCACTGGCTCTGGCTTCATGTGTGGCTACATGTGACCACATTGTGCTGAGAGACTCCTGCTGGGGACCTTCATTATGGTAGGTAGATCTCTCCAGGCATGTTCCCTGACTCCACGCACACACACACACACACACACACACGCACTGTGTTCAACCATAGGAGTCATTAAGGAGTACCAGTTAAAAGGTTGGACACCTTTTCATTCAAAGGGTTTTTAGTTGTACTATTTTCTACATTGTAGAATAATAGTGAAGACATCAAAACAATGGAATAACACGTATGGAATCATATAGTAACCAAAAATGTGTTAAACAAATAAAAATATATTTTAGATTTTTAAAAGTAGCCACCCTTTGCTTTGACAGCTTTGCACACTCTTGACATTCTCTCAACCAACTTCACCTGGAATGCTTATGTACATACATTCCAAAAATATATTTTAAATGCATGTACATATCCCTCTGTGCAGCTTCTGTGACTTCTAGCATGATTTTACATTTTTTTCCAACTGCTTACACACGTTTTCAAAACTGTCTCCTTTTTTTTCCCAAAACTCTACACACAATTCCCAAAACTGCACACACAAAATGCTAAATGCCTCACATCTCCTTAAAAATGTAACACTGCATTCAAAATGCCATAAACACATGTAAGAATGAAGCATTTGCATCAAATGGCAAACACTGCTTTCATAATAGTACATATTTGGATATACCATGTAAACACTGTTGTTTTAAATCTAAAGCTCTTTGGTCTTTCATAGGCTTATATCTACATTTCAATACAATGTTCTACAGTGAAAGTAATCTGCTGAGAGGGGTAACAAGTACACTGTAAACACCAATGCAATGTAGAAACAGAAAATATTTATTAGGCCAAACATTACTGTTGTATACAGTAGCATACAACAAAACCATAAACATATGTAAACCAAAAGTATATTCTTTAGAATACAGTAAAGAACACAATTGTGTGTGTGGGGTCCCGGGGGGGCAGTCCAGGAATTGGTAGGGGGGTGCAGTCACCAGTGCTAAGCTACGCTTCATCTCTTCTCCGGCCTGGGTCTGGCCACAATACTGGCCCACATCACAAGATACGTTTTCTCTTGCCAAACATCGAGGGAAGTATCTCCTAGCATGGCGTATCCAACCTTGGACAGAGGCAACCTCTATGTCCCCACATGCGTCCTCCATTGCCTGGAGAAGCGGCATTCGGGCATAGGGTTGGCGATCATACACTTTCCAGCGCCAGGCTGAGAAGAATTCCTCTATGGGATTTAGAAAAGGTGAATATGGGGGTAGGTACAAAACTACAAATTGTGGATGGGTGGCAAACCAGTTTCAGACCAGAACAGCCCGGTGAAAACTAACATTGTCCCATAAAACCACAAATCTAGCAGGCTCCTGATCTGGATCAGGGACAAGCATTGTGTAAATTGCATCCAGAAAAGTGAGCATATGGCCGGTGTTGTACGGACCCAGTGTGGCATTGTGATGGAGGACCCCGTTTTGAGTGATGGCAGCACAGTTATATTACCCCCACGCTGTCCAGGGACATTGGTAATTGCCCTCTGTCCTATTACATTTCTTCCGCGGCGCCTGGTTTTGGTGAGGTTGAAGCCAACCTCATCCACATAAATAAATTCATGGCGAATTACATGGGCATCCAGCTCCAATACTCTCGTAACAGACAAAAGGATATACAGATGAGTAAATATGGTATGTCTGAAGTACTGGAAGTAGTGTTGCATACATACCTCTACAAAGTCATGTCGCATATTCTTGACTCTGTCAGAGTTTCTCTCAAATGGCACCTTGTAAAGTTGTTTCATCGTCACTCGGTGCCGTTGGAGGATGCGTTGTATGGTCGACAGGCTTACAGCATTGATGTCGTTAAATATGGTGTCATTATTCAAGATATGCTCTCTTATCTCTCGAATCCTAATTGCATTGTTGGCCAAAACCATATTTATAATTGCAGTCTCTTGTACATCTGTAAACAAGCGTCCTCGTCCTCCGTGATGTCTTTGCCTTTCCACTCTGTACAGAATTCAAACACAGTATGTGTTCAGCATAGGAACTGTAAACAATGTACAAAAAAATGTAGTACAGCATGATAACCAACCTCATTCATTCAATGCAGTGCAGTAAATGGATGGCTTAGAGTTACAAATGTTTATGCAATACTATGCAGTCATACGTATTTTACAGTACATTACTGTAATGCTAAAATAGTCATTAGATAGTTGCATACCTGTTCTCATTTCTGAAGGTTCGAATTATGGACGCCACTGTAAATCGACTCAAGTTGGGCTGGACTCTCAGTCCAGCCTCTCTCATGGTCAAACTGTGGTTGATCACATGATCAACAAGTGTTGCCCTAATGTCATCAGAGATGGCTCCCCTTCCTTCTCTTCTTTGCCCTCGTCCTCTTCTTCCTCTTCCTCTTCCTCTCCCTCCTACTCCTCTTGCTCTCTGTCCATTGTTGGCATCCATTGTTCAAAACAGGTAATCTGACCTTTGACCTATTTATAGGCCTATACTACAGTAAAGCAGTGATTGGTTAGTGATCAGTTAAGCTATTAGTGTTTCCACATGTGAGGAGTGTGTGTGTGACCTGGTGAATAAGTGTAGCATTTTGATTGGTTGTGTTTGGAAAAGGAAAGCAAGTCACTTCCTGTTAGATGTTCGTGTTTTAGATAGAGAATTGTGTGTAGTGTTTTGACAAAAGTGTTTTATGCAATTGACAACTGAGTCAAAGGCTGAGAAATAGCTTCTGGTTTTGGATATTTGGTGTGTAGTTTTGCACTTTGAGTGAGAGGTTTCAAAAATCGAGTGACATGAAAAGATTTTGTGTGTAAGCAGTTGGAAAAAACTGTAACCCACTAACCCCCAAAATACTCAAACTTTTCTCCATAATTGTAAAAGCCAAGTTATTTCTGAAGATGATTATGTATTTCATGTGATTAGTGAGTCATTTACGTCTCTCCATCATGTTAAGGTCAACCCTGTTTCGTGAACTGAACTCTCGGTTTTAATATGGTGAACCTATTCCTTTTAAAAATGTATTTGAAAAGAAACATTGACCATCTTATAGTCAAATCATGAGCCATCCTCGCGCTCTCACCCAGCTTGAATAGAAAGTAGTTTTGCGTAAAACTAGCCCATTAATGCCAAATAATACAGTCATAATAGACAATGACAGGCACATGGACCCCCAGAGCTCGTGGGCCACTGCAGGGGTGTCCAATATGCCAGTGCTTGGTGGCCAATTTTTTTTGTAATTTAAGAAGCTGAATTATGAAGCATTATGGCCACCCTGTAAACAACTGTAGATATCATAGCCATGCCTTTTCAAGGACACATCTTATCTTTAACTTTAACCCAAACACCAGATGTGCTCAGGATGGAGATGCTACAGCTATTTAAGTCAGAGGCGTTGTGCTGTTTAATTTGTTTTTTTAAAGCTACTTTTTCTGCTTGCTTAAGTGATTTGAAATGACAGGGAGTTCCATGCTATCGTGGTTCTATACACTGAGTATAGTAAACATTAGGAACACCTTCCTAATATTGAGTTGCATACCCCCACCCCTTTGCCTTCAGAACAGCCACAATTTTTCACGCATTGACACTACAAGTTGTCGAAAGTGATCCACAAGGATGCTGGCCCATGTTGACTCCAATGCTTCCCACAGATTTGTCAAGTTGGCTGGATGTCCTTTGGGTGGTGACCCATTCTTGATACACACAGGGGAACTGTTGAGTGTGAAAAACCCAGCAGCGTTGCAGTTCTTCACATTAGATCAAATTGTATTTGTCACATGCGCCGAAGACAACAGGTGTAGACCTTACCATGAAATGGTTAATTACATGCCCTTAAAACTTCTTCAGGCTAGGGTCCTTTTTCCGGAATTTCCGCCTGACTGACGTGCCCAAAGTAAACTGCCTGTTACTCAGGCCCTGTTACGAAGGCTGTGCTGGTTGAAAAATATTTAGATGTGGGGCGTCAACCTCAAACAATCGCATGGCATGCTTTCGCTGTAAAGCCTATTGTAAATCAGACAATGCAGTTAGATTAACAAGAATTTGTGCTTTTAACCGATATAAGATACATGTACCTAAATGTTTAATATCCATAACCTTTATGATTATTTATTTGAATTGCGCGGCCTCCAATTTCACCGGATGTTGTCAACAGGTGTTGACATATTCTAGGTCAGAGCCGTCCATGGTAGTGATGCTAGTCGGGGGTGCGGGCAACGAACGGTTGAAAAGCATGCATTTGGTTTTACTAGCGTTTAGGAGCAGTTGGAGGCCACGGAAGGAGTGCTGTATGGCATTGAAGCTCGTTTGGAGGTTAGTTAGCACAGTGTCCAAAGAAGTGCCAGAAGTATACAGAATGGTGTCGCCCGCATAGAGGTGGATCAGGGAATCGCAGGGAATCGCAGCAAGAGCGACATCATTGACAGCAGGCCCTCCGATTTGACACACTGAACTCTGTCAGCGAAGTAGTTGGTGAACCAGGCGAGGCAGTCATTTGAGAAACCAAGGCTATTGAGTCTGCCGATAAGAATACGGTGATTGACAGAGTCAAAAGCCTTGGCCAGGTCGATGAAGACGGCTGCACAGTACTGTCTTTTATCGATGGCGGTTATGATATTGTTTAGTACCTTGAGCGTGGCTGAGGTGCAGCCGTGACCAGCTCGGAAACCGGTTTGCACAGTGGAGAAGGTACGGTGGGATTATAAATGGTCAGTGATCTGTTTATTATCTAGGCTTTCGGAAGACTTTAGAGAGGCAAGGCAGGATGGATATAGGTCTATAGCAGTTAGGGTCTAGAGTGTCACCCCCTTTGAAGAGGGGGGTGACCGCGGCAGCTTGAAAGGGGCATGCTTATTTAAGATGGTGAGGAAATTGCTTTTAACTTCTTAAGGACCAGTAAGGTGTGCTGGGGCGCTAGCGCCCCCACTCCCGACACTACCAGGTGAAATGCAAGGCGCCAAATTCAAAATCCAAAAGTTGAATTATTAAACATGCATTAATATACAAGTGTTTCATAGTCATCAAAAGCTCTGCTTCTTGGCAATATCACAGCGTTGTCAGATTTCAAAAAGGCTTTACGGCGAAAGCACCACATTTGATTGTTTGAGGGTAGCACCTAACATATTTTTACCATTACCATGAATTCATAAGCCTCCACGGTTCACAGAAAACACATTTCACAGCGAAAACAAATCAATTACCTGTTGAAGAACTTCTGCTGAGGTCTTCCTAAGTGTCCAATGAAGACCATCCGTGGTTCTTTTGTTAGAAAAAGTAATGTATTATATCCATAAATCTCTGTTTGGTTCGCGCGTTATAATCAGAAACTACAGCGTCCATTAAAACGTGAAGAGAACTCGTTCAACTTATACCTATAAACTTGTCCAAGAACAATCAAACATCCTTTTTAATGTATCCTTAGGAACACTTTTATGTATATTTACTATAATAATTCAACCGGAATATAAACTGGGCTATAAGAAAGGAAAAAAACAGAGCACGCTAGGCGAGAGCGCTGCTCCCTAAGAAGTTAAAGAATGACTAGGCATCCTCTACTGATGGGATGAGGTCAATATCCTTCCAGGATACCCGGGCCAGGTCGATTAGAAAGGCCTGCTCGCAAAAGTGTTTTCGGGAGCGTTTGACAGTGATGAGGGGTGGTCGTTTGACCGCGGACCCATAGCGGATGCAGGCAATGAGGCAGTGATCGCTGAGATCCTGATTGAAAACAGCAGAAGTGTATTTGGAGGGCAAGTTGGTCAGGATAACATCTATGAGGGTGCCCATGTTTACGGATTTAGGGTTGTACCTGGTGGGTTCCTTGATGATTTGTGTGAGATTGATGGCATCTAGCTTAGGTTGTAGGACTGTCGGAGTGTTAAGCATATCCCAGTTTATGTCACCTAACAGAACAAACTCTGAGGATAGATGGGGGGCAATCAATTCACATATGGTGTCCAGGGCACAGCTGGGAGCTGAGGGGGGTCTATAAAAGGCGGCAACAGTGAGAGACATATTTCTGGATAGATTATTTTTTTTTATTAGAAGTTCGAACTGTTTGGGCATAGACCTGGAAAGTATGACAGAACTTTGCAGGCTATCGCTGCAGTAGATTGCAACTCCTCCCCCTTTGGCAATTCTATCTTGACGGAAAATGTTGTAGTTGGGTATGGACATTTTTGGTGGCCTTCCTAAGCCAGGATTCAGACACGGCAAGGACATCAGGGTTGACGGAGTGTGCTAAAGCAGTGAGTAAATCAAACTTAGGGAGGAGGCTTCTGATGTTAACATGCATGAAACCAAGGCTTTTTCGATGACAGAAGTCAACAAATGAGAGTGCCTGGGGACACGCAGGGCCTGGGTTAACCTCCACTTCACCCGAGGAACAGAGGAGGAGTAGGATGAGGGTACGGCTGAAGGCTATCATAACAGGTCGTCTAGTTTGTTGGGGACAGAGAATAAAAGGAGCAGATTTCTGGGTGTGATAGAATAGATTCAGGGCATAATGTGTAGACAGGGGTATGGTAGGGTGTGGGTACTGTGGAGGTAAGCCCAGGCACTGAGTGACGATAAGAGAGGTTGCATCTCTAGACTTGCAGGTTATACTGGGTGAGGTCATCGCATGTGTGGGAGGTGGGACAAAAGAGGTATCTGAGGCATGTTGAGTGGGGCTAGGGGCTCCGCAGTAAAATAAAACAATGATAACTATCCTAAACAACAGTATCCAAGGCATATTGACAATTCAGAGAGACATAAAGCAATCACAGGTGTTGATTGGGAGAGCTAGCTAAGACAACAACGGGTAAGACAACAACAGCTAATCAGCTAAGACAACAACAACAACAGGTAAAATGGAGATGAATGGGCAGAGAGGGTCAGTTAACTATACACTGGGCCTGAGTTCGGGGCTGGGGCCGACAGATATTTTTTTTTTTACAAAAATAAAATAAATAATAATAATAATCAAAGTACCGTAATAAATGACAGTCCAGCAGAATATCATCTATGTAGCCAAGTGATCATAGGGTCCAGTGAACTGCAATAGATGGGGCAGGGGAGCCGTTGCGTAGTCGTATCTACACTAGCACGCGGGAGACACAGCGTTTAAAGTTATTTGGCCGGGGTGAGTGGAAGCGACTGCTCCGAAGTCCGGCAATGGCTGGTTGAGGGCACAGCGGATGGAATTTCGTCTGCAGACCAGTCGTGGTGGTATGGCAGGGCGTCGCGTCGACAAAGGGTCCCGGGCAGATGGCGAAAGAGGTATTGTTGTTGTAATGTCGATTGTTAGCCTGGATATGCGCCTGGCTCGCGGCTAACTTGTGCTAGCTTCAGGGCAGGGGCGTTAGCCACTATAGCCACTCGGTAGTAGCTAGCTAGGTGCAATGATCCGCTGCAAAGGTCCAGAGCTTACGGCAAGTACCATACCCCATTCAAACAGGTGCGCCTGGCACCTACTATCATACCCCATTCAAACCGGTGCGCCTGGCACCTACTACCATACCCCATTCAAACAAGTGCGCCTGGCACCTACTACCATACCCCATTCAAACCGGTGCGCCTGGCACCTACTACTATACCCCATTCAAACCGGTGCGCCTGCACCTACTATCATACCCCATTCAAACAGGTGCGCCTGGCACCTACTACCATACCCCATTCAAACAGGTGCGCCTGGCACCTACTACCATTCCCCATTCAAACAGGTGCGCCTGGCACCTACTACCATACCCCATTCAAACAGGTGCGCCTGGCACCTACTATCATACCCCATTCAAACAGGTGCGCCTGGCACCTACTATCATACCCCATTCAAACAGGTGCGCCTGGCACCTACTACCATACCCCATTCAAACAGGTGCGCCTGGCACCTACTACCATTCCCCATTCAAACAGGTGCGCCTGGCACCTACTACCATACCCCATTCAAACAGGTGCGCTTGGCACCTACTATCATACCCCATTCAAACAGGTGCGCCTGGCACCTACTACCATACCCCATTCAAACAGGTGCGCCTGGCACCTACTACCATACCCCATTCAAACCGGTGCGCCTGGTACCTACTATCATACCCCATTCAAACAGGAGCGCCTGGCACCTACTACCATACCCCATTCAAACAGGTGCGCCTGGCACCTACTACCATACCCCATTCAAACAGGTGCGCCTGGCACCTACTACCATACCCCATTCAAACAGGTGCGCTGGCACCTACTATCATACCCCATTCAAACAGGTGCGCCTGGCACCTACTATCATACCCCATTCAAACAGGTGGCGCCTGGCACCTACTACCATACCCCATTCAAACAGGTGCGCCTGGCACCTACTACCATACCCCATTCAAACCGGTGCGCCTGGTACCTACTATCATACCCCATTCAAACAGGAGCGCCTGGCACCTACTACCATACCCCATTCAAACAGGTGCACCTGGCACCTACTATCATACCCCATTCAAACAGGTGCGCCTGGCACCTACTACCATACCCCATTCAAACAGGTGCACCTGGCACCTACTACCATACCCCATTCAAACAGGTGCGCCTGGCACCTACTACCATACCCCATTCAAACAGGTGCGCCTGGCACCTACTATCATACCCCATTCAAACAGGTGCGCCTGGCACCTACTATCATACCCCATTCAAACAGGTGCGCCTGGCACCTACTACCATACCCCATTCAAACAGGTGCGCCTGGCACCTACTACCATTCCCCATTCAAACAGGTGCGCCTGGCACCTACTACCATACCCCATTCAAACAGGTGCGCCTGGCACCTACTATCATACCCCATTCAAACAGGTGCGCCTGGCACCTACTACCATACCCCATTCAAACAGGTGCGCCTGGCACCTACTACCATACCCCATTCAAACCGGTGCGCCTGGTACCTACTATCATACCCCATTCAAACAGGAGCGCCTGGCACCTACTACCATACCCCATTCAAACAGGTGCACCTGGCACCTACTACCATACCCCATTCAAACAGGTGCGCCTGGCACCTACTACCATACCCCATTCAAAGGAACTTACATTTTTTGTCTTTTCTATTCACCCTCTGAATGGCACACATACACAATACACAATACACAATACACACACACACAATACACAATACACACACAATACACAATACACAATACACACACACATACACAATACACATACACACATACACAATACACACTACACACACAATACACAATACACAATACACACATGCACACATGCACACACACAATACACAATACACAATACACAATACACAATACACAATACATGTCTCAATTGTCTCAAGGCTTTTAAAACCTGTCTCCTCCCCTGCATCTACAATGATTGACATCAATAAGGATTCATAGCTTTCACCTGGACTCACCTGGTCAGTCTATGTCATGGAAAGACCTTTAGGGACTATGAAGAGACCTTTAGTTGCATGCCTTGTGGAATATCAATGTTTGTCAGAGCTGTATCTTAGTTGCTTGAATGGACAGTTTGGAGATTTTAACATTAATATATCTAACAAAAAATAAAAAGTGGCGATCTCTGATGTTAGCTCTCTTGGAACATTGCAGGGCAAGACGTGCTGCTCTGTTCTGGGCCAGCCTTAGCTTTATGTGATTCACCATATAGTAGTCAAGATAAAACTAGAGCCTATAGGACTTGAATGGTCAGTTGTGGTGTTAGAATGCATCTTGAAAACAATTGAATCATTATGCCTTCACCGTTGACAATTTACAGTTCAAGGTGACACCGAGTCGTTTATTTTCTTCAACTTGTACAGCCTCATTATTCATAACCAGATCCAGCTTAGGTTTAGAGCGCTTAGTCTTAGATATATTGAGGACTAGTTTATTGCCGCCACCCATTCTGAGCGGACCACTCGATGAATACAGTCTATATTTAGGTCTCCCAGAAAATAGACCTCTCCATTAACGTCACATACATCAAGGATCATCAACTAGATTCAGCCTTGGGTCGAATGGTTAATGGATGGCCTTGTGGCCGGAATATAATTACAAATAATTTGTAAACCGCAAACTGACTGCGAGAAGTTCAAACAGATAATGTTTGACTACAACAATCATTTCAAACCTTGCTTACATTTGTGAACCATCACATGTCTCTATATTATGCGTGGGAATACTTTGGAACAGATTTACAAAAATTTAAGTCACTTGGAGCTAATTTGCTGGTGTGTTTATAGTCTTTTTTCCAAAAATTCAATTATATATATATACTTTTTTCCAAATCATGGGAGGACAAATAAAATCACCTGTGGGCCAAATTAGTCCCGTGAGTGTCACGACTTCCGCCGAAGTCGGTCCCTCTCCTTGTTCAGCCGGCGTTCGGCGGTCGAAGTCACCGGTCTTCTAGCCATCGCCGATCCACTTTTAATTTCTCCATTTGTTTTGTCTTTGTTTCTACACACCTGATTTCAATTCCCCAATTACATGTTCATTATTTAACCCTCTGTTTCCCCCATGTTTGTGTGCGTGTTTATATTCATTCATCAGTTTTGTTACGATACGGCTGGTTGTTTTGTTTGCCGGGCTCTGTATTAACGCCAGTTACTTTGAGACCGGAAATATTCCCGCACTTTGTATCGTTTATGTACTGGTGCTGTTGTTATTAAATACCTTGTCCACACATCTCTGCTCTCCTGCACCTGACTCACTGCACCAGTACCCACAATCCTGACAGTGGGCCGCCAGTTGGGGAACCCTGAAGTAACATTTCATACTTATTATTCATATACTGACTGTTAGCACTTGGTGGCCGATAGAAGCAGCCCAAAAGAATAGGATTTAGATATGGCAGGTGAACATTCATTTTAGCAAAGATACCAATACGTATATCTACATGTATTTTAAATACATTTTACGTGACATTGAACATATTTAAATTTATATTTGGGTTACTACAATCCCACTCGGACCTCTAACTATAGCACTAACTATCACCACTTTGACAATCATAAGCCCATGTGCCTGTCCCGTCCCACAGCCCCTTCCTGTATCCTGCACTGCTGCCCAGCAGAGTTAGCTCTAGTTGTAGGTCTTTCCAAAAGCATTTGAAGCTCAGTGGATGAGTGCTGACTGAGGCCGATAGATAACATGCTAATTATACTGACTCTGCTTGTCTGGATGTGAGTCAGATACACACTCACTCAGCAGGAGACTCTCTGTCTGTGGGAGTCAAACACACTGACTCACACAGCAGGAGACTCTCTCTCTCTCTCTGCCAGTGGCACTCAGAAAGTCTAAAGGATTCTTTTCTCATCTTGCCAAATATTCAGACATATCGTTTTTCTGCCTGAGTCATTGTGTTACGTACACACACACACAAAAATAAGCACAGGGTGTCGAGCCTCGTGTCGCAGCCTAAATAAAGTTACCAGCCCGGCAGCCTTACACAATGACAGGTCCCCTGCTGACAAGGCGCAGGAGGAAGAGAGAGTGGAGAAGGTACATAAAAATATAACACCCTAAGGTCAACATCCTAATTAGCATAATATAAAAATCGATCCGCCTATGTTGTACTTCCGCATCGACAGTGAAAGGTGGCAGAGCTAGAGCGGTGTTCGTCCCGAAAAATCGGTCTTCTCACAAAATCGTCTGTGGCGTCTGAACAGTCTGCAAACTGTTAAGACCCCCCCTTATGAGACTCTCATGAACACGATGGTGTTCTCCGTTTTGCTCTACGACTCCCAAAAGCGTCTTGGGATTCGTCTGAAGCCGATCTGCCACCTTCTGTCTGTACTGTAGCGTCCGAACAGTCTGGGCTACACACTAATATGACTCCTCTGTGGTAAGGTGAGACTCTCACGAACACGTACATGTCGGTTGTTTTTTGCTCCACAGGCCTCATAAGACTCGTCTGAAGGTATATATACGGAGACTGTTTAGTGACAGAAATAAGGGGTTAAATACATGTAACAAATAAGAAATGTTTCGTGATCTTTCTTAGATCTATCAGATATAGGACGGACACTTTAGAATAAGAGTCCTTGAGTTTTTTTTACGGGGGACTACCTGTTGTTCCATGTAGTGAGTGAATCTGTTATTCAATGAGCTTGTATGGGCTAATAGCGATAAGGCCAAATAAAAATGATCATCAAATTATTTATTTCTATATATTTTTGGGATACTTTAAGGTGTCTTAACTGTCAAAATCAAATAGCAAAATGATCTTTGGTATGACCTTCTTAAAACATTTCCATATAGCTTGGTAGAACCCTCCACCGGCTTAGACAGGGCTAAAGAGGTTTCTGGGAAGAAGCAGAGACAGACACCATGTAAGGGGAGTTCCGAGCAGTCAGAATCATTCGAGACAGGGGTTTCACCAAAGATGTGTTGTATTTATTATGTACTGTATGTTGCAGGTCATTTTTAAAAGGTGCGTTTATAATGCAATACAAGCTCAATACATTTTTTCAACAGAAATGCCAATTATAACAATAACCCGTTGTCCATTTGCATGACAATGTATTGTAACCCAAAATTCCATAATGGACACAGTCCTACCCCCCCTCCTACCCTCACTGCCCCACCCTCCTCCTTTCCTAGTGGTTGAGCAAGGCTTGATCTCTGATGGCAGCAGGCACGTCCCTTCTCCCCCGCACTGTCCAATTACTGACTCCTACTCTGGGAGAGATGGAGAACAGCGAGTAGGGAAGAACACTCTCCGGGCGTCAACCTTCACACATGTCCAATTATAGTGCGATTTGACACACGCAGACAGAAGCACACCCACGCAAAGAGACAGTCAGACTCAAGCATTAAAGCACATAGACATTCATACGTACACACGCGCACACACGATCCAAATGGGAACCAAAAGGTTATAAAAAAATAACTGATGTGCACACAATTTGTTACATAGTAAAATCAGTTGGTCCATGCAAATATGTGAGTGTGTTCTCAAGTTGATCAGTAAGTAGCTTACTGCTTGACTGCAGTCCTCACAGTAATGCTATTCCACTGGTATGTACACATGGACTGAGGGAGAGGGACCATAGGTCTGGGACAAGGTCAAAATTCAAGTTGAATGGCATGCATAAGGACAAGTAGGCCTTCAAACATCAGAAGTTATCTGTGACAAACTGTAGAAAGTGTGTAAAAAACATGATCAACGATATTTTTTGTCTCTTAAATGATACGCTATGTCTGTGATAAATTAATGTCCATGAAGATTTAATCTGAGATTGTCCCTTAAGGTTTTGAAAGTTTATAAGTTAAAATACACTATGTATAAATCTGTATGTGGACACCCCTTCAAATTAGTGGATTCGGCAATTTCAGCCACAGACGTTGCTGCCAGATGTATAAAATTGAGCACACCGCCATGCAATCTCCATAGACAAACATTGGCAGTAGAATGGCCTTATTGAAGAGCTCAGTCACTTTCAACGTGGCACCGTCATAAGATGCCACCTTACCAACAAGTCAGTTGGTCAAATTTCTGCCCTGATAGAGCTGCACTGGTCAACTGCAAGTGCTGTTATTGTGAAGTGGAAACATCTAGGAGCAACAACTGCTCAGCTGCGAAGTGGAAGGCCACACAAGCTCACAGAACGGGACCGTAGAGTGCTGAAGCACTGTTCGTCATGAGCTTCATGAAATGGGTTTCCATGGCCGTGTAGCCGCACACAAGCCTAAGATCACCTTGCGCAAATGCAAAGTGTTGGCTGGAGTGGTGTAAAGCTCGCCGCCTTTGGACTCTGGAGCAGTGGAAATGCATTCTCTGGAGTAATGAATCACGTTTCACCATCTGGCATCCCAACGGACGAATCTGGGTTTGGAGGATGCCAGGAAAACGCACCCTGCCCCAATGCATAGTACCAACTGTAAAGTTTGGTGGAGGAGGAACAATGGTCTGGGGCTGTTTTTCATGGTTCGGGCCCCTTAGTTCCACTGAAGGGAAATCTTAATGCTACAGGATACATTGTTAATCAAGATGATTCTGTGCTTCCAACTTTGTGTCAACAGTTTGGGGAAGGCCCTTTCCTGTTAAGGCCTGACAATGCCTCCGTGCAGAAAGCGAGGTCCATACAGAAATGGTTTGTCGAGATCGGTGTGGAAGAACTTGACTGGCCTGTACGAAGCCCTGACCTCAACCCCATCTAAAAACTTTGGGATGAATTGGAACGCCGACTGCAAGCCAGGCCTAATCGCCCAACATCAGTGCCCGACCTCACTTGTGACTGAATGGAAGCAAGGCACCGCAGCAATGTTACAACAACTAGGTGAAATCCTTCCCAGAGGAGTGGAGGCTGTTATAGCAGCAAAGGGGGGACCAACTCCATATGAAGGATTTAATGATTTTGGAATGAGATGTTTGAGCAGGTGTCCAAATACTTTTGGTCATGTAGTGTATTTTAAATGGAAAATATAGGATGACTGTGCAGGACATTCAATTCTTTGGACTAATACATTAATGGTATGTACACATTGATTATTGCAGAATATAACTTCAAAATGCCTCATGAGCTTAGTTCAACTGTTGTACCCCGTCAGAACCCAAAATATAAGCTAGTTTTACTCCAAATGTTTGTAAACAACATACATGTAAACAAACACTGTTTAGCCTCAAAACATGGCTACAGGTCTAATGTTGATATCATGGATGGGAAATCTTTACATCAATAGGTCTGACTATTCATTTGAGAGGTCATATCTCTCCAGCCCAATCCCTAAGCTTTGTAGTGAAACAGGGGCAAGGAGAAAGCTTTGTTGTTGTATAAATTAAAGGTTCTTATTTTAACAAAAACATTCAAACGAAGCATTTAGGAATAAACATCAAGCATTATACAGATAATCATATTTCAATGCAAAAAAAGAACAAGTACATTATAGGGTTATATTGGTTGTCTAACTGTGTGTGTGTGTGTGTGTGTGTGTTTGTGTGAAGGGAGAGAGAGATAGGTTTCTACTAGTAAATCTTCCCCATTTAGCCTGGACAGGTTTCCTGAAGCCACAGGCAGCAAGCCAAGTCTCTCTCTCTCTCTCTCTCTCTCTCTCTCTCTCTCTCTCTCTCTCGCTCTCTCTCGCCATCTGCCCTTTTGCTCATGTAGGCTACATAGTCTCGATAACCTGACCCTAGGCAACAGTGACTAGGCAACAGTGACAAGGGTCTGGTTTCAATAACAGACTCTTTTGGCAACTTCGACAAGAAAATAAAAAAGATCGAGGTGGGTCCTCTTCAGACAGAGAAGTCTCCCCAAAAAATCAAGCAGCCTGGTCTCAGAGCCATACAAAATATACTTTATGTATTTCTGAGCCCCTCCAAGACATATTATACCTAATAATGGTTGATCAGGGAGGATGGGTGGGTGTATTCCGCGACAGTCTAGCAATCCAAAGGTTGCATGTTCAATGTCGCGTCTGGGACAACTGTAGCATTTTAGCTAGCCCTTCCCTGGGGTGGCAGGTAGCCTAGTGGTTAGAGCATTCTGCCAGCAACCGAAAGGTTAGAGCATTGTGCCTTGTCAACTCAGGGATTTGATCCAGCAACCGAAATCCCTGAGTTGACAAGGCAAAGATCTGTTGTTCTGCCCCTGAACAAGGCAGTTAACCCACTGTTCCCTGGTTGGTTGTCACTGTAAGTAAGAATTTGTTCTCATTAACTGATTTGCCTAGTTAAATAAAAACAAATTCCTCTAACCCTTATTCTGAACTTAACCCAATTCACTTTAGTATGACATTTAACGTTAGGTTACATATTGAATGAAATAGCGGTTTACGTACAGAATAATACTAATTGCCCTGAGACCACGTTGAATCACGAGGCAGACATGACAGAACGTTGTGATTTAAAACCAAAGTTTGCAGGCAAAACCTTTGCAGTGGTTTTAGTGAAGGTAGTTGATGTAAACTAGGCACTTGTGAAATGCATTCATTGAAAATAACCCCTGTGAGGTCGATCTTGCTAGCTACAATTTTTGTATTGTTGTGTTTGGTCTGTTGGGTTGACTAGCCTCTTCAGTAGTTTCACCAGTTACCTCAACTTAGCTAGCTACTGTACCATAGCTAAATGACTGCTCTTACTGTAGCTGAATGACTGTTCTTTGGTCAATTCCTCATTGGTGGATGGTGTGGGAAGAAGGCCACAACCTTGTAATGTAGCTAATGAAACACAGAGATTGACTAGCTCCAGTATAGAACTGCAGGTTCTATGCGTTAAAGTGGAACTGACAGTATTTTAACTACTTTGCAGACATGAAACAAACAAACAATCATAATATCAGTGAAAAACATAACATTCCCAGTTTATGCTACAAAACCAACTTTATAAGAGGTTTTAAAAATAGTTTCTATATGACTATGACGTAGAGTAAGCCATTGTTGTTAGAATAGATGGATGCAGTTCAATGCATGATTTAATATAGCTAATTCACCAATACATTTCTTGGTAGTCTAACAAATATTGCTATCAGGTTGTAAATCACAGCTGGCCTGTTACATTGTTTGCTGCCTCCAGCCATTCCGGATGCACTGTTTCAGTATCAATAACTCAATATTTTGGATAAAAACGGACTAATGTAACTAAGGCTGGGAATGTCAATACAATCAAACTAGCAAGCCCAATGAGCACAACTCAGTCATATTGTGGCTAATAGGCTATCTTATCTATTTATGCAGCTATTTATTTAGTAAGCAAAAAACATTGAGCCTAACGTTAGCTAGCTAACTAACTAGCTACTGCGAGGATGTCATGTCATTGGACGAGTGGGTAAGTGGCCAACTTCTTTCCCTCATATTGTTTTAGGTGGCTACAGCTAAAGTTACAGGCGTCATTTGGTTAGCTGGAAAGAAATGTGAATCACTTTGCTAGCTAGCTATGTTAAACTTGAACAACAATCGACAGTTAACACATCTCTTAGTTGTCAATCAAATTGATGGCCAACTACAAACTGAAAACGTTTGAGAGGATTTATCTACTGCTCCCTCGTTAGATTTTAGCTCATCTCACTGGCTAACATTAGTTGTTGATCTTGTTGTTGATGTGCATAGGCAACTGAGGGAAGGAGAGAGCCTACCTTTTTCATGGTGGTTTGATCAATAAGACTTTAAAGTTCCCAAATGTAAGAGGTCTCCTGTGGTACATATTTGCAGAAATCCATTCAGGTGTATTTTGTTGCTTTTAGCTAATGTTTTTTTAATGATCTAAAGCCACACTGTTGCTACTGCCTGTAAACACACAGTCCAGGTTCAAAGTGAATGATGACAGGCCCTACTGCCTGTAAACACACAGTCCAGTTCAAAGTGAATGATGGCAGGCCCTACTGCCTGTAAACACACAGTCCAGTTCAAAGTGAATGATGACATGCCCGTGTGGAAATGCCTTATTTGCTACTGTAGCTCTGATTGGCTATGGCGCACCTGTCTGTGTGATGTCCGGTCCTGGACAAGACTGACACGTTTTTGTTCGGTTTAATTTACTGCAGCGTCTATTATGCACGTTCCTAATCTATGTTGCTTTAGAATTTTCACAAATGCCTTACTCTACATCATTCCCAAACATTCTATGAAAATGTGGCAATTACCATATCTAAGGCATCATATTGTTCCTGGGGGTGTATATGGCTCCCGAGTGGTTCGAATCCAGGCTGCATCACATCTGGCCGTGATTGGGAGTTCAATAGGGCTGCGCCCAGTGTCGTCCGGGTTAGGCAGGGATAGGCCATCATTGTAAATAAGAATTTGTTCTAAACTGATTTGCCTAGTTAAATAAAGGTTAAAATTAAATATGCACATATTTTAATAAGATCAGATTTCATATGGTTAAAATGCTGCCAGTTCCACTTTAAACTGAGCATCAAGTGTCAATTGTTGTCAAGGCAAAGGGTGGCTACTTTGAAGAATCTATAATATATTTAGATTTGTTTAACACTTTTTTTGGTTACTACATGATTCCATATGTGTTATTTCATAGTTTTAATGTCTTCATTATTATTCTACAATGTAGAAAATAGTACAAATAAAGAAAAACACTGAAATGAGTAGGTGTGTCCAAAACTTTTTAAACGGTACTGTAAGTATCCAGACCCTTGACTCAGTACTTTGTTGAAGCACCTTTGGCAGCGATTACAGCCTTGAGTCTTCTTGGGCATGACGCTACAAGCTTGGCACACCTGTCTTTGGGGAGTTTCTCCCATTCTTCTCTGCAGATCCTCTCAAGCTCTGTCAGGTTGGATGGGGAGCGTCGCTGCACAGCTATTTTCAGGTCTCTCCAGAAATGTTCGATCGGGTTCAAGTCCGGGCTCTGGCAGGGTCACTCAATGTCATTCAGAGACTTGTCCTGAAGCCACTCCTGCGTTGTCTTGGCTGTGTGCTTAGGGTCGTTGTCCAGTTGGAAGGTGAACCTTCCCCCCAGTCCGAGGTCCTGAGCTGTCTGGAGTAGGTTTTCATGAAGGATCTCTCCGTACTTTGCTCCGTTCATCTTTCCCTCGATCCTGACAAGTCTCTCAGTCCCTGCCACTGAAAATCATCCCCACAGCATGATGCGGCCATGACCATGCTTCACCGTAGGGATGGTGCAAGGTTTCCTCCAGACATGATGCTTGGCATTCAAGCCAAAGAGTTCAATCTTGGTTTTATCAGACCAGGTAATCTTGTTTATCATGGTCTGAGAGTCCTTTAGGTGCTTTTTGTCAAACTCCAAACGGGCTGTCATGTGCCTCTTAAGGATCAGACCCTTTTTTTCAATTTTCGCCTAAAATGACATAAACAATTCTAAGTGCCTGTAGCTCAGGACCTGAAGCAAAGATATGCATATTCTTGATACCTTTTGAAAGGAAACACATTGAAGTTTGTGTAAATGTGTAACTAATGTAGAAGAATATAACACATTAGATCTGGTAATAGATTAATGAAAAGAAAAAAACATGCATCTTTTTGTTTGTTACATCTTTGAAATGCAAGAGTAAGGCCACAATTAATTATTACAGTTTAAGCGCAAATTCAGATTTTGGCCATTAGATGACAGCAGTGGATGTTTAGACTGATCCATTGAATCATTGCATTTCTGTTCAAAATGTGGTATCAAGTCTGCCCAAATGTGCCTAATTGGTTTATTAATACATTTTCAAGTTCATAACTGTGCACTCTCCTCAAACAATAGCATGTATTCCTTCACTGTAATAGCTACTGTGAATTGGACTGTGCAGTTAGATTAACACGAATTTAAGCTTTCTGCCCATATCAGATATGTCTATGTCCTGAGAAATGTTCTTGTTACTTACAACCTCATGCTAATCACATTAGCGCAGATTTGCTCAACCGGACCGCTGCGGGGACACCAATCCTTTAACTGAGGAGTGGCTTCCGTCTGGCCAGTCTACCATAAAGGCCTGATTGCTGGAGTGCTGCAGAGATGGTTGTCCTTCTGGAAGGTTCTCCCATCTCCACAGAGGATCTCCGGAGCTTCTTGGTCACCTCCCTGACCATGACCCTTCTCCCCCGATTGTTCAGTTTGGCCGGGCGGCCAGCTCTAGGAAGAGTCTTGGTGGTTCCAAACTTCTACCATTTAAGAATGATGGAGGCCACTGTGTTCTTGGGGACCTTCAATGCTGCAGAAATGTTTTGGTACCCTTCCCCAGATCTGTGCCTCGACACAATCTTGTCTCGGGGGGCTCCATGGACAATTCCTTCAACCTCATGGCTTGGTTTTTGCTCTGACATGCACTGTCAACTGTGGGACTTTATATAGACAGCTGTGTGCGTTTCCAAATCACGTTAAATCAATTGAATTTACCACAGGTGGACTCCAATCAATTTGTAGAAACATTCTTAAGGATGACCAATGGAAACAGTATGTACTTGAGCTCAATTGCGAGTATCATGGCAAAGGGTCTGAATACTTATATAAATAAGATATTTCAGTTTTTTCAGTTGTCTAAAATCTGTAGATTGTAGATTGATAAGGAAAACATTTAATTTAATCAATTTTAGAAGAAGTCTGTAACATAACAAAATGTGGGAAAAAGGGAAGGGGTCTGAACTTTCCCAATACACCGTAGATCAAATTCGTTTACAACTTATATGTGACGACTGAGCAACTCCACAAATGTAACCCAGTCATTGGTAGTCCTACTCCCAGTCTCAGTTCAGTGACAACACTTTACCATGCCGAGCTCCATCGCCACATCGGTGTTAGGGGTTATCCAGAGGTTCTCCCGGTCTCAGAGGGGGTTATATATAAGATGTCACCCGGGCAGACCACTCTTCCCTGAGTGCTGCAGCAAAGAAATGCTGATGTGCTGCTCCCAATGATGTATATAAACCCTGAATTGCTGATGCTATGCATTGGCCAATGAGTCTTTGAAGCCACTGGTCGGCCATATTGTCAATACCCAGAAGAAGCAGTTCTCTGTAGGATGAATTTAATCCTATTAAGTAATTTGCAGTATACTTTAAAGTCCAATGCAGCAGTTTCTTTCCTTCTCAATATCAAATTAATTCATGGGTAACAATTAAGTATCTTAAAACAATGTGATTGTTTTCAATTCAAATGGTAAAAAATATAAAAAAAATACTATTTCTCAAGCAATAATTTTTCTAGCACTGTCTGGTAATGGTCTGAGTTGGGAAGGGGCAAACTAAAAACTAGCTGTTATTGGCAGAGAGGTTTGGATCTCTCTTTCTGTGCCATTAAAGACCCAACTCAGAGGAAGTTGCAGCACCTATTTAGAGTAATTCCTGTCCTAGAGAGGGAATTCTAATTTAGGTTCCACCTCGAAGACTGAAGCAGGCTGCTAATACATATTCAGGAATTGGGGGGGGATGATGTGATTTCCAAGGGTATCAGAGAAATAACAACAAATAGAGCACTGACTGACAGCGTAACTAACTAGCATGATAAGCTAACCTTAGCTAGCTAGTGAAAGTAATTTGGGCACCAATTCAGTTAGGACAGGCATACTGTAAATCAGCTGAACCCTGTCTGTGCCAGCTGTTGTCATGTTGAGGGTTGACGGTTGTCTGACTCTTACCAGTGAAACCGTGTCGGATTCCAGACGTCATTCATATTTGGACATACACACGGACATTATCAAATGGCTATATTTTTTGTTCTCTCTGTTATCATTTCAGCAAGCTAGATAGCTATACATCACTGCATTACATAGATTGTGTAGCGATACATTAATGCTTCATCTAAATTGCTCAGTGATATATTAATTCATTACCTACATTTCTCAGTGATATTTTTTATTCATTAACTAAATTGAAAATCCACCATAGACATAGACAGAATGTTGAACGGTTTAGACTGAAACTTATTGAATTACATCGTTGGCCATCATCTTTCAGCTCAAAAAATAGGATTTATGCTTGTGTGGGCATTTAAGGAAAAATTTTATATATATTATTTTTGTATGTTTAGCTCACATAATATATATCAAATTTGTTATATTTAGCTCACATAATATCATTTTTAAGTATGCATTAAGTTGTCTGTAATAGAATAAACATGGAAAAAACGAATGTAGACATTAATAAATGCATTTTCATAGCTTCCAAAATATGTTTTATGCTGGTGGGGGAGGGTCAAGATGGAGGCGCGGTGGCTTCAAAACAGCGTCCCATGTGAGTCATCTAGTGTACATACATTGTTGGCTGCGTCCATCTCGCCTGGGTGGAGAGTGCTGACACCACATGTTGTGTTTCGGGCTGAAGAATGTGTATAATTGTGAAATTATTATCTACAAGTCGGAATCCTTAACACTTTGCATTCTACGCAAATATAATAACCTGCAACCTGCTAACAAACATAGAGGGCGTCGCAGTGGTGAAAGTTTTGGTGCTGTCGCAGCAAGTTTTCTGGCTCATGTTCCTCACCCGGTTGGGGACGGAGTGGACAGAGGGAGGAGGGGGGGGTGCTAACCCTTCAGTTCGATCGTTTCAACTCACTGGCGCACTTCAACCCACCGGCGCGCATTAACACATTGTTCTATTTCCATGGGTGTGAAGGACAGGGAATCATACGACACAACCGCCTGCTGTGCGCAGGCAGTGATAGTCACGGTGAAAAGCTATGATCATGCTCGCTTATAATGATCAGATAACTCTTGCACGTGCTTTCATATCTGGCTGGCTCAGTTCCAAAATTAATACTAGATTACGCTTTGCTTAGACTTCAGTGACTTGATAATAAGCAAAACTGACACAGTTTCTTTCTGTACCCTGCCATCAATAGTTGCGGACTCCTCGTATAATGCAGTCGAAAGGTGTATTTTTCCTCCTGTCTTTGGGAGCGTTCACCTCTTATTATGTTTACCAGCCCATTCCAGACAAGATAGAGGAGAGATGGAAACTCATGTTGACCGACTGTTTCTTCAGAAGTCTCAGCCACCTGGTAAGAACAACGCAAAATAATGGATTTTACAATGAGCTAGAATATTAGTTTTGGATTCAGAAAATATTTGATGCAGACTTATCCTGTTGATGTGTTGTGAAGTTACTATTATAGAGGGATCATACTCAAAACTGCTCTTCTCGGATGTGCGTGGGAGTCATGCTAAAATATCTTTATTGGCATAATTACATGTATGGTTTTAAGAGGTTATTGTTTGATTAGAATTACATGGTTATTGGCCAGTCCTTTGGCACGGTAAATAGACTTGGTAAATAGCCTAGTAGGCTATAGACTAGTAAATGGATTCCGCTGAGATTGATGTGTACATGCAGACATGCTGAATGACAGTTACACCAGATTATGTCAAACGGTAATCCAGGTATTGTAGTCTTGCTCACCTGTTCTAATTATAGACCCTATTAAGAGAAATCGATGGTGTATTTATGAACGGAATAACACTGTTTATACCCCAGCATTCATGACACCAGAGGTGTTTATCAATTTAGAAATGATATAATTCAACATTGTATTTATTATTTCAAATGATAAAATTTAAATAATTTGTTAAACCAGGCTAAATTTTTTCTATCTAGAATTATTAATTATTATTATTATTTTGTGGAAAAATGCTCAATATCCCCATTGTAACTGTTTATTAAGCAGACAATATTTCACCTCGTCCACGTTGAGTGAGAGAAGTGAAACAAATACATTTTGATCATGGGGGCCAAGGGGTGAACTTCCCCTGGTATTCAGTCACCTATTTTTATTCAATTTTGACAACTTAATGATCCACGGTCATGCCTGTCTCTGTCCAAGAGCAAGGACCATGCCTTTTCGGACGCATATTTAGCCGGTGCGTGGCACGCATATAAATACAGTACCAACAGGCAGTGGCGGATTTAGGTATAGGCGACATGGGCAGCCGCCCAGGGCTGCATCTAGCCGGGGGCGGCACGGGGTGGCCCGCAAAAAAAAATCGGAATGGTGACATTTGCGCAATAGGTTTTCTATCGCTCATTTGCACGTCACGTCAATGATATCATGTCACCGTGTGGGACTGTGGGTCAATTAACCTTGTCGGAGTGGGCGCCCTGATTCTAGTTTGTGAGCTAGGCAGGCTACGGCCTGGGAAGGTCTCCCACTTAGAAGTACAAGATGGGGAGGGAGACGGGGGTAGGTTGACCTTGGGTCTCCCCACTGGAAGCCCGAGGTAGGGGGAGCAGGGGAATCTATCAAATAGGGCACCTCTAACTTTGTACAGTACTAATGCAATTAGTAAAATTTGTCACATTACAAAATGCTACCAAATAAACCACAATTCATTCATAATACTGTGAATATATAGTTTCACAGACATATTGTTGCATTTTTTTCTGGTTTGTGCGAAATCGATAAGAATAATATAAAACCTATCTGCACACCATCAAAGTGAATTGGTTCAGTCTTGACTCTTGGTTGACAGTGTTGGGGGATGGGTAATTTATTGATGCTCGAATACCACAAATTTGTTTCTATTTGTCTTTGTTACTTCTTTTTGATAATTATGAGTCTTATTTTGTATATATTTTTATATTTATATAGTTTTAAATGTTATGATTATTTATTTATATTGTTCCAAATGTCTGAATAAAAATTACAGTTAGTGCAGAACTCAGCTTTTTGGCGGAGGGGGGGGGCTAAAACCGCCATTGCCAACAGGGAACCTTGATTGAATGGATTTGTGAGGAAAAGTAGTGTAAAAACCAGAAAAGACAAACGTTTGAAATCATCTACCCAGGTTTACTGGGACCTGGTTGCACGGATAGACGCACGGGACCCTTTCTCCTCCTATACAAGCTTACAGCAGAATAGGTCAGCTCTGAGACCACCCTCTGGCTAGAAAGTTACATCGTTACGCTAGGCACAGAGATAGCAGCTTACGCTCCCCAAAATCCTTATACATAAGGGGGTAACACAGCACTTTAAGATCAGTGGATTTAGGGGCGACATCATCCTTCTCTGGAGAGCACAGGGAGTGGATGAGGAGATCTCAGTAGTCTGATTGGCCCCTGGCCCTTTTTCTATTGGTATTGGAATCATAAAGGATCCTATAAGACAAAACCATAAAGGATAGAATCTCAGAGTCCAATAGGACTGGTTCCAAAATCTGATTAGAACATTTCTATTCGATTCCAATTGTAATCAAATTGGATTCTTATATTGGAATCCTATAGGATGTCAATGTTTTTTTTCTCCTATAGGATTTCTGTTAACGTTGTCAATGGGAATTGTATAGATATTTACATTATATTCTAAAGGATTTATCTTCTAAACTTGGCTGTACACTATAGTTAACTTGGCTGCTTAAAATATGAGGAACCCACCCTCCAAACGTCTTAGACAATTACTTTTTGAAGGTGGAACTTGAACTATAATAACATCAAAAGCAACCAATATTGTACTGCCACCCTTGCCACTTGTGATGGTGACACTATAGTGGGGAACCACCGGCAATGTCCCCTCTACCATCCCCCCAAGGTCCAGAGGGGAGGCAAGTGGGGAGGGAGGGGGAGGAGACAACCCTGGAAGGGAGGAAGGGAGTGAGGGACGGAGGGGGAGGAGACAGATAGTGAGGGAGACGGGGTGGTACAACCCTGGAAGAGGGGGTCCATTATCTTTAGGTTTTTATTTTCCTCTCCCTCGCCCAACATAAAGTGAGTAAAGGTAATATTATCTGTTCCTCTCCCAACATAAAGAGAGTAAAGGTAACATTCTCTGTTCCTCTCCCAACATAAAGAGAGTAAAGGTAATATTATCTGTTCCTCTCCCAACATAAAGAGAGTAAAGGTAACATTCTATGTTCCTCGCCCAACATAAAGAGAGTAAAGGTAACATTCTCGGTTCCTCTTCCAACATAAAGAGAGTAAAGGTAACATTCTCTGTTCCTCTCCCAACATAAAGAGAGTAAAGGTAATATTATCTGTTCCTCTCCCAACATAAAGAGAGTAAATGTAACATTCTCTGTTCCTCTCCCAACATAAAGACAGTAAAAGTAATATTATCTGTCCCTCTCCCAACATAAAGAGAGTAATGGTAACATTCTCTGTTCCTCTCCCTCTCCCAACATAAAGAGAGTAAAGGTAACATTCTCTGTTCCTCTCCCTCTCCCAACATAAAGAGAGTAAAGGTAACATTCTCAGTTCCTCTCCCTCTCCCAACATAAAGAGAGTAAAGGTAACATTCTCTGTTCCTCTCCCTCTCCCAACATAAAGTGAGTAAAGGTAACATTCTCTGTTCCTCTCCCAACATAAAGAGAGTAAAGGTAATAGTATCTGTTCCTCTCCCAACATAAAGAGAGTAAAGGTAACATTCTCTGTTCCTCTCCCCCTCCCATCATAAAGAGAGTAAAGGTAATATTATCTGTTCCTCTCCCAACATAAAGTGAGTAAAGGTAACATTATCTCTTCCCTCTCCCAAAATAAAGAGAGTAAAGGTAACATTCTCTCTTCCTCTCCCAACATAAAGAGAGTAAAGGTAACATTCTCTGTTCCTCTCCCTCTCCCAACATAAAGACAGTAAAAGTAATATTATCTGTCCCTCTCCCAACATAAAGAGAGTAAAGGTAATAGTATCTGTTCCTCTCCCAACATTAAGAGAGTAAAGGTAACATTCTCTGTTCCTCTCCCAACATAAAGAGAGAAAAAGGTAACATTCTCTGTTCCTCTCCCAACATAAAGTGAGTAAAGGTAACATTCTCTGTTCCTCTCCCAACATAAAGAGAGTAAAGGTAACATTCTCTGTTCCTCTCCCAACATAAAGAGAGAAAAAGGTAACATTCTCTGTTCCTCTCCCAACATAAAGAGTGTAAAGGTAATATTATCTGTTCCTCTCCCAACATAAAGAGAGTAAAGGTAACATTCTCTGTTCCTCTCCCTCTCCCAACATAAAGAGAGTAAAGGTAACATTCTCTGTTCCTCTCCCAACATAAAGACAGTAAAAGTAATATTATCTGTCCCTCTCCCAACATAAAGAGAGTAATGGTAATATTATCTGTTCCTCTCCCAACATAAAGAGAGTAAAGGTAACATTCTCAGTTCTTCTCCCTCTCCCAACATAAAGTGAGTAAAGGTAACATTATCTGTTCCTCTCCCAACATAAAGAGAGTAAAGGTAATATTATCTGTCCCTCTCCCAACATAAAGAGAGTAAAGGTAATATTATCTGTTCCTCTCCCAACATAAAGAGAGTAAAGGTAACATTCTCTGTTCCTCTCCCAACATAAAGAGAGAAAAAGGTAACATTCTCTCTTCCTCTCCCAACATAAAGAGTGTAAAGGTAATATTATCTGTTCCTCTCCCAACATAAAGAGAGTAAAGGTAACATTCTCTGTTCCTCTCCCAACATAAAGAGAGTAAAGGTAACATTCTTTGTTCCTCTCCCAACATAAAGACAGTAAAAGTAATATTATCTGTCCCTCTCCCAACATGAAGACAGTAAAAGTAATATTTTCTGTCCCTCTCCCAACATAAAGAGAGTAAAGGTATCATTCTCTGTTCCTCTCCCTCTCCCAATATAAAGTGAGTAAAGGTAACATTATCTGTTCCTCTCCCAAAATAAAGAGAGTAAAGGTAACATTCTCTGTTCCTCTCCCAACATAAAGAGAGTAAAGGTAATATTATCTGTTCCTCTCCCAACATAAAGAGAGTAAAGGTAACATTCTCTCTTCCTCTCCCAACATAAAGAGAGTAAAGGTAACATTCTCTGTTCCTCTCCCAACATAAAGACAGTAAAAGTAATATTATCTGTCCCTTTCCCAACATAAAGAGAGTAAAGGTAACATTCTCAGTTCTTCTCCCTCTCCCAACATTAAGAGAGTAAAGGTAACATTCTCTGTTCCTCTCCCAACATAAAGAGAGTAAAGGTAACATTCTCTGTTCCTCTCCCAACATAAAGAGAGTAAAGGTAACATTCTCTCTTCCTCTCCCAACATAAAGAGAGTAAAGGTAACATTCTCTGTTCCTCTCCCAACATAAAGATAGTTAAGGTAACATTCTCTGTTCTTCTCTCTCTCCCAACAAATAAAAAGAGGGTAAATGTAACATTCTCTGTTCCTCTCCCAACATAAAGATAGTTAAGGTAACATTCTCTGTTCCTCTCTCTCTCCCAACAAATAAAAAGAGAGTAAAGGTAACATTCTCTGTTCCTCTCCCAACATAAAGATAGTTAAGGTAACATTCTCTGTTCCTCTCCCTATTCATCCCCCCTCCATTTGTTTTGTACACTGCTGCTATTCACTGTTTATTATCTGTGCATTGTCACTTCACCCCTACCTACATGTACAAATTACCTCTAACCTGTACCCCCGCACACTGACCCGGTTCCGGTACTCCCTGTATCTCCTGGATATAACGTTATGTTATTGTTACGCTATTCCTATTATTTGACTTTAGTTAATTTGGTCAATATTTTCTTAACTCTTCTTGAACTGCACTGTTGGTTAAGGGCTTGTATTCAGCATTTCACGGTCAGGTCTACACTTTGTTGTAATTAGCGCATGTGACAAATACAGTTTGATTTGATTATCCTAACATAAAGATGGTAAAGAGAACATTCTCTTTTTTGTATGCATAGCTGACTATTATATTTTAAATGAAATAAATGGCCATATCTTTTGTTTTACTGTACCTAAAAACGTATTCAGTTTATTTTATTATTTGCATATAGGCAATGTAAAGATGCTGTGCATTCAAAATATTGTGTTATTTTAACATTGATTCTGTTGAGGTTGATGTGTACATGCAGACATACTGAATGACAGTTACACCAGATTATGTCAGACGGTAATCCAGGTATTGTAGTCCTGCTGATCTGTTCTAATTATAGACCCTATTAAGAAAATCAATGGTGTATTTATGAACGGAAGACCACCAAATCAGACAACTGTTTATACGCCAGCATGACACCAGAGATGTTTATTGATGTAGACACGATATACAGTGTTACGTTTAACACTTTCTGATGTGACCATCTCAAATCGTGTTTAAAAAAATTGTGTTGTGTTGATAAACTAACACCCCAAGAGTGTTGGGTCCCTAACGCCGTAAAACTTAACACTTTAGAGTTGATGCAATTACACTTTCTCATACCACTGTGTTAGGGTGAAACTAAGATGTTGAAGTATGGTGTTATCAAAAAAATCATCATTTTTTATGATAAAACTTTCACTTAGGCAGCCAGTCACTTGGTGAAGGCTACAGGACTGAAAACCATTAATTGAATGTAACAATTATGTCACTGTCACTAGCAAACACAGCCATGGGTGGTACTGGCACCTCTAAAAATGGTGGTACTGGCACCTCTAGAAAATGGTGGTACTCGCACCTCTAGAAAATGGTGGTACTGGCACCTCTAGAAAATGGTGGTACTCGCACCTCTAGAAAATGGTGGTACTGGCACCTCTAGAAAATGGTGGTACTAGCAACCTTGGAAATACATTTGCAAATAAGGCTCTACACGCTACAGTGTTAAACAATACCCCAAATAACAAATTACTGTAACACCACATGTGTAAATAACACTGAAATCTGTAAGTCACAATATGCTGGCTTGCAAAGTGTTATATAATTCCTATTGGAATCCAGCCAGAGGATAGGATAGCCAACAATTTGAACTTTTAATCAACCGCAACTGCAGTTAGAGTGTCTGTCAATGGGAAGGTTGATAAATGAGACTTCTTAACCATCTAAACTGGAACAACCGTTTCAATAACGTGTGAAAAAGTCCAACCACTTGCAGATAGCATTAGTTTAGAAAAATGTACATTATTTATCATTGTGTAGTATAATATCAATGAATCAATCAATGTGCATGCAGAAACCTATATGTTAAAACCAACAGTTGTAAAAAGCAATGTGCAACAAGGATGCTGAGAAATATGATAATGAGGCCTTTCTCGATGTCTTTTTCACTCTGAGAGTTAACGGGAAATTAACTCAACACAGTCGAGTAAACAACAACACCACTCTGTGGTGATTCCACTGTGATTCAAATAACACTTCGTTTATTCACCGCAGGTGGTGTACATTACAATCCAACTGGTGTTAATCCAGCTAGACTCAACACTCAGATATGACACTGGTGAGCGATTAACCAACATTTCTGTTATTTTTTGGTTTTTTAAACAACTAATTGACCATGTCGGTTCAATTATTTGAATTCCATTTGGTTCAGTTTTTTTCTTTGAGGTCTATACGCAGTTTCTCTAGAGATAAATCGGATCAAGGCCGAACTGTGCAATGTAGTTGGGAGTTGTAGTTTCCAACAGGCCAATATTCTACATAGTTTAGCTCAGAAAATGTGGTAATTAACTACAATGACCATAATCCATTACGTGCCTACTTGTCCGGTCTGTGTGCGGTAGACCAGTGAGGGAGATAAGAACTCATGATCAAGAGGGATAGAGAGGAATTGCTTCGCGATGTATCTCTACCTGAAAATACATGATCTAAGTGATTGATAGTTGGTATTCAGCAGTCATAGTAGTATGCCTTATTTACATTGAAGAACAACAAAAATAGTGATTTTGTCAGACAGCGTAGGCAGCAGCTCTATAGAGATGAGACGATGACTTGGAATTAAATAATTAAGTCATCAAATAAAACAAATGTAATATTTCACAACAACTGAAATATTTTATTAAAGTAAAGTAATGTGACTAAATGATGGTTAATAAGTGATGAGCAGTAATGGACAGTCACTACCATCATGGGACTTTTACTCATCGTTTTATTCTGTGTTGTTACAGCATTCAACCCACATAATACATAGTGCATTTCATGTCAATAATACAAACATTTTTATATATATATTTTTTTAAGTAAATGGAACCGAAACTGGACCGACCTCAAAAAGCACAAATCGTTATCGTTTCTTCCAAAACCAATCCAATCAACGCTGTCTGTTGATATTTATATGGGTGCCATTCACTGGCCAAAATGTGTCAGAAAAGGCTCGACCTTTTGCGAGACAGGCATGACCGTGGATAATGAAGTTATCCAAGATTTAATACAAATCGCTGACTGAGTACCTGAGGAAGTTTACCCCATGGTACACATGATAAAAAATGTATTTAGTTCAATTCTCTCACACAACCGGGACAGAGTGAAATATTGTCTGCTTAATAATCGATTTATACTGTATAATAATTTGGAGATAATATTTCAGTTGATTTGTCTGGACTGGACAACCATTTCTATCTGGACCCAGTTCAATGGGGATATTGAGCATTAAACAATGATAATAATGATTCATAAATCTAGTTGCAAGCTTACAGCAGAATAGGTCAGCTCTAAGACCACCCTCTGGCTAGAAAGTTACATTGTTACGCTAGGCACAGAGATAGCAGCTTACCCTCCCCAAATCCTTATACATAAGGGGGTAACACAGCACTTTAAGATCAGTGGATTTAGGGGCGACATCATCCTTCTCTGGAGAGCACAGGGAGTGGATGAGGAGATCTCAGTAGTCAGCTGATTGGCCACCAGTCAACCCCTTGCCCAGCCCTGAGCCTGGTTGAATAACACAGCTTAACTGTTTCTCTTAAGGTTTAACCTTAAGGAATAATTATCCCTTACCTAAGGGAATAGTTTAAAGACGGGCTCAGGGCTGGGCAAGGGGTTGACTGGTGGCCAATCAGCTGACTACTGAGATCTCCTCATCCACTCCCTGTGCTCTCCAGAGTAGGATGATGTCGCCCCTAAATCCACTGATCTTAAAGTTCTGTGTTACCCCCTTTTATGCAACTGGGCCCTTAGCCTCCCCACCACAGCATGTGATGACTAGGCTTCTGGTGGACAGCTGGAACCCTCTACTGTAGATCCCCTCTGGTGGACAGCTGGGGCTTCTGGTGGACAGCTGGGGCTTCTGGTGGACAGCTGGAACCCTCTACTGTAGATCCCCTCAGGTGGACAGCTGGGGCTTCTGGTGGACAGCTGGGGCTTCTGTTGGACAGCTGCGGCTTCTGGTGGACAGCTAGATCCCCTATGGTGGACAGCTGGAACCCTCTACTGTAGATCCCCTCTGGTGTACAGCTGGGGCCCTCTACTGTAGATTCTCTCTGGTGGACAGCTGGGACCCTCTACTGTAGATTCTTTCTGGTGTACAGCTGGGGCCCTCTACTGTAGATTCTCTCTGGTGGACAGCTGGGACCCTCTACTGTAGATTCTTTCTGGTGGACAGCTGGGACCCTCTACTGTAGATTCTCTCTGGTGGACAGCTGGGACCCTCTACTGTAGATTCTTTCTGGTGGACAGCTGGGACCCTCTACTGTAGATCCCCTCTGAAGCTCACATGACTCAGGGGAAAGCCCTTTAATCCCCTGCTTGTTCCTCTCCTGTTTAGATTTCATGGTTATGTAATGATCATCGGATTCCTTCAGCTTTGAAACAGACTCATTTTTCTTTATTTTTATCGATCCGTATCTCTCTTTCTCTCTCTCCCTCTGTTTTTATCCACCCTCACAACATCCCTCATAACTGTATGCCATTTTCTTTCTCTCTATCCCTGCATCTCTCTCTACCTCTCTGCTCCAACATACCTCTTCATCTCTCTCTACCTCTGTGTTCCAACATACCTCTTCATCTCTCTCTACCTCTCTGTTCCAACATACCTCTTCATCTCTCTCTACCTCTCTGTTCCAACATACCTCTTCATCTCTCTCTACCTCTCTGCTCCAAAATACCTCTTAATCTCTCTCTACCTCTCTGCTCCAAAATACCTCTTCATCTCTCTCTATCTCTGTTCCAACATACCTCTTCATCTCTTTCTGCAGGCAGACTTCAGTGAGCTGGTGGGGTTGAAGGACTACATGGGGGTGATGATGTTCATCACCTTTGCTGAGCGAGTGGTGCCCGTGTCAGATCAACGTGTGCACGTCACAGAGGAACTGTTTGATGGGGTGGAGGTGGTGGTGTACCAGCCCAAACTGCAGGGCGGCGACACTGAGCTGAGGAGAGCAGTCATATACCTGCATGGAGGAGGATGGTGCCTGGGCAGTGCCAGTGAGTAGCAGTTAGGTGCTTGGTAATCAATCCATCTACCAAGCAAGCAATTAGTCAAGATGTATATCTATACAGTATATTTATCCATCCATCCACTGATCCATTCACCCACATCCATCCATCCATCCACTCATTGCTGCGGGTGATTCTTTGATCCACCTCTACGCAGACGACACCATTCTGTATACATCTGGCCCTTCTTTGGACACTGTGTTAACAAACCTCCAAACGAGCTTCAATGCTATACATCACTCCTTCCGTGGCTTCCAACTGCTCTTAAATGCTAGTAAAACTAAATGCATGCTCTTCAACCGATCGCTGCCCGCACTCGTTCGCCCGAATAGCATCACTACTCTGGACGGTTCTGACGTAGAATATGTGGACAACTATAAATACCTAGGTGTCTAGACTGTAAACTCTCAACACGGAGGCCCCTAAGGGGTGCTTGCTTAGTCCCCTCCTGTACTCCCTGTTCACCCACGACTGCATGGCCAAGCACGACTCCAACACCATCATTAAGTTTGCTGACGACAACAGTGGTAGGGCTGATCACAGACACCGATGAGACAGCCTATAAGGAGGAGGTCAGAGACCTAGTAGTGTGGTGCCAGGACAACAACCTCTCCCTCAACGTGAGCAAGACAAAGGAGGTGATCGTGGACTACAGGAAAAGGAGGACCGAACAGGCCCCCATTCACATCAACAGGGCTGTAGTGGAGCGGGTCGAGAGATTCAAGTTCCTTGGTGTCCACATCACCAACAAACTATCATGGTCCAAACACACCAAGACAGTCGTGAAGAGGGCACGACAACACCTTTTCCCCCTCAGGAGACTGAAATGACTAGGCGGTGTCAAATGAAGGCCCAAAAAATTGTAAAAGACTTCAGTCACCCAAGTCATAAACTGTTCTCTCTTCTGCCGCGCGGCAAGAGTTACCGGAGTGCCAAGTCTCCAAAAGGCTCCTTAACAGCTTCTACCCCCAAGCCATGAGACTGCTGAACAATTAATCAAATGGCCACCAGGACTATTTGCATTGACCGCCCCCTTTTGATTTTACACTGCTGCTACTTGCTGTTTATTATCTATGCATAGTCACTTTACCCCTACCTACATGTACAAATTACCTCGACTAACCTGTACCCCCGCACATTGACTCAGTACCGGTACCCCCTGTATATAGCCTCGGTATTGTTATTTTATTGTGTTTGTTTTTTTGTTTTTTATTACTTTAGTTTATTTAGTAAATATTTCTTGAACTCTGTTGTTGGTTAAGGGCTTGTAACTAAGCATTTCACTGCAATTATTTGTATTCGACGCATGTGACAAATATGATTAGATTATTTGCTTCTCTGTCTTAAGTTTTCTTTTTGTATCTTTTACTTTCAGTTTTCTACACCAGCATCAACATGCTGAAATACAATATTTTAACTTACAGTACCAGTCAAGTTTTAGAACGCCTACTTATTCAAGGGTTTTTCTTTATTTTTGTACTATTTTTCTACATTGTAGAATAATAGTGAAGACATCAAAACTATGAAATAACACATATGGAATCATGTAGAATCCCAAAAAAGTGTTAAACAAATCTAAATATATTTTATATTTCAGATTCTTTAAAAGTGCTTTCCTCACCATCTTAAATAAGCATGCCCCATTCAAAGAATTTAGAACCAGGAACAGATATAGCCCTTGGTTCATTCCAGACCTGACTGCCCTTGACCAGCACAAAAAACATATTGTAGCGTACTGCATTAGCATTGAACAGACCCCGCGACATGCAACTTTTCAGGGACGTTAGGAACCAATATACACAGGCAGTGAAGAAAGAAAAAAGGCTAGCTTTTTCAAACAGAAATTTGCATCCTGTAGCACTAACTCCCAAAAGTTCTGGGACACTGTACAGTCCATGGAGAATGAGAGCACCTCCTGCCAGCTGCCCACTACACTGAGACTTGGAAACACTGTTACCACCGATAAATCCGCGATAATTGAGAATTTCAATAAGCATTTTTCTACGGCTGGCCATGCTTTCCACCTGGCTACCCCGGTCAACAGCCCTGCACCCCTCACTGCAACTTGCCCAAGCCTCCCCCATTTCTCCTTCACCCAAATCCAGATAGCTGATGTTCTGAAAGAGCTGCAAAATCTGGACCCCTACAAATCAGCAGGGCTAGACAATCTGGACCCTCTCTTCCTAAAACTATCCGCCAAAATTGTTGCAACCCCTATTACTAGCTTGTTCAACCTCTCTTTCGTATCGTCTGAGATCCCCAAAGATTGGAAAGCTGCCCGGGGTCAACCCCCTCTTCAAAGGGGGAGACACTCTAGACCCAAATTGCTACAGACCTACATCTATCCTACCCTGCCTCTCTAAGGTCTTCGAAAGCCAAGTTAACAAACAGATCACCGACCATTTTGAATCCCACCGTACCTACTCTGCTATGCAATCTGGTTTCAGAGCTGGTCATGGGTGCACCTCAGCCACGCTCAAGGTCCTAAACGATATCATAACTGCCATCGATAAGAGACATTACTGTGCAGCTGTATTCATCAACCTGGCCAAGGCCTTCGACTCTGTTAATTACCACATTCTTATTGGCAGACTCAACAGCCTTGGTTTCTCAAATGATTGCCTCGCCTGGTTCAAACTAAATGCATGCTCTTCAACCGATCACTGCCCGCACCTGCCCGCCCATCCAGCATTCCCTACTCTGGACGGTTCTGACTTAGAATATGTAGACAACTACAAATACCTAGGTGTCTGGTTAGACTGTAAACTCTCCTTCCAGACTCATATTAAGTATCTCCAATCCAAAATTGAATCTAGAATCGGCTTCCTAATTTGCAACAAAGCATCCTTCACTCATGCTGCCAAACATACCCTCGTAAAACTGACCATCCTACCGATCCTCAACTTCGGCGATGTCATTTATAAAATAGCCTCCAACACCCTACTCGACAAATTGGATGCAGTCTATCACAGTGCCATTCATTTTATCACCAAAGCCCCATTTACTACCCACCATTGCAACCTGTACGCTCTCGTTGGCTGACACTTGCTTCATACTCGTCGCCAAACCCACTGGCTCCAGATCATCTACAAGTCTCTGCTAGGTAATATCTCAGCTTACTGGTCACCATAGCAGCACCCACTCGTAGCACGCGCTCCAGCAGGTTTATCTCTCTGGTCACCCCCAAAGCCAAATCCTCCTTTGGCCGCCTTTCCATCCAGTTCTCTGCTGCCAATGACTGGAACGAACTGCAGAAATCACTAAAGCTGGAGTCTTATATCTCCCTCACTAGCTTTAAGCACCAGCTGTCAGTGCAGATCAAAGATCACTGCACCTGTACATAGCCCATCTTTAAATAGCCCAACCAACTACCTCATCCCCTATCGTATTTATTTATTTATCTTGCTCCTTTGCACCCCAGCATCTCTATTTGCACATTCATCTTTTGCACATCTACCATTCCAGTGATTAATTGCTATATTGTAATTACCTTGGCCTATTTATTGCCTTACCTCCCTTAACTTACATCACTGTATATATACTTTTTGTTTTCTTTTTCTACTTTATTATTGACTGTATGTTTTGTTTATTCCATGTGCAACTCTGTGTTGTTGTATGTGTCGAACTGCTGTGCTTTATCTTGGCCAGGTCGCAGTTGTAAATGTGAACTTGTTCTCAACTAGCCTAACTGGTTAAATAAAGTTGAAATAAAAAAATAACAAAATAAAACTTCTTCAAATAGCCACCCTTTGCCTTGATGACAGCTTTGTGCACTCTTGGTATTCTCTCAACCAGCTTCACCTGGAATGCTTTCCAACAGTCTTGATGGAGTTCCCATATATGCTGAGCACTTGTTGGCTGTTTTTCCTTCACTCTGCTGTCCAACTCATCCCAAACCATCTCAATTGGGTTGAGGTCGGGTGATTGTGGAAGCCAGGTCATCTGATGCAGCACTCCATAACTCTCCTTGGTCAAATAGCCCTTACACAGCCTGGAGGTGTGTTTTGGGTCATTGTCCTGTTGAAAAACAAATGATAATCCCACTAAGCGCAAACCAGATGGGATCATGCATAAAGAATTTAAGTTATAACATTATTTCACAGTGGAATAGATGGTACAATGGTTCTCTACACTTTACAAGCTTGTTTTGTCACGTAAACTGAAATTAGGTAAACTATTCACATTTTAGCAACCAGGAAATGGCAAAACGATTTCTGCATAGTGAATCTTTATATACTGTAGTATTTAGTATAGTTCCCCCCCCAAAAATTTGCAGACATTACTGTATTTACTACTGTGTGTTTTCTTTGCAGATAATATGGTAGTATTTACTATAGTATTCTACAGTATACTACAGTTTACTATAGAATTCATATACACTCTGTTCACCCTCCACCTCTCCTGAGGAACATACACTCTGTTCAAGCTGTTCAACACAGAGACTGTGGTAACCCCCTGGTAACCAAAGGCAATTATTTCACATGCGACAAGTGTCATGTTGTGCCTGCAATCTGCTGTGTGTGTGTGTGTGTTTGTGTGTGACTTGCCATGACTACAAGCCTATTGAGCATGAGATGCTCAAGATACTGCTCAAGATACTGTTGAGTACTTTGTAGCTGTTGATGATGTAAGATGCTATTAGATAAAATTGTCTCTGACTGTTCTCTTTTCTCTCCTCTCTTTGTGTAGGAATGGGACCATACGACCTCCTAGCTAGGCAGATGGTCATTGATCTTAACTCTGTGGTCGTGTCTGTAGAGTGAGTATATACTTGATGTACTGTATGTCTGACATACGTCTGGTATCAGTGTTCCTTATGTTACACTGTATATCTTGTCTAACAGGCTGCTGTGAAAGGACAGATAGGCAGAAGATGGACATCCGGTTGTTTACATGTGTAAAATTGTGAAAAGGCAGTTCTCTTTTTATTTGGAACACATACAGTTCCTTCAGAAAGTATTCATACCCCTTGACTTATTCCACATTTTGTTGTGTTACAGCCTGAATTCAAAATGGTCTCTCAGCCATCTACTCACAATACCCCATTTATGACATAGTGAAAACATGTTTTTATACATTTTTGCAAATTAATTGAGAATGAAATAGAGAAATATCTAATTTACACAAGTATTCACACCCGAGTCAATACTTTCTAGAAGCATTCTTCAGGCTCTGTCAAGTTGATTGTTGATCATTGCTCGACAGCCATTTTCAAGTCTTGCCATAGGCCACTCAAGAACATTCAATGCCGTCTTGGTAAGCAACTCTAGTGTATATTTGGCCTTGTGTTTTAGGTTATTGTCCTACTGGAAGGTGAATTTGTCTCCCAGTGTCTTTTGGAAAGCAGACTGAAACAGGTTTTCCTTTAGGATTATGCCTGTGCTTATAGCTGTATTCCGTTTCTCTTTATCCCCAAAAAATCCTTTGTCCTTGTCGATGGCAAGCATACCCATAACACAATTCAGCTACCACCATGCTTGGAAATATGGGAAAGGGAAAGGGGGATATCTAGTCAGTAGTACAACTGAATGTATTCAACTGAAATGTGTCTTCCGCATTTAAGCCAACCCCTCTGAATCAGAGAGGTGTGGGGGGCTGCCATAATCGACATCCACATCTTCGGCACCCAGGGAACAGTGGGTTAACTGCCTTGCTCAGGGGCAGAACGACATGTTTTTACCTGGTCAGCTCTGAGATTTGATCCAGCAACCTTTTGGTTACTGGCCCATCGCTCTAACCACTGAAGAGTAGTACTCAGTGATGTGTTGTGTTGGATTTGGCACAAACATTACGTTTTGTACAAGCATTTTGCTATACAAACATTTCGCTACATCCACAGTAACATCTGCTAAATATGTATATGTGACCAATACAATTTGATTTGATAACATTTTATTTGATCTGATTTGTATTCAGGACAAAAGTTTATTTATTTGACACATTTCTGGCAGTATTACTTAAGTGCCTTGTTGCAAACAGGATGCATGTTTTGGAATATTTTTATTCCGTACAGGCTTCCTTCTTTTCACTCTGTCATTTAGGTTAGTATTGGAGAGTAACCTCAATGTTGTTGAGCCATCCTCAGTTTTCTCCTGTCACAACCATTAAACTCTGTAACTGTTTTAAAATCACCATTGGCCTGAGCAGTTGCCTTCCTCTCCAGCAACTGAGTTAGGAAGGACGCCTGTGTCTGGGTGCATTGATACACCATCCAAAGCTTAATTAATAACTTCACTATCCTCAAAAGGATATTCAGCATCTGCTTTTTATTATATTTAGACAATCGGTACACATTTCAGCTTTATATTGTTTGATTATTTTTCTACAAACAAAATTCCACTTTGACATTTTGGGTATTTTGTCTAGATCATTGACACAACTTATCAATTGAATGAATTTCAAATTCAGGCTGTAACACAACAAATGTGGAGAAAGTCAAGGGGTGTGAATACTTTCTGAAGGCGCTGTAAATGCCTGCACTCATGCAAGCACAGAAACACACATACATGTGTGTTTATATGAATCTCAACAGGTGTTTTAATTTGGTAATGCATTCCACATTGACACATTGTTTGACCGTTTCACTTTTGGGTTGTTATCTAAAAATCACTTTCCTTTTACAGCAAATACACACACACACACACACACACACACACACACACACACACACACACACATGCTATCTTTGGCTCAGAGAGCAGCAGTAGCTGAACATGTGATACACCTTTGTGTTTGTCTGGATAGAGAAATACAGTAGCTATCCTCACACTGAGCTGACTGGCTTTTATTACTGTCTCCCCAGGATTTTATTACTGTCTCCCCAGGCTTTTATTACTGTCTCACCAGGATTTTATTACTGTCTCCGCAGGCTTTTATTTCTGTCTCACCAGGCTTTTATTACTGTCTCCCCAGGCTTTTATTACTGTCTCCCCAGGATTTTATTACTGTCTCCCCAGGCTTTTATTACTGTCTCACCAGGATTTTATTACTGTCTCCGCAGGCTTTTATTACTGTCTCCCCAGGCTTTTATTACTGTCTCCCCAGGCTTTTATTACTGTCTCACCAGGCTTTTATTACTGTCTCACCAGGATTTTATTACTGCCTCACCAGGCTTTTATTACTGTCTCACCAGGCTTTTATTACTGTCTCACCAGGATTGTATTACTGCCTCACCAGGCTTTTATTATTGTCTCACCAGGCTTTTATTACTGTCTCTTTATTAGGCTTTTTCTGTCAAAGCAACATCTTCACCCACAGTAGCAGCACTGTCACATCTTTATTTTTCCATCTCACTCTCATCTACCCCCTATTTCTCTTTCATAATCTTTTACTATCCCCTTTTATCTTTCTCATGCCTCTCTCGCTCTCTCGCTCTCTTGCTCTCTCGCTCTCTCGCTTTCTCAAAATCGAGAGAGACGAGGCACTTTGTACACCACATTACATCTGTGATTCCCTCTGTGAGAGTATGGCTGCATGTGTGTGGGGGTACTGTATGTGTGCAAACTGCAAGCCAAATTCCTGCCAACAATGTGTCGAAGTTCCAATGCTAAAATGTGTTAGGCTCCAACTGTTTTTATATATTTGTTTGATAACGTTAATGGGCTGAGTCACATGACTCTATTATACAGTATCATTATATGACTTACCTTTCATCTCTAAAACAGCTAATGAAAACAATGCTCTTGTATCAGCTAGTCTTTGGTCCCTGATTAGATTGATCGCATACAGTATACTGATAATACCGGATTAGGATGTTTTGCTTTAGTAATGTCAACACAACATGAGAAGTTAGAAGTACTGTAGTGAAGTTAACACCTGGGCCACAACCAGTATGTCAGTGGTGCTTTATATCTATACTAGTAGTTTGTATAGAGATTAGTCACTATGTCCTTGTTGTTACATTTATATAGAGATTAGTCACTATGTCCTTATTGTTGAGTTTGTATAGAGATTAGTCACTATGTCCTTGTTGTTACATTTATATAGAGATTAGTCACTATGTCTTTATTGTTGAGTTTATATAGATATTAGTCACTATGTCCTTATTGTTGAGTTTGTATAGAGATTAGTCACTATGTTCTTTTTGTTCAGTTTGTATAGATATTAGTCACTATGTCCTTATTGTTGAGTTTGTATAGAGATTAGTCACTATGTCCTTATTGTTAAATTTGTATAGAGATTAGTCACTATGTCCTTATTGTTGAGTTTGTATAAAGATTAGTCACTATGTCCTTATTGTTAAATGTGTATAGATATTAGTCACTTTGTCCTTGTTGTTACATTTAAATAGAGATTAGTCACTATGTCCTTATTGTTAAATGTGTATAGATATTAGTCACTATGTCCTTGTTGTTACATTTATATAGAGATTAGTCACTATGTCCTTATTGTTGAGTTTGTATAGAGATTAGTCACTATGTCCTTGTTGTTACATTTATATAGAGATTAGTGTCACGATCAGCTAGGAGTGGTGGGTGTGGAGTCAGACGCAGAGAGCACGGTGTAGGGGAAAACACTCCTCTTTAATACGGCGTGTGAAATACAATGCCCAATACACGGCAGGCGCACAAACAAACAGGCGCTCAAAAACAGACACGGGCATAAAAATGATGACACACACGAACGTCCACCAAAACAGAGAAACAAGCCCGCACAAAAGGAGGCGGGCTTGATCGGCTTAAATAGCCCTAGAATAAAAACACAAAACAGGTGCAAACAATAGAATAATCAACAGAAAGGAAATGAGGATCGGTGGCAGCTAATAGGCCGGTGACGACGACCGCCGAACGCCGCCCGAACAGGCAGAGGAGCCACCGTCGGTGGAAGTCGTGACAATTAGTCACTATGTCTTTATTTTTTAGTTTGTATAGAGATTAGTCACTATGTCCTTATTGTTGAGTTTGTATAGAGATTAGTCACTATGTTCTTTTTGTTGAGTTTGTATAGATATTAGTCACTATGTCCTTATTGTTGAGTTTGTATAGATATTAGTCACTATGTCCTTATTGTTGAGTTTGTATAGAGATTAGTCACTATGTCCTTATTGTTAAATTTGTATAGAGATTAGTCACTATGTCCTTATTGTTAAATTTGTATAGAGATTAGTCACTATGTCCTTATTGTTAAATTTGTATAGAGATTAGTCACTATGTCCTTATTGTTAAATTTGTATAGAGATTAGTCACTATGTCCTTATTGTTAAATTTGTATAGAGATTAGTCACTATGTCCTTATTGTTAAATTTGTATAGAGATTAGTCACTATGTCCGTATTCTTCCACCCCTAGTTGGCTTTGGTATATATTGACTTTCATAGTGTACATGACATTATAGATTTGCATGGTGTTTTCATTTAACTGTAGCTACCCCAGCTGGTACAGATACTAGTTCTCAGGTTAGAGGACCGTAATTCTAGCTGAGTTGACCTCTGACCCCTCCCCTGTGTCCGCCCAGGTACCGCCTTGCCCCAGAGCACCACTTCCCTGTCCCATATGAGGACGTGTACCGGGTGGTGAAGCACTTCCTCCAGAGGGTGGTCCTGGCCCAGTACACTGTAGACCCAGGACGCATCGCTGTGTCTGGGGACAGCGCCGGGGGAAACCTGGCTGCAGCCGTGTCCCAGCAGGTTAGCTGTTAGTGTGTCCCAGCAGGTTAGCTGTTAGTGTGTCCCAGCAGGTTAGCTGTTAGTGTGTCCCAGCAGGTTAGCTGTTAGTGTGTCCCAGCAGGTTAGCTGTTAGTGTGTCCCAGCAGGTTAGCTGTTAGTGTGTGTGTGTCCCAGCAGGTTAGCTGTTAGTGTGTGTGTGTCCCAGCAGGTTAGCTGTTAGTGTGTGTGTGTGTCCCAGCAGGTTAGCTGTTAGTGTGTCCCAGCAGGTTAGCTGTTAGTGTGTCCCAGCAGGTTAGCTGTTAGTGTGTCCCAGCAGGTTAGCTGTTAGTGTGTGTGTGTCCCAGCAGGTTAGCTGTTAGTGTGTGTGTGTCCCAGCAGGTTAGCTGTTAGTGTGTGTGTGTCCCAGCAGGTTAGCTGTTAGTGTGTGTGTGTCCCAGCAGGTTAGCTGTTAGTGTGTGTGTGTGTCCCAGCAGGTTAGCTGTTAGTGTGTGTTCCAGCAGGTTAGCTGTTAGTGTGTGTGTGTGTGTTCCAGCAGGTTAGCTGTTAGTGTGTGTGTGTGTGTTCCAGCAGGTTAGCTGTTAGTGTGTGTGTGTTCCAGCAGGTTAGCTGTTAGTGTGTGTGTGTGTGTTCCAGCAGGTTAGCTGTTAGTGTGTGTGTGTGTTCCAGCAGGTTAGCTGTTAGTGTGTGTGTGTGTTCCAGTAGGTTAGCTGTTAGTGTGTGTGTATGTGTGTGTTCCAGCAGGTTAGCTGTTAGTGTGTGTGTGTTTCCCAGCAGGTTAGCTGTTAGTGTGTGTGTGTGTGTTCCAGCAGGTTAGCTGTTAGTGTGTGTGTGTTTCCTAGCAGGTTAGCTGTTAGTGTGTGTGTGTGTGTTCCAGCAGGTTAGCTGTTAGTGTGTGTTTGTGTCCCAGCAGGTTAGCTGTTAGTGTGTGTGTGTGTCCCAGCAGGTTAGCTGTTAGTGTGTGTGTGTGTCCCAGCAGGTTAGCTGTTAGTGTGTGTGTGTGTTCCAGCAGGTTAGCTGTTAGTGTGTGTTTGTGTCCCTGCAGGTTAGCTGTTAGTGTGTGTGTGTGTTCCCGCAGGTTAGCTGTTAGTGTGTGTGTGTGTTAGCGGCAGTATCATCTTTCCACTGTTGTTTTAATTAGCTGAGATTAGGAGGAGCCATCCAAGACTGCGGTAAAGTACAGAACAGTAAGTCTTATGGTCATGTGTGTGTGTGTGTCTACAGCTGCAGCAGGATCCAGAACAGCAGCTGCAGCTGAAGGTCCAGGCCTTGCTCTACCCTGTGCTGCAGGCTCTGGACCTCAATACCCCATCCTACCAGCAGAACCAGAACATGCCTATCCTGCCCCGCACCCTAATGGTGCGCTTTTGGAGCGAGTACTTCACTAGCGACAAGACCTTCTTCAAGGCCATGATGACCAACACTCACAACAGCCCAGAGTCTGCTGCTCTGCTCAAGTTCGTCAACTGGAGTTCCTTCCTGCCAGAGTCCTACCGGGGCAAGTATAACTACAGCGCTCCGGTCGGGGTCTTGTCGGCTGGAGGGGCGGGGTCGGACGGGCCATCGCGCTCCATCGCTGATCCCCGGGCCTCGCCCCTTCTGGTCCCAGACGCCGCTTTACGCTCGCTACCCAAAGCCTACGTTCTGACTTGTGAGTATGACGTTCTGCGGGACGACGGGGTGATGTATGCCACGCGCCTACGCCGCGCCGGGGTGGAGGTGACGCACGAACACTACGCCAGTGGTTTCCACGGCGCCCTCATGTTCACGGTGTGGCCAACCGACTTCCTGATTGGACGCACGATGACAGAAAACTTCATCAAATGGCTGCAGCATAACTTGTAGAAAGCAGAAGAAAAGTTACGGTCTTTCAATGTTCATTCCTGTTTCCCTTAGCAACTCAGTAGCTGATGTTTAAGTGCTGCTTAGATTTGTGTCTGTTTGGTTGTTTATTCAGTGACAGACAGTGTTTTTGTTTATGCTTGCAAACTGAGGGGTTTTCCACTCTACGGCACTGCGTCCCAACAACAATACCAGACACCAGTCGAAAAACAGGTTTGTCGGAATTTTCTAATCACCAAGGCAACCAATGAGGCAGAACATGAGGCATAGCAACTGATACCAGATACAAGACATTTGATGAAGCCAAGTGTACTACATTTGATTTCTGACATATCCATCTGATACTGCAGCTGAATCTCATCACATTTCGAAGTGTTTAAGTTTAAGTTTAGGCGTTAACTTCCTGGTGGCATGATGCTTGCAACGCCAGGGTTGTGTGTTTGATTCCCATGGGGGACCAGTATGAAAATGTATGCGTTCATTACTTACTGTAAGTTGTTCTGGATAAAAGCGTCTGCTAAAATGATATAAATCAAAAAACGTACATCTTAAAGGTTAGGTTGTTAACTCCGAAGGTTTAGGATAGGCTTAAAACAAAAAATCTCAAAAACAACTATCTATCACTGGATTCAAAGTTGCAGCCGTTGGAATCAGAGGCAGATGCTTGTGCTCATCTGCAGTCCCTGTCCACAACACTCTAGCAAAACTGAAGCCTACTTGAAGGTAACAGTGCTCAGTGCTGCCCCTAGTGGGCTGTTTCCACAAATACTGACTTGTATCACGTGTGACCTGGCTGTTATTTAGTTGTGTAAAGTACATCAGTCAAAATGCTCTAAAGTACTATTTAAGTAAGATTTTTTCGACAACTTTTACTTTTACTTCACTACATTCCTAAGGAAAATAATGTACTTTTTACTCCATACATTTTCCCTGACACCCAAAAGTACTCGTTACATTTTCAATGATTAGCAGGACAGGAAAATGGTCCAATTCACGCACTTCTCAAGAGAACATCCCTGGTCATCCCTACTGCTTCTGATCTGGCGTACTCACTTAAACACAAATGCGTCGTTTGTAAATTACGTCGTGTTGGAGTGGTCCCCTGGTTATCCGTAAATAAATAAAAATACAAGAAAATTGTGCTGTCTTCTTTGCTTAATAAAATAATAAAAAGTTATTGAGAAAAAGTCTAAAAGTATTTGGTTTTAAATATACTTAAGTATAAAATGTAAATGTAATTGCTAAAATATACTTAAGTATCAAAAGTAAAGTATAAATCATTTAAAATTCCTTATATTTTAAGTATATTTTAGCAATACATTTACGTTTTATACTCAAGTATATTTAAAACCAAATACTTTTAGACTTTTTCTCAAGTAGTATTTTACAATTTTACTTTTATTTTTAATTGAGTCATTTTCTACTAAGGTATTTTTAATTTTATTCATACTTTAAGTATGAGAATTGGGTACTTTTTTTTTTAACACTGCTGTTATTGAAGACCAGTAGAGAGTATTTGAGATAAACATACTTGTGTTCTTCAGTTTAGTTCTCATCCCATACAGGCCCTGTAGGCCCAGTTATCATGTGAGGTGTACTGAGCCTCTTCATGTGTCTCCCCACCCCACCCAACCCTCTCTCTCTCTCTCTCTCTCTCTCTCTCTCTCTCTCTCTCTCTCTCTCTCTTTTTTTTTGTCAGGTTTGGCGTGTTTCTTGTCTGAGCATGTAGCTGTTATTTTCAAGCTTGGAGGTTTAACAGAGCTGCAGTCAATTGAGTTCAGTTTAAAGTAGTAGCTTTGATCTTACTGTAGAGCTAATGGTCTCCCTACCAGTCTCACTAATGTTCCCTTGGAAAGCCTCATCAGCTCAGCTGACACTCCTCACCATCATTTGCAGATTTGTCACAGAATAATGTTGTTGGGGAAATATAGCTCAGTGTTCATTATCATGGGATTAGCGTTTTTCAGAGAAAGTGTTTTGATGACTTTGATGACTGCTAATCTCATCTCATTTTATTTCAGTGTTCTACTTACAAATCCTTGTAAATATCATGACTTGTTGTTTTTCATGTGAATTACAGAGAATTGAAGACATGCGTCATTTTGTTATGTTTATGTTTCTCACAATAAAATGAACCCACCTTTGACAGTCTGCTGCCCATTCTGTCCCAGATAATGACTGACTGGATAATGCCCCTGTGTGTGTGTGTGTGTGTGTGTGTCTGTGTGCTTCTTGTAACAGTGATTTATCACATCAATCCTGAAAGATTTGGAGGGGAAAGAGATAGTGAGAGTAATAGAGGGAAAGAGAGAGATGGAGAGAGAGAGCGAAGGAGAGATATTGCTTCTGAGAAGTCAGAGCTGCTTGATTGAAGCATTTCCTGTGGGATCAGTAGTTATGGGGTCAGAGAGATGAGAGAGAGAGCAGGAGGGAGAGAAGGAGAGAGGAGAGAGAGAAGAAGGGTGAGAGGGAGAGGAGAGCGAGAGAGGAGGAGGGAGAGGAGAGAGGAGAGAGACGAAGGGAGACAGGTGGAGGGAGAGAAGGAGAGATGAGAGAGAGAGAGAGCTGGAGGGAGATAAGGAGAGAGAAAGCAGGTGGGAGAGAAGGAGAGAGGAGAGAGAGAAAGAGAGAGTTGGAGGGAGAGGAGCAAGAAAGCGGGAGGGAGAGAAGAGAGGCGAGAGAGAGCAGAAGAGAGAGAGAGCTGGAGAGAAGGAGAGAGGAGAGAGAGAAAGCAGGAGGGGGGAGAAGGAGAGAGAGCAGAAGGGAGAGAGCTGGGGGGAGAGAAGGAGAGAGAGAGAGTGTGCGTGTGTGTGTGTTTGTGTGTTTGTGTGTGTGTGTGTGTGTATGCATGAAAACCAAAGTGATTTTTGATTAAAAGCCAAAAGAAAAAACTGTCAAATAATGTGCCAAGTAATGTGTCAATGTGGAACGCATTACCAAATTAAACACCTGTTGAGATTCATATTAACAGGCCAGAGAATCAAGGTGTTTCTATTTGCCTGTAAATCACAGCAAACCAGACAACCAGCAGAGAAGATGATTAATTACTATACACCCGTCATGTTTACGGAACGTCTCCTTCAACCTCCATTTTCAGAGAAATGGGTCATCTCCCTAAGGGGACTTCCAGAAATGCACAGCCCAGCCTAGACCATGTCCTCCTGGGCATAGCATGGACTACTTTCTCTCCATCCTGGAGAGGTAAAGGTCTCACAAAACAGAATTTGTCCACCTGGTCTTTTCCCCTGCTGACTATGACTACTAGAACACTCGGACCCGGCGGGCAGCGGCTCGGAATAAACTACTCCATTCAGAGGTGTGTGTGTGTGTGTGTGTGCGTGTGTGTGTGCGTGTGCGTGTGTTGCACAAGTTCTTTGCTGAAACTTGTTCCCAGATTCTTCCCATTTTATGGAGGGATAATGAAAGCAATGTGATTTGGAAAACGCTTGATAAACTTTGGGATTTTCAGAGAGTGAATCGTAGACAAACACCCTACTCACATACAGTACACACACACACGCGCGAACACACAGGCCAGTGTACTGACTTTTACAGAGAGGAGAAAGATGGCCTTTGTCTGGAAAAACCTTGTCTGAAAAGGCCTTGTCATGTGCAGTACACAATTATGCAGACAGTGAGTTTTAATCACAGAACAAAGACAGTAGGTTACTGAAGACAAACAATAGGGGTGAGGTTGGTCGGGGTTGGTCACATGAAGTAACCGTCTAGCAGCCCAAACGTTGCGTGTTCGAATCACGTCATGGACATCTTTAGCATTTTAACAATAACTTACTATGTTTGAACTACTTTGCTAGCTATAATCCTAACCTTAACCCTTTAACATCTTACTTAGCATGTTAGCTATTATGTTACCTAACATTAATCTATAACCCTAACCTTAACCTTTAGCCTAGCTAACTTTAGCCACCCTAGCTAACGTTAGCCACAATTAATTGGAATTTGTGTAATCTAGGTTATGAAGAAAGAAAACCCATGTAATACACACAAAATGAGAGAGCTTCAAGTTCCTCTGTGTCCACATCACTAAGGACCTATCCTGGTCCAAACACACCAACACAGTCGTGAAGAGGGCAGGACAATGCCTCTTAGAGGCTGAAAGGATTTGGACTGGGCCCTCAGATCCTCAAAAAGTTATACAGCTGCACCATCGAGAGCATCTTGACTGGCTACATCATCGCTTGGTATGGCAAATGCTTGGCACACTGTAAGGCGCTACAGAGGGTGTTGCGTTCAGCCCAGTACATCACTGTGGTTGAGCTCCCTGACATCCAGGTCCTCTACACCAGGCGGTGTCGGAGGAAGAACCTAAAAGGCTCCAGCCAACCAAGTTGTTTACTGTCCTTTCTTTTATTTAGCCCATTTTTTTTCTTCCTTTTTAACTCTGCATTGTTGGAAAAGGGCTCACAAGTAAGAATTTCACAGTAATGTCTACACCTGCTGTATTCGGCGCATGTGACAAATTAAATTTGATTTGATTGATTTGATTTGAAATGAATAATGAATACATTTATTTTTTGTGTGCCTGTCACGAATTTCGAATAAGTAATTTGTTTCTACTGTATTTCACAATGAGCTGTGATAGTGTGTTGAGACTGGAACAGCTGAATAGGGAAACAGCTTGAGTCGTATAAAATAGAATACACAGTGGTTCCTGAATTAAACGTTTCGAGCTTATGCCGCAAGTTTTTGGTAGACGGTGGCAGATGGTGGTAATTTGCGTCATTCTGTCATTGCACCACATTATTCCAACGGGGAATTATAACGTTGATCTGTCGGTAGTCTAAACTATGGCACAAATTGGGGGATTTTTCACACCAAGCCGAGCTGTTAGACTATCCTTTTGTAAATGAATGGAGGTGTGAATGTTTCAGTCCGAGAGTCTCTCTCCTCTTGCACTAGAGTCCTGCATCAGGCAACAACAACAACACATCAGCTGGCGGGTGGTCCCGGAAATGAGAGAGAACTTGGTTAAATACAATGGAGCAATTACACTTGACATGTGGACCGACCGTTTTCAAAAATAGGATACTTGTGTCTTACAGTCCATTACATAAAGGAAGAGTGGGTGTTATCTACCACTGAGTGGGACAGTGCAGCTCAGAACTGCAGATAACATCAGGCCAGCTACTGTCTGTGATTTATTTAGAATTCAAGGCACACTAACCAGCATGGCTACCATAGCATTCTGCAGCAATACGCCATCCCATCTGTTTTTTTCCTTAATCGTTTTTTTTTCAACAGGACAATGTCACAAAACACACCTCCAGGCTGTGTAAGGGCTACTTGACAAGAAAGAGAGTGATGGAGTGCTGCATCAGATGACCTGTCTCCACAATCACCCAACCTCAACCCAGTTGAGATGGTTAGGGATGAGTTAGACCGCAGAGTGAAGAAAAAGCATCCAACAAGTTCTCAGCATATGTGGGAACTCCTTCAAGACTGTTGGAAAAGCATTACAGGTGAAGCTGGTTGAGAGAATGCCAGGAGTGTGCAAAGCTGTCATCAAGGCAAAGGGTGGCTACTTTAAAGAATCTAAAATGTAAAACATATTTTGATTTGTTAAATTTTTTTTTGGATACCACATGATTCCATATGTGTTATTTCATAGTTCTGATGTCTTCACGATTATTCTACAATGTAGAAAATAGTAAACATAAAGAAAAACCCTTGAATGAGTAGGTGTGACCAAACTTTTGACTGGTACTATATACCACTGAATGACAAAAATATTGGAATAAAGGAGGCTAATGCAATTGAAGGAATCCAACTGTTGCTTACTGAAACACCCAGTCATCCAATTGTTATAATAGGATTTGAGACATGCATTGGGACTGGTCTTTGTAAATCAATCAGATTTTCACTGAATCTCTGTTTGGATATTGGTTAGCCTACAATTAGGCTGTGGAATTGTTAGGATTATTAGGATCTTCACTTGCAGTCGCTTAGCAGCCTAGGCCTACTCCCGACCGGTCACGTTGTACAGCGCCATATTTTCCTAATGGAAATCCTGATGCCTACATAGGATACTTTAAAATGCATTTGAGTTTTTCGTGGAATAGAAACACCATAATATGAATCAATTTAATCAAGCTCCATTTCTAACAGTACAAACAGCACAACAAATACAATAATAATTTACAAACAAATGATGATCAATCCCATATAGTTCATAGTACAGCTAATGCTAAAAACAGTCAAATGCATTTGTGAATTCAATAGCTTAGGCTTACAGCTCCATGTCATTTCAATAACTTTATTTCAATAAAAAATTAAACCCACCTGTCCCTGACTTTTCCTAAATATCTGTATTTTACACTCTAGCAGTAGGCCTACGTTACGATACATATCATAAAAGACACACACTTTCTGAGCATTCCATCCTCAAAGCACCATGTGCTATAATAGCGGAAGCTTTGGCTACGCCATGTCAATGAAATGAACTTGTTCATTTAGCAGACATCACATGCTTATATTCCCCAGCCTTTTACAATATGAATATGATGGAATAGAACAGAATACAATGGAAATTATATATTTCCCCAGATGGGTATTTGCTGATTGTCATTAGTAAACATGGAGCTGTGGTTATTCTAGGAAAACATATTTTGAAAGAGAGACCATCTGTAAAATGGTCCTTGGAATATGCTCTTTTGGATCGGTTATAGCAATCACATCTGCCCTGCATGGACCTCTAGGATTTTTTGGAAAAGTAAGCAAGCACCAACAAGCTTCACAAAGATGCTCTCAAAGATGCCCTCTGGTGGTCAAACTAGCATTAATGGAAACAATGTCTCACAGTAAAATACTATGACGTCATGCACTCGAACATGCCATAACATTCCGCAGCATCGCAGACTTTACTTTAAAATGAGGACTCACTGTAATTTTGCCTGATTAAGTTATTACACAATGTCATGTGTACATCTTAAGGTCTGCATCACTATACTGAGAGAGTTTCCGTTTCTAAAAGGACGGGGTGTTTATGGAGCGTTTGTTTATGTTTTTTTCAGGGCCCCCGTACTGCACAATGAGGACGAGGAGGTGAATAGAGATTTTGTTGTAAAAAAGCTAACTTTAAGAAACCAAGGTAAAACAACCACCACAGGCGGCTGGTGACACCTTCACTGGGGAGGACGGGCTCATAGTAATGGCTGGAACAGAATCAATGGAATTGTATCAAACACATCAAACCTATATTTTTCATGCGTTTCATACCATTCCATTTACTCCATTCCAGCCATTGTTATGAGCCGTCCTCCACACAGCAGCCTCCTGTGACAGCCACATTTCACAGTCAAAGTGAGTAAATTTTTTTCCTGACCTTGAGGAGGGGTTGAACAGGAAGATAGTGGATGGTCCGCTAAATTCACCTTCAGGGCCAAGGAGACTGGTGATATACAGCAGACAGTGTAGGATAGTCCAATGGTTTTCAGAACTGTCTCCGGGGACCCTCAGATGTTTCACACTTTTGTTGTAGCTCTGTATTAGCTCGCCTGATTCACCAATCAAGGGCTTGATGATTAGTTGACAAGCTGAACCAGGTGTGCTATCTCAGGAAGAGTTCAAATACATGGAACGGCGAGGGGTCCCTGAGGAGATGGAACGGCGAGGGGTCCCTGAGGAGATGGAACGGCCAGGGGTCCCTGAGGAGATGGAACGGCCAGGGGTCCCTGAGGAGGGGATTGAAAGCCCTTGGGATAGGACATGAATTCCACCTCAGGACCCCTCGTTCTAACATGAGAGAGAGGATCCATACTGGGTTCTGTCTCACTCTCCATCTCCCTCTGGCTTTGATTATACCACCACAGCCAGAACCGACACAGTAACTTAACTCAACATGGGGTTTGTCAACACAACACAGGAGTTAATCCTTCCAACTTTCTGCCGATGGAGGGATGTGAATTTTAAGCAAAATCATGATTGGACACGGTGTTATGAATGAAGATTGATTTGTCACGGCTGTGTGGGAGGATATTGGTACAGTTCTATAACTGGCAGTTGTGTTGACAGTTGTTGGCAGGGCTGAGTAAATGTGTCAGGGGGTCAGTATGCTTTCAGAGAACATTGTGAAACATTTAGATGGGCTAGGTAGTGAAGGATAAAACCTGGAGGGGTGGAATTGATCTAGAATTGATTTGAAGTAAAAGATGAACTATAGCATGAATTCAAATCCATCCAATACTGCACCATGGCAATACCAACAATGACCCTACAGAACGTCTGTTTCTTAATGTTCTAAACCTTGTTTTCTTGCTTTCTTTGTTTGTTTGCTCGTTGTTTGTTAACATTTTACAGCAGTGGGCTAAATCAGGGTCACACAGAGTGGTAATATTAAACAGATCTACATTGAAACCAAAGTCTACACCTCACACACATGGTTGTGGGCTTAAAAGAGGACACCTGTACCATGTCAGATATAGAGTTGAAATGTATTACATTTTGAGTTTGCATGCCATTATTACACTTTATATACATTACAGAGGACTGAAATATAACAAAATCATTTTACATAGAAACATTTAATTTAATTTTATTAATTATGAAATTACGAAAAATATGAATAACATTTCACTCATGAGGCCACTAGGGGGCGCTTTGGTCATTCGACTGCAGGAAAGCGGTACGAGCATTGCTTGCCAGCTACACTGTGAAAATTATTAACAAAATGTAAATGCGCTGTAAAGTCATCATCCCAGTGAATGATGTGTTTCACTGCACCATCATTTAGGCCAACTGCATTTTCTCTAACGGGGAAATAGCCTGGAGAGGGCTGAAGCCAAGCAGGAATGCTGGGCTGTGGGGGAGAGATGTGCTTTATATTAATGCTATTAGCTGTCTAGAGACGGGCTTGTGTTTCAATACCCTTCAAAACAGACAACAGTGGAAAAACAGAGCGATGAAGGACACAATAAGAGTGTATGTGTTGGAGTGTGTGTTTTGTGAGTTGGTGTGTGTGTGTGTGAGTTTGTGTGTGTGTGAGTTTGTGTGTGAGTTTGTGTGAGTGTGTCAGTGTGTGTGTTTGTGTGAGTGTGTGTTTGTGTGTGAGTGTGTTTGTGTGAGAAAATAACATAATTATTTAACCAGGGTTGCAATCTGAGCCCTCTACTCTTCAATATTTACATCAACAAATTGACCACTATTCTAGACATATCTAGTCTCCACAATTCAGATGTTAGTCTCCACAATTCAGAGGTTAAATGCCTGTTCTTTGCAGATGACCTACGCCTGCTGTCACCCACAGCACATGGCCTACAGCAGAGCCTGGACCTGCTAGAGCAGTACTGCCAGACCTGGGCCCTGGCAGTAAACCCCAAAAAGACTAAAATAATAATTTTTCTAGAGAAGATACAGATCTCAGGGAATTAGACCAAAGTTCTCAATTGGTACAAAACATATAGAGTACTGCACACACTACAATTACTTAGGTTTACAATAAGCTCAACTGGACACCTTAATGAGGCAGTGAATGAACTGAGAGAGAAAGCACGTAGGGCATTCTACGCCATTAAAAAACAAATTCAAATTCAAATACCCATTATAATTTGGCTAAAATGAATTGAATGTGTCATTGAACCAATTGCACTTCATGGCAGCGAGGTGTGGGGTCCATTTGCAAAAAAGGATTTCATCAAATGGGACAAACACCCCATTGAAACCCAGCATTCAGAGTTCTGTAGGATTCTCCAACATGTCCAGAGGAAAACTACAAACAATGCATGCAGGGCAGAATTAGGCCAATATCCATTAATAATAAATACTATAAAAATAGCAATTAAGTTTTGTAAACATCTAAAAAACAGTGACCCCCTCTCATATCATTACCAAACCCTGCAATGCCAAGAGCTGAGCAAAGAAAAGAGTCCCCTCATCCAGCTGGTCCTGGGGCTGAGTTCACAAACCTGTTCTACTAACACACTGATGCCTCAGGACCAGAACATCCAATCAATCAGAATAAACCAAATTATAACACTGTCAAAACAAAACTACATTGCTTATTGGTAAACACAAGCACAAAGCAAAATGCAGTGCTATCTGGCCCTAAATCGACAGTACATCGTGGGCATGGTTACTATTTGACCATGGTTACATGGTCAAAACTTTAGAAAAACCTTGACAAAGTACAGGCTCAAAAAATCTGAAATATAAAACAATTAGAGACTGTCATTTCCCCAAATTTGAAACCCTTATTTAAGGTTTCAAAGACCTCTCTGATGAGAATAGGCTACTTGTCCTGTTGGGGGAGGACACAGAGAGCTGTGGGTTGGCAGCGAACTACATTGCTGCCTGCAATAAGATTAGGGACAAAGTCTGACAGACCAACCAACCTGCGTATGTCCTCTATATTGTTATTGTTCAATGGTCATTTTGACCCTTTGTTGTGGTTACTGTTGTCCTGTTGACAATTTTGATTATTATTTGTTTAATATTGTAAATATCCAAAGTAAGCTTTGGCAATACGTACATTGTTACGTCATGCCAATAAAGCAAATTGAATTGAGAGAGAGAGAGAGAGAGAGAGAGAGAGAGAGAGAGAGAGAGAGAGAGAGAGAGAGAGAGAGAGAGAGAGAGAGAGAGAGAACAGGAGAGAGACATATATATGGAGAAAGACAGAAACAGAGAGAGCTAGATAGAGAGAGAGAACAGGAAAGAGACAGATAAGAGAGAGACATATATTTAGAGAGACTGAGAAAGAGAGAGAGAGACAGAGAGATAGATATATAAATATAGAGAGAGACTGAGACAGAGAGAGACATATATATATATATATATATAGGGATTGAGACAGAGAGAGAGAGAGAGAGAGAGAGAGAGAGAGAGAGAGAGAGAGAGAGAGAGAGAGAGAGAGAGAGAGAACAGGAAAGAGACATATATAGAGAGAGAGAGACTGAGAGAGAGAGACATATACATAAACTCAGCAAAAAAAGAAACGTCCTCTCACTGTCAACTGCGTAACTTTTCAGCAAACTTAACATGTTTAAATATTTGTATGAACATAACAAGATTCAACAACTGAGACATAAACTGAACAAGTTCCATAGACATGTGACTAACAGAAATGGAATAATGTGTCCCTGAACAAAGGGGGGGTCAAAATAACAGTCAGTATCTGGTGTGGCCACCAGCTGCATTAAGTACTGCAGTGCATCTCCTCCTCATGGACTGCACCAGATTTGCCAGTTCTTGCTGTGAGATGTTACCCCACTCTTCCACCAAGGCACCTGCAAGTTCCCGGTCATTGAGATCCGGTCTCTTCGCTGGCCACGACAGAACACTGACATTCCTGTCTTGCAGGAAATCCCTCACAGAACGAGCAGTATGGCTGGTGGCATTGTCATGCTGGAGGGTCATGTCAGGATGAGCCTGCAGGAAGGATACAACATGAGGGAGTCTTCCCTGTAACGCACAGCGTTGAGATTGCCTGCAATGACAACAAGCTCAGTCCGATGATGCTGTGACACACCGCCCCAGACTATGACGGACCCTCCACCTCCAAATCAATCCCAATCCAGAGTACAGGCCTTGGTTTAACGCTCATTCCTTCCACGATAAACGCGAATCCGACCATCACCCCTGGTGAGACAAAACCACGACTCGTCAGTGAAGAACACTTTTAGCCAGTCCTGTCTGGTCCAGCGACGGTGGGTTTGTGCCCATAGGCAACATTGTTGCCGGTGATGTCTGGTGAGGACCTGCCTTACAACAGGCCTATAAGCCCTCAGTCCAACCTCTCTCAGCGTATTGTGGACAGTGTGGTGGTGAAAACATGGCTAAGACACATTGATTAATTTAATTAATGTACTATGTGATAGCAGACATGATAGTATTGATAATGAGGCTTAAGTGCTAAAACAAGCTTAACTTAGATAGATGTGGGAGATTAACTCATTACAATTATTACATTTTCAGTATTCTGATTGATCACTTTGAAGCAGTAAGACAGAAAGACATATATAAATGTATAGGATTTGTTAAAGCTATATCTAATGAAGTCAGGAAGGTGGTTAAGGCTGAATAGTTGAACAAACAGACCTAAGGAGCAGAGAGTCAGCAGAGGGACATGTGGTAATGATTAAACAGAGCTGAGGGGGCCAGCAGTAAGGTCCTTTGGAACTGATTAAGATCTGAGGAAAAGCAGTATGCCAGAAGACCATGGAACAAAGACCCCTATTGAAACAGGACATATGGGAAGCTGTAAAGCTTGGGGAGGGGTCTATGTATGGAAATAGGGAGTATACTATAAAGGCTGTGCTCTGAGATACAGAGTTAGCTGATTCCTAGGGCAGCTCCCTTTAATTGTGCTTAAATTAAAGGTATTATTGAATTCACAAGTTTCTTGTATAAATGTCATAATTTAATGATCATTTTTTCCACGACAACAACAGATGGAGGGATTGTGCGTTCCTGGTGTAACTCTGGCAGTTGTTGTTGCCATCCTGTACCTGTCCCGCAGATGTGATGTTCGGATGTACCGATCCTGTGCAGGTGTTGTTACACGTGGTCTGCCACTGTGAGGACGATCAGCTGTCCGTCTTTTCTCCCTGTAGTGCTGTCTTAGGCGTCTCACAGTACGGACATTGCAATTTATTGCCCTCGCCACATCTGCAGTACTCATGCCTCCTTGCAGCATGCCTAAGGCACATTCACGCAGATGAGCAGGGACTCTGGGCATCTTTCTTTTGGTATTTTTCAGAGTCAGTAGAAAGGCCTCTTTAGAGTCCTAAGTTTTCATAACTGTGACCTTCATTGCCTACCGTCTGTAAGCTGTTAGTGTCTTAACGACCGTTCCACAGGTGCATGTTCATTAATTGTTTATGGGTTCATTGAACAAGAATGGGAAACAGTGTTTAACTTCTTAGGGAGCGGCTGTCACGTCTGCTCCCGCTCTTCCCTTCCCCTGGCGCTTGAGGGCGCCAGATTACCCTGCATCACACGCTCCTGCCATCATCGCTCACACCTGCCCTCCTCACACGTGCATCAGCGTTATTGGACTCACCTGGACTCACTTATCACCTGTTAATTTCCTCCCCTATATTTGTCTGTTCCCCAGCTCTGTTCCCCGCTGCTGCATTATTAGTTTTTGTCTGTATTCTTTTGCTGACGCTGTTTCTGTCTTGTCAGTTATTTATTAAATGTTTACTCCCCGTACCTGCTTCGTCTCTCCAGCGTCATTCCCCGTGACAGCGGCTGCATAGGTGACGGTTTTGGAGAGTCTGGCGTGCCCAAAGTAAAATGCCTGCCACTCAGGCCCAGAAAATAGGATATGCACATAATTAGTACTATTGGATAGGAAACACGCTGAAGTTTCTAAGAGTGTTAAAATAATGTATGTGAGTATAACAGAACTGATATAGCAGGCAAATACCAGAGTAAAATCCATCCGGATTTGCAGTTTTATTTGTAAATGAGCATCTTCTCCATTGTGCCTATTGCATACAATGTTATGTAGGACAGAGACTGCAGTACCTATGGCTTCCACTAGATGTCAACAGTCAACAGTCAAAGACTGGGAAGTCTTGGAGTAACCAGAACGGACAGGAACAGGAAGAAGTCAGAGGACCACTTTTGTAAACAAGGTTTGATGCGCGCGAGATTGGGAATGCGCACCACTTTATTTTTATTTCCTATCGTTCACGTTATCGTCCGGTTGAAATATTACAGCAAAAATACACAAAAGGATACCTAAAGATACATTAAAAGATTTGTTTGTATAAAGTGTATAGGTATAATTTGAACGTGTTCTCTTCACGGTTCAATGGGCGACTCAACGGTGGATTGTATGATCATAACGCCTTATCCAAACTGAGATTTATGGATATAATAAATGACTTTTTCTAACAAAAGAACATTGGACACTTGGGAAGCCCTCTTGGGAAGCCCTCAGCAGAAGTTCTTCGAAATGTAGGTAAAGGATTTTATATTAGCGATTTTATGCGTTTTTTGAGACCCGCATTGGTTATGGATTTATGCTAATGCATAAAATATGAGAGGAGCTATCCTCAAACAATCAAATGTTGTGCTTTCGCCGTGAAGTCTTTTTGAAATCTGACAACGCTGTGATATTGCCTAGCGCCCCACTGCTGCCTAAGTAGTTTTTAAACCGTTTACAATGAAGATCTGTTAAGTTATTTTGATTTTTACAAATTATCTTTGAAGGACAGCATCCTGAATGTTAATTTTTTTTGCTGAGTTTATATAGAGAGAGACAGAGAGAGAGAGAGAGAGAGAGAGACTGGGTGATAGGGCTACTTAATGTTAGATCCCTCACTTCCAAGGCAGTTAAAGTCAATGAGCTAATCACTGATTATAATCTTGATGTGATTGGCCTGACTGAAACATGGTTTAAGCCTAATGAATTTACTGTGTTAAATGAGATCTCTCCTCAAAGGCGGAGGTGTTGCTAACATTTACGATAGCAAATTTCAATTTACAAAAACAAAGACTGCGTTTTCGTCATTTGAGCTTCTAGTCATGAAATCTATGCAGCCTACTCAATCACTTTTTATATTTACTGTTTACAGGCCTCCTGGGCCGTATACTCCGTTCCTTGAAGTTCCTTGAATTCCTATTGGACCTTGTAGTCATGGCAGATAATTTTCAAATTTTGGTGACTTTAATATTCACATGGAAAAGACCACAGAGCTACTCCAAAAGACTTTCGAAGCCATCATCGCCTCAGTGGGTTTTGTCCAACATGTCTCCGGACTCACTGCCACAGTCATATTCTGGACCTAGTTTTGTCCCGTGGAATTGTCACGACCTTCAGTATGGACAGACCAAGACGCAGCGATGCTTCCAGTATACATATTTAATACAAACGTAACTGGGCAAAATTAACAAAACGAAAGTAACGAAGATCGTGAAGTCGAAACACACTAACACAAAACAAGCTATGTCCAAACAATTACCCACAAACCCCAAGTGAAAACTACAAACATATATATGGTTCCCAATTAGAGACAACGACACTCAGCTGCCTCTAATTGGGAACCATTACCCCAACAAAGAAATATATAACCTAGAACAGAAAAAACCCTACACCAAAACCAAAACCAAAACACTCCAGCCTGTCATCTCAGGCCTGGACGTGACAGGAATAAATATTTTGGATTTGAATGTTTTTCCTCATAATTCTGGACTATCGGACCACCATTTTATTACGTTTGCAATCGCAACAAATAATCTGCCCAGACTGTTGTGGAATATTTAATCAAAATATGACACCTTACTGGAACTTGTGAATTCAAAATAAGACCTTTAATATAAAATATCAGAGGCCGTGCTGAACTATGGAACAACCGAATTCTGAACAGCAGAGCCTTTATAGTATTTCATTCTTACATGAGGCATATAGACACTCCCCATATTCTGATACAATTTCCCTCTTTTCTATAGGTCCTTTGTTACATTGTCTGCTGACATCCTGTTGCTACAAGTCTGTTAATCAGGTCCATATGTCCTTTCTGCTGACATGTTTCTTCTGGAGTCCACTGTTCATCTATCTAGCTTTGGCCATTTACCTGAGCTCAGCTGATATTCTGCTCACATGTCTTATTCGTTATATATGTTTTTCTGTCTCAATACTTCAAAGTGGTCAGTCAGAATACTGGAAGTGTAATCATTGCCGTGAGTTATTCTCCAACAAGACCCCAACCAAGGACCCCAACCTCGGACAACCCAAAGATTCCTAGGCACACCCTTCCAGACTCCCTCCACCTACACAAGGACGTCAGAGCACAAAAATCGGTTAACCACCTAACTGAGGAACTAAATGTAACCTTGCGTAAGTTCTGGCTTGGTTATGATATTATCTGTCAGAAAGATATCAGTTTGTCTCTGTGGATGGTTTGTCCTCTGACAAATCAACTGTAAATGTCAATGTTCTTCAAGGTTCCGTTTTAGGACCACTATTGTTTTCACTATATATTTTACCTCTTGGTGATGTCATTCAGAAACATAATGTTAACTTTCACTGCAATGCGGACGATACACAGGTGTACATTTTGCTGAAACATGGTGAAATCCCAAAATTGCCCTCCCTAGATGCCTCTGTTTCAGACATAAGAAAAACAGAGATGCTAGTCCTAGGTCCTAAGAAACAAAGAGATCTTCTGTTGAATCTGACAACTAATCTTGATGGTTGTACAGTCGTCTCAAATAAAACTGTGAAGGACCTCGGCGTTACTCTGGACCCTGATCTCTCTTTTGTCGAACATATCAAGACTATTTCAAGGACAGCTTATTTCCATCTACGTAACATTGCAAAAATCAGAAAGTGTCTGTCCAATAATGATGCAAAAAAAATTATCCATGCTTTTGTCACTTCTAGATTGGACTAATGCAATGCTCTACTTTCCAGCTACCCGGATAAAGCACTAAATAAACTTCAGTTAGTCCTAAACACGACTGCTAGAATCTTGACTAGAACCCCAAAAATGTATCACATTACTCCAGTGCTAGCCTCTCTGCACTGGCTTCCTGTTAACATACAGTATACTCATCTTATAATTCTGTTATTATCTTTTCTCATCACGGTCATAATTAGATCAGATCAGTATCTCAAAGCATTCTTAGTCTAAATTACTATAAATGTTGCAGTGTGTAGACTCTTTTTAAAATAAACTTCTCAGAGATGAGGCGGGCCTGAGTGGAAATGTACTCATGACTCAGCATTCTATGATCTGCACACAAATGTCTCCCTGTGCATGCTGGGGGCACTTAGGCGAATTAAAAGATTTCTTGCCCAGCAAATGTTATGTACAAATAACTTGTTTGTGCAGACTGTTTATCTAAGTGTCTAACCTCTTCTCTGTTCTCAGAGATAAAGAGGAACTGTGTGGTTTCAGTATTCTGATACCCCCCCACACAGTTTGAGGCCTTGGCTGCACGCACAGAACTTTGGAGAGAAACACAAGCTGATCAACCCTACGCTTACAGACATTCTCAGCTAATATATTCATATTGTTAATTACCAACAATCATACAGATTTAGAAAATTCAATTTGTGTGCCCTTTTAAGGTGCAACCTACAATGGCGCAGCTGTAATGGAATGTATCTGCTATTTGTATTTACAGCAAAGTCCCATCCGGTTCCCTGATTAAGAGGTGATGACTGCTCCACTCCACTACCGTTGTCAACTTTCTCCTGACATCAACTGGCACATTCAATGTTTCCCTTCCAAGCACTGTGAGTACCCCTATCAATTTTCTCTCATTACTGTATTTAGAGTCAATCACATACACAAGCACATTATTACACATCAATGATATTACTCCTTGCTTGGACTAACTCATTCTTAGTAAAACTGTGTAGTGTATTGTCTTAAAGTGTTTTGTCTTCCCAGTCAAATCCTGTCTTGCACTGGTAAATCCTCTGAACAACTCTTGTCTCATACCAAATCAAATCAAATCAAATTGTATTGGTCACATATACATGGTTAGCAAATGTTAATGTAATCTAACAATTTGACAACAACTACCTTATTCACACAAGTGTAAAGGAATGAATACGAATATCTACAAATAAATATATGGATGAGCGATGGCTTTACTGCATAGGCAAGATGCAGTAGATGGTATAGAGTACAGTATATACATATGAGATGAGTAATGTAGGGTATTAAACATTATATAAAGTGGCATTGTTTAAAGTGACTAGTGACACATTTATAACATCAATTTTTTTATTATTAACCTCTTAAGCAACATTAAAGTGGCCAGAGATTTGAGTCAGTATGTTGGCAGCAGCCACTCAATGTTAGTGATGGTTGTTTAACAGTCTGATGGCCTTGAGATAGAAGCTGTTTTTCAGTCTCTCGGTCCCAGCTTTGATGCACCTGTACTGACCTCGCCTTCTGGATGATAGCGGGTTGAACAGGCAGTGGCTCGGGTGGTTGTTGTTCTTGATTATCTTTTTGGCCTTCCTGAGACATCGGGTGTGGTAGGTGTCCTGGAGGGCAGATAGTTTCCCCCCGGTGATGCGTTGTGCAGACCTCACTACCCTCTGGAGAGCCTTACGGTTGTGGGCGGAGCAGTTTGATTGCGAGTGCGTTGTCTGTGGACCTATTGGGGCGGTAAGCAAATTGGAGTGGGCCTAGGGTGTCAGGTAGGGTGGAGGTGATATGATCCTTGACTAGTCTCTCAAAGCCCTTCATGATGACGGAAGTAAGTACTACGGGGCGATAGTTGTTTAGCTCAGTTACCTTAGCTTTCTTGGGAACAGGAACAATGGTGGCCCTCTTGAAGCTTGTGGGAACAGCAGACTGGGATAGGGATTGATTGAATATGTCCATAAACACACCAGCCAGGTGGTCTGCGCATGCTCTGAGGACGCGGCTAGGGATGCCATCTGGGCCAGCAGCCTTGCGAGGGTTAACACATTTAAATGTTTTACTCACGTTGGCTGTGGTGAAAGAGGTTTTGGTAGCTGTATTGTCCTCAAAGCGAGCAAAGAAGTTGTTTAGTTTGTCTGGGAGCAGGACATCGGTGTCTGATACTGGGCTGGTTTTCTTTTTGTAATCCGTGATTGACTGTAGACTCTGCCACATACGTCTCGTGTCTGAACCGTTGAATTGCAACTCTACTTTGTCTCTATACTGACGCTTAGCTTGTTTGATTGCCTTGCGGAGGGAATAGTTACATTCTTTGTACTCGGTCATGTTTCCTGTCGTCTTGCCATGATTAAAAGCAGTGGTTCGCGCTTTCAGTTTTGCACAAATGCTGCCATCAATCCACGGTTTCTGGTTGGGGAAGGTTTTAATAGTCACTGTGGGTACAACATCACCAATGCACTTGCTAATAAACTCACTCACCGAATCAGCGTATACATCAATGTTGTTTTCCGATGCTATCCGGAACATATCCCAGTCCACGTGATCGAAGCAATCTTGAAGCGTGGAATCAGATTGGTCGGACCAGCATTGAACAGACCTGAGCACGGGCGTTTCCTGTTTTAGTTTCTGTCTATAGGCTGGGAGCAACAGCCTCATTCAATCACTGCTGTGATCACTTTCCAACACGGTGTAAGTAGCCCTCTCATTCCCATTCCCCATAATATTGTTCTATAAATGTCTTTATTAAATGCTTTAGGTTACAATCATTTGTCTTCAAAATATAAAGCCTGTTGTTTAACACATCTGTTAGAACCTTCAAAAAGTTGATGCTGGTTTATCAACTTAATATTAGATGCTAAAACATTTACTTGGATCTACCATAATTTTAAACACTATTCCTCATAATGGGAACAGATTGTTGCTTTAACCTCTTAGCGCGCCGATCCCTTTAGCGGGATCGTTTTCAGAGCAAACATAACGCGCCAAATTCAAAATACATATTCGTAATACATATTCGTAATATTTAACTTCGATATACAAGTGTTGCATAGTGTTGCATAGCCATCAAAAGCTCTGCTTCTTGGCAATATCACTGCGTTGTCAGATTTTAAAAAGGCTTTACGGCGAAAGCACTACATTTGATTGTTTGAGGCTAGTACCTCACATATTTTCCACATTAGCATAAATTCATATCCAGCTCGGTTCTCAAAATATCCATATCACAGCTAATATAAATCGCTTACCTTTCAAATAACTTCTTCTGAGGTCTTCCCAAGTGTCCAAACAAGATAATCCATGGTTCTTTTGTTAGAAAAAGTAAATAATTATATCCATAAATATCCGTTGTTTTTGGCACGTTACGTTCAGCTACTCCACCAAGCATTGTCAGTCTACTCGCCCGTTTTACAGTGAAGGGATCGCGTTCAAATTATACCTCTCATCTTTTCACAAACAAATCAAATATCATTAATAATGCATCCTTATGTATTCTTTTATGAATAATAGCGATCATATTTTACAAGAACGGTAAGTGAAACGTTAAAAGACGAAAAGAAAGTTGGTCGCGCTGCGCGTTCACGTTCGTGAACGTGCACGCCTGTTTACCTTTTTCCCTACCCGTAGTAATTCTCTCTCTCTAAGGATCTGGTCAGAGCTTTTTCCTCCATACCCTTTCCAGAGACTGTTGACATCTAGTGGAAGCCATAAGTACTGCAACCTCGGTCCTATTCCCCATAGAAAAATATTACATGGGCTTCAAAATGAGAAGAGAGCAACAGAAAAATAAATTCCGGACAGAAATTTCTCTGGTTTTTGCCTGCTAAATCTGTTCTGGAATAGCCACAGACTATATCTTAATGGTTTTATAAACTTCAGAGTGTTTCCTATCCAATAGTACTAAATATGTAAATATCCTAGTTTCTGGCCATGAGTGGTAGGCATTTAACTTTGGGCACGTCAGACAGGCGAAAATTCGGAAAATGGGACCCTAGCTGGAAGAGGTTAACTCTTGTTAGGGCTAGGGTCCTTTTTTCAGAATTTCCGCCTGACAGACGTTCCCAAAGTAAACTGCATGTTACTTAGGCCAGGATATGCATATAATTAGTAGCATTGGATAGAAAACACGTAGAGGTTTATATAAATGTTAAAATAATGTCTGAGACTATAACACAATTAATATGGCAGACAAAAATCTGAATGAAAACCAACTAGATTTTTTTGTTTTTGTTTCTTTTTTGTTATAATGGAAAGCTATGGGTCTTATGTAATTCCGTCTCCCAGATTGCAATTCATATGGCTTCCACTAGATGTCAACAGTCTTTGTTCAAGGTTTCAGGCATGTTTCTTCATCAACGAGGAAGAATTTTGAGTTTTGGCGCAACGACTACCAGAAACAATATCAGTCTGTCGGCGCACGACGAAGAGGATGCGCGCTTACTAATTTTACTTTTCTATTGAGCATACTACTTTCCGTATGAAATATTATAGTTTATTTACATTTTAGGGTATCTGAGGTTTAGATAGAAACGTAGTTTGACTTGTTTGAACAAAGTTTAGTGGTAGGTTTTTGGATTCCTTTGTCTGCATGTTGAACAAGTGGATTACTGAAATCGATGGCGCCAACTAAACTGACTTTTTGGGATATAAAGAAGGATTTTATCTAACAAAACGATTATTCATGTTGTAGATGGGAGCTTTGGGATTTAAAACAGAGGAAGATTTTCAAAAGTAAGTGATTTATTTTATTGCTATTTGTGATTTTGTGAAGCCTGTGCTAGTTGAAAAATATGTTGATGTGGGGCGCCGTCGTCAGACAATCGCATGGTATGCTTTCACTGTAAAGCCTATTGTAAATTGGACAATGCAGTTAGATTAACAAGAATTTAAGATTTTAAATGATATAAGATACTTGTTGTAACGCCCAGGCCTGAGATGACAGGAGGTTTCTACACATCCAGTCCCTGTTCCATGCTCCCAGACTCCTGTTCCACGTTCCGAGATCCCTGTTCCACGCTCCAAGATCCCTGTTCCACGCTCCAAGATCCCTGTTCCACGCTCCAAGATCCCTGTTCCACGCTCCAAGATCCCTGTTCCATGTTCCGAGATCCCAGTCCGTGTTGAGGTTCCAACACGTCCTGTTCCAGTTCCGCGTTCCAAGACCCCAGTCCGTGTAGTGGGCTCTACACGTCCAGTCCCTGTTCCACGTGCCAGGTCCCCAGTGCGTCTTCAGAGTCCAGCACGTCCTGTTCCGGCTCCGCGCACCAAGCTCCCCGTGCGCTTAGAGAGTCCAGCACGTCCTGTTCCGGCTCCGCGCACCCAGCTCCCCGTGCGCTCAGAGAGTCCAGCATGTCCTGTTCCGGCTCCGCGCACCCAGCTCCCCGTGCGCTCAGAGAGTCCAGCACGTCCTGTTCCGGCTCCGCGCGCCAAGCTCCCGTGCGCTCAGAGAGTCCAGCACGTCCTGTTCGGCTCCGGCGCACCAAGCTCCCGTGCGCTCAGAGAGTCCAGCACGTCCTGTTCGGCTCCGCGCACCCAGCTCCCCGTGCGCATAGAGAGTCCAGCACGTCCTGTTCCGGCTCCGCGCACCCAGCTCCCCATGCACTCAGAGAGTCCAGCACGTCTTGTTCCGGCTCCGTGCACCCAGCTCCCCGTGCGCTCAGAGAGTCCAGTACGACCAGTTCCTGCTCCACGCACAAGAGTTCCAGTGAGCATCACGAGTCCAGTACGACCAGTTCCTGCTCCACGCACCAGTGTCCCAGTGAGCATCACGAGTCCGGTACGGCCAGTTCCTGCTCCCCGCACCAGAGTTCCAGTGAGCATCACGAGTCCAGTACGACCAGTTCCTGCTCCACGCACCAGAGTTCCAGTGAGCATCACGAGTCCGGTACTGCCAGTTCCTGCTCCACGCACCAGAGTTCCAGTGAGCATCACGAGTCCGCTACGGCCAGTTCCTGCTCCCCGCACCAGAGTTCCAGTGAGCATCACGAGTCCAGTACGACCAGTTCCTGCTCCACGCACCAGAGTTCCAGTGAGCATCACGAGTCCAGTACTGCCAGTTCCTGCTCCACGCACCAGAGTTCCAGTGAGCATCACGAGTCCGCTACGGCCAGTTCCTGCTCCCCGCACCAGAGTTCCAGTGAGCATCACGAGTCCAGTACGACCAGTTCCTGCTCCACGCACCAGAGTTCCAGTGAGCATCACGAGTCCAGTACGACCAGTTCCTGCTCCACGCACCAGAGTTCCAGTGAGCATCACGAGTCCGGTACTGCCAGTTCCTGCTCCACGCACCAGAGTTCCAGTGAGCATCACGAGTCCAGTACGGCCAGCTCCAGCCCACGCACCAGAGTTACCGTGAGCATCACGAGTCCAGTACGCCCAGCTTCTGCTCCACGCACCAGAGTTCCAAGAAAGGGTCCAGGGCCTCAGGTGCGTGACATCAGACCAGCCCCCACCTGGGACAAAGGGACCCACCCGAAGACCCCCCCACAGACTTTTGGCGCGTCCGAGTCCGGCGCCTTTGAGAGAGTACTGTAACGCCCAGGCCTGAGATGACAGGCTGGAGCGTGTTAGTTTCGTTTTGGTGTAGGGTTTGTGTTTTCTAGGGTGTCTATTTCTATGTTGGGATAATGGTTCCCAATTAGAGGCAGCTGAGTCTCGTTGTCTCTAATTGGGAATCATATATATGTTTGGGAGTTGCACTTTAGTTTCTTGGGTTATTGTTTATGTTACGTTCATCATGTTCAGTCGGGTTCTTGTCTTTCGTGTCTAGTTAGGTTTCTCTATTCATGTCTAGTTAGGTTTCTCTATTCATGTCTAGTTAGGTTTCTCCGTTCGTGGTTAGGTTAGGTTTCGCCAGTCGTGGTTAGGTTTAGATCTTTGTGTTGAGTTTAGTATTTAGCGTTAGGGCTCACGTCTTGTTTCTTCGTTTATTGTTTTGTTCGTCCCGTGTTTTCAATAAATCATGTATTCTGGCTACATCGCTGCGTCTTGGTCTGTCCCTTACGAAGAGAATCGTGACACTTGTATGTTCATGAATGTTTAATATCCAATTTTGGCCCTTACAGCCTGTTTGAGTTCAGTGAGTACTACTCACTGTCACTCACGGCTTATCTATTTTGTCAGTCTCAAGGCTCAATCCCTCTCCATCCCTCATTTAACCTTGTATTGAAACCTCAGCTTGTCAAATGTACTGAAGCATGGTGTTATTAGAGTACTATGCAAAAACCACTAATAGCATATTACCACTATTCACATAGTGTCATTAGATTTTACATCAGCCCTCTTTATGAACCTCTTTTTCACTGTCACTTATCGTAAGGTTTAGAAAACAAAACAACATGATAATTCTCTCCTTATTAAAAGGCATGGATTTCATTGTAGTCTACTCTAACAATTCATGTTAAATAAATACGTTTGTCAATTTGAACTAAGCAAGCCGATAAATAATTCCGCTTACATCTTACACCATTTATCATATCAAATGATCCATAATGGCAACACTCTGAACTTTTCTAAATACCTTTTTCCACCACTTACGTACGTCTACGTTTGGGTGTGAAAGTTTGTATATTGCAATATTTTTTTCCATTATTACTTAATCAAATCTCTAGTAATCAATCATAACCACATACAATTTATCATGTTTTTCACAGAATCCCTATATATCATTATAAATCAAAACTTATTATAACAATTTCAATCAGCTTATTATGCACATTTCTATACCTTATTATCCAAATTTCAAATGATCCAAATTTCAATATCTCATTACCCAAACTCCAGCTTAACACCTATTTCCACCCTCACACAACTCTCATATCACATTCACACAGTACTGTTCGCAAACATACTTAATCAATATTTTCATAACCTGCAGGAATTCTTTCTTACTTCTACGTGCTTCTACTTCAGGACTAGTTCCTGGAATTACATAACGTGCACACTTACATCTAACCCAGGGCATCACTCATTTATACCATATCATGTTCTATACAATCTTACTATTTACACTCATTTATACCATATTATGTTCTATACAATCTTACTATTTACACTCATTTATACCATATCATGTTTTATACAATCTTCCTATTTACACTCATTTATACCATACTATTTACACTAATTCATACCATATCATGTTTTATACAATCTTACTATTTACACTCATTTATACCATATCATGTTTTATACAATCTTACTATTTACACTCATTTATACCATATCATGTTTTATACAATCTTACTATTTACAGTTTTTTTTCAATTTCTAACATGCATTGATCAAAACTGAAGTCACATTGTAAAAACGCGTCACACAGTCAGCGAAACAGAAGTGTATATGGACCAAACTGAATAATGTTTCATTGTTTTCACACAAAATGCATCCAATGACCACATTCTCCGAAATCAATGAACTCTTTTCTCATACATACTCCACGACCGGAAAAACTATATATTTGCAGCACGTTTTCAAATTCTAACACACTGTTTCCAAAACTGTTAAAAAACACATTCAAAACAGAATAATGGCAAATGTTGTGCATTTCTGCAGTAACTAGATTGAAACATATAGAAAATCTCATCAGAATATGTAATCATTCCAAACACAGCTGATTGCAATTTCAGGTGAAAGCCTACCCAAGTGTCCTGTTTTTAGTCTCATTACCAAACAGACAAAAGTGGACGGCTTCGGAATAATTTAGTTTGGAAACATGGATCAAGAAAGACAGGTTGGTGGGGAAAGAAGAGTGGCAGGGAGAGGGAGAATGCGTGGAGGACAAAGGAGAGGAAGACCAAGAGCAGTGGTCTCTGATGAGATAAGGGCCACAATTACTGACCATGTTGTAAACCATGGTCTCTCTTTGAGAGAGGCCGGTTTAAGGGTGCAACCAAACCTGTAGTGCTCAACAGTTACATCAATAGTGCACATTTTCTGGCCAAACAACAGGTGAGAAGCACATTCTTCAATGATAATTACATATTACAGTACAATACAGTATGTTTACATGTACAGACATTTTGAAATATATTGATTGTTTTGTGTTTTTCAGTAGGATCCAGTGGTTGCCTCCCACAGGAGGGAGAGGCAGAATATTATCAGATGCGCAGGAAATTCCCATTGTTGACATGGTGACTGGCAATAATACAATAAAACTGCGGGAAATTCGGGACAGAGAACTGGCAGACAATATCACTTTTGGGAATGTGAATACGGTCAGCACAACGACAATTACCCAGAGTCCTAGAGAAACATAAAATAAGGATGAAGCACTGTACCCTTGGAGAGAAACGGTGAACATGTGAAAGAACTCCGGTATCAATATGTCCAGGTAAGATGTCTGTTCAATAACCAAAAAGGGTACATACACAGCTATGCATAATGTAAAGTACTGTAAAACTCTGGATTGACTATATTTTAGAGAGTAATGGAGATGGAAGACAGGCAAACTGCACATACATTCATCTTTGTGGATGAAGCTTGATTAAACCTGGCAAAAACACGCCGTGGATGTCCCAGGCCAGAGAGGAGCTAACATCACAATGTGTGCAGCACTGTCCAATGATGGGTTGCTGTTAGACAAACCACTCATTGGCCCCTACAATACAGAGAGGCTCATTTATTTTCAGGATGACCTGCATAATTTACTTATGCCAGCGGAGGAGAGAGGGGCAAGAAACTCCACTACCTTCGTTGTTGCGTGAGATACGGTGGCATTCCACCACTCTGCTGCAGTCACAGACTGGTCTACTGGACATCCCAGGATGTCAGTATTCCTGCCTCCATACTCCCCCTTCCTAAACCCCATAGAGGAGTTTCTCTCTGCGTGGAGGTGGAAGGTTTATGACCACCATCCACATGACCAGATGTCCTTACTGGATGCCATGAACACGGGGTGTGGAGACACTTCTCCTGAAGACTGCCAGGGTTGGATTAGACATTCCAGAAGATACTTTCCAAGATGCATCACCAGAGAAGAATTTGATGAGAACTTGTGGCCAAATGCAGAAGAGAGGGAGAACTAGAACCTTCACAGTACTGTACAGTATGAGTGATTATACTATGTTGTTGATGTTTTTTTTGTAATTATTATTGCAGCCTTGGAATTTCAGGAATTAGTTTTTGTTTCAACTTTTTATTTTTCACAAGTAAATTACTATATGCAAAGATAGGGCTGGTAGCCTAGTAGTTAGAGCGTTGGACTAGTAACCGAAAGGTTGCAAGATAGAATCCCTGAGCTGACAATGTAAAAATCTGTTGTTCTGCCCCTGAACAAGGCAGATAACCCACTGTTCCTAGGCCATCATTGAAAATAAGAATTTGTTCTTAACTAACTAAAAAAATATAGGATATTGAAGCAAATTTCTGATTAATTCTTGTTACATGTACTTTAGTACAGTCAAAGTGAAAAGGTGTTATTCTTATTCTATAATGAAATACAGATTTATGTGAAAATTCATTCAAACTTCAAAGAGAAAAGTTCATAATTTATGTAATGCTCCCTGTTAGTGTGTTTTAGGTCAGTGCGTTATGAGTGACACTGTACGCTTTCTGAGTGAGAATTGTTGCCAGTGTTATGGTCGAATGAGCTTATTCTGAGACATGTATGAAGTGTTTTGGTGGTCTGAGTGAGTTGTGAAGGTGAGATGAACTGTTTGGCCAAGATGCATGCTGGTAATGCAGACTGTGTGAAGAGTTTTGAAGAAGTGGCTTCAGTATTGACCGATGCTTTTAGCAATTGAAAAAAAAAAAAAAACGACTACTCACACAGACTCCAGTCGGATATTCTGAACAGAATATCAACCCTTCACACAGATGGGGTCGAACCGCTCACACAGAATCTGGCCCTGGCAACTCACACAGATATTGCCATGTGTTAACACCTCTTTTTCTTTTAGGCCTTTTACATGATTGTTATAAGAAAGTCTCACCTTTTTATTTCTCTATGTTCGGGATCCCTTATCCCCCCCCGCTGGATCCCATCCTCGTTGCCAGATTGTCGTAGAAAAAGGATTTATTAAGTGAGAGAGACTTCGTTATTTTTCAAACAATCAATCTTTATTATCAATTAAGAATTGCGATAGTGGAGCTGGTCAACGACCACCCGTAGGTGATTTGTTGAGAGCCCAATAATAGAAGAAAGGAGTCTTATATAGTAGACATAAAAATGCTTAGTCATGGCTGGTTCCTACCCTCCCCGGCAGATCGGGGCATCAAAACATTGGTTAAATATGCCTACATGATTAATATTTAAGACATACCATAATATTTTCCCGGACACTGTGTGTGTGTGTGTGTGTGTTTGCATGTGTTTGTTTGTGTGTGCGAGTGTCCAACAGGATCTCACATTGCGGTCCCTGTCCTCTGTTCTAGCCGTCTCACCAGGCCTCTGATCTTGGCCAATAGGAGCTCTCTGAACTTGTCTCCCATGAAGAAGTAGAACACAGGGTTAAGAACACTATGGACAAACGCCACCGGCCTGGTCAGGATGTATGCACTCTCTAGATATATCTTGTTGCAGTCAGACAGCCCTGCCCAGGGATGCCGCGACGCTATTCTCACATTCCTCATCAAATGATAGGGCAGATACAGTACCAGAAACATGGCCGCTACAGCAGAGACCACCCGTAAGGGCCGGCGGAACGATGTCCCCGTGCCCTGAATCACTTCCGCCTGGACACGGAGAAGCCGGTTGATGTGGTAGCTGGAGAAGCCAAGCCCCAGCAGAGGCAGCAGGTAGCCAGTCACCGTCAGGCCCAAACTATATCCAAGCAAGTTCTCAATATCCCCCAGGCTCCCAAAGTCCTTACATAAGCTCCAGTTCCCTTTATGCATGTCCTGGACCATGTAGAATATGAGGGGGGCCACCTGCGTGTTAACTGCCACCCAGGTCATGAGAGACAAGTAGAGGGCCGCCCTCTTGGTCAACAGGAAGTGAAGTCGTGACGGGTGTCGTACGAGCAGGAAGCGGTCCATGCTGACCCACACCATGAAAAGGATGGAGGAGTAGAGGTTGGTATGGAGGATATAGCGGTTGATGATGCAGCCAAAGCCGTTGTCTTCTGATTTGGTGTTGGCGTACAGGTAGGAGAGGCGTGGCAGCGTGCACAGAAAGATGAGATCAGAGACAGCCAGGTTGAACAGGTAAACATTGGTGCTCTTCCACTCTGGCAGGCAGAACACATAACCCAGGACCACCAGCAGGTTGCTGGGGAAACCCAGGGCAAACTCCAGGGCGTAGGCGGGAGTCAGGTAGTACTCCAACAGGATGCCATCTGGCATTGTACAGTTATACACCTGGAGAGGAGAGGAGAGGGGGGAGATAAGAGAAGAGGAGTGCTGGCACTAAAACTGCACTCAATGAGCTGTATACCGCCATAAGCAAACAGGAAAACGTTCATCCAAAAGTGGCACTCCTAGTGGCCGGGGACTTCAATGCAGGGAAACTTAAATCGGTTTTACCTAATTTCTATCAGCATGTTAAATGTGCAACCAGAGGGTAAAAAATTCTAGAACAACTTTACTCCACACACAGAGATGCGTAAAAAGCTCTCCCTCGCCCTCCATTTGGCAAATCTGACCATAATTATATCCTCCTGATTCCTGCTTACAAGCAAATATTTAAGCAAGAAGCACCTGTGACTCGGCCTATAAAAAAGTGGTCAGATGAAGCAGATGCTAAACTACAGGACAGTTTTGCTAGCACAGACTGGAATATGTTCCAGGATTCATCCGATGGCATTGTGGAGTATTCCACCTCAGTCATCAGCTTCATCAATAAGTGCATCGACGACGTCGTCCACACAGTGACCGTATGTACACTACCGTTCAAAAGTTTGGGGTCACTTAGAAATGTCCTTGTTTTTTAAAGAAAATCTCATTTTTTGTGCATTAAAATAACATCAAATTGATCAGAAATACAGTGTAGACATTGTTAATGTTGTAAATGACTATTATAGCTGGAAAAGGCAGATTTTTAATGGAATATCTACATAGGCGTACAGAGGCCCATTATCAGCAACCATCACTCCTGTGTTCCAATGGGACGTTGTGTTAATCCAAGTTTATCATTTTAAAAGGCTAATTGATCATTAGAAAACACATTTGCAATTATGTTAGCACAGGCTGGAAACTGTTGTCCTGATTAAAGAAGCAATAAAACCAGCTTTCTTTAGACTAGGTGAGTATCTGGAACATCAGCATTTGTGGGTTTAATTACAGGCTCACAATGGCCAGAAACAAGGACTTTCTTCTGAAACTCGTCAGTCTGTTTTTGTTCTGAGAAATGAAGGCCATTACATGCAAGAAATTGCCAAGAAACTGAATATCTTGTACAACACTGTGTACTACTCCCTTCACAGAACAGTGCAAACTGGCTCTAACCAGAATAGAAAGAGGAGTGGGAGGCCCCGGGGCACAACTGAGAAAGAGGACAAGTACATTAGAGTGTCTAGTTTGAGAAACAGACACCTCACAAGTCCTCAACTGGCAGCTTCATTAAATAGTACACACAAAACACTAGTCTCAACGTCAACAGTGAATAGGCGACTCCGGGTTGCTGGCCTTCTAGGCAGAGTTCCTCTGTCCAGTGTCTGTGTTATTTTGCCCATCTAAATCTTTTATTTTTATTTGCCAGTCTGAGGTATGGGTTTTTTCTTTGCAACTTTGCCTAGAAGGCCAACATCTCGGAGTCGTCTTTCACTGTTGACGTTGAAACTGGTGTTTTTTATGTACTATTTAATGAAGCTGCCAGTTGAGGACTGAACAACAGTTTTCAGCTGTTTCTAATGATCAATTAACCTTTTAAAATGATAAACTTGGATTAGCTAACACAACGTGCCATTGGAACACAGGAGTGATGGTTGCTGATAATGGGCCTCTGTATGCCTATGTATATATTCCATAAAAAATCTGACATTTCCAGCTATACATTGGTCATTTACAACATTAACAATGACTACACTGTATTTCTGATCAATTTGATGTCATTTTAAGGGCCAAAAATTGCATTTCTTTCAAAAACAAGGACATTTTTAAGTGACCCAAACTTTTGAACAGTAGTGTATATCCCAACCAGAAGCCATGGATTACAGACATCCGCATTGAGCTAAAGGCTAGAGCTGCTGCTTTCAATGAGCGAGAAATAAGAAATCCCGCTATGTCCTCAGACAAACCACCGAACAAGCAAAGCGTCAATACAGGATTAAGATTGAATCCTCCTACACCAGCTCTGACGCTCGTCGGATGTGGCAGGGCTTGAAAACTATTACGGACAACAAAGGAAAACCCAGACACGAGCTGCCCAGTGACACGAGCCTACCAGACGAGATAAATGCCTTTCATGCTCGCTTTGAGGCAAGCAACACTGAAGCATGCACCAGAGCACCAGCTGTTCCGGACGACTGTGTGATAACGCTCTCGGTAGTCGATGTGAACAAGACCTCTAAACAGGTCAACATTCACAAAGCCGCGGGGAAGTACGTATTACCAGGACGTGTACTCATAGCATGCGCGGACCAACTGGCAAGTGTCTTCACTGACATTTTCAACCTCTCCCTGACCGAGTCTGTAATACCTGCATGTTTCAAGCAGACCACCATAGTCCCTGTGCCCAAAGAAGTGAAGGTAACCTGCCTAAATGATTACCACCCCGTCGCACTCACGTCGGTAGCCATGAAGTGCTTTGATAGGCTGGTCATGGCTCAAATCAACAGCAACCTCCCGGGTACCCTAGACCCACTCCAATTTGCATACCGCCCCAACAGATCCACAGATAACGCAATCTCAATCGCACTCCACACTGCCCTTTCCCACCTGGACAAAAGGAACACCAACAGTTGAAGTCGGAAGTTTACATACACCTTAGCCAAATACATTTAACCCCTCATTTTTGTCGGGACAAAACTAGCTCCATGCTTCCATTCATTTGTATGGGTTACCTTCAGACGAGTCCCGTGACACTTGTGGGGGTTGTAGAGCAAAAGAGTTTCCCCTTACCAAAAAGTGGTTATTTAATGATGTATGCTACAGAAGTTCTGATAAGAAGACCAGTTTTCAGGATGTCTCATGGTTGGACAAACACCATTGTGGCTCGGCCACCTTCCACCGCAGAAGGCCGACATAAGGGGTCTACGCAGAATACGTAAACAAGGCCTACGGACCATAGCACAGTGTTGCAATGTCGTTTTTTTGTCACAAAAGGGGCGGCTTCTTGTAAGACCCTCTGTCATTCGACACGTTTTTCTCTTAAAACCTATCGGTGCTCATCAGCCATTGAACATAAACATTATACAACAAGTTGGACATTGCAAGTTGAACAATGAGTGGTTTGTAAGGAATCATTGGCTAACTGCAAGCGTTGCAAAGCAATCACTACCCTGCAATTTGGTGTAGACGGTGTGTGGTCCAAGTCTGGGTTTAAGGGTCTCTTTTCCTAGTTTAAAAGGATAAACATTCACATGCAACACCATAGGCCAGAAAAGGTTGAATACATTGGCCATGCTGTCAATCCAGCATGATTTCTGCCGCGTTCAAAACAACTGGAAACTCAGAACTCATAAATCTCAGACTTCAGTGAGTTCAAGACAACCGGGAACTCTGAGAAAAACGATCTCCAACTGGGAAAATACCTTTTGAACAGTCATCCAACTCAGAATTCCAAGATGGGAACTCAGGCCTGTCATGCTTGCTCCCGCTCACCCTCTCTGGCGCTCAAAGGCGCCAGGCTCCCCAGCATTATGCACTCCTGCCACCATCAGTACGCACACCTGCCTTTCCCCGTCACACACATCAGCATATTATTAGACTCACCTGGACTCAATCACCTGTTTATTACCCCCCTACAGTGGGGAAAAAAAGTATTTAGTCAGCCACCAATTGTGCAAGTTCTCTCACTTAAAAAGATGAGAGAGGCCTGTAATTTTCATCATAGGTACACTTCAACTATAACAGACAAAATGAGGGAAAAAAAATCCAGAAAATGACATTGTAGGATTTTTTATGAATTTATTTGCAAATTATGGTGGAAAATAAGTATTTGGTCACATACAAACAAGCAAGATTTCTGGCTCTCACAGACCTGTAACTTCTTCTTTAAGAGGCTCCTCTGTCCTCCACTCATTACCTGTATTAATGGCACCTGTTTGAACTTGTTATCAGTATAAAAGACACCTGTCCACAACCTCAAACAGTCACACTCCAAACTCCACTATGGCCAAGACCAAAGAGCTGTCAAAGGACACCAGAAACAAAATTGTAGACCTGCACCAGGTTGGAAAGACTGAATCTGCAATAGGTAAGCAGCTTGGTTTGAAGAAATCAACTGTGGGAGCAATTATTAGGAAATGGAAGACATACAAGACCACTGATAATCTTCCTCGATCTGGGGCTCCACGCAAGATCTCACCCCGTGGGGTCAAAATGATCACAAGAACGGTGAGCAAAAATCCCAGAACCACACGGGGACCTAGTGAATGACCTGCAGAGAGCTGGGACCAAAGTAACAAAGCCTACCATCAGTAACACACTACGCCGCCAGGGACTCAAATCCTGCAGTGCCAGACGTGTCCCCCTGCTTAAGCCAGTACATGTTCAGGCCGTCTAAAGTTTGCTAGAGAGCATTTGGATGATCCAGATGAGGATTGGGAGAATGTCAGATGAAACCAAAATAGACCTTTTTGGTAAAAACTCAACCCGTCGTGTTTGGAGGACAAAGAATGCTGAGTTGCATCCAAAGAACACCATACCTACTGTGAAGTATGGGGGTGGAAACATCATGCTTTGGGGCTGTTTTTCTGCAAAGGGACCAGGACGACTGATCCGTGTAAAGGAAAGAATGAATGGGGCCATGTATCGTGAGATTTTGAGTGAAAACCTCCTTCCATCAGCAAGAGCATTGAAGATGAAACGTGGCTGGGTCTTTCAGCATGACAATGATCCCAAACACACTGCCCGGGCAACGAAGGAGTGGCTTTTCGTAAGAAGCATTTCAAGGTCCTGGAGTGGCCTAGCCAGTCTCCAGATCTCAACCCCATAGAAAATCTTTGAAAGTCCGTGTTGCCCAGCGACAGCCCCAAAACATCACTGCTCTAGAGGAGATCTGCATGGAGGAATGGGCCAAAATACCAGCAACAGTGTGTGAAAACCTTGTGAAGACTTACAGAAAACGTTTGACCTCTGTCATTGCCAACAAAGGGTATACAACAAAGTATTGAGATAAACTTTTGTTATTGACCAAATACTTATTTTCCACCATAATTTGCAAATAAATTCATAAAAAATCCTACAATGTGATTTTCTGGATTTTTTTTCCTCATTTTGTCTGTCATAGTTGAAGTGTACCTATGATGAAAATTACAGGCCTCTCTCATCTTTTTAAGTGAGAGAACTTGCACAATTGGTGGCTGACTAAATACTTTTTTCCCCCACTGTATATTTGTCAGTTCCCCGTCTCTGTTCCCCCGCTGTTGCAATGATTGTCGAATGTTGTTGTTTTGTCCGTGTGCTGACGTTGTGGCGGTCTTGTTTTGTCTGTTTCTTATTAAATGTTGACTCCCCGTAGCTGCTTTTCATCTCTGCCGTCGGTTCTAACAGCCTCTTTCTAGACCTCAAGATAACTGTAGTCATGATTCAACCTTGTTTTTTCTCTCGAGTTCCCAGTAGTCTTGAAAGCACCATAAATCCCAATAATGCAAGACTTTGATGACAAAGTTTAAAGTCAAAATTGTGCACGCCACCTTCCTGTTCAATTGTCAATAGAAACCACATTTTTTCAAGCAAGTCAGCCATATCAGCTATGTTTTTTAAAAAGGCAGTAAATGAGGCAGAATTAACTGTTTTGCTGCCAGACAAGGATCCGCTGATAGCCAGGTGTAGCGCTGGTAAGGATTCACTACATGGTGCTGAAAAGAAAGCTCTGCTGTTGGGACAGCTTTCTGTAGGCCCTAACCGTTATAGTGCAATTCATGTATTGTTTAGTGTTGTGTTGTGTGGTGGCTTTGCTGGCATGCATCAACAACAAAAATGTAGTTTGCACCACCAAAATTTTACATTCTAAAATAGCCAATGAATATCACCTCGACTAACCTGTACCCCTGCACATTGACTCGGAACCGGTACCCTCTGTATACAGCCTCGTTATTGTTAGTTTAGTATGTTTCTTTTCATAATTTTTTTATTTGGTAAATATTTTCTTAACTCTATTTCTTGAACTGCATTGTTGGTTAAGGGCTTGTAAGTAAGCATTTCAAGGGAAAGTCTACACCTATTGTATTTTGCGCATGTGACAAATTTTATTTTATTTGGTTGCTTTTCTTATTCACAGTGGTGGATCATTTACTGGACTTTTTACATTGACTAATTTCCTAATTTACATGTTACTGGTGTTTACTTTGTGTCTCTTCTCTTCATAACGTGACCTGTGTATTACATTGTTTTAAATTACACTATTTTTTTTTATACAGTACCAGTCACAAGTTTGGACACACCAACTCATTCAAGGGTTTTTCTTTATTTTTACTATTTTTTAAATTAGAGAATGCCAAGAGTGTGCAAAGCTGTCATCAAGGCAAAGGGTGGCTACTTTGAAGAATCTTAAATATACTTTGAAGAACATATTTTGATTTGTTTAACACTTTTTTGGTTACATGATTCCATGTGTTATTTCATAGTTTTGATGTCTTCGCCATTATTTTACAATGTAGAAAATAGTAAAAATAAGGAAAAACCCTTGAATGAGTAAGTGTGTCCAAACTTTTGACTGGTACGGTACATCTAAAAGGTCTCCAAATGTATTTGTCTGGTTATTTATAAAATATTGCTGTTTTGAATCAGTCACTCAGTAAACCTGTGCTGATTTGTGCATGAGCTATGTATACTGAACAAAAACATAAACGCAACATACAACAATTTCAAAGATGTTACTGAGTTACAGTTCATATAAGGAAATCAGTCAATTTAAATAAATAAATTAGACCTTAATCTACAGATTTCACATAACTGGGCAGGGTTGCTGCCATGGGTGGGCCTGGGAGGGCATAGGTCCACCCACTTGGGGTGCCAGGCCCAGCCAATAAGAACATGGAGGTCCTGGACTAGCACATTTTAGAGTGGCCTTTTATTGTCCCCAGCACAAGGTGCACCTGTGTAATGACCACTCTGTTTAATCAGCTTCTTGATATGCCACACCTGTCAGGTGGATGGATTATCTTGGCAAAGGAGAAATGCTCACTAACAGGGATGTAAACACTTTTGAGAGAAATAAGCTTATTGTGCATTATTTCAGCTCGTGAAACATGGGACCAACACTTGACATGTTGCGTTTATATTTCTGTTCAGTAATAAATAACATTCAGTCCTTATCCTCAACGCTGTAGATATTTCATTCACTAACCTTGACTCAGTCTTGCGTCTAGTACATCAATAATACAAGTATTGCATTCTATTATGTGTTAGTAGATACATTAGTTGTTGGATACCATAGACAGTGTACAAACATCAATAAAGACAGCCAACCTAACCTTCAACTTTCACAAACTACTGTACCAATCAGTACAGTGGGACTCAGAGAGAATTGTTTTTATATAAACGTGATTTCACAGTGAAACATGACTTAATTAATTTGCTATTTAAGACATCTCAATCATCTCTTCTTTAAGACATATTATTTAATAAACAGGTGTGTCTTACCATTGTTCTGTCTTGTGTGGTCGGAGTCTTTTGTAGGCAGTGAATGAAGCTACTGTATGTTGACTGCGAACAGGTTGCAAACTAACCAATACTGGCCGGCTGAGGAAAGTGCTGACTGTTTCAACAGAGGACACCTTTTTTGCATTGTGGCTTTACAAACAGACATGTTGGAACATGCAAACCAGTTAGGTTAACATCAAACTGATTATATATTAATATAGTAAATATATTTTATATGTTGGGGTTTTGGCTTGCTAATGTATCAGGTTAAATAAACATTTGCATTTTTCCTTGTGCCATTCATTCTGTATGAGGTGTTATCAAGATGGCCTCATTGTTAGCGTATTAAAGCATAAAACTTGATATATGCTAGCATGTATCGAAGGATATGACACACATGCACCTTGGTGTTATTTTACAACCTACACAGTGTGGCACTGGGAAGACAAAGTTTCCAATCAATGACCCAGCAGCCATAAATGACCCAGCATTGCATAGCATATTTTGGCAACAGAGATGTAGTAAGGTACACTAACCACATGGTCTATTTGGAAACAGAGAGAGCATGACATTTTTGCAGTCAAATATACTGATACAGTATGTAGTGACTGACGCTGGAGATGAGAAGCTGGTACAGGGAGTCAACATTTATTCAGGAACAGTCAGGTAGGAACTGCGTCAGGACACGGGTAGACAACGACAAACAGCAATGAATGGGAACCAGACAGATATAGGGGAGGTAACGGGCGGCAGGTAGGCGGCAGGTAGCCTAGTGGTTAGAGTGTTGGACTTGTAACCGGAGGGTTGCAAGTTCAAATCCCTGAGCTGAGAAGGAAAAAAAAAAAATCTGTCGTTCTGCCCCTGAACAAGGCAGTTAACCCACTGTTCCCCGGGTGCCGAAGACGTGGAAGTCGATTAAGGCAGCCCCCCGCACCTCTCTGATTCAGAGAGGTTGGGTTAAATGCGGAAGACACATTTCAGTTGAAGGCATTTGGTTGTACAACTGACTAATAATGGTGACTTTGACTAATGACAGAGGTGGTTGAGTCCAATAATTGCTTATGCACGTGATGGGGGGGATGGGACAGGTGTGTGTAATGATGGTGGCAAGAGTGTATAATGCTGGGGAGCCTGGCACCTTCTAGCGCCAGGGAGGGGGAGCAGGCATGACAATACTGTATATGTATTTAGCTTTTTCTGCAGTGAGAAGGAGAGGTGAAAATATGTGTGTCCTTAAACAACCTGTGGGACTGACAGATGTTAATGTAAGAGTCTCTAGATGGTGATATCTAGTTTACAGATGTATTTTTTATTATTATAATAGTGTACACTGAGTGTACAAAACAGCAAGAACACCTACTCTTTCAATGACATACTGACCAGGTGATTTCAGGTGAAATCTATAATTCCTAAAAGATGTCACTTGGATTGTGTGTGTGTGCCATTCAGAGGATGAATGGGCAAGGCAAAATATGTAAGTGCCTTTGAACGGGGTATGGTAGACCACCCGGTTTGTGTCAAGAACTGCAATACTGCTGGGTTTTTCATACTCAACAGTTTCCTGTGTGTATCAAGAATTGTCCACCACCCAAAGGACATCCAGCCAACTTGACGCAACTGTTGAAAGCAGTCAACATGGGCCAGCATCCCTGTGGAACGCTTTCGACACCTTGTAGAGTCCATGCCCTGACAAATTAAGGCTGTTCTGAGGGAAAAAGGAGAGGGTGTAACTGAATGTTAAGACGTTCTTAATGTTTTGTACACTCAGTGTATTAATGTATGAATGTACAAATGCTTGCCACGTATGAACACACAGACAGAAGAGACATCCACATTCAGCCACCCCCCCAAATCCACTCCCGTTTAGCTCCAGTCAAGGCCGCTGCATTTCTTAAAGGCCAAGCTAAAAAACTAGGCTACATTTGGAAGTTCAGTACCCCCTGAAGCCGTCTTCATAAACCTCTCACTGGCATTTGGTTACTTTACCAGTACACCTTGTTCAGTCATTTTACCTCATTAACTAGCTAGCTAGCTAACAGCCTGGTTTCTTTACCAGTATACCTTGGTCAGTCATGTTACCTCATTAACTAGCTAGCTAACAGCCTGGTTACTTTACCAGTACACCTTGTTCAGTCATGTTACCTCATTAACTAGCTAGCTAACAGCCTGGTTACTTTACCAGTACACCTTGTTCAGTCATGTTACCTCATTAACTAGCTAGCTAACAGCCTGGTTACTTTACCAGTACACCTTGGTCAGTCATGTTACCTCATTAACTAGCTAGCTAACAGCCTGGTTACTTTACCAGTACACCTTGTTCAGTCATGTTACCTAATTAACTAGCTAGCTAACAGCCTGGTTACTTTACCAGTACACCTTGTTCAGTCATGTTACCTAATTAACTAGCTAGCTAACAGCCTGGTTACTTTACCAGTACACCTTGTTCAGTCATGTTACCTCATTAACTAGCTAGCTAACAGCCTGGTTACTTTACCAGTACACCTTGTTCAGTCATGTTACCTCATTAACTAGCTAGCTAACAGCCTGGTTACTTTACCAGTACACCTTGTTCAGTCATGTTACCTCATTAACTAGCTAGCTAACAGCCTGGTTACTTTACCAGTACACCTTGTTCAGTCATGTTACCTAATTAACTAGCTAGCTAACAGCCTGGTTACTTTACCAGTATACCTAAACATTGGGTTGCACAGAAAGAAAGGAAAAGGGAAAGCTTCTTTAAAAGAAGAACGATCATTGGAAGGAATGACAGACTGATCTCTTGCATGACTTAACTCACAAACTTGACACTCTTAAAGAGACAGTGTAGATTTTTCAAAGTAATACATCTCATAAGGCTAGTGAGAACAGGTTGCTGGTTCAAATCCTTGAGCTGACTAGGTGAAAAACTCTGTGGATGTGCCTTAAACCCTAATTGCTCCTGTAAGTCACTCTGGATAAGAGTGTCTGAATAATGTCTAAAAAGGAGCACTCATACACAATATAGAAACCTAATATTACACAAATGACTTTGTATTTTCAATGACATGCATTTGTATCAACACTTAAGTTGGGAACACCAGTGCTACCAATGCCCTGGTCATTTGTTGAACCAATAAGCTATTTAATTTGAAGTATATATATATATATATATATATATATATATATATATATATATATATATATATATATACAATTATCTGATGAAACATAAAATGTGGCCTTTACTGCAATTATCCCATAAAAACACATTGACTAATACATTCATATATGGCAATAAAAGAGAGCCCTGAAATAAATCATGAGGACATATGGTTTGAGGTGTCTGAAATGCATCTGACAGATATAGGAAAGTTGCATGTGTAAAATAAGTTACATGTGTAAAATAAGTTACATGTGTAAAATAAGTTACATGTGTAAAATAAGTTGCATGTGTAAAATAAGTTACATGTGTAAAGTAAGTTACATGTGTAAAGTAAGTTACATGTGTAAATTAAGTTACATGTGTAAAGTAAGTTACAAGTGTAAAATAAGTAACATGTGTAAAATAAGTTACATGTGTAAAGTAAGTTACATGTGTAAAATAAGTTACATGTGTAAAGTAAGTTACATGTGTAAAGTAAGTTACATGTGTAAATTAAGTTACATGTGTAAAGTAAGTTACATGTGTAAAATAAGTTACATGTGTAAAGTAAGTTACATGTGTAAAGTAAGCTACATGTGTAAAGTAAGTTACATGTGTAAAATAAGTTACATGTGTAAAGTAAGTTACATGTGTAAAATAAGTTACATGTGTATAATAAGTTACATTTGTAAAATAAGTTGCATGTGTAAAGTAAGTTACATGTGTAAAATAAGTTACATGTGTAAAGTAAGTTACATGTGTAGTCCTGGTGCGGCTAGTGCCCTAGTGGTTAAGAGCATTTGGCTAATAACTGAAACGTCACTGTTTCAAATCCGATTAGGTGGAAAATCCTTTCATGCACACTTGAGCAAGGCACTTAATCCTAATTGAACATGTAAAATGCACTGGATAAGAGGGTCTGCTAAATGGTTCCCCAAAAGTATCTTCATTTTCATAAATGTTTTACTGCACAGTCATGGGTAAGCCTTCCCACGAGTCCTGTGAAGCTTGTGGGCCTTGTAGAGCAAAACACGTCCCTGTTCGTAAGGGTCTAAAGCTTTCCATTTTAGTTTGTTTCTCAAACCGTTCAGAATTTACAGATTGAGAAGACCGGTTTTTGAGATTACTCTTGGTCAGACAAGCAGCGCTTTACCTCAGCCACCTTCCAACGCAGATGCGGAAGGCTGCCATTGGTGGACGTGGTGGATTGAGACGCAGCCTATACAACAACCAGGAAGTCTCTAACTTAGTCAGATGGATTTTGATTAATAAAACAGCCCTTTCTGTCTAGGAACCTTGGTCTGTTTTCACTTTCTGTCCAGGAACCTTGGTATGGTTTCACTTTCTGTCCAGGAAACTTGGTCTGTTTTCACTTTCTGTCCAGGAACCTTGGTCTGTTATCACTTTCTGTCTAGGAACCTTGGTCTGTTATCACTTTCTGTCCAGGAACCTTGGTCTGTTATCACTTTCTGTCCAGGAAGCTTGGTCTGTTATCACTTTCTGTCCAGGAAGCTTGGTCTGTTATCACTTTCTGTCCAGGAACCTTGGTCTGTTATCACTTTCTGTCCAGGAAGCTTGGTCTGTTATCACTTTCTGTCCAGGAAGCTTGGTCTGTTATCACTTTCTGTTCAGTGTTGTATTGGGTTGACTGGGGTGGCTTTCCCTTGTCATCTTAATCAACTTGTTCTTGAAACAAACCAATCGAGCTTCCCAGGAATTGAGCTTGAGCTTTATTTAAGCTTCCCGGGAAAATGTTGAGGGGGCTTAGCAACGGGTGAATTGCAGAACATGCATTTACTAGCTTGTCTGGTGCAACAACGTGTAATCACCTTTAACTCTTGTTGGCCAACACAGAGAGAAGAGCACCAAAGTTTAGTAGCGGTCAATATGTATACTATCCTTGTAGTGTACCACAGTGCTCTCTGGTGGCAGGACACAGCAGATACTATTATGATATAATGCCCTAGGAGTTGTTATAACTGCTTATAGAAAGTGTTATAATGCACTATAAGGTAGCCTGCTAACAACGCAGTCATACTGCAATATATATGTTAACCTCATAGGAAGGTGGAGAACAATGAGGTTCTGTAAGCAAATCAGAATCTAGTGAAACAGTAAGTGGTGAAAAACTACTGATAGAGAACACCGTATCATTCACAGTTTTTGTTAAACCTGGAGGCTAATGGTGTTATTTTCCACAAGGTCATGTTTCTAATGTATTATGATTGACTACAGCATTATTCATGTAGATGATTTTATGCTCAGATAAACTCTCCAATTATGTGTCGTTGGTGAGTAGGCAGAAGCTCACATCAAAAACATCTCTCTTTCTACTAGACAGACACAATAAATTACATTACCCCTCTCCAGCCCTCCCGAATCCCTGCCCTCCCCCTCTACGTCTCCCGTGGGTCAGGTTGCGCGCACACACATGCACACACTGTGTGAGTTGGTGTCGTTCCTAAATCGGTGCAAAACCCACACTTGAAATGTAGCATTGTGAGTGCTCCCTTAATCCAGAAGAGGGCAGTATAAGCCTCCTGCTGCAGGTTTATATAGTGAACTAAGACAGAGCGATAATATAGGGAACTGAGACAGAGAGATAATACAGAGAACTAAGACAGAGAGATAATATAGACAACTAAGAGAGAGACAATATAGGTAACTAAGACAGAGAGAGAATATAGGGAATTAAGACAGAAGGATAATATAGGGAAATAACACAGAGAGATAATATAGGGAACTAAGACAGCGAGATAATATAGGGAACTAAGACAGAGAGATAATATAGGGAACTAAGACAGAAGGAAAATATAGGGAAATAACACAGAGAGATAATATAGGGAACTAAGACAGCGAGATAATATAAGGAACTAAGACAGAGAGATAAAATAGAACAGAGAGAGAATCCATCCCCTTTGTGTGAGTCTGTATGTGTGCTGTTCCATGTTCAGTAGCATACATGCCAATAAAGGTCAAATGTGAGACTTTCATCCTTCCTTGTCACGACTACGACCAACACACCACTATACTATACACACTCACACCCATACGACCAACACAACACTATACTATACTATACACACTCACACCCATACGACCAACACAACACTATACTATACTATACACACTCACACCCATACGACCAACACAACACTATACTATACTATACACACTCACACCCATACGACCAACACAACACTATACTATACTATACACACTCACAGCCATACGACCAACACAACACTATACTATACTATACACACTCACACCCATACGACCAACACAACACTATACTATACTATACACACTCACACCCATACGACCAACACAACACTATACTATACTATACACACTCACACCCATACGACCAACACAACACTATACTATACTATACACACTTACAGCCATACGACCAAGACATCATTATACTATACACACTCACAGCCATACGACCACCACAACACTATACTATACACACTTACAGCCATACGACCACCACAACACTATACTATACTATACACACTCACACCCATACGACCAACACAACACTATACTATACTATACACACTCACACCCATCGACCAACACAACACTATACTATACTATACACACTTACAGCCATATGACCAAGACATCATTATACTATACACACTCACAGCCATACGACCACCACAACACTATACTATACACACTTACAGCCATACGACCACCACAACACTATACTATACTATACACACTTACAGCCATACGACCAAGACATCATTATACTATACACATTCACAGCCATACGACCACCACAACACTAAACTATACTATACACACTTACAGCCATACGACCACCACAACACTATACTATACTATACACACTCACAGCCATACGACCAACACATCATTATACTATACACATTCACAGCCATACGACCACCACAACACTATACTATACTATACACACTCACAGCCATACGACCAACACATCATTATACTATACACACTCACAGCCATACGACCAACACTATACTATACTATACACACTTACACCCATACGACCACCACAACACTATACTATACTATACACACTCACAGCCATACGACCAACACAACACTATACTATACACACTCACAGCCATACGACCAAGACATCATTATACTATACACACTCACAGCCATACGACCAACACATCATTATACTATACACATTCACAGCCATACGACCACCACAACACTATACTATACTATACACACTCACAGCCATACGACCAAGACATCATTATACTATACACACTCACAGCCATACGACCAACACATCATTATACTATACACACTCACAGCCATACGACCAACACTATACTATACTATACACACTTACACCCATACGACCACCACAACACTATACTATACTATACACACTCACAGCCATACGACCAACACAACACTATACTATACACACTCACAGCCATACGACCACCACAACACTATACTATACACACTTACAGCCATACGACCACCACAACACTATACTATACACACTTACAGCCATACGACCACCACACCAATATACTATACTATACACACTTACAGCCATACGACCAAGACATCATTATACTATACACACTCACACCCATACGACCACCACAACACTATACTATACACACTTACAGCCATACGACCAACACATCATTATACTATACACACTCACAGCCATACGACCAACACTATACTATACTATACACACTTACAGCCATACGACCACCACACCAATATACTATACTATACACACTCACACCCATACGACCACCACAACACTATACTATACACACTCACAGCCATACGACCAACACATCATTATACTATACACACTTACACCCATACGACCACCACAACACTATACTATACTATACACACTCACAGCCATACGACCAACACAACACTATACTATACTATACACACTTACAGCCATACGACCACCATATCACTATACTATACACACTTACAGCCATACGACCACCACATCACTATGCTATACACACATACAGCCATACGACCAACACAACACTATACTATACACACTTACACCCATACGACCACCACAACACACCACTATACTATACACACTTACACCCATACGACCACCACATCATTATACTATACACACTTACAGCCATACGACCACCACAACACTATACTATACACACTTACAGCCATACGACTCCCACATCATTATACTATACACACTTACAGCCATACGACCACCACAACACTATACTATACACACTTACACCCATACGACCACCACAACACTATACTATACTATACACACTTACACCCATACGACCACCACAACAATATACTATACTATACACACTTACACCCATACGACCACCACATCATTATACTATACACACTTACAGCCATATGACCACCACAACACTATACTATACACACTTACACCCATACGACCACCACAACAATATACTATACTATACACACTCACACCCATACGACCACCACAACACTATACTATACACACTTACACCCATACGACCACCACAACACTATACTATACTATACACACTTACAGCCATACGACCAACACAACAATATACTATAACAATTACAGCCATACGACCAACACATCACTATGCTATGCTATACACACTTACAGCCATACGACCACCACATCACTATACTATACTATACACACTTACAGCCATACGACCACCACATCACTATGCTATACACACATACAGCCATACGACCACCACATCACTATACTATACTATACACACTTACAGCCATATGACCACCACAACACACCACTATACTATACACACTTACACCCATACGACCACCACATCATTATACTATACACACTTACAGCCATACGACCACCACAACACTATACTATAACAATTACAGCCATACGACCAACACATCACTATGCTATGCTATACACACTTACAGCCATACGACCACCACATCACTATACTATACTATACACACTTACAGCCATACGACCACCACATCACTATGCTATACACACATACAGCCATACGACCACCACATCACTATACTATACACACTTACAGCCATACGACCACCACATCACTATACTATACACACTTACAGCCATACGACCACCACATCACTATACTATACACACTTACACCCATACGACCACCACAACAATATACTATACTATACACACTCACAGCCATACAACCAACACAACACTATACTATACTATACACACTTACAGCCATACGACCACCACAACACTATACTATACTATACACACTTACAGCCATACGACCAACACAACACTATACTATACTATACACACTCACAGCCATACGACCAACACAACACTATACTATACTATACACACTCACAGCCATACGACCACCACAACACTATACTATACTATACACACTTACAGCCATACGACCAACACAACACTATACTATACTATACACATTCACAGCCATACGACCAACACAACACTATACTATACTATACACACTTACACCCATACGACCACCACATCATTATACTATACACACTTACAGCCATACGACTCCCACAACACTATACTATACTATACACACTTACAGCCATACGACCACCACAACACTATACTATACTATACACACTCACAGCCATACGACCACCACAACACTATACTATACTATACACACTTACACCCATATGACCACCACAACACACCACTATACTATACTATACACACTTACAGCTATACGACCAACACATCATTATACTATACACACTTACAGCCATACGACCACCACAACACTATACTATACACACTTACAGCCATACGACCACCACAACACTATACTATACTATACACACTCACACCCATACGACCAACACAACACTATACTATACTATACACACTTACACCCATATGACCACCACAACACACCACTATACTATACTATACACACTTACAGCTATACGACCAACACATCATTATACTATACTATACACACTTACAGCCATACGACCACCACATCACTATACTATACTATACACACTTACACCCATACGACCACCACATGACTGTACTAAACACACTTACACCCATACGACCACTACATCACTATACTATACACAGTTACACCCATACGACCACCACAACACTATACTATACTATACACACTTACAGCCATACGACCAAGACATCATTATACTATACACACTCACAGCCATACGACCACCACAACACTATACTATACACACTTACAGCCATACGACCACCACAACACTATACTATACTATACACACTCACACCCATACGACCACCACATGACTGTACTATACACACTTACACCCATACGACCACTACATCACTATACTATACACAGTTACACCCATACGACCACCACAACACTATACTATACTATACACACTTACAGCCATACGACCAAGACATCATTATACTATACACACTCACAGCCATACGACCACCACAACACTATACTATACACACTTACACCCATACGACCACCACATGACTGTACTATACACACTTACACCCATACGACCACTACATCACTATACTATACACAGTTACACCCATACGACCAACACAACACTATACTATACTATACACACTTACACCCATACGACCAACACATCATTATACTATACACATTCACAGCCATACGACCACCACAACAATATACTATACTATACACACTCACAGCCATACGACCACCACATCACTATACTATACTATACACACTTACACCCATACGACCACCACATGACTGTACTATACACACTTACACCCATACGACCACTACATCACTATACTATACACAGTTACACCCATACGACCACCACAACACTATACTATACTATACACACTTACAGCCATACGACCAAGACATCATTATACTATACACACTCACAGCCATACGACCACCACAACACTATACTATACACACTTACACCCATACGACCACCACATGACTGTACTATACACACTTACACCCATACGACCACTACATCACTATACTATACACACTTACACCCATACGACCAACACATCATTATACTATACACATTCACAGCCATACGACCACCACAACACTAAACTATACTATACACACTTACAGCCATACGACCACCACAACACTATACTATACTATACACACTCACACCCATACGACCAACACAACACTATACTATACTATACACACTTACACCCATACGACCAACACAACACTATACTATACTATACACACATACAGCCATACGACCACCACAACACTATACTATACTATACACACTCACAGCCATACGACCAACACATCATTATACTATACACACTCACAGCCATAGGACCAACACTATACTATACTATACACACTTACACCCATACGACCACCACAACACTATACTATACTATACACACTCACAGCCATACGACCAACACAACACTATACTATACACACTCACAGCCATACGACCAAGACATCATTATACTATACACACTCACAGCCATACGACCAACACATCATTATACTATACACACTTACAGCCATACGACCACCACAACACTATACTATACACACTCACAGCCATACGACCAACACAACACTATACTATACACACTCACAGCCATACGACCACCACAACACTATACTATACACACTTACAGCCATACGACCACCACAACACTATACTATACACACTTACAGCCATACGACCACCACACCAATATACTATACTATACACACTTACAGCCATACGACCACCACAACACTATACTATACACACTTACAGCCATACGACCACCACACCAATATACTATACTATACACACTCACACCCATACGACCACCACAACACTATACTATACTATACACACTCAAACCCATACGACCACCACATCACTATACTATACTATACACACTTACAGCCATACGACCACCACATCACTATACTATACACACTTACAGCCATACGACCACCAAATCACTATGCTATACTATACACACTTACAGCCATACGACCACCACAACACACCACTATACTATACACACATACAGCCATACGACCACCACATCACTATACTATACTATACACACTTACAGCCATACGACCACCACATCACTATACTATACACACTTACAGCACTCACCACACATATACACACTATACTATACACACTTACAGCCACCACCACATCACTATACTATACTATACACACTTACAGCCATACGACCACCACAACACTATACTATACACACTTACAGCCATAATGACCACCACACATCATACTATACTATACACACTTACAGCCATACTACCACCACAACACTATACTATACACACTTACACAGCCATACGACTCCCACATCACTATACTATACACACTTACAGCCATACGACCACCACAACACTATACTATACACACTTACACCCATACGACCACCACAACACTATACTATACACACTTACAGCCATACTGACCACCACAACACTCATACTATACTATACACACTTACAGCCATACGACCACCACAACACTATACTATACACACTTACACCCATACGACCACCACAACACTATACTATACACACTTACAGCCATACGACCACAACACTATACTATACACACTTACACCATACTGACCACCACAACACTATACTATACTACCCATCGACCACCACAACACTATACTATACTATACACACTTACACCCATCGAATTCACAACAATATACTATACTATACACACTCACAGCCATACGACCACCACAACACTATACTATACTATACACACTCACACCCATACGACCACCACAACACTATACTATACACACTTACAGCCATACGACCAACACAACAATATACTATACTATACACACTCACAGCCATACGACCACCACAACACTATACTATAACAATTACAGCCATACGACCAACACATCACTATGCTATGCTATACACACTTACAGCCATACGACCACCACATCACTATGCTATACACACATACAGCCATACGACCACCACATCACTATACTATACACACTTACAGCCATACGACCACCACATCACTATACTATACACACTTACACCCATACGACCACCACATCATTATACTATACACACTTACACCCATACGACCAACACAACACTATACTATACTATACACACTCACACCCATACGACCACCACAACAATATACTATACTATACACACTTACAGCCATACGACCACCACAACACTATACTATACTATACACACTTACAGCCATACGACCAACACAACACTATACTATACTATACACACTCACAGCCATACGACCAACACAACACTATACTATACTATACACACTCACAGCCATACGACCACCACAACACTATACTATACTATACACACTTACAGCCATACGACCAACACAACACTATACTATACTATACACATTCACACCCATACGACCAACACAACACTATACTATACTATACACACTTACACCCATACGACCACCACATCATTATACTATACACACTTACAGCCATACGACCACCACAACACTATACTATACACACTTACAGCCATACGACTCCCACAACACTATACTATACTATACACACTTACAGCCATACGACCACCACAACACTATACTATACACACTTACAGCCATACGACTCCCACAACACATCACTATACTATACACACTTACAGCCATACGACCACCACATCACTATGCTATACTATACACACTTACAGCCATACGACCACCACATCACTATGCTATACTATACAAACTTACACCCATACGACCACCACAACACACCACTATACTATACACACTTACAGCCATATGACCACCACAACACACCACTATACTATACTATACACACTTACAGCTATACGACCAACACATCATTATACTATACACACTCACAGCCATACGACCACCACAACACAACACTATACTATACACACTTACAGCCATACGACCACCACATCACTATGCTATACTATACAAACTTACACCCATATGACCACCACAACACAACACACCACTATACTATACACACTTACAGCCATATGACCACCACAACACACCACTATACTATACTATACACACTTACAGCTATACGACCAACACATCATTATGCTGTACACACTTACACCCATACGACCACCACAACACAACACTATACTATACTATACACACTTACACCCATACGACTCCCACAACACATCACTATACTATACACACTTACAGCCATACGACCACCACATCACTATGCTATACTATACACACTTACAGCCATACGACCACCACAACACTATACTATACTATACACACTTACACCCATATGACCACCACAACACACCACTATACTATACTATACACACTTACAGCTATACGACCAACACATCATTATACTATACACACTTACAGCCATACGACCACCACATCACTATGCTATACTATACAAACTTACACCCATATGACCACCACAACACAACACACCACTATACTATACACACTTACAGCCATACGACCAACACATCATTATGCTGTACACACTTACACCCATATGACCACCACAACACACCACTATACTATACGCACTTACAGCCATACGACCACCACAACACTATACTATTCTATACACACTCACACCCATACGACCACCACATCACTATACTATACTATACACACTTACACCCATACGACCACCACATGACTGTACTATACACACTTACACCCATACGACCACTACATCACTATACTATACACAGTTACACCCATACGACCACCACAACACTATACTATACTATACACACTTACAGCCATATGACCACCACAACACAACACTATACTATACACAGTTACACCCATACGACCACCACAACACTATACTATACTATACACACTCACACCCATACGACCACCACATGACTGTACTATACACACTTACACCCATACGACCACTACATCACTATACTATACACACTTACACCCATACGACCACCACACCACTATACTATACTATACACACTTACAGCCATACGACCACCACAACACAACACTATACTATACACACTTACAGCCGTACGACCACCACAGCACTATACTATACTATACACACTTACAGCCATACGACCACCACATCATTATACTATACACACTTACAGCCATACGACCACCACATCATTATACTATACTATACACACTTACAGCCATACGACCACCACAACACAACACTATACTATACACACTTACAGCCGTACGACCACCACAGCACTATACTATACTATACACACTGACACCCATACGACCAACACAACACTATACTATACTATACACACTCAAACCCATATGACCACCACAACACTATACTATACTATACACACTCACAGCCATACGACCAACACAACACAACACTATACTATACACACTTACAGCCGTACGACCACCACAGCACTATACTATACTATACACACTGACACCCATACGACCAACACAACACTATACTATACTATCCACACTTACACCCATATGACCAACACAACACTATACTATACTATACACACTCACACCCATACGACCAACACAACACTATACTATACTATACACACTCACAGCCATACGACCAACACAACACAACACTATACTATACACACTTACAGCCGTACGACCACCACAGCACTATACTATACTATACACACTCACACCCATACGACCAACACAACACTATACTATACTATCCACACTTACACCCATATGACCACCACAACACAACACTATACTATACTATACACACTTACAGCCATACGACCAACATAACACAACACTATACTATACACACTTACACCCATACGACCAACACACCACTATACTATACACACTTACACCCATACGACCAACACATCACTATACTATACACACTTACAGCCATACGACCAACACATCATTATACTATACACACTCACAGCCATACGACCACCACAACACTAAACTATACTATACACACTCACAGCCATACGACCAACACATCACTATACTATACTATACACACTCACAGCCATACGACCACCACAACACTAAACTATACTATACACACTTACAGCCATACGACCACCACAACACTATACTATACTATACACACTTACACCCATACGACCACCACAACACAACACTATACTATACACACTTACACCCATACCACCAACATAACACAACACTATACTATACACACTTACAGCCATACGACCACCACATCACTAGGCTATGCACACTTACACCCATACGACCAACACACCACTATACTATACACACTTACAGCCATACGACCACCACATCATTATACTATACACACTTACAGCCATACGACCACCACATCATTATACTATACACACTTACAGTAAAATATTACTTGTTTAAAAGTCTAAAAGTATTTGGTTTTAAATATGCTTAAATATCAAAAGCAAATGTAATTGCTAAAATATAGTTATGTATAAAAAAGTATGTAAAAGTATGAATCATTTCAAATTCCTTATTAAGCAAACCAGATGGCACTGTCTTCCTGTTGTTGATATTTATATGTAGCCAAGGATCAGAGGCAGTAGGGATCAGAGGCAGTAGGGATCAGAGGCAGTAGGGATCAGAGGCAGTAGGGATCAGAGGCAGTAGGCAGTAGGGATGAACAGGGATGTTCTCGAGGCAGTAGGGATCAGAGGCAATAGGGATCACAGGCAGTAGGGATCAGAGGGAGTAGGCAGTATTGATGAACAGGGATGTTCGAGGCAGTAGGGATCAGAGGCATTAGGGATCATAGACAGTAGGGATCAGAGGCAGTAGGCAGAAGGGATGAACAGGGAAGTTCTCGAGGTTGAAGGGTTCAGAGGCAATAGGGATCAGAGGCAGTAGGCAGTAGGAATGAACAGGGATGTTCTCGTGATAATTGTATGAATTGGACCAGTTCTCTGTCCTGCCAAGCATTCGAAATGTAAGACTACTGTTGGGTGTCAGGGAAAATGTATGGAGTAAAAAGTAGATAATGTTCTTAAAGAATGTAGTGAAGTAGAAGTAAAAGCTGTCAAAAATATATATAGTATGTACAGTCATGTACAGATACACCCAAAAAAGTACTTAAGTAGTACTTTCAAGTATTATTACTTATCCTTTAAATTAACTAGGCAAGTCAGTTAAGAACAAATTCTTATTTACAATGACGGCCTAGGAACAGTGGGAACTTCACCGGCTCCAGCAGCAAAACTGACTGTTTTGGAGAGCCTGGCGTGCCCAAAGTAAAATGCCTCCCATTTAGGCCCAGAAAATGGGATATGCATATATTTAGTACCATTGGATAGGAAACACTCTCTCAATTTTCCAAAACTGTTAACCATGTGTCTGTGGGTCAATCAGAACGCATTTGGCAGGCAAAACCCTGAGGAATCTCTGTCCTGAAAAAAGTCATTTTGACACATTGCTCATTTTTGAGCCCCTCCCTATCCAAAATGACCATATATAGGCATGTGAACTCAGTGCACGTCGCTTCCTTATGATGTCATCAACCACGAGACGGTGTTTTACTCCATCTTGGGGGAATTTCGGCCATTGATAAACAGCTTGGAACGAGAGACCACGTTATGAAAACTCTTCAGAGTGCTTGGCGTGCATGAGAAGCGCGCTGTGCCTTATTTATCGCTTTTAGCGTTCAGTTTATATTCCGGCTGATTTATAATAGTACATATACGTAAAAGGGTTCCTAAGGATACATTTAAAACTATGTTTGATTGTTTTTGGACAAGTTTATAGGTAACATTTGAACGAGTTGGCGCCAAGGCTTTCAAAAAGAGTAATGGAGGCTGTCGCTTTGCATGAACCAAATGGAGGATTTATGGATAAAAGACGTTACTTTTTCTAACAAAAGAACCATGGATTGTCTTCGTTGGACACTTAGGAAGACTCTCAGCAGAAGTTCTTCAACAGGTAATTACTTTGTTTTCGCTGTGAAATGTGTTATGTGTGTGCCATGATTGCTAATCGATACATGGCTATTGGAAAATATGTGAGGTGCTACCCTCAAACAAATGAATGTGCTGCTTTCGCCGTAAAGCCTTTTTGAAATCTGACAACGCTGTGATATTGCCTAGAAACAGAGCTTTTGATGAGTATGGAACACTTGTATATAGCTGGATGTTTAATAATTCAATTTTCGGATTTTAAATCTGGCGCTACAGGTTTTAGCTGGTAGTGTCGGGATGATCCCGCTAGCGACCCACTGGTATCAGGGGCAGAACAACATATTTTTACCTAGGTAGCTCTGGGATTCGATGTAGCAACCTTTCAGGTTATTAGTCCAATGCTCTAGCCCTCGCTTCATATTTGTCGCCAAATCCACTGGCTCCAGGTCATCTATAAGTCTTTGCTAGGTAAAGCCCCGACCCGTAGCACGCGCTCCAGAAGGTATATTTCATTGGTCATCCCCAAAGCCAACTCCTCCTTTGGCCGCCTTTCCTTCCAGTTCTCTGCTGCCAATGACGGGAACGAATTGCAAAGATCACTGAAGCTGGAGATTTATATATCCCTCACTAACTTACTGCAGCTTACTGACCATTGCACCAGTTCACAGCCCATCTGTAAATGGCCCACCCAACTACCTCATCCCCATATTGTTATAATTTTTTTTGCTCTTTTGCACCCCAGTATCTCTACTTGCACATCATCATCTGCACATCTATTCACTCCAGTATTAATGCTAAATTGTAATTATTTAGCAACTATGGCCTATTTATTGCCTTACCTCCCTAATTTTACTACATTTGCACACACTGTATGTAGATTTTTCAATTGTGTTATTGACTGTAAGTTTGTTTATCCCATGTGTAACTCTGTGTTGTTTGTGTCACACCGCTTTGCTTTATCTTGGCCAACTTTTTTGTCAACCTGGTTAAATAAAGGTGAAATAAAATAAATTAAAAACAAATATATCAATGTATTATGCGTGAGGAAACTTTGGAAAAGACTTCCAAAACGTATTTGCCGGTGTTTTTAGTCTTCCAAATCCAACGATTATTAAAAACAATGTCTTGGGGGGTCAAATAAAATCACTCGCTAGCCAAATCACTCGCAAGCCAAATCACTCGCTAGCCAAATCACTTCGCGGGCCAACAGTTGGGGAACCCTGCTATACACACTACCACGGCTCAATCACAGCTTACTGCAATGGACAGACTTCTTCTTCTTCTTCTACGGTATAAAAATAGCCTGCATAAAAAAACTAAACATGTTGTGTGCTCCTCTGTTACTCCAGCTGTATATCAACTTCCACCTAACCTCATCCTCAGACTATTGCAAAGCGCAAAAACTCCATGTACATCAATGATTCAAAGTTGGCCTTAGTAAATAGTGCTGCTATCACACATCTATACTGCTGCTATTAAACATCTATACTGCTGCTATCACACATCTATACCGCTGTTATTAAACATCTATACTGCTGTTATTAAACATGTATACTGCCGCTACTACACATCTACACTGCTGTTATTACACATCTATACTGCTGCTATCACACATCTATACTGCTGTTATTAAAAATGTATACTGCTGCTATGACACATCTATACTGCTGCTATTAAACATCTATAATGCTGCTATCACACATCTATACTGCCACTACTACACATCTGCACTGCTGTTATTACACATCTATACGGCTGCTATTACACATCTATACTGCTGCTATCACACATCTATACTGCTGTTATTAAACATCTATAATGCTGCTATCACACATCTATACTTCCGCTACTACACATCTGCACTGCTGTTATTACACATCTATACTGCTGCTATTACACATCTATACTGCTGCTATTACACATCTATATTGCCGCTATTACACATCTATACTGCCGCTACTACACATCTACACTGCTGCTATTACACATCTATACTGCTGCTATTACACATCTATACTGCTGCTATTACACATATATATTGCCGCTATTACACATCTATACTGCTGCTATTACACATCTATACTGCTGCTATTACACATCTATACTGCCGCTATTACACATCTATACTGCTGCTAATACACATCTATACTGCTACTATTACACATCTATACTGCTGCTATTACACATCTATACTGCTTTTATTACACATCTATACTGCTGCTAATACACATCTATACTGCTACTATTACACATCTATACTGCTGCTATTACACATCTATACTGACGCTATTACACATCTATACTGCTGCTATTACACATCTATACTGCTGCTATTACACATCTATACTGCTACTATTACACATCTATACTGCTGCTATTCCACATATATACTGCTGTTATTCCACATCTCTACTGCTGCTATAACACATCTACACTGCTGCTATTACACATCTACACTGCTGCTATCACACATCCATACTGCTGCTATTACACATCTATACTGCTGTTATTAAACATCTATACTGCTGCTATTACACATCTACACTGCTGCTATCACACATCCATACTGCTGCTATTACACATCTATACTGCTGCTATCACACATCTATACTGCTGCTATTACACATCTATACTGCTGTTATTAAACATCCATACAGCTGCTATTACACATCTATACTGCTGCTATTACACATCTATACTGCTGCTATTACACCTCTATTCTGCTGCTTTCACATCTATAATGCTGCTATTGCACATCTATACTGCTGCTATTACACATCTACACTGCTGTTATTACACATCTATACTGCTGCTATTACACATCTATACTGCTGCTGTTACACATCTATCCTGCTGCTATTACACATCTATACTGCTGCTATTACACATCTATCCTGCTGCTATTACACATCTATACTGCTGCTATTACACATCTATACTGCTGCTATTACACATCTACACTGCTGTTATTACACATCTATACTGCTGCTATTAAACATCTATCCTGCTGCTATTACATATCTATACTGCTGCTATTACACATATATACTGCCACTATTACACATCTACACTGCTGTTATTACACATCTATAATGCTGCTATTACACATCTATACTGCTGCTATTACACATCTATACTGTTGTTATTACACATCTATACCACTGCTATTACACATCTATACTGCCGCTATTACACATCTATACTGATGCTATTACACATCTATACTGCTGCTTTTTAAACATCTATACTGCTGTTATTGCACATCTATACTGCTGTTATTACACATCTATACTGCTGTTATTACACATCTATACTGCTGCTATTACACATCTATACTGCTGCTTTTTAAACATCTCTTCTCCCCTCTATTCCTTTCTCTCTTCTCTCCCTCTATTCCTCCCTCCCTTCTCTCCCTCTATTCCTCCCTCCCTTCTCTCCCTCTATTCCTCCCTCTCTTCTCTTCCTCTATTCCTCCTTCTCGTATCCCTCTATTCCTCCCTCTCTTCTCTCCTCTCATTACTCTCTCCTACACTACTACCTCTCTTCAGTACAGTACGTCTTCTCCCTTCCTCCCTCACACCTCTCTGAACCAAGTCTGTTTTCGGCCCTGTGGATCAATAATTCATCCAGCCCATGCCAGTGCACCGGTCAAACTGTCATTCCCAGAGCAAAGTGATTTTTTCAGGGAATTACCTCCATCGTCACCTACTCTCTCCCTGTGGAGAGTTAATTCCAGTGCTGTGTGTGTGTGTGTGTGTGTGTGTGTGTGTGTGTGTGTGTGTGTGTGTGTGTGTGTGTGTGTGTGTGTGTGTGTGTGTGTGTGTGTGCGTAGGTGTGAGTGTGTGTGTGTGTAGGTGTGTGCGTGTGTGTGTGTGTGTGTCGGGGGGCTAGGGTCCATCTGTTATATCTGGAGTATTTCTCCTCTCTTATCCGGTGTCCTGTGTGAATTTAAGTATGCTCTCTCTAATTATCTCTCTCTCTCAGAGGACCGGACCATTCCTCAAGGCCTACCTGGCCTGATGACTCCTTGATGTCCCCAGTCCTGTCCGTGCTGCTTCTCCAGTTTCAACTGTTCTGCCTGTTTTATGAACATTTTAAAATCTTGTCCATGTTCTGTTATAATCTGCACCCGGCACAGCCAGAAGAGGACTGGCCACCCCTCACAGCCTGGATCCTCTTTAGGTTTCTTCCTAGTTTCTGACCTTTCTAGGGAGTTTTTCCCTAGCCATCGTGCTTCTACACCTGCATTGCTTGCTGTTTGGGGTTTTAGGCTGGGCTTCTGTACAGCACTCTGTGACATCAGCTGATGTAAGAAGGGCGTTAATCAATACATTTGATTTGATTTGTGTGTGTGTGTGTGTGTGTGCGTGCGTGCGTAGGTGTGAGTGTGTGTGTGCGTGTGTGTAATACAATGGATGTTGTGTAATACAATGGATGTTGTTTATCGTGTGAAAGCCTGTTATATGTCTGTCATGATGTAGAAAACCACTTAAATTTAATTTATTTATGTAATAGAACCCAAATGAGCAGAAGTCAAGAACATGACAAATTTGTTAAAAACTCATTCTGCTATTACACACACTGCTGCTATCACACTGCTGCTATTTATCTGTCTGCGTGCCAAGTGTTGTTAGTCCTATATTGCTCTGTCTGTCTGCTACGTGTTGCTAGTCCTATATTGCTCTGTCTGTCTGCTACGTGTTGCTTGTCTTACGTTTCTCTGTCTGCATACTACAGTTGAAGACAGAAGTTTATATACACTCGTATGTAACTCGTTTTTAAACCACTCGACAAATGTCTTATTAACAAACTATAGTTTTGGCAAGTCGGTTAAGACATCTACTTTGTGCATGACACAAGTCATTTTTTCCAACAATTGTATACAGAGATTATTTCACTTATAATTCACCGTATCACAATTCCAGTGGGTCAGAAGTTTACATACACTAAGTTGACAGCGCCTTTAAAAAGCTTGGAAAATTCCAGAAAATGATGGCATTGCTTTAGAAGCTTCTGATTGGCTAATTGACATAATTTGAGTCATTTCGTGTACCTGTGGATGTATTTCAAGGCCTACCTTCAAACGCAGTGCCTCTTTGCTTGACATCATGGGAAAATCAAAATAAATAATCCAAGACCTCATAAAAAACATTGTTGACCTCCAAAAGTCTGGTTCATCCTTTGGAGCAATTTGCAAACCCCTGAAGGTACCACGTTCATCTGTACAAACAATAGTATGCAAGTATAAACACCATGGGACCACGCAGCCATCATACCGCTCAGGAAGGAGACGCGTTCTGTCTCCTAGATATGAATGTACTTTGGTGCGAAAAGTGTAAATCAATCCCAGAACAACAGCAAAGGACCTTGTGAAGATGCTGGAGGAAATGGGCACAAAAGTATCTATATCCACAGTAAAACGAGTCCTATATCGACATAACCTGAAAGGCCGCTCAGCAAGGAAGAAGCCACTGCTCCAAAACCGCCATAAAAAAGACTACGGTTTGCAACTGCACATGGGGACAAAGATCGTACTTTTTGGATAAATGTCCTCTGGTCTGATGAAACAAAAATATAACTGTTTAGCCATAATAACCATAGTAATGGAAAAAGGAAAAAGCGGGAGGCTTGCAAGCCGAAGAACACCATCCCAACTGTGAAGTACAGGGGTGGCAGCATCATGTTGTGGGGTGCTTTGCTGCAGGAGGACCTGGTGCACTTCACAAAATAGATGGCATCATGAGGATGGAAAATTTTGTGGATATATTGAAGCAACATCTCAAGACATCAGTCAGGAAGTTAAAGCTTGGTCGCAAATGGGTCTTCCAAACGGACAATGACTCCAAGCATACTTCCAAAGTTGTGGCAAAATGGTTTAAGGACAACAAAGTCAAGGTATTGGAGTCGCCATTCACAAAGCCCTGACCTCATTCTAATATAACATTTGTGGGCAGAACTGAAAAAGTGTGTGCGAGCAAGGAGGCCTACAAACCTAACTCAGTTACACCAGCTCTATCAGGAGGAATAGGCCAAAATTCACCCAACTTATTGTGGGAAGCTTGTGGAAGGCTACCCGAAAAGTTTGACCCAAGTTAAACAATTTGAAGGAAATGCTACCAAATACTAATTGAGTGGATGTAAACATCTGACCCACTGGGAATGTGATGAAAGAAATAAAAGCTGAAATAAATCCTCCTCTCTACTATTATTCTGACATTTCACATTCTTAAAATAAAGTCCCACTCCCTTTAAGAGTGTGCTCCTAATCTCATCTCGTTACCTCTATAAAAGACACCTGGGAGCCAGAAATCTTTCTGATTGAGAGAGGGTCAAATACTTAATTCCCTCATTAAAATGCAAATAAATTTATAACATTTTTCACATATGTTTTTCTGGATTTTTTTGTTGTTATTCTGTCTCTCACTGTTCAAATAAACCTACCATTAAAATTATAGACTGATCATGTCTTTGTCAGTGGGCAAACGTACAAAATCAGCAGGGGATCAAATACTTTTTACCCTCACTGTAGCTCAGTATTGCTAGCCTCGAAGTGTGCATTGAAGGTATTTAGCTCATCTGGAGGCTCATGTCACTGGACAGCTCACTTTGTTAACCGACAAGTGTAGGATTCGATCTTGGTTCTATGTTGACACTTTGAATGTTTGATGGTTCGTCGGAGGGCGTAGCGGGATTTCTTGTAAGCGTCCGGATTAGTGTCCCGCTCATTGAAAGTGGTAGCTCTAGCTTTTAGCTCAATGTGGATGTTGCCTGTTATCCATGACTTCTGGGTGTGGATATGTACGTACAGTCACCGTGGGGACGACGTCGTCGATGCACTTATTAATGAAGCAGGTGGCTAATGTGGTAAGATCTCAATGCCATTGGATTAAACCTTGGAACATATTGCAGCCTGTGCTAGTGAAACAGTCCTGTAACTTTTGGTAGTTACCTGTAAATTACCTGCACTGTAAAGGGGTTACCGTGAATTTGAGAGTAGCTTACAGACAGCTCAGTGGCAAGTATAATTCTGTAAACCTACTGTAGTATAAATACGGTATCAAAGCAAATACTATGTAATGACATACAGTACAATACCATAAAATGTACTGTATTGTACTGTAAAAGAAATGAAATGCTACCATAATCCAAATGAATTAATTAATGAATGGATGAATTAAATATATTGAGGGGAGGGGTTTGTATTTCACAGTATTTTTCTGTGATTACAAGGGATGGGTGCAAGCAGGTTGGCTGCTAGGTGAAGTGTTTACAGGTAAAAATATTACAGCATAATACTAAATATTTGGTGTTTCACATCTCTTTAACAAAAGGCTTTCCAACTGGCATCGACTACAGGTCAAAACAGACCAAAAAGACACGGCAAAATGCTCAACCATTTAATGTTTAAGACTAGCTGCCTCTCCAGTCTGTCCCCTAAACATTTTAAATTGATGGGGCACTATAACCACATAGGAGTTCAATTAGTACAGCGACAAATATAGCCTCTTTACAAGGCTAGCCTCAAAATATGTTAAATAGCCAGAAACAACATAACCATTCATCCACTAGGGGTCAAAATGTTTTGGCACTCGAAAGATACGGTACTGTATTCTGTGGGTTGGAAGTACAGTAACATTTGAAATACAGGAATTGTTTCCCTGCCCACAACATTTTCCACATAATTTACAGTATGCTGCAGTAAAACTTATTTTACTGTTGATAATACAAAATAAATGACGGTATACTTTTCAGTTATGTGTTCTCCGGTGGATTGTGTGCAGGTTGGCCAATCATTGTGGATGCTACATACTGACTTGTTGTGAATCATCACAGTTACCTTGTGCTAGTAATGGTGTTTACGTTTCAATGAACAGCAGCTTCTGAGTCGAGCATCTGGATTCAGTTTTATCCTCAATAAATAGAGTTGAATTGACATGTGTTATTTTTTTTATTTAATTAGCAGTTAGTTAGTAACTTTTACAGCAGCTGTGAAATGTGTATTGTTCAGTGATTACCACAATGAAATAGCAGAACAATTTCCCTTATACAAGATACCTTCCTGTGTTTTGCCACACACACAAACAGAGAGAGACACACACACACACCACTGTTGCGCAATGGGAGCTGTTTAAATTCTCTTCCTGTTTCATTGCGTGCATTTGGCAGCTTTTACTGTTGTGAACATTACTGCACCACCAAGCAAATAATAGCATTCCTGGTCTGTGTCTCGGCCTGATGACATCACACTGCTCGGGCCTGTGGTGTCGGAAAAACAAGCCCTACAGGGTTAATTTGCAGTAAACGAACGGTGAAGGGATACAATGGGGCACAAGAGACGCCACCACACTGTTCTGTGAGGCTGATGAGATATTCTCAGAACCAATCAAAACACCGGATTTAGACACACACACACACACATCTTCACTTCTAAGTGCATCAGCTTTACTGTCATTCAAATGTGACGTGTAAATTGCTAGTTTACAAACAGGCTGAGGAATTCTCTCTCTCTCTCTCTCTCTCTCTCTCTCTCTCTCTCTCTCTCTCTCTCTCTCTCTCTCTCTCTATCCGTCTCTCTCTCTCTCTCTCTGAATAAATGCAACAGGTAGCGAGCCTGTGCGTCTCTGGAGGATTCTAGTCAAGGTAGCGAGCCTTGCATCACATCTCAGTGTGACTATAATCAACATGTCTAACTTGCACCGTTGTGCAATTAGAGACTAGTTTCAAATAGCTAATGCTCGCATTCATTTATAGCGTCAAGTAGATGTCCAGGTGGTACCCAAGCATGCGCTATGTATAGTTTATATGACAACTACCAATAGACGTAATAAATTATAGTCAATCAAATAACTACTCTGTAATTAGCACTCAAACAATTCCAGTGTACATTAAATAACATGATACATTACAGACTAACGGAGTTAATGACTATCATCAACAGGCTGAGATTTAATGTGGTTACTGTCTCGTTGTATAAATGATTTGAGACAGGCGCAGGAATTCGTAATAGGGAGGGTTTAATACTCCACCCAAAATATGACAACATGCCATGAAAAGGCACGGGGACGAAGCCCAAAACAAACACGTATACAGAAACACAGGGACGTAACCCAAACAAAGGAGCGAGGTTAAACCTCTAATAACGGGACGAGACCCATAATAACAACAGGTACTCACAGACCGACGGACATGGGAACAATAACCGATCAGACAATGGTGAACAGAGGGCACATATATACAATTACTAATCAGGGGGAAAGTTTTCATCAGTCTTCAGACCTCTTCTGGCGTCTGTTAACTTCTTTGGGAGCAGCGCACGAGGTGACGGTTTTGGAGACCCTGGCGTGCCCAAAGTAAAATGCCTCCCAATCAGGCACAGAAAATAGGATATGCACATATTTAGTACCATTGGATAGGAAACACTCTAAAGTTTCTAAAAGTGTTAACATTTCGTCTGTGAGTATAATAACAGAGCGAAAATCCGAGGAATTTCTGTCCTGAAAAAAGTGATTTTGACACATTGCCTCATTTAGAACCCCTCCCTTATGAAAATGCCCATATAAGGGCATATGAATGCAGTACCTATTGCTTCCTCTGGATGTCAACAGTCTCGAGAAAGTGTTTTGATTCTGTTTAGATGCTTTATATGGCAGAGGAAGAAGAATTAGGAAGTGGTCACACAGAACGTCAATAGAGGAAAAGGCGCGTTCCCGGCTGGCGCGCTCTGTGGTTTTTTCCTTTCTTATCGCCCAGTTTATATTCCGGTTGAAATATTATACTATTTATACATAAAAGTGTTCCTAAGGATACATTATCAATTATGTTTGATTGTTCTTGGACAAGTTTATAGGTATAAGTTGAACGAGTTCTCTTCACGTTTCAAAGGACGAGTCAACGCTGTATTTTCTCATTATAACGCGCCAACCAAACGGAGATTTATGGATATAATACATTACTTTTTCTAACAAAAGAACCATGGATTGTCTTCGTTGGACACTTGGGAAGCCCTCAGCAGAAGTTCTTCAAAAGGTAATTGATTTGTTTTTGCTGTGAAATGTGTTATGTGTGAACCGTGATGGCTTATGAATTTATGGTAATGGGAAAAATATTGAAGGTGCTATCCTCAAACAATCAAATGTAGTGCTTTCGCCGTAAAGACTTTTTGAAATCTGACAACGCTGTGATATTGCCAAGAAGCAGAGCTTTTGATGACTATGCAACACTTGTATATTGATGCATGTTTAATAATTCAACTTTTGGATTTTGAATTTGGCGCCTTGCATTTCACCGGGTAGTGTCGGGAGTGCCCCACCGCTCCCTAAGAACCCAAGACTTCCATGTGAACGTCTGGTCCAGGAGATTAACACGGCGAAGGTGTGACTCTTTCCTGTGAGATGGAAGTATACAGCCGTCCATCCATCCAAACAATGTCATGAATCTTGATTAAGTCATAACGCTGCGCCTCAGCGCCATAAAGTCGCCAGTATCACCTTTTCTCTCTCTCTCTCTCTCTCTCTCTCTCTCTCTCTCTCTCTCTCTCTCTCTCTCTCTCGTGTGTTCTTCGTTTAGCTCAATCCTAATTTTATGATTTTAAACACAGAACAGAAGAGCAGCTGGGACTTGTCATGTGTTACGCTGTCTGACTCTGGACCAGTTTGTTATATCTTCAGATGAATGTTGTCAGGGAGGAAGGAGATGTAACTACTCCAAAAAGGGACTGGACTGACAAAACAAATGTTACTACATCGAAGGGGACTGGACTGACAAAACAAATGTTACTACATCGAAGGGGACTGGACTGACAAAACAAATGTTACTACACCGAAGGGGACTGGACTGACAAAAAAGGAAGTGAAGCATGCAATTTTAGGACCCACTTATTGGTGCCTGTTTGGATAGCCTATCCTACTGTTGAGTAATCAGATCTTAGACTAGTGTCTTTCTGGGGACAACTTAATTCCACTCTGATAGGCTCAGCAAGGAGGCGGGGCTCGGTGATGTCACTCCGAGCAGTTGGCAGGTATCCATGAGTAACCGTGGTCCCTACGGCCCTGGTTTTTGTCTGTTGGCAGAACCCACTGTGGCAGCCATTGTTGTGGCAGCCATTGTTGTGGCGGTCAACGAGCTCTCTGAAAAACACAGGAAACGATCTGTCTTGAAAAAGTAAAGAGAGATAAATAAGCATATGTTTGGAAGTGCTGACAGGAGCATGGAAATAGAGCCACATATAGACGCTTTCTAAATGTTATTGCTGCTATGGTGGTTTCTGGTGGGACTTGTTTGACTTATTTTCTGTATGGGCTGATTCACATACAGTGGGGCAAAAAAGTATTTAGTCAGCCACCAATTGTGCAAGTTCTCTCACTTAAAAAGATGAGAGAGGCCTGTAATTTTCATCATAGGTACACTTCAACTATGACAGACAAAATGAGGGAAAAAAATCCAGAAAATCACATTGTAGGATTTTGTTATGAATTTATTTGAAAATTATGGTGGAAAATAAGTATTTGGTCACATACAAACAAGCAAGATTTCTGGCTCTCACAGACCTGTAACTTCTTCTTTAAGAGGCGCCTCTGTCCTCCACTCGTTACCTGTATTAATGGCACCTGTTTGAACTTGTTATCAGTATAAAAGACACCTGTCCACAACCTCAAACAGTCACACTCCAAACTCCACTATGGCCAAGACCAAAGAGCTGTCAAAGGACACCAGAAACAAAATTGTAGACCTGCACCAGGTTGGGAAGACTGAATCTGCAATAGGTAAGCAGCTTGGTTTGAAGAAATCAACTGTGGGAGCAATTATTAGGAAATGGAAGACATACAAGACCACTGATAATCTTCCTCGATCTGGGGCTCCACGCAAGATCTCACCCGTGGGGTCAAAATGATACAAGAACGGTGAGCAAAAATCCCAGAACCACACGGGGGACCTAGTGAATGACCTGCAGAGAGCTGGGACCAAAGTAACAAAGCCTACCATCAGTAACACACTACGCCGCCAGGGACTCAAATCCTGCAGTGCCAGACGTGTCCCCCTGCTTAAGCCAGTACATGTTCAGGCCCGTCTGAAGTTTGCTAGAGAGCATTTGGATGATCCAGATGAGGATTGGGAGAATGTCATATGGTCAGAAGAAACCAAAATATAACTTTTTGGTAAAAACTCAACTCGTCGTGTTTGGAGGACAAAGAATGCTGAGTTGCATCCAAAGAACACCATACCTACTGTGAAACATGGGGTGGAAACATCATGCTTTGGGGCTGTTTTTCTGCAAAGGGACCAGGACGACTGATCCGTGTAAAGGAAAGAATGAATGGGGCCATGTATCGTGAGATTTTGAGTGAAAACCTCCTTCCATCAGCAAGGGCATTGAAGATGAAACGTGGCTGGGTCTTTCAGCATGACAATGATCCCAAACACACCGCCCGGGCAACGCGAAGGAGTGGCTTCAGAAGAAGCATTTCAAGGTCCTGGAGTGGCCTAGCCAGTCTCCAGATCTCAACCCCATAGAAAATCTTTGGAGGGAGTTGAAAGTCCGTGTTGCCCAGCGACAGCCCCAAAACATCATTGCTCTAGAGGAGATCTGCATGGAGGAATGGGCCAAAATACCAGCAACAGTGTGTGAAAACCTGGTGAAGACTTACAGAAAACGTTTGACCTCTGTCATTGCCAACAAAGGGTATATAACAAAGTATTGAGATACACTTTTGTTATTGACCAAATACTTATTTTCCACCATAATTTGCAAATAAATAAATAAAAAATCCTACAATGTGATTTTCTGGATTTCTTTTCCTCATTTTGTCTGTCATAGTTGAAGTGTACCTATGATGAAAATTACAGGCCTCTCTCATCTTTTTAAGTTGGAGAACTTGCACAATTGGTGGCTGACTAAATACTTTTTTGCCCCACTGTACATATCCACACCATGAAACAGGGCTCTGATAAGTTAGGAGTGTGTGTGTGTGTGTGTGTGTGTGTGTGTGTGTGAAACAACATAGAAAGTAGGTTAGCAGGGAGGAAGTAAGTTCAAATAGGGACATTCATGCTTGTCTCTTAAAACATGCTCCAGTGGTCTCCTCTCCTCCTCTCTCTGAGAGCTTGATCCCACCCTCATCTAATACTTCTCCTTTCTGCTGGAAACCACCCAGAGGGCTGTTTCTGATCCCAGACCTGCTGAAGTTTGTATTGATGCTCATTACCTGGAGGATAAGGTTATAGTGTTTCATACAGACCAGCATAGTTCATGTGCCCAAGGAACCGAATGTAACCTGCCTAAATTATTACCGCCCGTGGCACTCACATCGGGAGCCATGAAGTGCTTTGAAAGGCTGGTCATGGCTCACATCAACAGCATCCTCCCAGACACCCTAGACCCTCTCCAACTCGCATACCGCCCAAACAGATCCACAAACGACGCAATCTCAATCGTACTCCACACTGCAATTTCCCACCTGGACAAAAGGAACACATATGTGAGAATGCTGTTCATTGACTACAGCTCAGTGTTCAACATCATAGTTCCCACAAAGCTCATCACTAAGCTAAGGACCCTGGGACTAAACACCTCCCTCTACATCTGGATCCTGGACTTCCTGACGGGCCACTCCCAGGTGGTAAGGGTAGGCAACAACACATCTGCCAAGCTGATCCTCAACACTGGGACCCATCAGGGGTGCGTGCTTAGTCCCCTCCTGTACTCCCTGTTCACCCACAACTGTGTGGCCAAGCAAAACTCCAACACCATCATTAAGTTTGCTGACGACACAACAGTGGTAAGCCTGATCATCGACAACGATGAGTTACTTTACAAATTACCTCTACTAACCTGTGCCCCCTCATATTGACTCAGTACCGGTACTCCCTGTATATAGCCTCGTTATTGTTATGTAATTTTCTTGCGTTACTTTTTGATTTAATAATTTTCTTTCACGTTAGTGTATTTAATAAGTATTTCTTGAAATACATTGTAGGTTAAGGGCTTGTAAGTAAGCATTTCACCGTAAGGTCTACATATGTTGTATTCCCCATCTCTGTCATCCTCTCCCCATCTCTGTCATCCTCTCCCCTTCTCTGTCATCCTCTACCCCTATGTCATCTTCTCCCCCTCTCTGTCATCCTCTCCCCCTCTCTGTCATCCTCTCCCTTCTCTGTCATCCTCTCCCCCTCTCTGTCATCCTCTCCCCTCTCTGTCATCCTCTCCCCCTCTATGTCATCCTCTCCCCTCTCTGTCATCCTCCCCCCTCTCTGTCATCCTCTCCCTTCTCTGTCACCCTCTCCCCCTCTCTGTCATCCTCTCCCCTCTCTGTCATCCTCTCCCCCTCTCTGTCATCCTCACCCCCTCTCTGTCATCCTCTACCCTCTCTGTCATCCTCTCCCCCTCTTTGTCATCCTCTCCCCCTCTCTGTCATCCTCTCCCCTCTCTGTCATCCTCTCCCCCTCTCTGTCATCCTCTCCCTTCTCTGTCATCCTCTCCCCCTCCTCTCCCTCTTTCTGTCATCCTCTAACCCTCTCTGTCATCATCTCCCTCTCTCTTTCCTGTCTTAATGGTATTTCAGAATGTCATGGTGTGATTGGCTGGTATTTCAGTATTTCATGGTGTGATTGGCTGGTATTTCAGCATGTCATGGTGTGATTGGCTGGTGTTTCAGTATGTCCCAGTGTGATTGGCTAGTATGTCATTTTGATGTTGTTGTTGAGAGGCCCTAATCACAATATGGTGGCTGATTCCACTCCCCAGTGACCACAGAGAACGGTAGGCCCAGGGCCACTAATTGTCCCATCAATTCTCTCTCCCTTCCTCTCTGCCCTGGTATTAGTTCAGTCCACCCCTCCCACAGAGCAGTGAGTCATAGACACCATGTATGGTTCTCAATGGAGAGAGGGAGAGGAAGAGAAGGCTGGCATGCAGGGCCTCAGGTCTCCATCTCTGTCTCTAGTACCAGTAATATCTGTTCTCTCTAAACCCCTCTAAGGTCTCAATCTCTGTCTCTAGTACCAGTAATATCTGTTCTCTCTAAACCCCTCTCAAGTCTCCATCTCTGTTTCTAGTACCAGTAACATCTGTTCTCTCTAAATGTCTCTCCTCTACACATCTGTTCCTGACATGACCTGTTCGATAAACTTTTCAACATGCCACCACCTAACCACCACACAGCATAAACGTCTACCCTAACCTGTAGTATTAAACAGTAACTAGACTATATACTACCCTGACCTGTAGTATTAAACAGTAACTAGACTATATACTACCCTGACCTGTAGTATTATACAGTAACTAGACTATATACTACCCTGACCTGTAGTATTATACAGTAACTAGACTATATACTACCCTAACCTGTAGTATTAAACAGTAACTAGACTATATACTACCCTGACCTGTAGTATTAAACAGTAACTAGACTATATTATACCCTGACCTGTAGTATTATACAGTAACTAGACCCTATACTACCCTGACCTGTAGTATTAAACAGTAACTAGACTATATACTACCCTGACCTGTAGTATTAAACAGTAACTAGACTATATACTACCCTGACCTGTGGTATTAAACAGTAATTAGACTGTATACTACCCTGACCTGTAGTATTAAACAGTAACTAGACTATATACTACCCTGACCTGTAGTATTAAACAGTAACTAGACTATATACTACCCAGACCTGTAGTATTAAACAGTAACTAGACTATATACTACCCTCACCTGTAGTATTAAACAGTAACTAGACTATATTGTACCCTAACCTGTAGTATTAAACAGTAACTAGACTATACACTACCCTGACCTGTAGTATTATACAGTAACTAGACTATGTACTACCCTAACCTGTAGTATTAAACAGTAACTAGACTATATACTACCCTGACCTGTAGTATTAAACAGTAACTAGACTATATTATACCCTGACCTGTAGTATTATACATTAACTAGACCCTATACTACCCTGACCTGTAGTATTAAACAGTAACTAGACTATATACTACCCTGACCTGTAGTATTAAACAGTAACTAGACTATATACTACCCTGACCTGTAGTATTAAACAGTAACTAGACTAAATACTACCCTGACCTGTAGTATTAAACAGTAACTAGACTATATACTACCCTGACCTGTAGTATTAAACAGTAAGTAGACTATGTACTACCCTGACCTGTAGTATTATACAGTAACTAGACTATATACTACTCTGACCTGTAGTATTATGCAGTAACTAGACTATATACTACCCTGACCTGTAGTATTAAACAGTAACTAGACTATATACTACCCTGACCTGTAGTATTAAACAGTAACTAAACTATATACTACCCTAACCTGTAGTATTAAACAGTAACTAGACTATGTACTACCCTGACCTGTAGTATTATACAGTAACTAGACTATGTACTACCCTGACCTGTAGTATTATACAGTAACTAGACTATATACTACCCTAACCTGTAGTATTAAACAGTAACTAGACTATATTATACCCTGACCTGTAGTATTATACAGTAACTAGACTATATACTACCCTGACCTGTAGTATTATACAGTAACTAGACTATATACTACCCTAACCTGTAGTATTAAACAGTAACTAGACTATATACTACCCTGACCTGTAGTATTAAACAGTAACTAGACTATATTATACCCTGACCTGTAGTATTATACAGTAAACGGACTATATACTACCCTGACCTGTAGTATTATACAGTAACTAGACTATCTACTACCCTGACCTGTAGTATTAAACAGTACCTAGACTATATAATACCCTGAACTGTAGTAAAATACAGTAACTAGACTATATACTACTCTGACCTGTAGTATTATGCAGTAACTAGACTATATACTACCCTGACCTGTAGTATTAAACAGTAACTAGACTATGTACTACCCTGACCTGTAGTATTATACAGTAACTAGACTATGTACTACCCTGACCTGTAGTATTATACAGTAACTAGACTATATACTACCCTAACCTGTAGTATTAAACAGTAACTAGACTATATTATACCCTGACCTGTAGTATTATACAGTAACTAGACTATATACTACCCTGACCTGTAGTATTATACAGTAACTAGACTATATACTACCCTAACCTGTAGTATTAAACAGTAACTAGACTATATACTACCCTGACCTGTAGTATTAAACAGTAACTAGACTATATTATACCCTGACCTGTAGTATTATACAGTAACTGGACTATATACTACCCTCACCTGTAGTATTATACAGTAACTAGACTATATACTACCCTAACCTGTAGTATTAAACAGTAATTAGACTGTATACTACCCTGACCTGTAGTATTAAACAGTAACTAGACTATATACTACCCTGACCTGTAGTATTAAACAGTAACTAGACTATATACTACCCAGACCTGTAGTATTAAACAGTAACTAGACTATATACTACCCTCACCTGTAGTATTAAACAGTAACTAGACTATATTGTACCCTAACCTGTAGTATTAAACAGTAACTAGACTATACACTACCCTGACCTGTAGTATTATACAGTAACTAGACTATGTACTACCCTAACCTGTAGTATTAAACAGTAACTAGACTATATACTACCCTGACCTGTAGTATTAAACAGTAACTAGACTATATTATACCCTGACCTGTAGTATTATACATTAACTAGACCCTATACTACCCTGACCTGTAGTATTAAACAGTAACTAGACTATATACTACCCTGACCTGTAGTATTAAACAGTAACTAGACTATATACTACCCTGACCTGTAGTATTAAACAGTAACTAGACTAAATACTACCCTGACCTGTAGTATTAAACAGTAACTAGACTATATACTACCCTGACCTTTAGTATTAAACAGTAAGTAGACTATGTACTACCCTGACCTGTAGTATTATACAGTAACTAGACTATATACTACTCTGACCTGTAGTATTATGCAGTAACTAGACTATATACTACCCTGACCTGTAGTATTAAACAGTAACTAGACTATATACTACCCTGACCTGTAGTATTAAACAGTAACTAAACTATATACTACCCTAACCTGTAGTATTAAACAGTAACTAGACTATGTACTACCCTGACCTGTAGTATTATACAGTAACTAGACTATGTACTACCCTGACCTGTAGTATTATACAGTAACTAGACTATATACTACCCTAACCTGTAGTATTAAACAGTAACTAGACTATATTATACCCTGACCTGTAGTATTATACAGTAACTAGACTATATACTACCCTGACCTGTAGTATTATACAGTAACTAGACTATATACTACCCTAACCTGTAGTATTAAACAGTAACTAGACTATATACTACCCTGACCTGTAGTATTAAACAGTAACTAGACTATATTATACCCTGACCTGTAGTATTATACAGTAAACGGACTATATACTACCCTGACCTGTAGTATTATACAGTAACTAGACTATATACTACCCTAACCTGTAGTATTAAACAGTAACTAGACTATATTATACCCTGACCTGTAGTATTATACAGTAACTAGACTATATACTACCCTGACCTGTAGTATTATACAGTAACTAGACTATCTACTACCCTGACCTGTAGTATTAAACAGTACCTAGACTATATAATACCCTGAACTGTAGTAAAATACAGTAACTAGACTATATACTACTCTGACCTGTAGTATTATGCAGTAACTAGACTATATACTACCCTGACCTGTAGTATTAAACAGTAACTAGACTATGTACTACCCTGACCTGTAGTATTATACAGTAACTAGACTATGTACTACCCTGACCTGTAGTATTATACAGTAACTAGACTAGACTATATACTACCCTAACCTGTAGTATTAAACAGTAACTAGACTATATTATACCCTGACCTGTAGTATTATACAGTAACTAGACTATATACTACCCTGACCTGTAGTATTATACAGTAACTAGACTATATACTACCCTAACCTGTAGTATTAAACAGTAACTAGACTATATACTACCCTGACCTGTAGTATTAAACAGTAACTAGACTATATTATACCCTGACCTGTAGTATTATACAGTAACTGGACTATATACTACCCTCACCTGTAGTATTATACAGTAACTAGACTATATACTACCCTAACCTGTAGTATTAAACAGTAATTAGACTGTATACTACCCTGACCTGTAGTATTAAACAGTAACTAGACTATATACTACCCTGACCTGTAGTATTAAACAGTAACTAGACTATATACTACCCAGACCTGTAGTATTAAACAGTAACTAGACTATATACTACCCTCACCTGTAGTATTAAACAGTAACTAGACTATATTGTACCCTAACCTGTAGTATTAAACAGTAACTAGACTATACACTACCCTGACCTGTAGTATTATACAGTAACTAGACTATGTACTACCCTAACCTGTAGTATTAAACAGTAACTAGACTATATACTACCCTGACCTGTAGTATTAAACAGTAACTAGACTATATTATACCCTGACCTGTAGTATTATACATTAACTAGACCCTATACTACCCTGACCTGTAGTATTAAACAGTAACTAGACTATATACTACCCTGACCTGTAGTATTAAACAGTAACTAGACTATATACTACCCTGACCTGTAGTATTAAACAGTAACTAGACTAAATACTACCCTGACCTGTAGTATTAAACAGTAACTAGACTATATACTACCCTGACCTGTAGTATTAAACAGTAAGTAGACTATGTACTACCCTGACCTGTAGTATTATACAGTAACTAGACTATATACTACTCTGACCTGTAGTATTATGCAGTAACTAGACTATATACTACCCTGACCTGTAGTATTAAACAGTAACTAGACTATATACTACCCTGACCTGTAGTATTAAACAGTAACTAAACTATATACTACCCTAACCTGTAGTATTAAACAGTAACTAGACTATGTACTACCCTGACCTGTAGTATTATACAGTAACTAGACTATGTACTACCCTGACCTGTAGTATTATACAGTAACTAGACTATATACTACCCTAACCTGTAGTATTAAACAGTAACTAGACTATATTATACCCTGACCTGTAGTATTATACAGTAACTCAGACTATATACTACCCTGACCTGTAGTATTATACAGTAACTAGACTATATACTACCCTAACCTGTAGTATTAAACAGTAACTAGACTATATACTACCCTGACCTGTAGTATTAAACAGTAACTAGACTATATTATACCCTGACCTGTAGTATTATACAGTAAACGGACTATATACTACCCTGACCTGTAGTATTATACAGTAACTAGACTATATACTACCCTAACCTGTAGTATTAAACAGTAACTAGACTATATTATACCCTGACCTGTAGTATTATACAGTAACTAGACTATATACTACCCTGACCTGTAGTATTATACAGTAACTAGACTATCTACTACCCTGACCTGTAGTATTAAACAGTACCTAGACTATATAATACCCTGAACTGTAGTAAAAATACAGTAACTAGACTATATACTACTCTGACCTGTAGTATTATGCAGTAACTAGACTATATACTACCCTGACCTGTAGTATTAAACAGTAACTAGACTATGTACTACCCTGACCTGTAGTATTATACAGTAACTAGACTATGTACTACCCTGACCTGTAGTATTATACAGTAACTAGACTATATACTACCCTAACCTGTAGTATTAAACAGTAACTAGACTATATTATACCCTGACCTGTAGTATTATACAGTAACTAGACTATATACTACCCTGACCTGTAGTATTATACAGTAACTAGACTATATACTACCCTAACCTGTAGTATTAAACAGTAACTAGACTATATACTACCCTGACCTGTAGTATTAAACAGTAACTAGACTATATTATACCCTGACCTGTAGTATTATACAGTAACTGGACTATATACTACCCTCACCTGTAGTATTATACAGTAACTAGACTATATACTACCCTAACCTGTAGTATTAAACAGTAACTAGACTATATTATACCCTGACCTGTAGTATTATACAGTAACTAGACTATATACTACCCTGACCTGTAGTATTATACAGTAACTAGACTATTTACTACCCTGACCTGTAGTATTAAACAGTACCTAGACTATATAATACCCTGAACTGTAGTAAAATACAGTAACTAGACTATATAATACCCTGAACTATAGTATTATACAGTAACTAGATATAGACCCTATGCTACCCTCATGCTATTAATCCCTTGGAATTTAAAAACAACATGTGTACATGTGTGGAATTCCTTAGGATTTAGATCCAGTTTAGAATCAAAGTCATGTTTTGTTACGCAACAAAGGAAAACATAGTATCACAAGGATTTAGAACCAGCATGTCCGCAGGATTGTTAATCCCCCAGGATTTAGAACCAGCATGTCTACTGGGTTGTTAATCCCCCAGGATTTAGAACCAGCATGTCTACTGGGTTGTTAATCCCCTAGGATTTAGAACCAGCATGTCTACTTGGTTGTTAATCCCCTAGGATTTAGAACCAGCATGTCTACAGGATTGTTAATCCCCCAGGATTTAGAACCAGCATGTCTACTGGGTTGTTAATCCCCTAGGATTTAGAACCAGCATGTCCGCAGGATTGTTAATCCCCCAGGATTTAGAACCAGCATGTCCGCAGGATTGTTAATCCCCTAGGATTTAGAACCAGCATGTCTACTGGGTTGTTAATCCCCCAGGATTTAGAACCAGCATGTCTACTGAATTGTTAATCCCCTAGGATTTAGAACCAGCATGTCTACTGGGTTGTTAATTCCCTAGGATTTAGAACCAGCATGTCTACAAGGTTGTTAATCCCCTAGGATTTAGAACCAGCATGTCTACTGGATTGTTAATCCCCTAGGATTTAGAACCAGCATGTCCGCAGGACTGTTAATCCCCTAGGATTTAGAACCAGTATGTCTACAGGATTGTTCATCCCCCAGGATTTAGAACCAGCATGTCTACTGGATTGTTAATCCCCTAGGATTTAGAACCAGCATGTCTACTGGGTTGTTAATTCCCTAGGATTTAGAACCAGCATGTCTACTGGGTTGTTAATCCCCTAGGATTTAGAACCAGCATGTCTACTGGATTGTTAATTCCCTAGGATTTAGAACCAGCATGTCTACTGGATTGTTAATCCCCTAGGATTTAGAACCAGCATGTCCGCAGGATTGTTAATCCCCTAGGATTTAGAACCAGCATGTCTACTGGGTTGTTAATCCCCTAGGATCTAGAACCAGCATGTCTACAGGATTGTTAATCCCTTTGGATTTAGAACCAGTATGTCTACAGGATTGTTAATCCCCTAGGATTTAGAACCAGCATGTCTACTGGGTTGTTAATCCCCTAGGATTTAGAACCAGTATGTCTACAGGATTGTTAATTCCCTAGGATTTAGAACCAGCATGTCTACTGGGTTGTTAATCCCCTAGGATTTAGAACCAGTATGTCTACAGGATTGTTAATTCCCTAGGATTTAGAACCAGCATGTCTACTGGGTTGTTAATCCCCTAGGATTTAGAACCAGTATGTATACAAGGTTGTTAATCCCCTAGGATTTAGAACCAGTATGTCTACAAGGTTGTTAATCCCCTAGGATTTAGAACCAGCATGTCTACAAGGTTGTTAATCCCCTAGGATTTAGAACCAGCATGTCTACAAGGTTGTTAATCCCCTAGGATTTAGAACCAGCATGTCTACAAGGTTGTTAATCCCCTAGGATTTAGAACCAGTATGTCTACAAGGTTGTTAATCCCCTAGGATTTAGAACCAGCATGTCTACAAGGTTGTTAATCCACTAGGATTTAGAACCAGCATGTCTACAAGGTTGTTAATCCCCTAGGATTTAGAACCAGCATGTCTACAAGGTTGTTAATCCCCTAGGATTTAGAACCAGCATGTCTACTGGGTTGTTAATTCCCTAGGATTTAGAACCAGCATGTCTACAAGGTTGTTAATCCCCTAGGATTTAGAACCAGCATGTCTACTGGATTGTTAATTCCCTAGGATTTAGAACCAGCATGTCTACTGGATTGTTAATCCCCTAGGATTTAGAACCAGCATGTCCGCAGGACTGTTAATCCCCTAGGATTTAGAACCAGTATGTCTACAGGATTGTTCATCCCCCAGGATTTAGAACCAGCATGTCTACTGGATTGTTAATCCCCTAGGATTTAGAACCAGCATGTCTACTGGGTTGTTATTTCCTTAGGATTTAGAACCAGCATGTCTACTGGGTTGTTAATCCCCTAGGATTTAGAACCAGCATGTCTACTGGATTGTTAATTCCCTAGGATTTAGAACCAGCATGTCTACTGGATTGTTAATCCCCTAAGATTTAGAACCAGCATGTCCGCAGGATTGTTAATCCCCTAGGATTTAGAACCAGTATGTCTACAGGATTGTTAATCCCCTAGGATTTAGAATCAGCATGTCTACTGGGTTGTTAATCCCCTAGGATTTAGAACCAGTATGTCTACAGGATTGTTAATTCCCTAGGATTTAGAACCAGCATGTCTACTGGGTTGTTAATCCCCTAGGATTTAGAACCAGTATGTCTACAAGGTTGTTAATCCCCTAGGATTTAGAACCAGCATGTCTACAAGGTTGTTAATCCCCTAGGATTTAGAACCAGTATGTCTACAAGGTTGTTAATCCCCTAGGATTTAGAATCAGCATGTCTACAAGGTTGTTAATCCCCTAGGATTTAGAACCAGCATGTCTACAAGGTTGTTAATCCCCTAGGATTTAGAACCAGCATGTCTACAAGGTTGTTAATCCCCTAGGATTTAGAACCAGCATGTCTACAAGGTTGTTAATCCCCTAGGATTTAGAACCAGCATGTCTACAAGGTTGTTAATCCCCTAGGATTTAGAACCAGCATGTCTACTGGGTTGTTCATCCCCCAGGATTTAGAACCAGCATGTCTACTGGATTGTTAATCCCCTAGGATTTAGAACCAGCATGTCTACTGGGTTGTTATTTCCCTAGGATTTAGAACCAGCATGTCTACTGGGTTGTTAATCCCCTAGGATTTAGAACCAGCATGTCTACTGGATTGTTAATTCCCTAGGATTTAGAACCAGCATGTCTACTGGATTGTTAATCCCCTAGGATTTAGAACCAGCATGTCTACTGGATTGTTAATCCCCTAGGATTTAGAACCAGTATGTCTACAGGATTGTTAATCCCCCAGGATTTAGAACCAGCATGTCCTCAGGATTGTTAATCCCCTAGGATTTAGAACCAGTATGTCTACAGGATTGTTAATCCCCTAGGATTTAGAACCAGCATGTCTACTGGGTTGTTAATCCCCTAGGATTTAGAACCAGTATGTCTACAGGATTGTTAATTCCCTAGGATTTAGAACCAGCATGTCTACTGGGTTGTTAATCCCCTAGGATTTAGAACCAGTATGTCTACAAGGTTGTTAATCCCCTAGGATTTAGAACCAGCATGTCTACAAGGTTGTTAATCCCCTAGGATTTAGAACCAGTATGTCTACAAGGTTGTTAATCCCCTAGGATTTAGAATCAGCATGTCTACAAGGTTGTTAATCCCCTAGGATTTAGAACCAGCATGTCTACAAGGTTGTTAATCCCCTAGGATTTAGAACCAGCATGTCTACAAGGTTGTTAATCCCCTAGGATTTAGAACCAGCATGTCTACAAGGTTGTTAATCCCCTAGGATTTAGAACCAGCATGTCTACAAGGTTGTTAATCCCCTAGGATTTAGAACCAGCATGTCTACTGGGTTGTTAATCCCCTAGGATTTAGAACCAGCATGTCTACAAGGTTGTTAATCCCCTAGGATTTAGAACCAGCATGTCTACAAGGTTGTTAATCCCCTAGGATTTAGAACCAGCATGTCTACAAGGTTGTTAATCCCCTAGGATTTAGAACCAGCATGTCTACTGGGTTGTTAATCCCCTAGGATTTAGAACCAGCATGTCTACAGGTGAGGAACTCCTGTCTGCTAAGCTTTTGTTCCACATTTCTAAAATGATATTTAGATTTATATTTATTGAGAAGTTGCCAGTTTAAAAGACGTGGCATTATTGTTGTACCGCTGGCGCAGATGTGTTTCTTTCTTAGTCGTTTAATGACGGGATCCTGCCTTACATCATTTGGGTCAATGCTGATATTATTGTCAATGTGCTGTCGTCTCTCGGCAGACCTGTTTGGTTTTCAGATTTTCCGAATTTTCTGGAAGAGGGAGGTATTTTGTTATTATAATTCATAGGTTTACATACACATACACACACACGCACACAAACACACCTGGCACACACACACACCTTAAACACATTGACATCTGTGCAGGAACACACAGCAGTGTGTGGAACAAGGGATGATAGGAAGAAAACAGTGGAATTGAAAGAATGAGAAAGAAAGAGAGAAAACAGTGCCTTAGTGAAGAGGAAGGAGAGGAATAGTGTATGCCATTGAGCCTTAAACTTGGGCCTTAAGTCTTGAGACAATTGAGACATGGATTGTGTATGTGTGCTATTCAGAGGGTGAATGGGCAAGACAACATATTTAAGTACCTTTGAACGGGGTATGGTAGTAAATGCCAGGTGCACCGGTTTGAGTGTGTCAAGAACTGCAACTCTGCTGGGTTTTACGCAATCAACAGTTTTCCATGTTTATCAAGAATGGTCCACCACACAAAGGACATCCAGCCATCTTGACACAACTGTGGGAAGCATTGGAGTCAACATGGGGCAGCATCCCTGTGGAACGCTTTCGACACCTTGTAGAGTCCGTGCCCTGATTAATTGAGGCTATTCTAAGGGCAAACGGGGGTGCAACTCAATATTAGGAAGGTGTTCTTAATGTTTTGTCCACTCAGTGTATACAGTGCATTCCGATGTATTCAGATCTGTGCCTCGACACAATCCTGACTCGGAGCTCTACGGACAATTCCTTCGACCTCATGGCTTGGTTTTTGCTCTGACATATATATATATATATATATAGACATATATACATATAAATATATATACATATATACATATATACATACATATACATATATACATACATATACATATACATACATATACACATATTTATACACATATATAAATTAATAGTACACTGTATAGCTCAGTGACTTTACAGTTGGCACAATGCATTGGGGCAGGTATCGTTCTCCTGGCATCCTCCAAACACAGATTTGTCCGTCGGATTGTCAGATGGTGAAGTGTGATTCATCACTCCAGAGAACGCGGTTCCACTGTTCCAAAGTCCAATGGCGGCGAGCTTTACACCACTCCAACCGACGCTTGGCATGGCGCATGGTGATCTTAGGCTTGTGTGCGGCTGCTCGGCAATAGAAACCCATATAACTATTTAGAGAGCGGCAGCCGAGGTGTCAGTTTTGGAGAGTCTGGCGTGCCCAAAGTAAAATACCTGCCACTCAGGCCCAGAAACTAGGATATGCACATAATTAGTACTATTGGATAGGAGACACTCTGAAGTTTCTAAAAACGTTAAAATAATGTCTGTGAGTATAACAGAACTGGTATAGCAGGCGAAAACCAGAGGAAAATCCATCCGTATTTTCTGTTTTTTTTGTAGATTACCTTTTTCTCCTGGCTGCCTATAGGATTCAACGTTATCTAGGACCTAGACAGCAGTACCTATGGCTTCCACTGGATGTCAACAGTCTTTAGACAGGGTTTCATGACGTTAGGTTGAATTAGAAGCCAATAGAGAATTTAGAAGTGGACCACGGAACTCAATAGAATGACATGCGCGTTCACGGTCTCGTGCGCTCTGTGTTTTTTTCCTTTCCTATCGTTCAGGCTATAATCCGGTTGAAATATTATAGTAAATATACATAAAAGGATACCTAAGGATACATTAAAAAATGATGTTTGATTTGTTTGGACAAAGTTCACATTATACCTATCATATTTCTCCAAACAAATCAAACACAATTTTTAATGTTTCCTTAGGTACCATTTTATGTATATTTACTATAATATTTCAACCGGATTGTAGCCTGAACGATAAGAAAGGAAAAAACAGTGGAGCGCGCACTCGGTTGTGTGCCCGCAAAAGCCTGTTGACATCTGAGCTCACTTGACCATATTGTCTTCTTATCCGTTCTGGTCAGGGCTACCGTTTCCTGGTTTTGGATAGAGACTGTTGACATCTAATGGAAGCCATAGGTACTGAAATGTCGGAGCTGCTTGCCTTTGAAATCAATAGGGAGACTGTCAAACAGAGCAAAGGTCACAGTAAAACAATAATTCCTGATGGATATTCCTCGGGTTTTCGTCTGCTATATCCGTTCTGTTACACTCACAGACATTATGTTAACACTTTTAGAAACTTCAGAGTGTTTCCTATCCAATAGTACTAATTATGTGCATATCCTATTTTTTGGGCCTGAGTGGGAGGCATTTTAGTTTGGGCACGCCAGACTCTCCAAAACCGTCACTTCGGGAGCCGCTCCCTAAGAAGTTAATTTAGCTGCATTCCAGGTGACTACCTCATGAAGCTGGATGGTTGAGAGAATGCCAAGAGCGTTCGAAGCTGTTGTCAAGGCAAGGGGTGGCTATTTGAAGAATCTCAAATATAAAATGTATTTTGATTTGTTTAACACTTTTTTGGTTACTACATAATTCCATATGTGTTATTTCATTGTTTTGATGTCTTCACTATTATTCTACAATGTAGAAAATTGTCAAAATAAAGAAAAACCCTTGAATGAGTAGGTGTTCTAAAACTTTTGACCGATAGTGTTAATATATACACAATGCTTTCGGACAGTATTCAAACTTTTTCCACATTTCTACACATTACAGCCTGATTTGTAAAGGCACATACCTGTCTATATAAAGTCCCTTTGTTGACTGTGCATGTTAGAGCAAAACCAAGCCATGAGGTCAAAGGAGTTGTCCGTAGAGCTCCAAGACAGGATTGTGTCAAGCCACAGATCTGGGGAAGGATACCCAAAGAATTCTGCAGAATTGAAGGTCCCCAAGAACACAGTGGCCTCCATAATTTTTACGTGGTTAGATCCACATGACAGCCCACTTGGAGTTTGCAAAAAGGCACCAAAAGACTGAAACAAGATTATCTGGTCTGATGAAACCAAGATTTAAAACTTGAAACGTGAATGCCGAGCGTCACGTCTTTAGGAAAACTGTCAACACCCTTACGGTGAAGCATGGTGGTGGCAGCATCTTGCTGTGGGGAGGTTTTTCAGCTGCAGAGACGGGGAGACTAGTCAGGATCGAGGGAAAGACGAACGGAGCAAAGCACAGAGTGATCCTTGATGAAAACCTACTCCAGAGCACTCAGGACCTTGGACTGGGGCGATGGTTCACCTTCCAACAGGACAACGACCCTAAGCACACAGCCAAGAAAATGCAGCAGTATCTTCGGGTAAAGTCTCTGAATGTCCTTGAGTGGCCCAGCCAGAGCCCGGACTTGAACCTTATCGAACATCTCTGGAGAGACCTGAAAATAGCTGTGCAGCAACGGTCCCCATTCAACCTGACAGAGCTTGAGAGGATCTGCAGAGAATAATGGGATAAACTCCCCAAATACAGGTGTGGCAAGCTTGTAGTGTCATACCCAAGAAGACTTGAGGCTGTAATTGCTGCCAAAGGTGCTTCAACAAAGTACAGGGTCTGAATACTTATGTAAATGTGTTATTTAGTTTTTTTTTTTTTTCATAAATTAGCAAAAATGTCTAAAAACCTGTTTTTGCTTTGTCATTATGGGGTATTGTGTGTAGATTGATATGGAAAAAAACTATTTAATACATTTTAGAAAATGGCTGTAACCTAACAAAATTTGGAAAAAGTGAAGGGATATGAATAATTTCCTTAGGCACTGTATATATGTAAGGATTGGGCAGAACTGTTTTTAAAAATGTGCTGTTTCAAATGCTGTATTTAAACCATGTTTTACCAGCAGACATATGATGTAAAACTCTCCTCTACTGTAAAGCAACTGTTCACTGGTTTAGTGGGTAATCCCTTTTTCAGCTCCCCTTCTTTTTCTCTTGTTCCCACTGTCTCTCCCTTTATGACTTGGCTGGCCTCCAGATGATAGAGGGTTTTAATTGACCAGCTTTCTTTACTATGCCAGAGAGATGTGTCTTCCCTTCCTCCCTCAGCCACTACTTCACCAACTGTCTTTCTCTCTATCCTCCCTTCTCTCTCCCCTCTCACTGCCCTCCTTCCTCCCTTATTCCTTCTTTATGTTCTTTATTTGATTTATTTGGGCTCCCAAGTGCATCTCAGTGCTAGAGGCGTCACTACAGTACCTGGTTCAAATCTAGGCTGAATCACATCCGGCCGTGATTGGGAGTCCCATAGGGTGGCGCACAATTGGCCCAGCGTCGTTCGTGTTTGGCCGGGGTAGGCCGTCATTGTAAATAAGAATTGGTTCTTAACTGACTTGCCTAGTTAAATAAAGGCTCAATACAAATAATTAAAAAAAAAAAATCTCCTTCCTCTCCTCTCCCTTCTCCCCTCCCTCCTCTCTGTTTTCCATAACCAGCAGTCTGTCTCCTTAAATTCTTAGGGAGCGGCAGCCGAGGTGTCGGTTTTGGAGAGTCTGGCGTGCCCAAAGTAAAATACCTGCCACTCAGGCCCAGAAACTACATTAGTACTATTGGATAGGAAACACTCTGAAGTTGCTAAAACCGTTAAGATAATGTCTGTGAGTAAAACAGAACTGATATAGCAGGCAAAAACCCGAGGAAAATCCATCCGGATTTGCAGTATTTTTTGTAGATTACCTTTTTCTCCAAGCTGCTTATAGGAATCAATGTTATGTAGGACTGAGACTGCAGTGCCTATGGCTTCCACTAGATGTCAACTGTCTTTATACAGTGTTTGGAGGCTCTAGCACTAAGCAGAACAGACAGGAAGAGGAAATAGTGAAGGGACCACATTTGTCAACAACGCTTTACAGGCGCCCCACTTTATTTTCCTTTCCTATCGTTCACGTTATCGTCCGGTTGAAATATTACAGTAAATATGCATAAAAGGTTACCTAAGGATACATTAAAAATGATGTTTGATTTGTTTGGAGAAAGTTTATAGGTATAATTTGAACGTGTTCTCTTCACGGTTCAATGGGCGACTCGACGGTGGATTTTCTTTTAGCTCTTATATGGGTTTTGTGTGACCCGCGCTGGATATGAATTTATGCTAATGCATAAATATTGGAGGTGCTATCCTCAAACAATCAAATGTTGTGCTTTCGCCATAAAGCCTTTTTGAAATCTGACAATGCTGTGATATTGCCAACAATCAGAGCTTTTGATGACTATGCAACACTTGTATATTGATGAATGTTTAATAATTCAACTTTTGGATTTTGAATTTGGCGCCTTACATTTCACCGGGTAATGTCGGGAGTGGCCCGCTAGCGCGCCGCTACTCCCTATTAACTACATTAATATTTATGACCTTTATCTTATCTTCTCTGTCTAAACACTACTTACTTTACTGTACCCCCTTACACACACACACACAGACACAGACACACACACACACACACACACACACGGACACACGCACACACGCACACACGCACACTCAACTGATCTGGTAAAACAAGGGTTAAATAAACAACAAACACACACACGCACACACACACACGTCATCAACAACCTTGATCAGGATAGGGGTATAGGGGTGGTCAGGATCGGGGTGTAGGGGTGATAATATAGGGGTGTAGGGGTGATAGGATAGGGAGGTAGGGGTGATAGGATGGGGAGTGGGGGTGATAGAACAGGGGTGTAGGGGTAAACAGGATTGGTATGTAGGGGTGATAAGATAGGGATGCAGAAGTGATAGGATAGGGAGTGGGGGTGATAGGGCAGGGGTGTAGGGGTGACCAGTATAGGGGTGTAGGGGTGATCAGGTACGAGTGCGCACGGACCGCTAGCGGGACACCACGACAACATCCGGTGAAATTGCAGAGCGCCACATTCAAAATACAAAAATCGTAATATTAAACATTCATGAAAATACAAGTGTTACTGCATTCAAAAGCTTAGAATCTTGGCAATCTAACCGCTTTGTCAGATTTCAAAAAGGCTTTACGGCGAAAGCATAGCATTCGATTATCTGAGGACAGCGAACCACAACAGCATATTTTTCAAACAAGCACAGGCGTCACAAAATCACAAAAAACGATAAAATAAATCACTTACCTTTTAAGATCTTCCTCTGGTTGCAATCATAAGGGTCCCAGGAACACAAAGAATGGTCATTTTGTTCGATAAAGTCCTTCTTTATATCCCAAAAAAGTCAGTTTAGTAGGCATCGTTAACCTCTCAGGGATTGCTGGGGCGCTAGCGCCCCAATCCCGACCCTACCAGGTGAAATGCAAGGCGCCAAATTCAAAATCCAAAAGTTGAATTATTAAACATCCACCAATATACAAGTGTTCCATACTCATCAAAAGCTCTGTTTCTTGGCAATATCACAGCATTGTCAGATTTCAAAAAGGCTTTACGGCCAAAGCAGCACATTTGATTGTTTGAGGGTAGCACCTCACATATTTTTCCCATAGCCATGAATCCATTAGCCATCATGGCACACACATAACACATTTCACAGCGAAAACAAATCAATTACCTGTTGAAGAACTTCTGGTCATCCTAAGTGTCCAACGAAGACAATCCATGGTTATTTTGTTAGAAAAAGTAATGTATTTTATCCATAAATCTCTGTTTGGTTCGCGCGTTATATTCAGAAACGACAGCCTCCACTCCTCCATTGAAACGTGACGAGAACTCGTTCATCATATACCTATAAACTTGTCCAAGAACAATCAAACATAGTTTTAAATGTATCCTTAGGAACATTTTACGTATATTTACTATTATAAATCAACTGGAATATAAACTGATTGATAAAGACGGTAAAAAAGACACTCGGGAGCGCGCGCTGGGTACTGTTGACATAAAAAGTACACTTCCTGGTTTGCTCTTATTTTCTGGTCTAAAGCATCCAAAATGAAAATGTACACTGTCTCGAGACTGTTGACATCTAAAGGAAGCGATGGGTACTGCATTCATATGCCCTTATATGGTCATTTTCATGAGGGAGGGGCTCCAAATGAGCAATGTGTCAAAATCACTTTTTCCAGGACAGAAATTCCTTGGGGTTTCGCCTGCCATATGCGTTCTGTTTTACTCACAGACAAATGGTTAACACTTTGGAAAATCCTATCCTATCCAATGGTACTAAATATGTGCATATCCTATTTTCTGGGCCTGAATGGGAGGCATTTTACTTTGGGCACGCCAGGCTCTCCAAAACCGTCACCTCGGGAGCCACTCCCCTAAGAAGTTAAGTTCAGTAATCCACCCCTTCAGCATGCAGACAAAGAAGTTCCAAAAGTTATCGGTAAAGTTCTTCCAAACAAGTCAAACGACGTTCCTAATTAATCCTCAGGTACTCTAATATCTAAATAAATTATAATATTTCATACGGAGAGAACTATGTTCAATAGAAAAGGAAAAGAACGCCAGCGCCCCCATTCACGCGCGCAATGAGACCGCTTTATCCATGGAGCTCCCGATGGATAAACAACTATTACTCGTTGGTTTTTCAATCTAAAAGCCTGAAACCTTGTCTAAAGACTGTTGACAACTAGTGGAAGACATAGGTACTGCAATCTGGGAGCTATTCCCTTCAGTGTACCATAGCAAAGAATGGGAAAGGTCAGTGAGCTGAAAAAAAGCTATTTCCTGGATGGATTTTCCTCAGGTTTTCGCCTACTATAACAGTTCTGTTATACTCACAGACATTATTCTAACAATTTTAGAAACTTCAGTGTTTTCTATCCAAATATACCAAGTAAATGCATATCCTAGCTTCTGGTACTGAGTAACAGGCAGTTTACTTTGGGCATGCCAGACTCTCCGAACCTCCAAACACTGCCCCCAAGCCCTAACAGGTAAAGGATGTGTACTGCCCAGAGTGTGACGCCATCCTATATGTAGCAGAGCCAAGTTCAGCAAGCAGAGAAAGTGTTAACATCTTAACACCTTAACACCTTAACACCTTAATACCTCAACACCCTAACACCTTAACACCTTAATACCTTAATACCGTAATACTTCAACACCTTAATACCTTAATACTTCAACACCTTAATACCTTAATACTTCAACTCCTTAACACCTTAACACCTTAACACATTAATACATTAATACCTCAGGACCTTAACACCTTAATACCTGTCACCTAATACCTGTTGCCTTATTTTACCTGGTAAACCAGAGTCTAATCAGAGTCTAACCAATCTAACCAGTCTAATCAGAGTCTAACCAATCTAACCAGAGTCTAACCAGAGCCTAACCAAAGTCTAACCAGAGTCTAACCAGAGTCTAACCAATGTAACTAGAGTCTAACCAGAGTTTAGCCAATCCAACCAGAGTCTAACCAGAGTCTAACCTGTCTAACCAGAGCCTAACCAGAGTCTAACCAAAGCCAAACTAGTCTAACCAGAGTCTAACCAGAGCTTAAGAACAGTCTAACCTGTCTAACCAGAGCCTAACCAGAGCCTAACCAGATTCTAAAAGTATTGAATAGCCTCATCTAGATACATTTGATCTGACCATTTGATTTGACCTTGGGGCGTCAGGTAGCCTAGTGGTTAGAGTGTTGGTTCAGTAACCGAAAGGTTGCTGGATCAAATCCCTGAGTCTGACAAGGTAAACATCTGTTGTTCTACCCCTGAACATGGCAGTTAAACCCACTTTTCCTTGGTAGGCCATCATTGTAAATAAGATTTTGTTCTTCACTGACTTGCCTGAAGGTAACAAAATATCAAGTTGGATCTCATTTCCATGGCAGAGAGAGAGATAAAAACAAAATTGAGACACACTCATTTATTGATACAGTATACTCTCTCTAGCTCTTTGCAATTGGATGAATTAGATTAACAAAAATGTATCACTCAACACTGGTAATGGCAAGTTATATGTGATGTGAAAGCATGCTATTCATTTAACACAGAGCTGTCTTTGTTTACTTTAATCATTCTGTTCTCTGTACACATACTGTTCTTCATGGCTTCTCTCTTCTGGTCTCTCCTGGTCTCGTCAGTCATCTGTCTCTTTCTCTCTCCTGGTCATGTCAGTCATCTGTCTCTTTCTTTCTCCTTCATCAGTCAGTCAGTCAGTCTCTCTCTCTCTCTCTCTCTCTCTCTCTCTCTCTCTCTCTCTCTCTCTCTCTCTCATTCTTCTGTCTGTCTGTCTCTCTCGCTCTCTTTCTCTCTCTTTCTCTTTCTTTCTGACACACACATACACACACACACACACACACACACACACACACACACACACACACACACACACACACACACACACACACACACACACACACACACACACACACACACACACACACACACACACACACACACACACACAAAGTGTCTTGTATTTAATGGGACTTGTTGACTGATAGGGCTGCCTCACAGTGCAGTGGTCTAGAGCACTCAAGATGTGTATTGATGTTACATTAGCACTAACTACCCTGCTGCCTCCTCCCTGCTGAAGCCTCAATTAAACCAGCCATGTCTAACCCCGGCTTCACACCAATAACCCTACAATAACCCGCTGACTTACCCATCCAACCCCAACATCACACCATTAACCCTACACTAACCCCCTCTAATATCCTCTCTCTCCCAGAATACGACTCTCTCTCTCTCCCAGACTACATTTCTGTCTCTCCCAGTCTACCACGCTCTCACTACAAACTTTGCTTCATCTTTCGCTCAAGACCTTGTCTCTATCGCTGACTAATTTCTTCTAGTATTTTCTCTCCTCCTTTATTTCTCTTTTTTTCCCCTCCCTTCCTACCTTGCTCCCTTGCTCCCTTGCTCTGTTCCTCCCTTGCTCCCTTGTTTGTTGTAATTAATTTCTCAGATATGAGAAGTGTAGTAGCCATTGTGAGCTGTGAGTGTGGTTCCTAAAACACCCTGCGTAGTGTGTGTGTTCGCTCGCGTGTGTGTGTGTGTGTGTGTGAGCGCGAGTAGGGTCTGGGTTACCCTACTCCCTGGTGGGAGCTAAGGGGATTTGCTATGCTCTGGTAATGCTATTAGTGCTGCTGTGGATTATATTCACTCACAGAAGGGGAAGAGGGGTTTAGACACTCCGTGCTGTGCCACTGGTTTTGAGTTGTGTGGATGGATGGGTGGGTGGGTGGATGGGTGTGTGGACGGGTTGTGTGGATGGGTGGGTGTGTGGATGGGTATGTTTTCAAGCGTTTGGGCCTGTGTAGGGCTGATACACACTCAAAATCAAAGACTCTCAAAGATTCTCCACTGCTTCTGTTTCCCCTAGCTCTCTTATTGAATTGCCCCCGGGGGGTTAAATGTATTACTGAATGTTAGGCTGACGAGTCACCTCAGAGAACTATGGTGTTAATAGAGCTCACAGAAAGAGGAGCTGCTTTCCTTTCCGAACGTCATGTAACAGTCTGAATCTGAGACAGCAGACACCGTAGGCAGAGGAGGAGTGGAGGCTCCATCCGTTTGACATTTTGTCATGCCCAAATCACCTACTCGATGGGAGACATTTTGTCATGCCCGAATCACCTACTCGATGGGAGACATTTTGTTATGCCCAAATCACCTACTCGATGGATGACATTTTGTCATGCCCAAATCACCTACTCGATGGGAGACATTTTGCCATACCCAAATCACCTACTCGATGGAGGACATTTTGTAAAGCCCAAATCACCAAATCGATGAATGAAATTTTGTAATGCCCAAATCACCTACTCGATGGGAGACATTTTGTCATGCTCAAATCACCCACTCGATGGGAGACATTTTGTCATGCTCAAATCACCCACTCGATGGGAGACATTTTGACAGCAGAGATGCTGCCAAAACCTACCATTACAAAACCTACCATTACAAAACCTACCATTACATAACCTACCATTACAAAACCTGGTGAAGCATTTAATTAAAGGTCTAACGTATTTGAACTGTAAGCTTTCACTGCTTCACAATCTGTCAGACTGTGGCCTGTTATCACAGTCATCACACAACAATGTTACTGTAGACATCAGATCATCTGTCTGCCTGAAATCAATACTGGAAGCACAACCCTAGCTGCTCATAATCGTCTGACATTGAAGAGGTCGGAGGAGGAGATGCATTCAGAAAGCTTGTAAAGGTACACGTTTCACACACACACACGCTCGCACACACAAGCACACGTACGTACGCACGCACACACACACACACACACACACACACACACACACACACACACACACACACACACACACACACACACACACACACACACACACACACACACACGCACACGCACCACCTCTGACTTCCAGTATTGGTTTTGTGACATAACAGAGTTTCTAACGACCAGCAGTCTGCCCATCAGTACAGCGTTTCATGGCATCAGCGTGCTTTCTCTTGGTGAAGAGGAGCTCCATTCCTTCCTTCCTTCCTTCCTTCACAGGGCTTTGTTTATCACCGTCATTAAAGCTGCTGTGTGAGGTGGAAGGGGAAATGTGTGGGATAGATGCTAAACAAGTCTAGTGGGCCATTCCCCTCGCCTCCCTGACTGCCAATCCCTCACCTCCCTGACTGACAATCCACTCGCCTCCCTGACAGCCAATTCCCCTCTCCCTGAACCCTCCCTCTGTATCGATCGTCTGTCTCCATGGGTTATGTATCAGGAAACATCAGTGGAAACATCAATGTGAGGAAAATGTCAGCGAGGGAAAACATTCCTATAGACCAGTGTTTCCCAAACTCAGTCCTGGGAACCCCTCCAAGGGGTTCACAATTTGGGGGGTTTCCTAACACTATACAGTTTATTCAAATGATCAACTCATCGTCAAGCTTGGCTTAAACCACAACATGCGCCATGAGGTCCCAAACGACAGAGTTTGGGACAGTCCAAACTATAAACAGTCCAAACTATCGACAGTCCAAGCTACAGTCCAACGGATCGATGAAAATGAGTTCCAGTAGATTGCTTTCACCAATCCAGTTATATCAGATTAGTGACTTAGTTCTTCAAGGCGGTTTTTTTCTCGAAGGGATGCAACTGTAAAAGTGATATCAAAGTTAAAACTTGAGAGAGTGTTCAGAATCGTTAAATTTTGATCTGAGTAATTATTAATTGTTGTTTTCTAGACAAAACCCTTTATGGAGGGTAGGAAGAAGGGGTGGCATATTGTGCTGTGTTGGAACAGAGCCATCCAAACAAACACTAAACCAGGGTTCTCTCTCTCTCCTGGCGCTGTTCTGAGGTGTTTTGAAGTGAGACCTGTGGCCCACGCTCCTGTTGATGAGTAGGTACAGTTAGTTATTCTGAGGAATATTTCTGGAGCCACATAAAATTTAAGGATTGACTGCAAGCATTCCATGAATTCTAAGAGTATCTCGGAATTCTCCAGGACCAGGCCTAACCCAATACACCCCTGCTCTGCCTCATCCACGGTCCATTACAGCTGTGTGTGTGTGTGTGTGTGTTTGTGTGGACGTGTTTAACTTTACTTGTGGGGACCAGAAGTCCCCACAAGAATAGTAAACAAACAAACATTTGACCAACTGGGGAGATTTTGTTAGTTCCCACAAGGTCAAATGGTATTTCTAGGGGGGTTTAGGGTAAAGGTTAGAATTAGTGTTAGTGTTAGGTTAGAATTAGGTTTAGGTTTAGGTTTAGGTTTAGGTTTAGGTTTAGGGTTAGGTTTAGAGTCAGGGTTAGGAGCTAGGGTTAGTATTGGGTTAGGATTAGGAGCTAGGTTTAGGGTTAAGGTTAGGTTTTTGGGTTAGGGTTAAGGTTAGGGTTAGGGTTAGGGTTAGGGAAAATAGGATTTTGAATGGGACTGAACTGTGTGTCCCCACTGCTCTGGAGTCCAATGGCGGCGAGCTTTACACCACTCCAGCCGATGCTTGGCATCTTAGGCTTGTGTGCGGCTGCTCGGGCCATGGAAACCCATTTCATTAAGCTCCCGACGAACAGTTCTTGTGCTGACGGTTCTTCCAGAGGCAGTGTGGAAGTCGGAAGTCAGGCCTAATCACCAACATCATTGCCCGACCTCACTAATGCTCTTATGGCTGAATGGAAGCAAGTCACCCTCAACAATGTTCCAACATCCAGTGGAAAGCTTTCCCAGAACAAACTCCATATTAATTGCCTGTGATTTTGGAACAAGATGTTTGATGAGCAGGTGTCAATGTACTTTGTCTATAGTGTAGTATGTTTCATTGTGAAAACATGTTACTATCGATGTTCCTGAACAGCCCTGGGGAACGGGGGATACCTAGTCAGTTGTGCATGTATTCAATGTATTCAACTGACATGTGTCTTCTGCATTTAAACCAACCCCTCTGAATCAGAGAGGTGTGGGGGACTGCCTTAATTAATATCCACGTCTTCGGCGCTCAAGGGCAGAACTACATATTTTTACCTTGTCAGCTCGGGGGTTCGATCCAGCAACCTTTGGTTACTGGCCCAACGCTCTAACCACCCCATGTGTAGCTGCAGGAACAGGGTTGGCGAGCCCAGAGCATACAGAGTTTTTAAGGAATATCAGAAGCTGCATGACGTAATATAACCATGGCAGCCTTAACTGGGGTGGCAGGTAGCCTAGTGGTTAGAGTGTTAGGAGCTATGGTTAACCATAGCTAACACTAGCTCCTAACCATAACCCTAACCCTAACCGTAGCTCCTAACCCTAAACTTAATTCTAATCCTAACACTAATTCTAACCACAACCCTAAACCCCCTAGAAATAGCATCCCCACAAGTATAGTTAAACACACATTAACACACACACATGCTGTACATAAACTCAAACATTCTCAAGAACAAAATAGACTGCAGCTCCTACAACCAAACTATTGACCTAGAGATCACCATGGTTACAGATTCCATTTCCCTCAGTCATAGTTAATCACATGGCCAGTGGCTTCTCTCACAGTTCGACCTCGAAATGTGACGTTTGTCACAAAACGTGTATGGGTGATGTCAAACTGATCAATTTGATCAATCTGATCAATTTGACTTCAAGTTGAGTTTTAAAAGCACATACTGATTGATGATCATCAAATCAAATCAAATCAAATTTATTTATAAAGCCCCCCTTACATCAGCTGATGTCACAGAGTGCTGTACAGAAACCCAGCCTAAAACCCCAAACAGCAAGTAATGCAGGTGTAAAAGCACGGTGGCTAGGAAAAACTCCCTAGAAAGGCCAAAACCTAGGAAGAAACCTAGAGAGGAACCAGGCTGTGAGGGGTGGCCAGTCCTCTTCTGGCTGTGCCGGGTGCAGATTATAACAGAACATGGACAAGATTTTAAAATGTTCATAAAACAGGCAGAACAGTTGAAACTGGAGAAGCAGCACGGCCAGGTGGACTCGGGACATCAAGGAGTCATCAGGCCAGGTAGGCCTTGAGGAATGGTCCTAATGCTCAGGTCTTCCGAGAGAGAGAGAGAGAGAGAGAGAGAGAGAGAGAGAGAGAGAGAGAGACTTTGACTTTTTGTCTTTCTTTAATGAAACATCCTCATTTCATTAAAAACTCACCACCCCCCACCCCTTAAAAAAAAAAAACACCAAATTACATCCTGTACTGCATACACGCACCAGTCACCTTTCCCTATACCACACAATTCAAAACACCACACATCAAAATAACCAAAAAACCTTACCACTTCTACAACCGTATTTCCAAAACATCTTCCTCAAATATACAGACAGCCCCCCCCACACACCATATCTCCTGAAACATCTCCACACTTTTTATCATTTTATAGAACTCAAATTCTACCCTAAGGCGCGCAGAGACCATCCCATTAAATAATAGTAAAGGGTCTGTTATTCCCCCACCTTTGACCCTGTTCCTCCTTGTTAGCCAAATAGCCAACTTTGCCTGAGCAAACAGGAAGTTCAACAAAACACATTTAGCCTTCTCATTTTTCGAATACCTGTACCCCATTATAAACACCCCAACAGTAAAAACCACCCCCAACCTCTCACACAGACATTCCAACAGAGACATTAATGGCATTAACCTGGCGCACACAGAAAACACATGAATCACAGTTTCTTTTATAACACAGAAAGGACACCCCTGCCCGATTCCCGGTTCAACCCGTACCAACCAGCTGTTAGTGGCCAAGGCTCCATGAAGAACCCTCCACTGGAGGTCCCCTGACCTCTTTGGTACTGGGGGTTTGTAAAGCCCCCTCCATCTAAAACCTACCATATTCTCCGCCCCACATACCCCCTGCCACTGATGTGCCTTCACTCCTGTTAGGCTCCTAATGTTCCTCACCATAACGCAGAGGTTGTAGAGGGCTTTACCTCCCACCCCTTCAAACTCCCCAAGGCTCGGAGTGTTAAAATCTAACAAGTCCTCCAGACCCCCTTGCCAGTCCCCAGTCTCTGCTGTCACCTGCAGTGGTGGAAACATTGGTGGCCCCTCCCCCTTTGGCCGCTCAAACACCCCCCTTACCGGCTCAGACAGTGCCTCCTGGACCTCCTCCAGGAATCTCTCCAGCAGCCTAAGATTCGTTATTCCTGTTTGTTGTGCCAGGACTTCCGGGGTTTTCCACCCGTCCTCTCCCAGCAGTCGCAGGTCACCCAGCCTTAGTAAACCTGCTGCCATCAGTTGCCTCTGCAGGACGGCCGACTGAACCGATCTCAAAGGGATGGCTGGGTTGTGGAAGATAGGCTCCTCCCACACCCACAGTCCAGGCTCTACACCCCCATCTCGTGTGGCCCTTAGCAGCTGCCAGGCCCTCAGCACTGCGGTATAAAAGTCTGAGAGACCTGCTGTATTCATCCTCTCCAGCTTCATGAGGAACAGCTGCCGGTCCAGCCCTAATCCGCCAGCTCTCCTCAGCAGCGCGCATGCTGGTTCCCTCCAGCCAACATCAGTATGGTACAGCAGTCTCTGTGCCGCCTTTAGTCGGAATGCAGCCACCCTGCTCTCCAGTTCCACCAGGCCCTGTCCTCCTTCGTGGACGGTCATATACAACACTGCTGCCCTCAGCCAGTGATGGCCCGACCAGAAAAATTCCACCAGCTTGCGTTGCAGGTCTGCGAGCAGACCGGCGGGGGTTGAGGACAGCCAGTTTATGCCACAGGAAGATGCCACCAGGTTGTTGATTATCAGCACCCTCCTCTATATGACACTTGGGACAGGAGCCACCTCCACCTGGCCAGTCTTGACACCACTGCCTGTGACAGCCCCTCCCAGTTCTTCCTGACCCACCTCTCCGAGCCCAGGTACACCCCCAACACTTTAAGCCCTTCACAACCCCACTGTAAACCCCCTGGAAGCAGAGGAAGGGCCCTATCCCCCCATGTCCCACAAAACAGAGCTTTGCTCTTGCCCCAGTTTACCTTAGCTGACGAAGCTCCCTCGTACACCTTCAGACTGGTCTCTAGTGCCTGCATATCCTGACCATCCCTGACCATCACAGAAACATCATCTGCATACGCTGACACTGCTATGCCTGTCACCACACCCATGCCTGTCCAGCACACTCCCTGCAGTCTCTTGCGTAGCAGGCCCAAAAAAGGCTCAATGGCTAGTGTATATAACTGCCCCGATAGAGGGCAGCCTTGTCTAATGCCTCGTCTCACCCAGACTGGCCTACTGAGCCCCCCTCCCACCTTGACCATACATGACGCCCCAGCATACAACATCTTCACACAGGTCAAAAAACTCTTCCCAAACCCAAACACAGACATCACATTAAACAGATACTCATGGTCCACTCTATCAAAAGCCTTCTCTTGATCTAAAGAGACCAGTCCAAAATTCACATCAGAACCTTTTGACAAGTCCAACATGTCCCTGATTAAGAACAAGTTGTCCGTGATTGAGCGTCCCGGTACACAATATGTTTGGTCTTTATGTACTATCGAGTCCAGATGGGACTTCAGTCTGTTAGAGAGGACCTTGGCAAATATCTTGTAGTCCGCACAAAGTAATGCCACCGGCCTCCAGTTCTTAAGTTCACACAAGTCCCCTTTTTTAGGCAGGAGAGTCAGAGCCGCCCGACGGCAGCTCATCGGCAACACTCCTACCTCAACGCATTCACGCAACACGCAAAAGAAATCTTGTCCAATTATTCCCCAGAATTTTTTATAAAACTCCACTGGGAGTCCATCAACCCCTGGTGCTCGACCGGGGGACATCTGGGTTACTGCCTCTGCCAGTTCATGGGACAACAGAGGAATGTCCATTTCATCCCTCTGTGCCAGAGAGAGCTTAGGGAGTCCTGCGAACAAGACCTGAGCACACACAGGATCACACATTTCTGCCCTATACAACTCAGTATAAAACTCCACAGTTCGCTCCCGCATCTCTCCCACCACAGAGGTCACCCGCCCATCAGAAAGCTGTAGACAATGCATACCCTTGGCTTCACCGCTCTGTCTTTCCAAACCAAAGAAGAAGGAGCTGGGAGCATCCATCTCCTTGAGCATGGAGAACCTAGCTCTTACAAGTGCTCCTTTGCTTTAACCTGGAAAAAACTGCCCAGGTCCCTACGTAATTCAGCTAGATTAGCCTGGAGGCTTACATTGCCTTGCCCCACCATCTCTACCTCCATCTCACTAATACTACGCTCTAGTTCCCCAATACTCTCCTAGCCTCTGAGGATGAGAGAGCTGTATACTGTTGACAGTAAAGCCAAATTTGGACTTTCCCCACATCCCACCATTGACTCAGAGACTCATACTCCTCTCTTCGCTGCCCCCACCTTTCCCAAAAAATCTGGAAACCTGAGCAAAAAGTGGCATCTTGTAAGAGCTTTACATTAAACTTCCAATAGGATGCCTGCCGGGGCCCTGGTGAAATAGACAGCTGAGCCATGGTTATATGGTGATCTGAAAACCCCACTGGGAGAATGGTAGTGCCCAACAGCCTATTGCTCTGATTCCTGGACATGTAAAACGATCAAGTCGGGCTGCACTCACCCTAGCCCCAAAGACCTTCACCCATGTATACTGTCTTGTGTTGGGATGTTTAGTTCTCCAAATATCCACTAGGTCGAACTGATTAATAATGTCCCTTAACACCCCCACTGACACTGAATGAGGCTCTTCCCCATTTCTGTCTTTCGTAAAATCCATGGTACAGTTCCAGTCTCCGCCGACCACCAGCATCTCCTCAGGCGCTACTTGTGAAAGTTCCTGTCTAAGACACCCAAATAGAACCCCCCTCTCTCCTGTGTTAGGCGCATACACATTTATAAAGACAAAACCCTTGTTGTTAATTTCTGCTTTTACAACAAGCAGCCTACTCCTTACACACCTCCTTTGAGGAGCAAATTTTTACAGACAGACCAGGTACAAAAAGACTGCCACCCCTGCACTCAAATTTGTCCCATGGCTCAACACACTTGCCCCTTTCCACCAGAGCCCCAATCAACTTCATTCAACACATCGCTATGCGTCTCCTGCAGAAACAACACCTGTACTTTTTTTTTGTTTTACATATTCACCCAACACACTCCTCTTTCCCGCATCTCTGGCGCCATTTATATTGAGCGAGCCTACCCAGAGAGTCTCCATAAGAAGTGGGAGAAAAGCCAGCAAGGAAAGAGACCAATAGCAAAGCCCCAGTGCCAGAAAGAAACTATACATCTAAACAGTGTCTGAAGGTAGACCTTACGCACGGTTGTGACCCACTTCCTCAACCTAAACCTTTTCCTGGGTGAGAGGACACCATGCCCTCATTTTTCATAGCATGTTGTGCTGATCTTACAAACTTTCTCGGATCAGAAAAAAAGTCTCAAGATTAACTTTTTCCCCTTGGTCTCATTCAGGAACCTTGTCAGTTCCCTCAATGTGTACTTTGGCCCCTCTGCTTGACTGGCTGTCAGCTCCGGACCCATTGAAGAGGAGTCTGAAAGGAAAACCTCATCATCCTCTTCCTCATACTCACTTTCCTCATCTCCATCTCCCATCCTGACCACCTGCCCTTCCTCTCTGGTCAGGGCCTCCACCCCAGCACCAGGTCCCATAGTACCTTTGACCACACCAGCCTCTACACTTCCACCTTTCTTCTCCTCCTTTTCTTTTTCCGCTTGACACCCTCCTCCTCCCCCCCTAGTCTCTTACACTTCCCCACTATACTCTCCTCATCCACTAGCATAACCTGACTAGACCCAACCTCATCTACACCACCCTCCATAGCATGTCTAGGCCCAGCCTCTTCTACACCAGCATCCATAGCATGACTAGTCCCAGCCTCAGCTACCCCACCATCTCTAGCCTGACTAGGCCCAGCCTCATCTACCCCACCATCTCTAGCCTGACTAGGCCCAGCCTCATCTACACCACCATCTCTGGCATGACTCGGCCCAGCCTCATCTACACCACCATCCTTGCCATGACTAGGCCCAGCCTCATTTACACCACCATCCTTGCCATGACTAGGCCCAGCCTCTGCTGTCTGCATCTCATTGCCCCCTACACTTTGACCTTGTTTTCCCCCACTGGCACTTGTGCCCTCACCTTGTCTACAGCCTTTATGTGGACACGCAAAGCTCTTATGCCCCAAATCCCCACACTCAAAACACCGTAGACTATCTGTGCTGGCAAACCCTGCGTAGAGCCCCTCCTCATGCCTCACTTTAAAATGCACATTTAGCTGTTGCTCATTATTATTCAGAAACATAAACACTTGCCTCCGGAACGAAACAACGTGCCGTTCACTTTCACACTCCTGGGCCAGACTACACTCAGTCATAGGACCTACTGAAGAGATGAGTCTTCAATAAAGACTTAAAGGTTGAGACAGAGTCTGCGTCTCTCACATGGATAGGCAGACTATTCCATAAAAATGGAGCTCTATAGGAAAAAGCCCTGCCTCCAGCTGTTTGCTTAGAAATTCTAGGGACAGTAAGGAGGCTCATGCCTTGTGACCGTAGCGTACGTGTAGGTATGTACGGCAGGACCAAATCGGAAAGATAGGTAGGAGCAAGCCCATGTAATGCTTTGTAGGTTAGCAGTAAAACCTTGAAATCAGCCCTTGCCTTAACAGGAAGCCAGTGTAGAGAGGCTAGTACTGGAGTAATATGATCACATTTTGGGGTTCTAGTCAAGATTCTAGCAGCCGTGTTTAGCACTAACTGAAGTTTATTTAGTGCTTTATCCGGGTAGCCGGAAAGTAAAGCATTGCAGTAGTCTAACCTAGAAGTTACAAACGCATGGATTAACTTATCTGCATCATTTTTGTTAAGTAAATGGAAAAAAGCTGTCCTTGAAACAGTCTTGATATGTTTGTCAAAAGAGAGATCAGGGTCCAGAGTAACGCCGAGGTCCTTCACAGTTTTATTTGAGATGACTGTACAACCATCAAGATTAATTGTCAGATTCAACAGAAGATCTCTTTCTTTCTTGGGACCTAGAACTAGCATCTCTGTTTTGTCAGAGTTTAAAAGTAGAAAATGTTCCGCCATCCACTTCCTTATGTCTGAAACACAGGCTTCCAGGGAGGGCAATTTTGGGGCTTCACCATGTTTCATCGAAATGTACAGCTGTGTGTCATCCGCATAGCAGTGAAAGTTAACATTATGTTTTCGAATGACATCACCAAGTGGTAAAATATATAGTGAAAACAATAGTGGTCCCAAAACAGAGCCTTGAGGAACATCGAAATTTACAGTTGATTTGTCAGAGGACAAACCATCCACAGAGACAAACTGATCTTTCCGACAGATAAGATCTAAACCAGGCCAGAACTTGTCCATGTAGACCAATTTGGGTTTCCAATCTCTCCAAAAGAATGTGGTGATCGATGGTATCAAAAGCAGCACTAAGGTCTAGGAGCACGAGGACAGTTGCAGAGCCTCGGTCTGACGCCATTAAAAGGTCATTTACCACCTTCACAAGTGCAGTCTCAGTGCTATGATGGGGTCTAAAACCAGACTGAAGCGTTTCGTATACATTGTTTGTCTTCAGGAAGGCAGTGAGTTGCTGCGCAACAGATTTTTCTAAAATTTTTGATATGAATGGATGATTCGATATAGGCCGATAGTTTTGTATATTTTCTGGGTCAAGGTTTGGCTTTTTTTAAGAGGCTTTATTACTGCCACTTTTAGTGAGTTTGGTACACATCTGGTGGATAGAGAGCTGTTTATTATGTTCAACATAGGAGGGCCAAGCACAGGAAGCAGCTCTTTCAGTAGTTTAGTTGGAATAGGGTCCAGTATGCAGCTTGAAGGTTTAGAGGCCATGATTATTTTCATCAATGTGTCAAGAGATATGGTACTAAAAAAACTTGAGTGTCTCTTTTGATTTTATGTCCTGGCAAAGTTGTGTGGACTCAGGACAACTGAGCTTTGGAGGAATACGCAGATTTAAAGAGGAGTCCGTAATTTGCTTTCTAATGATCATGATCTTTTCCTCAAAGAAGTTCATGAATGAATCACTGCTAAAGTGAAAGCCATCCTCTCTTGGGGAATGCTGCTTTTTAGTTAGCTTTGCGACAGTATCAAAAATAAATTTTGGATTATTCTTATTTTCCTCAATTAACTTGGAAAAATAGGATGATCGAGCAGCAGTGAGGGCTCTTCGATACTGCACGGTTGTCACGAACAGCTAGAAGTGGTGGTTGTGGAGTCAGACGCAGAGAGCACGGTGTAGGGAAAAACGCTCCTTTTTAATCCGGCGTGTTAATACAACGCCCAACACACAGCAGGCGCACAAACAAACAAGGCGCTCGAAACAGGACACGGGCATAAACGCATTTACATGAACTAACGCCCACCAAAAACAGATAAACAAGCCCGCACAAAGGAGGCGGGCTTGACCGGCTTAAATAGCCCTAGAATAAAACACAAAACAGGTGCAAACAATATAACAATCAACAGAAAGGAAAAGAGGATCGGTGGCAGCTAATAGGCCGGTGACGACAACCGCCGAACGCCGCCCGAACAGGCAGAGGAGCCACCGTCGGTGGAAGTCGTGACAGTACCCCCCTCCTGACGCGCGGCTCCCGCAGCGCGCCGACAGCGGCCTCGAGGACGACCCGGAGGGCGAGGCGCAGGGCGATCCGGGTGAAGGCGGTGAAACTGGCCAGTAGTGACGGATCCAAGATATCCGTCCACGGTACCCAGCACCTCTCCTCCGGGCCGCATTCTCCCAGTCCACGCAGGTACTGCAGGCCCCTCACCCGGCGCCTAGAGTCCAGAATGGAGCGGACTGTGTACGCCGGGACCCTCGATGTCCAAGGGGGCCTCCGGCACCTCACCTTCCTGCAGGGGACCAGCTACCACCGGCCTGAGGAGAGACACATGAAACGAGGGGTTAATGCGGTAGTACGATGGAAGCTGTAGCCTATAACACACCTCGCTTATCCTCCTCAGGACTTTAAATGGCCCCACATACTGCGGCCCCAGCTTCCGGCAGGGCAAGGAGGGGCAGGTTCCGGTCGAGCCAGACCCGGTCCCCTCGGTGCGAACACGGGGCCTCACTGCGGTGACGGTCAGCGCCTCTTCTGTAGCCCACCAGCCTGTTTCAATGATTCCTGGACGGCTCTCCAGGTCTCTTTGAGCGCTGCACCCACTCCTCCACTGCAGGAGCTTCAGTCTGGCTCTGATGGAATGGTGCCAGGACCGGCTGGTAGCCCAACACGCACTGAAACGGTGACATGTTGGTAGAGGAGTGACGGAGTGAGTTCTGCGCCACCTCCGCCCATGGGACGTACTCGCCCACTCCCGGCCGGTCCTGGCAATACGACCGCAGAAACCTACCCACCTCCTGGTTCACTCTCTCCACCTGCCCATTACTCTCAGGGTGGAAACCTGAGGTCAGGCTGATCGAGACCCCAGACGCCCATAAACGCCCTCCACACTGGGACGTGAACTGGGGACCCCGATCAGAAACGATGTCCTCAGGCACCCCGTAGTGCCGGAAGACGTGGGTAAACAGGGCCTCCGCAGTCTGTAGGGCCGTAGGGAGACCGGGCAACGGGATGAGACGACAGGACTTAGAGAACCGATCCACAAGCGACCAGGATCGTGGTGTTCCCCTGGGATGGAGGAAGATCCATGAGGAAATCCACCGACAGGTGAGACCACGGCCGTTGTGGAACGGGAGGGGCTGTAACTTCCCTCTAGGCAGGTGTCTAGGAGCCTTACTCTGGCGCACACCGAACAGGAGGAGACATAAAACCTCACGTCCTTAGCCAACGTGGGCCACCAGTATTTCCCCCTAAGACCCCGCACTGTCCTCTCAATGCCAGGATGACCCGAAGAGGGTAGCGTATGAGCCCATCGAATCAACTTGTCACGAACACCGAGCGGCACGTACTGGCGACCTGTAGGACACTGAGGAGGCGCAGGTTCCAACCGCCCTGCCTGCTCGATGTCGCGTCCACCTCCCATACCACCGGTGCCACCAGACATGAAGCAGGAAGTATGGGAGTAGGCTCGATGGACCGCTCCTCGGTGTCATAGAGACGGGACAGCTGGCGTCGGCCTTAGTATTCTGGGAGCCTGGCCTATAGGAGATCTTGAACTGAAAGCGGGTAAAAACATGGCCCACCTAGCCTGCCGCGATTTAGTCTCCTCGCTGCCCGGATATACTCCAGATTACGGTGGTCAGTCCAGATGAGGAAAGGGTGCTTAGCCCTCAAGCCAATGTCTCCACACCTTCAGGGCTCTGACCACAGCTAACAACTCCCGGTCCCCACGTCATAGTTACGCTCCGCCGGGCCGAGCTTCCTTGAAAAGAAAGCGCAGGGGCGGAGTTTCGATGGCGTGTCCGGCGCTGTGATAGCACGGCTCCAACACCAGCCTCAGACGCGTCCACCTCCACTATGAACGCCAAAGAGGGGTCCGGATGAGCCAGCAAGGGCGCTGTCAGAAACAGCTCCTTCAACCTACTGAAAGCTCTGTCCGCCTCCGCCGACCACCGCAACCGAGCCGGCCCCTTCAGCAGTGAGGTAATGGGAGCAGCCACCTGACCAAAACCCGGATAAACCTCCGGTAGTAATTGGCAAACCCTAAAAACCGCTGCACCTCCTTTACCGTGGTCGGAGTCGGCCACCACGCACGGCTGTAATGCGGTCACACTCCATCACCACCCCAGAAGTGGAAATGCGATATCCCAGGAAGGAAACGGCTTGTTTGGAAAACACACATTTCTCCGCCTTTGACGTACAGGTCATGCTCCAGCAGTCGCCCAAGTACTTTGGCGCACCAGAGACACATGCGCCGGCGCGTGTGGCGGAATAGATCAATATATCATCTATATACACCACCACACCCTGCCCGTGCAGGTCCCTGAGAATCTCGTCCACGAAAGATTGAAAGACGGCTGGAGCATTCTTCAACCCATACGGCATGACGAGGTACTCATAATGACCAGATGTGGTACTAAACGCTGTCATCCACTCATCTCCCTCCCGGATACGCACCAGATTATAAGCACTCCTGAGGTCCAGTTTTGTGAAAAACTTCGCCCCGTGAAATGATTCAACCGCCGTAGCGATGAGAGGTAGCGGGTAACTAAATCCCACTGTGATGGCATTTAGACCTCTGTAATCAATGCACGGCCGCAGACCTCCCTCCTTTTTCTTCACAAAAAGAAACTTCGAGGAGACGGGTGATATGGAGGGCCGAATGTACCCCTGGCGCAGAGATTCAGTGATATAGGTCTCCATAGCCACTGTCTCCTCCTGTGACAACGGGTACACGTGACTCCTGGGAAGTGTTGCGTTTACCTGGAGGTTTATCGCGCAATCCCCTCGTCGATGAGGTGGTAATTTGGTCGCCCTCTTTACAGAAGGCGATAGCCAAATCGACATATTCAGAGGGAATGCGCACAGTGGAAACTCTGGTCTGGACTCTCCACCGTTGTGGCACCGATGGAAACTCCGTCACACCTACCTGAACACTCCTCTGACCACCCCTGGAGAGCCCCTGTTTCCACGAAATCAAAGGGTTGTGCTTAGCCAGCCAGGGAATCCCCAGCACCACTGGAAACACAGGCGCATCAATGAGGTATAGACTAATCCGCTCCCCATGACCCCCTGCGTTACCATGTCCAGCGGAACCGTGGCCTCCTGACCAGCCCTGACCCTAACGGTCTGCTATCTAGGGAGTGAACGGGGATGGGTTGATCTATCGTAACTAGCGGAATACCTAGTCTCGAGGCGAGTCCGCGATCAATAAAGTTCCCAGCTGCGCCTGAATCGACTAGCGCCTTATGCTGGAGAGAGGGAAAAAACTCAGGGAAAGAGATTAACACAAACATGTGACCAACAGGGAGCTCTGGGTGAGTCTGGTGCCGACTCACCTGGGGTGACCGAGCAGTGCTCCGCCTGCCCTCTCGATTCCCAGAGGGACTCCCCCAGCACCGATCGGCAGTGTGTTCTCTCCGACCACAACTGGTGCAGGAGGAGCCTCCTCCTCCGGTTCCCCTCGATGCTGCCCCCCCTAACTCCATGGGGATAGGAGCGGAAGGTTCGGAAGGTGGAACAGACAGGGCCCTTCCCGACCGTCCGCGAGCCGCCAGCAGGTTGTCCAGTCGTATGGACATGTCGATCAGCTCATCGAGGAGAGGGTACCGTCTCGACACGCCAACTCCCCTGCGGACATCCTCCCGGAGACTACAACGGTAGTGGTCGATCAGGGCCCGGTCGTTCCACCCCGCTCCAGCAGCCAGGGTCCGAAACTCTAGAGCAAAGTCCTGCGCACTCGCCTCCCTGTCTAAGGTGAAACAGCCGTTCACCCGCCGCTCGCCCTCTGGTGGGTGGTCGAACACGCCCGAACGGCGGGCGAACTCCGGTAGTTGTCCCTGGCGGAGTCTGGGCCATCCCATACCGCGTTGGCCCATTCCAGGGCTCTACCCGTCAGACAGGAGACGAGGGCGCTCACGCTCTCCTCTCCAGAGGGAGTCGGGCGGACGGTGGCCAGGTACAACTCCAACTGGAGCAGGAACCCCTTACATCCAGCCGCCATCCCATCGTACTCCCTAGGGGGGGCGAGACGGAGCGTGCTGGATCCGGACGCCGCCGAAGGAGTCTGTTGAGGCGGGGAAGGTTGGGTGGGCGAGGGAAGGAAACCACCCCTCTCCCATCGGTCCATTCTCTCCATCATCTGGTCCGTTGCCGACCCGATCCGGTGGAGGACGGTGGTGTGGTGGAGGACACGCTCCTCCATAGATGGGAGAGGGGGAGTCGCTGCTCCTGCTGACTCCATGATGAAGGTGCGGGCTTCTGTCACGAACAGCTAGAAGTGGTGGGTGTGGAGTCAGACGCAGAGAGCACGGTGTAGGGAAAAACACTCCTTTTTAATCCGGCGTGTTAATACAACGCCCAACACACAGCAGGCGCACAAACAAACAAGGCGCTCGAAACAGGACACGGGCATAAACGACGACATGAACCAAAAACAGATAAACAAGCCCGCACAAAAGGAGGCGGGCTTGACCGGCTTAAATAGCCCTAGAATAAAACACAAAACAGGTGCAAACAATATAACAATCAACAGAAAGGAAAAGAGGATCGGTGGCAGCTAATAGGCCGGTGACGACGACCGCCGAACGCCGCCCGAACAGGCAGAGGAGCCACCGTTGGTGGAAGTCGTGACAACGGTACTGTCTTTCCAAGCTAGTCGGAAGACTTCCAGTTTGGTGTGGCGCCATTTCCGTTCCAATTTTCTGGAAGCTTGCTTCAGAGCTCGGGTATTTTCTGTATACCAGGGAGCTAGTTTTTATGGCAAATGTTTTTGTTTTTAGGTGCGACTGCATCTAGGGTATTGCGCAAGGTTACATTGAGTTCCTCAGTTAGGTGGTTAACTGATTTTTGTACTCTGACGTCCTTGGGTAGGTGGAAGGATTCTGGAAGGGCATCTAAATCAAATCAAATTTTATTTGTCACATACACATGGTTAGCAGATGTTAATGCGAGTGTAGCGAAATGCTTGTGCTTCTAGTTCCGACCATGCAGTAGTATCTAACAAGTAATCTAACAAATTCACAACAACTACCTTATACACACAAGAGTAAAGGAATGAATACGAGTATGTACATATAAATATATGGATGAGCGATGGCTGACCGGCATAGGCAAGATGCAGTAGATGGTATGGAGTACAGTATATACACATATATATGAGATGAGTAATGTAGGATATGTAAACATTATATAAATGGCATTGTTTAAAGTGGCTAGTGATACATTATTTCATCCAATTATAATTATTAAAGTGGCTAGAGATTTGGGTCGATGGCCGAACGGCATAGGCAAGATACAGTAGATGGTTTAGAGTACAGTGTATACATTTGATATGAGTATGTCGGATACGTAAACATTATATACAAAATTGTTTAAAGTGGCTAGTGATACATTTGTTACATCCAATTCCTATGTATAAAGTGGCTAGAGATTTAAGTCAGTATGTTGGCAGCAGCCACTCAATGTTAGTGATGGCTGTTTAACAGTCTGATGGCCTTGAGGTAGAAGCTGTTTTTCAGTCTCTCGGTCCCAGCTTTGATGCACCTGTACTGACCTCGCCTTCTGGATGATAGCGGGTGAACAGGCAGTGGCTCGGGTGGTTGTTGTCCTTGATGATCTTTTGGCCTTTCTGTGACATCGGGTGGTGTAGGTGTCCTGGAGGGCAGGTAGTTTAACCCGGTGATGCGTTGTGCAGTCCTCATTACCCTCTGGAGAGCCTTACGGTTGTGGGCGGAGCAGTTGCCGTACCAGGCGGTGATACAGCCCGACAGGATGCTCTCGATTGTGCATCTGTAAAAGTTTGTGAGTGATTTTGGTGACAAGCCAAATTTCTTCAGCCTCCTGAGGTTGAAGAGGCGCTGTTGCGCCTTCTTTACCACGCTGTCTGTGTGGGTGGACCAATTCAGTTTGTCCGTGATGTGTACGCCGAGGAACTTAAAACTTTCCACCTTCTCCACTACTGTCCCCTCGATGTGGATAGGGGTGCTCCCTCTCCTGTTTCCTGAAGTCCACGATCATCTCCTTTGTTTTGTTGACATTGAGTGAGAGGTTATTTTCCTGACACCACACTCCGAGGGCCCTCACCTCCTCTCTGTAGGCCGTCTCGTCGTTGTTGGTAATCAAGCCTACCACTGTAGTGTCGTCAGCAAACTTGATGATTGAGTTGGATGCGTGCTTGGCCACGCAGTCATGGGTAAACAGGGAGTACAGGAGAGGGCTGAGAACGCACCCTTGTGGGGCCCCAGTGTTGAGGATCAGCGGGGTGGAGATGTTGTTTCCTACCCTCACCACCTGGGACCGGCCCGTCAGGAAGTCCAGGACCCAGTTGCACAGGGCTGGGTCGAGACCCAGGGTCTCGAGCTTAATGACGAGCTTGGAGGGAACTATGGTGTTAAATGCTGAGCTGTAGTCGATGAACAGCATTCTTACATAAGTATTCCTCTTGTCCAGATGGGTTAGGGCAGTATGCAGTGTGATTGCGATTGCGTCGTCTGTGGACCTATTGGGACGGTAAGCAAATTGGAGTGGGTCCAGGGTGTCTGGCAGGATGGAGGTGATATGATCCTTGACTAATCTCTCAAAGCACTTCATGATGACGGAAGTGAGTGCTACGGGCGATAGTCATTTAGCTCAGTCACCTTAGCTTTCTTGGGAACAGGAACAATGGTGGCCCTCTTGAAGCATGTGGGAACAGCAGACTGGGATAGGGACTGATTGAATATGTCCGTAAACACACCAGCCAGCTGGTCTGCGCATGCTCTGAGGACACGGCCAGGGATGCCATCTGGGCCGGCAGCCTTGCGAGGGTTAACACATTTAAATGTTTTTCTCACATTGGCTGCGGTGAAGGTGAGCCCGCAGATTTTGGTAGCGGGCCGTGTCGGTGGCACTGTATTGTCCTCAAAGCGAGCAAAGAAGTTGTTTAGTTTGTCTGGGAGCAGGACGTCATGGTCCGCGACGGGGCTGGTTTTCTTTTTGTAGTCCGTGATTGACTGTAGACCCTGCCACATTCCTCTTGTGTCTGAGCCATTGAATTGTGACTCTACTTTGTCTCTATATTGACGCTTAGCTTGTTTGATTGCCTTGCGGAGGGAGGAGCTGCACTGTTTGTATTCAGTCATGTTTCCGGTAGCCTTTACCTGGTTAAAAGCAGTGGTTCGCGCTGCTTTCCATGCATGATCTAGGAATCTTTGGGATGTCTGAGAATTTATAGCACGACTTTTGATGATCCTTGGTTGGGGTCTGAGCAGGTTATCTGTTGCGATTTCAAACGTAATAAAATGGTGGTCCGATAGTCCAGGATTATGAGGAAAAACATTAAGATCCACAACATTTATTCCACGGGACAAAACTAGGTCCAGAGTATGACTGTGGCAGTGAGTAGGTCCGGAGACATGTTGGACAAAACCGACAGAGTCGATGATGGCTCCAAAAGCCTTTTTGGAGTGGGTCTGTGGACTTTTCCATGTGAATATTAAAGTCACCAAAAATTAGAATATTGTCTGCCATGACTACAAGGTCTGATAGGAATTCAGAGGACTCAGTGAGGAACGTTGTATATGGCCCAGGAAGCCTGTAAACAGTAGCTATAAAAAGTGATTGAGTAGGCTGCATACAGTGAGGGAAAAAAGTATTTGATCCCCTGCTGCTTTTGTACATCTGCCCACTGACAAAGAAATGATCAGTCTATAATAAACAGAATAACAACAAAAAAATCCAGAAAAACTCATGTGAAAAATGTTATAAATTGATTTGCATTTTAATGAGGGAAATAAGTATTTGACCCCCTCTCAATCAGAAAGATTTCTGTCTCCCAGGTGTATTTTATACAGGTAATGAGCTGAGATTAGGAGCACACTCTTAAAGGGAGTGCTCCTAATCTCAGTTTGTTACCTGTATAAAAGACACCTGTCCACAGAAGCAATCAATCAATCAGATTCCAAACTCTCCACCATGGCCAAGACCAAAGAGCTCTCCAAGGATATCAGGGACAAGATTGTAAACCTACACAAGGCTGGAATGGGCTACAAGACCATCGCCAAGCAGCTTGGTGAGAAGGTGACAACAGTTGGTGCGATTATTCGCAAATGGAAGAAACACAAAAGAACTGTCAATGTCCCTCGGCTTGGGGGCTCCATGCATGATCTCACCTCATGGAGTTGCAATGATCATGAGAATGGTGAGGAATCAGCCCAGAACTACACGGGAGGATCTTGTCAATGATCTCAAGGCAGCTGGGACCATAGTCACCAAGAAAACAATTGGTAACACACTACGCCGTGAAGGACTGAAATTCTGCAGCGCCCGCAAGGTCCCCCTGCTCAAGAAAGCACATATACATGCCCATCTGAAGTTTGCCAATGAACATCTGAATGATTCAGAGGACAACTGGGTGAAAGTGTTGTGGTCAGATGAGACCAAAATGGAGCTCTTTGGCATCAACTCAACTCGCCGTGTTTGGGGGAGGAGGAATGCTGCCTATGACCCCAAGAACACCATCCCCACCGTCAAACATGGAGGTGTAAACATTATGCTTTGGGGGGTGTTTTTCTGCTATGGGTACAGGACAACTTCACCGCATCAAAGGGACGATGGACGGGGCCATGTACCGTCAAATCTTGGGTGAAACCTCCTTCCTCAGCCAGGGCATTGAAAATGGGTCGTGGGTGGGTATTCCAGCATGACAATGACCCAAAACACACGGCCAAGGCAACAAAGGAGTGGCTCAAGAAGAAGCACATTAAGGTCCTGGAGTGGCCTAGAAAATCTGTGGAGGGAGCTGAAGGTTCAAGTTGCCAAACATCAGCCTCGAAATCTTAATGACTTGGAGAAGATCTGCAAAGAGTAGTGGGACAAAATCCCTCCTGAGATGTGTGCAAACCTGGTGGCCAACTACAAGAAACGTCTGACCTCTGTGATTTCCAACAAGGGTTTTGCCACCAAGTACTAAGTCATGTTTTGCAGAGGGGCCAAATACTTATTTCCCTCATTAAAATGCAAATCAATTTATAACATTTTTCACATGCGTTTTTTCTGGATTTTTTGTTGTTATTCTGTCTCTCACTGTTCAAATAAACCTACCATTAAAATTATAGACTGATCATTTCTTTGTCAGTGGGCAAATGTACAAAATCAGCAGGGGATCAAATACTTTTTTCCCTCACTGTAGATTTCATGACTAGAAGCTCAAAAGACGAAAACATCGTTTTTTTTGTTTTTTGTAAATAGAAATTTGCTATCGTAAATGTTAGCAACACCACCGCCTTTGCGGGGATGCGCGGGGGATATGGTCACTAGTGTAACCAGGAGGTGAGGCCTCATTTAACACAATAAATTCATCAGGCTTAAGCCATGTTTCAGTCAGGCCAATCACATCAAGATTATGATCAGTGATTAGTTCATTGACTAGAACTGCCTTGGAAGTGAGGGATCTAACATTAAGTAGCCCCATTTTGAGATGTGAGGTATCACAATCTCTTTCAATAATCTCTTTCAATGGAGGAGGTCTTTATTCTAGTGAGATTGCTAAGGCGAACATCGCCATGTTAAGTTTTGCCCAACCTAGGTCGAGGCACAGACACAGTCTCAATAGAGATAGCTGAGCTGACTACACTGACTGTGCTAGTGGCAGACTCCACTAAGCTGGCAGGCTGGCTAACAGCCTGCTGCCTGGCCTGCACCCTATCTCATTGTAAAGCTAGAGGAGTTAGAGCCCTGTCTATGTTCGTAGATAAGATGAGAGCACCCCTCCAGCTAGGATGGAGTCCGTCACTCCTCAACAGGCCAGGCTTGGTCCTGTTTGTGGGTGAGTCCCAGAAAGAGGGCCAATTATCTACAAATTCTATCTTTTGTGTGGGTCAGAAAACAGTTTTCAACCAGCGATTGAGTTGTGAGACTCTGCTGTAGAGCTCATCACTCCCCCTAACTGGGAGGGGGCCAGAGACAATTACTCGATGCCGACACATCTTTCTAGCTGATTTACACACTGAAGCTATGTTGCGCTTGGTGACCTCTGACTGTTTCATCCTAACATCGTTGGTGCCGACGTGGGTAACAATATCTCTATAATCTCTACACGCGCCAGATTTAGCTTTAGCCAGCACCATCTTCAGATTAGCCTTAACGTCGGTAGCCCTGCCCCCTGGTAAACAGTGTATGATCGCTGGATGATTCGTTTCAAGTCTAATACTGCGAGTAATGGAGTCGCCAATGACTAGAGTTTTCAATTTGTCAGAGCTAATGGTGGGAGGCCTCGGCGTCGCAGACCCCGTAACGGGAGGAGTAGAGACCAGAGAAGGCTCGTCCTCTGACTCCGACCCGCTGCTTAATGGGGAAAACCGGTTGAAAGTTTCTGTCGGCTGAATGAGCGACACCGGTTGAGCATTGCTACAGCATTTCCTTCCAGAAGCCGTGAGAAAATTGTCCGGCTGCGGGGACTGTGCGAGGGGATTTATACTACTATCTGTACTTACTGGTGGCACAGACGCTGTTTCATCCTTTCCTACACTTACATTTCCCTTGCCTAACGATTGCGTCTGAAGCTGGGCTTGCAGCACAGCTATCCTTGCCTTAAGGCGACCGTTCTCCTGTATATTATGAGTACAGCGACTGCAATTAGAAGGCATCATGTTAATGTTACTACTTAGCTTCAGTTGGTGGAGGTCCTGACGAAACACGTCCAGATAAAGCGTCTGGAGTGAAAAGGTTGAATGAAAAAATAAAAAATATAAACGGTAATTACAAAGTAAAAACCATAAAGCTGGCAGGTAGCAAAGTCAGGTTAGCAACAAAACGCACAGCAGCACGTAAACAAGTCTACTAATTGTGACCGGAAAAAAAATGGGGTTGTGAAGGGCTTAAAGTGTTGTGGGTGTACCTGGGCTCGGAGAGGTGGGTCACAGGAAAAACTGGGAGGGGCTGTCACAGGCAGTGGTGTCAAGACTGGCCAGGTGGAGGTGGCTCCTGTCCCAAGTGTCATATAGAGGGTGGGTGCTGATAATAAACTGGCATAAACTGGCTGTCCTCAACCCCCCCGTCGGTCTGAGGGCGGCAGTGTTGTACATGACCGTCACGAAGAACAACAGGGCCTGGTGGAACTGGAGAGGTGGGTGGCTGCATTCCGACTAAAGGCGGTGCAGAGACTGCTGTACAATACTGATGTCGGCTGGAGGGAACCAGCATGCACGCTGCTGAGGAGAGCTGGTGGATTAGGATTGGACCAGCAGCTGTTCCTCATGAAGCTGGAGAGGCTGAGTACAGCAGGTCTCTCAGGCTTTTACTCTGCAGTGCTGAGGGCCTGGCAGCTGCTGAGCCTGGACTGTGCGTGTGGGAGGAGCCTATCTTCCACAACCCAGCCATCCCTTTGAGATCGGTTCAGTCGGCCGTCCTGCAGAGGCAACTGATGGCAGCAGGTTTACTAAGGCTGGGTGACCTGCGACTGCTGGGAGAGGAGGGGTGGAAAACCCCGGAGGTCCTGGCACAACAAACAGGAATAACGAATCTTAGGCTGCTGGAGAGATTCCTGGAGGAGGTCCAGGTGGTTAGCCGGTAAGGGGGGTATTTGAGCGTCCAAAGGGGGAGGGGCCACCAATGTTTCCGCCACTGCAGGAGATCAGCAGAGACTGGGGACTGGCAAGGGGGTCTGGAGGACTTGTTAGATTTTAACACTCCGAGCCTGGGGGAGTTTGAGGGGGTGGGAGGTCAAGCACTCTACAATCTCTGCATTAAGGTAAGGAACATTAGAGCCTAACAGAAGTGAAGGCACATCAGTGGCAGGGGGTATGTGGGGAGGAGAGTATGGTGGGTTTTAGATGGAGCTCTACAAACTCCCAGTACCAAAGAGGTCAGGGGACCTCCAGTGGAGGGTTCTGCATGGAGCCCTGGCCACTAACAGCTGGTTGGTACGGGTTGAACCGGGAGTCAGGCAGGGGTGTCCTTTCTGTGTTATGAGAGAAACTGTGATGTGTTTTGTTGAAAAATATGTGTGAGAGTTTGGTAGTGGTTTTTACTGTTGGGGTGTTTATAATGGGGTACAGGTATTCAAATAAGGAGAAGGCCAAATGTGTTTTGTTGAATCTTCTGTTTGCTCAGGCAAAGTTGGCTATTTGTCTAACAAGGAGGAACAGGGTCAAAGGTGGAGGGAGAACAGACCCTTTACTATTATTTAATGGGATGGTCTCTGCGCTCCTTATGGTGGAATCTGAGTTTTATAAAACGATAAACAGTGTGGAGATGTTTCAGGAGATATGGTGTGTCGGGGGCTGTCTGTACAGCTGGGGAAGATGGGTTGGATATACAGTTGTAGAAGTATGTTACATGTATGCAGTACAGCAGTACAGGAGATTTTAGGGTGTTTTGTTTTATGCGGGGTGGGGGGGTGGAGATTTTAATGAAATGAAAAAGTCAATAGTCTAACTCTCTCTCTCTCACTAACTCTCTCTCTCTCTTTCTCTCTCTCTCTCTCTTCTGCATGTAATGCATTATCACTTTACTCTCCCATTCATCCCCAAACTTAGCCTCACTTCTTTTTTACCCTACCACACACACACATACACACAAACACACACACACATGTGGTTGTTGCGGTGACCGTATTACCTCCACAGTGGCAGTCATGAGTCATGATTACTGTGACCGTTGAGTCATGACCGCAGTAAAATTCTATGTGACAGTTGAGTCACGGTAATCCCCTCTTATTCACTCTGGACACGTATTAGTAGTACCCAACTCACTAATGACCATCAGGTCCTAATGGCCTGCTACTCAGGTCTCTTTTGTCCCTCCATCAGGTCCTAATGGCCTGGTTATCAAGGGCTATATAGTCCCTCCATCAGATTCTAATGGCCTGGTTATCAAAGGCTCTATTGTCCCTCCATCAGGTTCTAATGAACTGGTACTCAGGGATCTACTGTCCCTCCATCAGGTCCTAATGGCCTCGTACTCAGGGCTCTATTGTCCCTCTAACCACTCTGACATCAATGCAAATACAATGGAAAATAACATCAAACACTTATCATGAAGGGCCCTATCCCCCCAATCCCCAAACAACAGAGCTTCACTCTTGCCCCAGTTTACCTTAGCTGACGAAGCTCCCTTGTACCCATTCAGACTAGTCTCTGACCATCCCTGACCATCACAGAAACGTAATCTGCATACGCTGGCACTGCTATGCCTGTCAACACACCCATGCCTGTCCAGCACACTCCCTGCAGTCTCCTGCATAGCAGGCCCAAAAAAGGCTCAATGGCTAGTGTACATAACTGCCCCGATAGAGGACATCCTTGTCTAATGCCCTGTCTCACCCAGACTGGCCTGCTGAGCCCCCATCCCACCTTGACCTTACATGACGACCCAGGATACAACAGCTTCACACAGGCCAAAAATCCTTTCCCCAAACCCAAACATAGACATTGCATTAAACAGATACTCATGGTCCACTCTAAAAAAAAGCCTTCTCTTGATCTAAAGAGACCAGTCCAAAGTTCACATTAAAACCTCTCGACAAGTCCAACATGTCACTGATTCAGAACAAGTTGTCCGTGATTGAGGGTCCCGGTACACAATATGTCTGGTCCTTGTGTACTATAGAGTCCAGATGGGACTTCAGTCTGTTAGAGAAGACCTCAGCAAATATCGTATAGTCCACACAGAGCAATACCACAGGCCTCCAGTTCTTAAGTTCAAACAAGTCCCTTGTTTTGGGCAGGAGACTCAGAGCTGCCCGACAGCAGCTCATTGGCGAACTCTTCTACCCCGACGCACTCACGCAACACTCAAAAGAAGTCCAGTCCAATTATTTCCCAGAATTTTTTATAAAACTCCACTGGGAGTCCATTGACCCCCGATGCAAGGCCGAGGGACATCTGGGTTACGGCCTCTGCCAGTTCATGGGACAACAGAGGAATGTTCATTTCATCCCTCTGTGCCAGAGAGAGCTTAGGGAGTTCTGCAAACAAGACCTGAGCACACATAGGATCACACTGTTCTGCCTTATACAACTCAGCATAAAACTCCACAGTCCTCTTCCGCATCTCCCCAGCACAGAGGATCACACAGTTCTGCCCTATACAACTCAGTATAAAACTCCACAGTCCGCTCCCACATCTCCCCCACCACAGAGGATCACACAGTTCTGCCCTATACAACTCAGTGTAAAACTCCACAGTCCGGTCCCACATCTCCCCAGCACAGAGGATCACACAGTTCTGCCCTATACAATCAGTATAAAACTCCACAGTCCGCTCCCACATCTCCCCCACCACAGAGGATCACACAGTTCTGCCCTACACAACTCAGTATAAAATTCCACAGTCCTCTCCAGCATCTCCCCCACCACAGAGGTCACCCGTCCATCAGGCAACCGTAGACAATGCATACCCTTGGCTTCACCGCTCTGTCTTTCCAAACCAAAGAAGAAGGAGCTGGGAGTGTCCATCTCCTTGAGCATGGAGAACCTAGCTCTTACAAGTGCTCCCTTTGCTTTAACCTGGATAAAACTGCCCAGGTCCCTACGTAATTCAGCTAAATTAGACTGGAGGCCTACATTGCCTTGCCCCACCATCTCTACCTCCATCTCACTAATACTACGCTCTAGTTCCCCCAATACTCTCCTAGCCTCTGAGGATGAGAGAGCTGTATAGTGTTGACAGAAAAGCTGAATTTGGACTTTCCCCACATCCCACCATTGACTCAGAGACTCATACTTCTCACTTTGCTGCACCCACCTTTCCAAGAAAATCTGGAAACCTGAGCAAAAAGTAACATTTGAGCTTTACATTAAACTTCTAATAGGATACATGCCGAGGCCCTGGTGAAATAGACAGCCAAGCCATTGTTATGTGGTGATCCTAAAAACCCACCGGGAGAATGGTAGCACCCAAATCAAATCAAAGTTTATTTGCCATGTGCGTCGAATACAACAGGTGTAAATCAATCAAATCAAATCAAATCAAATTGTATTTGTCACATACACATGGTTAGCAGATGTTAATGCGAGTGTAGCGAAATGCTTGTGCTTCTAGTTCCGACCATGCAGTAGTAGTAATTTCTTCAGCCTCCTGAGGTTGAAGAGGCGCTGTTGCGCCTTCTTCACCACGCTGTCTGTGTGGGTGGACCAATTCAGTTTGTCCGTGATGTGTACGCCGAGGAACTTAACTTCTCAGGGATCACTGGGGCGCTAGCGGGCTGCTCCCGACACTACCAGGTAAAATGTAAGGCGCCAAATTCAAAATCCAAAAGTTGAATTATTAAACATCCACCAATATGCAAGTGTTCCATACTCATCAAAAGCTCTGTTTCTTGGCAATATCACAGCGTTGTCAGATTTCAAAAAGGCTTTACGGCGAAAGCAGCACATTTGATTGTTTGAGAGTAGCACCTCACATATTTTTCCCATAGCCATGTATCGATTAGCCATCATGGCACACACATAACACATTTCACAGCAAAAACAAATCAATTACCTGTTGAAGAACTTCTGCTGAAGGCATCCTAAGTGTCCAATGAAGACAATCCATGGTTCTTTTGTTAGAAAAAGTAATGTATTTTATCCATAAATCCTCCATTTGGTTCGCGCGTATAATCAGAAACGACAGCTTCCACTACTCCATTAAAGCGTGGCGAACTCGTTCATCTTATACCTATAAACTTGTCCAAGAACAATCAAACATAGTTTTAAATGTATCCTTAGGAACGCTTTTACGTATATTTACTATTATAAATCAACCGGAATATAAACTGATCGATATTGGCGGTAAAAAAGACACTGCGCGCTTTGTCGGGAGCGCGCACTGGGTACTGTTTACATGAAAGAGTGACTTCCTTGTTTGCTCTTCTTCTCTGGTCTTATTCATCCAAAATGAAAAAAATACACTGTCTCGAGACTGTTGACATCTAAAGGAAGCGATGGGTACTGCATTCATATGCCCTTATATGGTCATTTTCATGAGGGAGAGGTGCCCAAATGAGCAATGTGTCAAAATCACTTTTTCCAGGACAGAAATTCCTCGGGGTTTCGCCTGCTATATGCGTTCTGTTTTACTCACAGACAAATGGTTAACAGTTTTGGAAAATTCAGAGTGTTTTCTATCCAATGGTACTGCATATCCTATTATCCTAGTATCTGCATATCCTATTTTCTGGGCCTGAATGGGAGGTGTTTTACTTTGGGCACGCCAGGCTCTCCAAAACCGACCCCTCAGCTGCCACTCCCTAACAAGTTAAAACTTTCCACCTTCACCACTACTGTCCCCTCGATGTGGATAGAGGGGTGCTCCCTCTCCTGTTTCCTGAAGTCCACGATCATCTCCTTTGTTTTGTTGACATTGAGTGAGAGGTTATTTTCCTGACACCACACTCCGAGGGCCCTCACCTCCTCCCTGTAGGCCGTCTCGTCGTTGTTGGTAATCAAGCCTACCACTGTAGTGTCGTCAGCAAACTTGATGATTGAGTTGGATGCGTGCTTGGCCACGCAGTCATGGGTAAACAGGGAGTACAGGAGAGGGCTGAGAACGCACCCTTGTGGGGCCCCAGTGTTGAGGATCAGCTGAGTGGAGATGTTGTTTCCTACCCTCACCACCTGGGGCCGGCCCGTCAGGAAGTCCAGGACCCAGTTGCACAGGGCTGGGTTGAGACCCAGGGTCTCGAGCTTAATGTCGAGCTTGGAGGGAACTATGGTGTTAACTATGGTGTAGACCTTACAGTGAAATGCTTACTTACAGGCTCTAACCAATAGTGCAAAAAAAGGTGTGTGTGTGTGTGTGTGTGTGTCTGTGTGTGTGTCTGTGTGTGTGTGTGTGGTGGGGTAAGTAAAGAGATAAAACAACAGTAAAAAGACATTGAAAATAACAATAGCGAGGCTATATACAGACACCGGTTAGTCAGGCTTATTGAGGTAGTATGTACATGTAGGTATGGTTAACTTCTTAGGGAGCGGCTCCCGAGGTGACGGTTTTGGAGAGTCTGGCGTGCCCAAAGTAAAATGCATGCCACTCAGGCCCAGAAAATAGGATATGCACATAATTAGTACTATTGGATGGGAAACACTCTGAAGTTTCTAAGAGTGTTAAAATATTGTCTGTGCGTATAACAGAACGGATATAACAGACGAAAACCTGAGGAATTTCTGTCCTGGAAAAAGTGTTTTTTTGTCTAATTTTGAACCCCTCCCTATTGAAAATGACCATATATGGGAGTAAGATTGCAGTACCTATTGCTTCCACTGGATGTCAACAGTCTCTAGACAGTGTTTGATGATGTTTAGTTGCTCTGGATGGTAATAGAAGAAGAATTTCGAAGTGGTCATCGGATGTAAACAGAAGAGGATGCGCGTTCACAGGCTTGCGCGCGCTGTGGTTTTTTCATTTCCTATCACTCATTTTATAATCCGGTTGAAATATTATAGTAAATATACATAAAAGTGTTCCTAAGGATACATTATCAATGATGTTTGATTGCTCTTGGACAAGTGTATAGGTATAGGTTGAACGCGTTCTCTTCACGGTTCAATGGGTGAGTGGACGCTGTATTTTATTAACATAATGCGCCAACAAAACAGAGATTTATGGATATAATAAATGACTTTTTCTAACAAAAGAACCATTGGATGTCTTCGTTGGACACTTGGGAAGCCCTCAGCAGAAGTTCTTCAAAAGGTAAGGGATTTGTTTTCGTTGTGAAATGTGTTTTGTGTGAACCACGATGGTTTATGAATTTATGCTAATAAGAAATATTGAATTCTGACAACCCTGTGATATTGCCAAGAAGCAGAGCTTTTGATGACTATGCAACACTTGTATATTGATGAATGTTTAATAATTCTACTTTTGGATTTTGAATTTGGCGCCTTGCATTTCACCGGGTAGTGTCGGTAGCGCCCCACCACTCCGTAAGTAGTTAACTTCTTTGGGAGCAGCGCACGAAGTGATCATTTTGGAGACCCTGGCGTGCCCAAAGTTAAATTTCTTCCATTCAGGCCCAAAAAATAGGATATGCACATATTTAGTACTATTGAATGGGAAACACTCTGAAGTTTCTAAGAGTGTTAAAATATTGTCTGTGCGTATAAGAGAACGGATATAACAGACGAAAACCTGAGGAATTTCTGTCCTAGAAAAAGTGTTTTTTTGTCTAATTTTGAACCCCTCCCTATTGAAAATGACCATATATGGGAGTAAGATTGCAGTACCTATTGCTTCCACTGGATGTCAACAGTCTCTAGACAGTGTTTGATGATGTTTAGTTGCTCTGGATGGTAATAGAAGAAGAATTTCGAAGTGGTCATCGGATGTAAACAGAAGAGGATGCGCGTTCACAGGCTTGCGCGCGCTGTGGTTTTTTCATTTCCTATCACTCATTTTATAATCCGGTTGAAATATTATAGTAAATATACATAAAAGTGTTCCTAAGGATACATTATCAATGATGTTTGATTGCTCTTGGACAAGTGTATAGGTTGAACGCGTTCTCTTCACGGTTCAATGGGCGAGTGGACGCTGTATTTTATGAACATAATGCGCCAACAAAACAGTAATTTATGGATATAATAAATGACTTTTTCTAACAAAAGAACCATTGGATGTCTTCGTTGGACACTTGGGAAGCCCTCAGCAGAAGTTCTTCAAAAGGTAAGGGATTTGTTTTTTCGTTGTGAAATGTGTTTTGTGTGAACCACGATGGTTTATGAATTTATGCTAATAAGAAATACTGAATTCTGACAACGCTGTGATATTGCCAAGAAGCAGAGCTTTTGATGACTATGCAACACTTGTATATTGATGAATGTTTAATAATTCTACTTTTGGATTTTGAATTTGGCGCCTTGCATTTCACCGGGTAGTGTCGGTAGCGCCCCACCACTCCGTAAGTAGTTAACTTCTTTGGGAGCAGCGCACGAAGTGATCGTTTTGGAGACCCTGGCATGCCCAAAGTTAAATTTCTTCCATTCAGGCCCAGAAAATAGGATATGCACATATTTAGTACCATTGGATAGGAAACACCCTGAAGTTTCAAAAGTGTTAACATTTTGTCTGTGAGTAAAACAGAACGGATATGGCAGGCGAAACCCCGAGGAAATTCTGTCCTGGAAAAAATGGTTTTGACAGAGTGCCTCATTGGGAACCCCTCCCTTATGAAAATTCCCATATAAGGGCATATGAATGCAGTACCTATCGCTTCCTCTGGATGTCAACAGTCTCGAGAAAGTGTTCAGATTCATTTTAGATGCTTTTAGAGCAGAGAAGAAGAGGAATCAGGAAGTGTCCCCATAGTTGTCCTTTACAAGACAACGCGCGCTCCCGCCAGGCACGTTCTTTGTTTTTTTCCTTTCGTATCGCCCAGTTTATATTCCGGTTGAAATAAGTTTATAGGTATAAGTTGAACGAGTTCTTTTCACGTTTCAATGGACGATTGGGGGCTCTATTTTCTCATTATAATGCGCCAACCAAACTGAGATTTATGGATATAATACATTACTTTTTCTAACAAAAGAACCATGGATTGTCTTCATTGGACACTTGGGAAGCCCTCAGCAGAAGTTCTTCAACAGGTAATTGATTTGTTTTCGCTGTGAAATGTGTTATGTGTGAACCATGGAGGCTTATGAAATTATGGTAATGGTAAAAAATATGTGAGGTGCTACCCTCAAACAATCAAATGTGGTGCTTTAGCCGTAAAACCTTTTTTGAAATCTGACAATGCTGTGATATTGCCAAGAAGCAGAGCTTTTGATGACTATGAAACACTTGTATATTGATGCATGTTTAATAATTCAACTTTTGGATTTTGAATTTGGCGCCTTGCATTTCACCTGGTAGTGTCGGGAGTGGGGCGCTAGCGCACCACCGCTCCCTAAGAAGTTAATGAAGGCGGAGGTGAGAAATATGAGGTGTGGCAGAGTGCAGGAACAGCCAGCAGAACAGCCCACCTCATACCTGGACCACAACCTCAACACCACAATGGGACAGACAACACAGGATCCACCAACCCAACAGACCAAACCCCTCCTAACAGCCCCCCCTTCAGCTCCCCTGATAGCTCTCTTGACAACCCCCCCACATCCACTGAGGACACACAAAAGCAAGAGATTCTACTCATTGACTCAAAGTGGCACAAGTGGTTATCTCCACCCTGCTACCACAAAAATACTGCTACCACCATACATGTGGTGAATGCAAGTATTTCGTGGGACTTTGCCTCAAAACCTAATGTCTACCTGGGCCACCACTCCACCCTCGACTTGAACAGCCTTTACGACCAGGTCCACCTCGACAAGGCAGCAATCCCAACTTTTTACAGGACCCTGAAGGAAGTCACCCTCAACAGTACCCCCAGCACCTCACACAGGAGCAACAGAGCAACGGACACCCAGCCCAGACCAGCGAGACATCCTCCCAAACCTGCAAGACCCCCTTCTGAAGGACCTGCACCGAGAGAACTCACGCAAGGGGACCTATACCCAGACCACAGCATCGCCAGCTACACCCTATATAGACACCCCCACATCAGACCTAAGCCCCTTCTGCCCACCCCATGCCCCCCGTCCCTGCGGCAAGGACCTCAACATGACAGCAGTACATAGGCCCGTGCAGAGAGCAGAGAAACAGGCCCAACCCACACTATTACACCCGCCAAAGCCCCATCTTGCGACCTAAGCGGTATGAATCAGGGGTAAGATGGCGCCGGAGCAGAAGGCAGACCTTTTACGTGCCCCCAACTGATTGTGTTTTTTTGTTTGTTTATCTGCATATTTTTGTAATCATTTTGTACATAATGTTACCGCTACCGTCTCTTATGACCGAAAATAACTTCTAACTCACCACTGACTAGCAGAATCCTTTTTCTTCTTTCACGACTCTGATGAGCCCGGGGCAGAGGATATACGGCTCCCTCGGGAACAGGCCCTTAACCCCAGGGATCTGCTTGAAGAGGAGGGTCGGAGAAAGAGAGGCCGGAGAGCGGGCTGCCTTCTGAGAATTCAAAGACGATCGAATAAACCACCACTTCCCTCAATTCTGCTAGCAAACGTGCAATATTTGGACAATAAAATCTACGAGTTACGGGGAAGATTAAACTACCAACGGGACATTAAAAACTGTGAAATCTTATGCTTCACGGAGTCATTGTTGAACGACGACAATATCAACATTCAGCGGGCTAGTTATACAATGTACTTGCAGGATAGAATAGCAGTGTCTGGTAAGACAAGGGGCGGCGGACTATGTATTTCTGTAAATAACAGCTGGTGCCCTATATTTAAGGAAGTCTCGAGCTATTGCTCGCCTGAGGTTGAGTATATCATGATAAGCTGTAGACCACACTACCTACAGAGAGAGTTCTCATCTGTATTCTTCGTAGCTGTTTACATACCACCTCAGTCAAAGGTTGGCACTAAGATAGCATTGAATAAGCTGTATTCCGCCATAAGCAAACAAGAAAACGCTCATCCAGAGGCGACGCTCTTTGTAGCCTGGGACTTTAATGCAGGGAAACTTAAATCAGTTTTACCAAATTTCTATCAGCATGTTAAATGTGCAACCAGACGGAAAATACCTTTGGACCAACTATACTCCACACACAGAGACGCACACAAAGCTCTCGCTCACCCTCCATTTGGTAAATATGACCATAATTCCATCCTCCTGATTCCTGCTTACAAGCAAACATTTAAGCAGAAGTACCAGTGACTAGATCAGTAAAAAAGTGGTCAGATGAAGCAGATGCTAAGCTACAGGACTGTTTTGCTAGCACAAGCATTTCACTACACTCGCATTAACATCTGCTAACCATATGTATGTGACAAATAAAATTTGATTTGATTTGATTTGACTGTAATATGTTCTGGGATTGCTCCGATGGCATTGAGTACACCACATCAGTCATTGGCTTCATCAATAAGTGCATCGATGACATCGTCCCCACAGTGACCGTACGTACAAACACCTACCAGAAGACATGGATTACAGGCAGCTTCAACACTGAGATAAAGGCTAGAGCTGCCGCGTTCAAGGAGCGGGACTCTAACCCGGATGCTTATAAGAAATCCTGTTATCCCCCGACGAACCATCAAACAGGCAAAGCGTCAATACAGGACTAAGATCAAGTCGTACTACACCGGCTATGATGCTCGTCGGATGTGGCAGGGCTTGCAAACCATTACAGAATACAAAAGGAAGCACAGCCGTGAGCTGCACTGTGACACGAGCCTACCAGACGAGCTAAACTACTTCTATGCTCGCTTCGAGGCAAATGACACTGAAACATTGCATGAGAGCACCAGCTGTACCAGAAGACTGTGTGATCACGCTCTCCGCAGCCGATGTGAGTAAGACCTTTAGACAGGTCACCATTCACAAGGCCACAGGGCCAAACGGATTACCAGGGCGTGTACTGCGAGCATGCTCTGACCAACTGGCAAATATCCTCACTGACATTTTCAACCTCTCCCTGTCCCAGTCTGTAATACCACCATGTTTTAAGCAGACCACCATAGTGCCTGTGCCCGAGAACACCAAGGTAACCTGCCTAAATGACTATCGACCCGTAGCACTCACGTCTGTAGCCATGAATTGCTTTGAAAGGCTGGTCATGGCTCACATAAAAAACATCATCCCAGAAACCCTAGACCCACTCTAATTTGCATACCCCCCCAACAGATCCACAGATGATGCAATCTCTATTGCACTCCACACTGCCCTTTCCCACCTGGACAAGAGGAACACCTATGTGAGAATACTATTCATTGACTACAGCTCAACGTTCAACACCATAGTTCCCACAAAGCTCATCAATAAGCTAAGGACCCTGGGACTAAACACCTCCCTCTGCAACTGGATCCTGGACTTCCTGACGGGCCACCCCCAGGTGGTAAGGGTAGGTAACAACACATCCACCACGCTGATCCTCAACACAGGGGCCCCTAAGGGGTGCGTGCTCTGCCCCCTCCTGTACTCCCTGTTCACTCATGAGTGCACGGCCAGGCACGACTCCAACACCATCATTCAATTTGCCGATGACACAGCAGTGGTATGCCTGATCCCCGACAACAACCTGACATCCTATAGGGTGGAGGTCAGAGACCTGGCCGTGTGGTGCCAGGACAACAACCTCTCCCTGAACGTGATCAAGACAAAGGAGATGATTGTGGAGTACAGGAAAAAGAGGACCGAGCAAAAATATTGCAAAAATATCCTCAGTGTAAAACGTAAAACACCACGTTGAGACTCTCTATGCAGAATTCAGAATTCTGAGTGTACAAAGTAAAACACCAAATAATGCATGCAGAACAGAATTAGGCCGATAACCGCTAATTATAAAAATCCAGAAAAGAGCCATTAAATTCTACCACCTAAAAGGAGACGATTCTCAAACCTTCCATAACAAAGCTGGTCCTGGGGTTCTGTTCACAAACACAAAAAGACCCCACATGGATCCAGGACAACAACACAATTAGAGAGAGACTAACAGGAGGGAGAGAGAGAGAGAGAGAGAGAGAGAGAGAGAGAGAGAGAGAGAGAGAGAGAGAGAGAGAGAGACTAATAGGATGGAAGGGGGAGAGGGAGAGAGAGACTAACAGGAGGGAGGGAGAGAGAGACTAACAGGAGGGAGGGAGAGAGACAGAGACTAACAGGAGGGAGGGGGAGAGAGAGACTAACAGCATTGAGGGGGAGAAAGAGACTAACAGGAGGGAGGTGGAGAGAGAGAGACTAGCAGGAGGGAGGGAAAAGTAGAGACTAACAGGAGGGGGACTAACAACAGGGAGGGGAGAGAGAGACTAAAAAGAGGGAGGGGAAGAGAGAGAGACTAACAGCAGGGAAGGAGAGAGAGACTAACAGCAGGGAGGGGGAGGGAGAGACTAACAGGAGGGAGGGGGAGAGAGAGACTAACAGGAGGGATGGGGGAAAGAGAGAGAAACTAACAGGAGGGAGGGGAGAGGGAGAGAGAGACTAACAGTATGGAGGTGGAGAGAGAGTGACTAACGGGAGGGAGGGGGGAGAGAGAAACTAGCAGGATGGAGGGAGAGAGGGAGACTAACAGGATGGAGGGGAGAGGAGAGAGACAAACAGGAGGGAGGGGGAGAGGAAGAGAGAGACTAACAGGATGGAGGTGGAGAGAGAGAGACTAATGGGAGGGAGAGGGAGTGGGAAAGAGAGAGAGAGACTAACAGGAGGTAAGGGGTGAGGGAGAGAGAGACTAACAGGAAGGAGAGAGAGAGAGAGAGAGAGAGAGAGAGAGAGAGAGAGAGAGACTAACAGGAAGGAGGGGGAGAGAGAGAGACGAACAGGAGGGATGGGAGAGGAAGAGAGAGACTAACAGGATGGAGGTGGAGAGAGAGAGACTAATGGGAGGGAGGGGGAGTGGGAAAGAGAGAGAGAGACTAAAAGGAGGGAGGTAGAGAGAGAGAGACTAATGGGAGGGAGGGGGAGTGGGAAAGAGAGAGAGAGACTAAAAGGAGGGAGGTAGAGAGAGAGAGAGACTAACAGGAAGTAAGGGGTGAGGGAGAGAGAGACTAACAGGAGGAAGAGAGAGAGAGAGAGAGAGAGACCAACAGGAGGGAGGGAGAGAGAGAGAGATCGACTAGCAGGAGGGAAGGGGAGCGGAAGAGAGAGACTAACAAGAGGGGAGAGGAAGAAAGAGAATAACAGGAGGGAGAGGGAGAGAGAGACTTACAGGAGGGAGAGGGAGAGAGAGTCTAATAGGAGGGAGGGGGAGAGAGAGAGACTAATGGGAGGGAGGGGGAGAGAGAAACTAGCAGGATGGAGGTGGAGAGAGAGAGACTAATGGGAGGGAGGGGGAGTGGGAAAGAGAGAGAGAGACTAACAGGAGGGAGGTAGAGAGAGAGAGAGACTAACAGGAAGTAAGGGGTGAGGGAGAGAGAGACTAACAGGAGGGAGAGAGAGAGAGAGAGAGAGAGAGAGAGAGAGAGACTAACAGGAGGGAGGGGGTGAGGGAGAGAGAGACTAACAGGAGGGATAGAGAGAGAGAAAGAGAGAGAGAAAGACTAGCAGGAAGGAAGGAGGCGGAAGAGAGAGACTAACAAGAGGGGAGAGGGAAGAAAGAGAATAACAGGAGGGAGAGGGAGAGAGAGACTAACAGGAGGGAGAGGGAGAGATAGACTAACTGGAGTTAGGGGGGAGAGAGAGAGAGAGAGAGAGAGAGAGAGAGAGAGAGAGAGAGAGAGAGAGAGAGAGAGAGAGAGAGAGAGAGAGAGAGAGAGAGAGAGAGAGAGAGAGAGAGAGAGAGAGAGAGAGAGAGAGAGAGAGAGAGACTAACAGGAGGGATAGAGAGAGAAAGAGAGATAGAGAGAGACTAACAGGAGGGATAGAGAGAGAAAGAGAGAGAGAGAAAGACTAGCAGGAGGGAAGGGGAGCGGAAGAGAGAGACTAACAAGAGGGGAGAGGAAGAAAGAGAATAACAGGAGGGAGAGAGAGACTAACAGGAGGGAGAGGGAGAGATAGACTAACTGGCGTTAGGGGGGAGAGAGAGAGAGAGAGAGAGAGAGAGAGAGAGAGAGAGAGAGAGAGAGAGAGAGAGAGAGAGAGACTTACAGGAGAGAGAGAGAGAGAGAGAGAGAGAGAGAGAGAGAGAGAGAGAGAGAGAGAGAGAGAGAGAGAGAGAGAGAGAGAGAGACTAACAGGAGGGATAGAGAGAGAAAGAGAGATAGAGAGAGACTAACAGGAGGGATAGAGAGAGAAAGAGAGAGAGAGAAAGACTAGCAGGAGGGAAGGGGAGCGGAAGAGAGAGACTAACAAGAGGGGGAGAGGAAGAAAGAGAATAACAGGAGGGAGAGGGAGAAAGAGAATAACAGGAGGGAGAGGGAGAGAGAGACTTACAGGAGGGAGAGGGAGAGAGAGTCTAATAGGAGGGAGGGGGAGAGAGAGAGACTAATGGGAGGGAGGGGGAGAGAGAAACTAGCAGGATGGAGGTGGAGAGAGAGAGACTAATGGGAGGGAGGGGAGGGAAAGAGAGAGAGAGACTAACAGGAGGGAGGAGAGAGAGAGAGAGAGACTAACAGGAAGTAAGGGGTGAGGGAGAGAGAGACTAACAGGAGGGAGAGAGAGAGAGAGAGAGAGAGAGAGAGAGAGAGACTAACAGGAGGGAGGGGGTGAGGGAGAGAGAGACTAACAGGAGGGATAGAGAGAGAAAGAGAGAGAGAGAAAGACTAGCAGGAGGGAAGGGGAGCGGAAGAGAGAGACTAACAAGAGGGGGAGAGGAAGAAAGAGAATAACAGGAGGGAGAGGGAGAAAGAGAATAACAGGAGGGAGAGGGAGAGAGAGACTTACAGGAGGGAGAGGGAGAGAGAGTCTAATAGGAGGGAGGGGAGAGAGAGAGACTAATGGGAGGGAGGGGGAGAGAGAAACTAGCAGGATGGAGGTGGAGAGAGAGAGACTAATGGGAGGGAGGGGGAGTGGGAAAGAGAGAGAGAGACTAACAGGAGGGAGGTAGAGAGAGAGAGAGACTAACAGGAAGTAAGGGGTGAGGGAGAGAGAGACTAACAGGAGGGAGAGAGAGAGAGAGAGAGAGACCAACAGGAGGGAGGGGGTGAGGGAGAGAGAGACTAACAGGAGGGATAGAGAGAGAAAGAGAGAGAGAGAAAGACTAGCAGGAGGGAAGGGGAGCGGAAGAGAGAGACTAACAAGAGGGGGAGAGGAAGAAAGAGAATAACAGGAGGGAGAGGGAGAGAGAGACTAACAGGAGGGAGAGGGAGAGATAGACTAACTGGAGTTAGGGGAGAGAGAGAGAGAGAGAGAGAGAGAGAGAGAGAGAGAGAGAGAGAGAGAGAGAGAGAGAGACTTACAGGAGAGAGAGAGAGAGAGAGAGAGAGAGAGAGAGACTAACAGGAGGGATAGAGAGAGAAAGAGAGATAGAGAGAGACTAACAGGAGGGATAGAGAGAGAAAGAGAGAGAGAGAAAGACTAGCAGGAGGGAAGGGGAGCGGAAGAGAGAGACTAACAAGAGGGGGAGAGGAAGAAAGAGAATAACAGGAGGGAGAGGGAGAGAGAGACTAACAGGAGGGAGAGGGAGAGATAGACTAACTGGCGTTAGGGGGGAGAGAGAGAGAGAGAGAGAGAGAGAGAGAGAGAGACTAACAGGAGGGAGAGAGAGAGAGAGAGAGAGAGAGAGAGAGAGAGAGAGAGAGAGAGAGAGAGAGAGAGAGAGAGAGAGAGAGAGAGAGAGAGAGAGAGAGAGAGAGAGAGAGAGAGAGAGAGAGAGAGAGACTAACAGGAGGGAGAGAGAGAGAGAGAGCGAGAGAGAGACTAACAGGAGGGAGGGAGAGAGACAGAGACTAACAGGAGGGAGGGGGAGAGAGAGACTAACAGCATTGAGGGGGAGAAAGAGACTAACAGGAGGGAGGTGGAGAGAGAGAGACTAGCAGGAGGGAGGGAAAAGTAGAGACTAACAGGAGGGGGACTAACAACAGGGAGGGGAGAGAGAGACTAAAAAGAGGGAGGGAAGAGAGAGAGACTAACAGCAGGGAAGGAGAGAGAGACTAACAGCAGGGAGGGGGAGGGAGAGACTAACAGGAGGGAGGGAGAGAGAGACTAACAGGAGGGATGGGGGAAAGAGAGAGAAACTAACAGGAGGGAGGGGGAGAGGGAGAGAGAGACTAACAGTATGGAGGTGGAGAGAGAGTGACTAACGGGAGGGAGGGGGAGAGAGAAACTAGCAGGATGGAGGGAGAGAGGGAGACTAACAGGATGGAGGGGGAGAGGGAGAGAGAGACAAACAGGAGGGAGGGGGAGAGGAAGAGAGAGACTAACAGGATGGAGGTGGAGAGAGAGAGACTAATGGGAGGGAGAGGGAGTGGGAAAGAGAGAGAGAGACTAACAGGAGGTAAGGGGTGAGGGAGAGAGAGACTAACAGGAAGGAGAGAGAGAGAGAGAGAGAGAGAGAGAGAGAGAGAGAGAGAGAGAGAGAGAGAGAGACTAACAGGAGGGAGAGAGAGAGACTAACAGGAGGGAGGGAGAGAGAGAGCGAGAGAGAGACTAACAGGAAGGAGGGAGAGAGAGAGACGAACAGGAGGGATGGGAGAGGAAGAGAGAGACTAACAGGATGGAGGTGGAGAGAGAGAGACTAATGGGAGGGAGGGGAGGGAAAGAGAGAGAGAGACTAAAAAGGAGGGAGGTAGAGAGAGAGAGACTAATGGGAGGGAGGGGGAGTGGGAAAGAGAGAGAGAGACTAAAAGGAGGGAGGTAGAGAGAGAGAGAGAGAGAGAGAGAGAGAGAGAGACTAACAGGAGGGAGAGAGAGAGACTAACAGGAGGGAGGGAGAGAGAGAGAGCGAGAGAGAGACTAACAGGAAGGAGGGGGAGAGAGAGAGACGAACAGGAGGGATGGGAGAGGAAGAGAGAGACTAACAGGATGGAGGTGGAGAGAGAGAGACTAATGGGAGGGAGGGGGAGTGGGAAAGAGAGAGAGAGACTAAAAGGAGGGAGGTAGAGAGAGAGAGACTAATGGGAGGGAGGGGGAGTGGGAAAGAGAGAGAGAGACTAAAAGGAGGGAGGTAGAGAGAGAGAGAGACTAACAGGAAGTAAGGGGTGAGGGAGAGAGAGACTAACAGGAGGAAGAGAGAGAGAGAGAGAGAGAGAGAGAGAGAGAGAGAGAGAGAGAGAGAGAGAGAGAGAGAGAGAGAGAGAGAGAGAGAGACTAACAGGAGGGAGGGGGTGAGAGAGAGAGAGACTAACAGGAGGGAGAGGGAGAGAGAGACTAACAGGAGGGAGAGGGAGAGATAGACTAACTGGAGTTAGGGGAGAGAGAGAGAGAGAGAGAGAGAGAGAGAGAGAGAGAGAGACTTACAGGAGAGAGAGAGAGAGAGAGAGAGAGAGAGAGAGAGAGAGAGAGAGAGAGACTAACAGGAGGGATAGAGAGAGAAAGAGAGAGAGAGAAAGACTAGCAGGAGGGAAGGGGAGCGGAAGAGAGAGACTAACAAGAGGGGGAGAGGAAGAAAGAGAATAACAGGAGGGAGAGGGAGAGAGAGACTAACAGGAGGGAGAGGGAGAGATAGACTAACTGGCGTTAGGGGGGAGAGAGAGAGAGAGAGAGAGAGAGAGAGAGAGACTAACAGGAGGGAGAGAGAGAGAGAGACTAACAGGAGAGAGAGAGAGAGAGAGAGAGAGAGAGAGAGAGAGAGAGAGAGAGAGAGAGAGAGAGACTAACAGGAGGGAGAGAGAGAGAGAGACTAACAGGAGGGAGGGAGAGAGAGAGAGCGAGAGAGAGACTAACAGGAAGGAGGGGGAGAGAGAGAGAGACGAACAGGAGGGATGGGAGAGGAAGAGAGAGACTAACAGGATGGAGGTGGAGAGAGAGAGACTAATGGGAGGGAGGGGGAGTGGGAAAGAGAGAGAGACTAAAAGGAGGGAGGTAGAGAGAGTGAGACTAATGGGAGGGAGGGGGAGTGGGAAAGAGAGAGAGAGACTAAAAGGAGGGAGGTAGAGAGAGAGAGAGAGAGAGAGAGAGAGAGAGAGAGAGAGAGAGAGAGAGAGAGAGAGAGAGAGAGAGAGAGAGAGAGAGAGAGAGAGACTAACAGGAGGGAGAGAGAGAGACTAACAGGAGGGAGGGAGAGAGAGAGAGCGAGAGAGAGACTAACAGGAAGGAGGGGGAGAGAGAGAGACGAACAGGTAGGATGGGAGAGGAAGAGAGAGACTAACAGGATGGAGGTGGAGAGAGAGAGACTAATGGGAGGGAGGGGGAGTGGGAAAGAGAGAGAGAGACTAAAAGGAGGGAGGTAGAGAGAGAGAGACTAATGGGAGGGAGGGGGTGAGGGAGAGAGAGACTAACAGGAAGGAGAGAGAGAGAGAGAGAGAGAGAGAGAGAGAGAGAGAGAGAGAGAGAGAGAGAGAGAGAGAGACTAACAGGAGGGAGAGAGAGAGAGACTAACAGGAGAGAGAGAGAGAGAGAGAGAGAGAGAGAGAGAGAGAGAGAGAGAGAGAGAGAGAGAAGAGAGAGAGAGAGAGAGACTAACAGGAGGGAGAGAGAGAGAGAGACTAACAGGAGGGAGGGAGAGAGAGAGAGCGAGAGAGAGACTAACAGGAAGGAGGGGGAGAGAGAGAGACGAACAGGAGGGATGGGAGAGGAAGAGAGAGACTAACAGGATGGAGGTGGAGAGAGAGAGACTAATGGGAGGGAGGGAGGGAAAGAGAGAGAGAGACTAAAAGGAGGGAGGTAGAGAGAGAGAGACTAATGGGGGAGTGGAAAGAGAGAGAGAGACTAAAAGGAGGGAGGTAGAGAGAGAGAAAGAGAGAGAGAGAGAGAGAGAGAGAGAGAGAGAGAGAGAGAGAGAGAGAGAGAGAGAGACTAACAGGAGGGAGAGAGAGAGACTAACAGGAGGGAGGGAGAGAGAGAGCGAGAGAGAGACTAACAGGAAGGAGGGGAGAGAGAGAGACGAACAGGAGGGATGGGAGAGGAAGAGAGAGACTAACAGGATGGAGGTGGAGAGAGAGAGACTAATGGGAGGGAGGGGGAGTGGGAAAGAGAGAGAGAGACTAAAAGGAGGGAGGTAGAGAGAGAGAGACTAATGGGAGGGAGGGTGAGGGAGAGAGAGACTAACAGGAAGGAGAGAGAGAGAGAGAGAGAGAGAGAGAGAGAGAGAGAGAGAGAGAGAGAGAGAGAGAGAGACTAACAGGAGGGAGAGAGAGAGAGAGACTAACAGGAGAGAGAGAGAGAGAGAGAGAGAGAGAGAGAGAGAGAGAGAGAGAGAGAGAGAGAGAGAGAGAGACTAACAGGATGGAGGTGGAGAGAGAGAGACTAATGGGAGGGAGGGGGAGTGGGAAAGAGAGAGAGAGACTAAAAGGAGGGAGGTAGAGAGAGAGAGACTAATGGGAGGGAGGGGGAGGGAAAGAGAGAGAGAGACTAAAAGGAGGGAGGTAGAGAGAGAGAGAGACTAACAGGAAGTAAGGGGTGAGGGAGAGAGAGACTAACAGGAGGAAGAGAGAGAGAGAGAGAGAGAGAGACCAACAGGAGGGAGGGAGAGAGAGAGAGATCGACTAGCAGGAGGGAAGGGGAGCGGAAGAGAGAGACTAACAAGAGGGGAGAGGAAGAAAGAGAATAACAGGAGGGAGAGGGAGAGAGAGACTTACAGGAGGGAGAGGGAGAGAGAGTCTAATAGGAGGGAGGGGAGAGAGAGAGACTAATGGGAGGGAGGGAGAGAGAAACTAGCAGGATGGAGGTGGAGAGAGAGACTAATGGGAGGGAGGGGGAGTGGGAAAGAGAGAGAGAGACTAACAGGAGGGAGGTAGAGAGAGAGAGAGACTAACAGGAAGTAAGGGGTGAGGGAGAGAGAGACTAACAGGAGGGAGAGAGAGAGAGAGAGAGAGAGAGAGAGAGAGAGAGAGAGAGAGAGAGAGAGAGAGAGAGAGAGAGAGAGAGAGAGAGACTAACAGGAGGGAGGGGGTGAGGGAGAGAGAGACTAACAGGAGGGATAGAGAGAGAAAGAGAGAGAGAGAAAGACTAGCAGGAGGGAAGGGGAGCGGAAGAGAGAGACTAACAAGAGGGGGAGAGGAAGAAAGAGAATAACAGGAGGGAGAGGGAGAGAGAGACTAACAGGAGGGAGAGGGAGAGATAGAGTAACTGGAGTTAGGGGGGAGAGAGAGAGAGAGAGAGAGAGAGAGAGAGAGAGAGAGAGAGAGAGAGAGAGACTAACAGGAGGAGAGAGAGAGAGACTAACAGGAGAGAGAGAGAGAGAGAGAGAGAGAGAGAGAGAGAGAGAGAGAGAGAGAGAGAGAGAGAGAGAGAGAGAGAGAGAGAGAGACTAACAGGAGGGAGAGAGAGAGAGAGACTAACAGGAGGGAGGGAGAGAGAGAGAGCGAGAGAGAGACTAACAGGAAGGAGGGGGAGAGAGAGAGACGAACAGGAGGGATGGGAGAGGAAGAGAGAGACTAACAGGATGGAGGTGGAGAGAGAGAGACTAATGGGAGGGAGGGGAGGGAAAGAGAGAGAGAGACTAAAAGGAGGGAGGTAGAGAGAGAGAGACTAATGGGAGGGAGGGGGAGTGGGAAAGAGAGAGAGAGACTAAAAGGAGGGAGGTAGAGAGAGAGAGAGACTAACAGGAAGTAAGGGGTGAGGGAGAGAGAGACTAACAGGAGGGAGAGAGAGAGAGAGAGAGAGACCAACAGGAGGGAGGGAGAGAGAGAGAGATCGACTAGCAGGAGGGAAGGGGAGCGGAAGAGAGAGACTAACAAGATGGGAGAGGAAGAAAGAGAATAACAGGAGGGAGAGGGAGAGAGAGACTTACAGGAGGGAGAGGGAGAGAGAGACTTACAGGAGGGAGAGGGAGAGAGAGTCTAATAGGAGGGAGGGGGAGAGAGAGAGACTAATGGGAGGGAGGGGGAGAGAGAAACTAGCAGGATGGAGGTGGAGAGAGAGACTAATGGGAGGGAGGGGGAGTGGGAAAGAGAGAGAGAGACTAACAGGAGGGAGGTAGAGAGAGAGAGAGACTAACAGGAAGTAAGGGGTGAGGGAGAGAGAGACTAACAGGAGGGAGAGAGAGAGAGAGAGAGAGAGAGAGAGACTAACAGGAGGGAGGGGGTGAGGGAGAGAGAGACTAACAGGAGGGATAGAGAGAGAAAGAGAGAGAGAGAAAGACTAGCAGGAGGGAAGGGGAGCGGAAGAGAGAGACTAACAAGAGGGGGAGAGGAAGAAAGAGAATAACAGGAGGGAGAGGGAGAGATAGACTAACTGGAGTTAGGGGAGAGAGAGAGAGAGAGAGAGAGAGAGAGAGAGAGAGAGAGAGAGAGAGAGAGAGAGAGAGACTAACAGGAGGGATAGAGAGAGAAAGAGAGATAGAGAGAGACTAGCAGGAGGGATGGGGAGCGGAAGAGAGAGACTAACAAGAGGGGGAGAGGAAGAAAGAGAATAACAGGAGAGAGTGGGAGAGAGAGACTTACAGGAGGGAGAGCTAGAGGGAGAGAGAGTCTAATAGGAGGGAGGGGAAGAGAGAGACTAACTGGAGTTAGGGGAGAGAGAGAGAGAGAGAGAGAGAGAGAGAGAGAGAGAGAGAGAGAGAGACTAACAGGAGGAAGGGGGAGCGGGAGGAGAGCGACTAACAGGAGGGAGGTTGAGACAGAGAAAGAGATACTAGCAGGAGTGAGGGGGAGAGAGAGTGAGAGTCAGAGAGAGAGAGAGAGAGAGAGAGAGAGAGAGAGAGAGAGAGAGAGAGAGAGAGAGAGAGACTAACAGAAGGTAGAGAGAGAGAGAGACTAACAGGAGGGAGGGAGAGAGAGAGAGCGAGAGAGAGACTAACAGGAAGGAGGGGGAGAGAGAGAGACGAACAGGAGGGATGGGAGAGGAAGAGAGAGACTAACAGGATGGAGGTGGAGAGAGAGAGACTAATGGGAGGGAGGGGGAGTGGGAAAGAGAGAGAGAGACTAACAGGAGGGTGGTAGAGAGAGAGAGAGACTAACAGGAAGTAAGGGGTGAGGGAGAGAGAGACTAACAGGAGGGAGAGAGAGAGAGAGAGAGAGAGAGAGAGAGAGAGAGAGAGAGAGAGAGAGACTAACAGGGGGAAGGGGGAGCGGGAGGAGAGCGACTAACAGGAGGGAGGTTGAGACAGAGAAAGAGATACTAGCAGGAGGGAGGGGGAGAGAGAGTGAGAGTCTAACAGGAGCGAAGAGGAGCGGTGGAGAGAGACTACCTGGAGGGAGGGGGAGAGGGAGAGAGAGAGACTAACAGAAGGGGGAGATGGAGGGAGAGACTAAGAGAGAGAGGGCGAGGAAATGTGTTGCTATAGTAACCTATGTCACGGTGGTCGTCATGGTGATGCTGCTCTTGCGTTTTGAGACACATTTGGCGTGTGTGTGTGACGTGTAGAACGAACCCCATCACCGTGCCAACTGAGGGAGAGAGGGACAGAGAGCGAGAGAGAGATAAACTGCAACCCCATAAGGCACTTTATGGTGCGGTGCTTGTGTCAGATTCATCAGTTCCTCTTGGGAGAATCGACTGTGGAGAGAGACACACACCCATTCAGGCTGTGACACACAAACACACACAGGTAGGTGAGTTCAACTCTTCTGTGTTCATCTGTCTGTCTGTCTGTCCGTCCGTCTGTCTGTCTGTCAAGATTATTCACTACTCAGTACCTGTCTATGTGTCTGTCCATGTGTCTGTCCATGTGTCTGTCTGTATGTCTGTCTATCTGTCTGTCTGTCCTTCTGTCAGTTTGGAGTATTCACAGCTCCATACCTGTCAGTCTGTTCGTCTGTCTGCCAAGAGTTTTCACTGCTGCATACCTGTCTGTCTGTCTGTTTAGAGTATTCACTGTTCTATACCTCATTCTGTCTGTCTGTCTGTCTGTCAAGAGTATTCACAGCTCCATACCTCTGTCTGTCCGTCTGTCTGCCAAGAGTTTTCACTGCTCCATACCTGTCTGTCTGTCTGTTTAGAGTATTCACAGCTCCATACCTCTGTCTGTCTGTATGTATGTCTGTCTGTCTGTCTGTCTGTCTGTCTGTTTAGAGTATTCACAGCTCCATACCTCTGTCTGTCTGCCCGTCTGTCTGTCATGAGTATTCACATCTCCATACCTCTGTCTGTTTGTCTGTCCGTCTGTCTGCCAAGAGTTTTCACTGCTGCATACCTGTCTGTCTGTCTGTTTAGAGTATTCACTGTTCTATACCTCTTTCTGTCTGTCTGTCCGTCTGTCTGTTAAGAGTATTCACAGCTCCATACATCTGTCTGTCTGTCTGTCTTGTCCGTCAGTCTGTCAAGAGTTTCACTGCTCCATACCTGTCTGTCTGTCTGTTTAGAGTATTCACAGCTCCATACCTCTGTCGGATTCAGTCTATCTCCAGGGAGATAGTAATATTTATATTTCAATTGTCTATTGCTGACAAATACCAAAACAGAAGAATAGCATGAAAATGTGATGTATTGTGATTGTTACAACTTCTCCGGCTGCCTGTTGCTGCTACTGCACGCCTCCTGCTCTGGCTGCCTGTTTCTGCTACTGCACGTCTCCTTCTCCGGCTGCCTGTTGCTGCTACTGCACGCCTCCTGCTCTAGCTGCCTGTTTCTGCTACTGCATGCCTCCTTCTCCGGCTGGCTGTTGCTGCTACTGCACAGCTCCTGCTCTAGCTGCCTGTTTCTGCTACTGCACGTCTCCTTCTCCGACTGCCTGTTGCTGCTACTGCATGCCTCCTTCTCTAGCTGCCTGTTGCAGCTACTGCATGCCTCCTTCTCCGGCTGCCTGTTGCTGCTACTGCATGCCTCCTTCTCCGGCTGCCTGTCGCTGCTACTGCACGCCTCCTTCTCTGGCTGGCTGTTGCTGCTACTGCACGCCTCGTTCTCTGGCTGCCTGTTGCTGCTACTGCACGTCTCCTTCTCCGGCTGCCTGTTTCTGCTACTGCATGCCTCCTTCTCTGGCTGCCTGTTGCTGCTACTGCACGTCTCCTTCTCCGGCTGCCTGTTTCTGCTACTGCATGCCTCCTTCTCCGGCTGCCTGTTTCTGCTACTGCATGCCTCCTTCTCTGGCTGGCTGTTGCTGCTACTGCATGCCTCGTTCTCTGGCTGCCTGTCGCTGCTACTGCACGTCTCCTTCTCCGGCCGCCTGTTTCTGCTACTGCATGCCTCCTTCTCTGGCTGGCTGTTGCTGCTACTGCACTCCTCGTTCTCTGGATGCCTGTCGCTGCTACTGCACACCTCCTGCTCTAGCTGCCTGTTGCTGCTACTGCACGTCTCCTTCTCCGGCTGCCTGTTTCTGCTACTGCATGCCTCCTTCTCTGGCTGGCTGTTGCTGCTACTGCACGCCTCGTTCTCTGGCTGCCTGTCGCTGCTACTGCACGTCTCCTTCTCCGGCTGCCTGTTTCTGCTACTGCATGCCTCCTTCTCTGGCTGGCTGTTGCTGCTACTGCACTCCTCGTTCTCTGGCTGCCTGTTGCTGCTACTGCACAGCTCCTGCTCTAGCTGCCTGTTTCTGCTACTGCACTCCTCGTTCTCTGGCTGCCTGTTGCTGCTACTGCACGTCTCCTTCTCCGGCTGCCTGTTGCTGCTACTGCACAGCCCCTGCTCTATACATGTAATCAACTGGTAGATAATTAACATTTGCAAAACCAGGGTTCAATCTTTGACTAATTTAACCTTGTTGGAAGTTGAAACATGATGTGTATATTTTTCTTAGTGAGCTTGGTGCTAAGGCTCAAGGCTTCATCACGTATCTGTCTGTGTTTTTTTACTTTAGTAGTCTACTCGTCACTCTCCTATGTCATAGTGTTTCTCTTAGCCTTTAGGACTGATGGTTCAGTTGATTGTTAGGAATTTAGGGTTCAGTTGACTGTTAGGAATTTAGGGTTCAGTTGATTGTTAGGAATTTAGGGTTCAGTTGATTGTTAGGAATTTAGGGTTCAGTTGACTGTTAGGAATTTAGGGTGTAGTTGATTGTTAGGAATTTAGGGTGACAGGTCGTCTAGCGGTTAATAAACAAAATAATACTTGTTTGAACCCCCTAGCTGACTAAGTGAAAAATCTGTCGATGTGCCTTTGAGCAAGGCACTTAAGCCTAATTGCTCCTGTAAGTGGCTCTGGATAATAGAGTCTGCTAAATAACATAAAATGTCAAATGTAAATTTGCCACTGGGCTTGTTCGCATGCAGTCAAATTAGATATCAAGACCAGCATTTTACATCATACTGTATCTCTTAAATATGTACAAGCTACATATTATATTTGGCCCTCTAGGGCTCTAACACATCTTTTAGGAAATATATTTAAAATGTGTCAAAGCAGTTGTCTTTCTTGATTATAACTTGAAATATTATTGAGAATTTTCTTTGTGTTTGGGAAAAAATAGGAAAAATAAGTTATTTTGTTGATGTTGATGTTGTTGTTGATGTTGTTGTTGTTGTTGTTGTTGTTGTTGTTGTTGATGTTGTTGTTGTTGTTGATGTTGATGTTGATGTTGATGTTGATGTTGTTGTTGTTGTTGTTGGTGTTGTTGTTGTTGTTGTTGTTGATGTTGATGTTGATGTTGTTGTTGATGTTGATGTTGTTGTTGTTGTTGTTGTTGATGTTGTTGTTGATGTTGATGTTGGTGTTGTTGTTGTTGTTGTTGTTGATGTTGATGTTGTTGTTGATGTTGATGTTGATGTTGTTGTTGTTGTTGATGTTGATGTTGATGTTGTTGTTGTTGATGTTGATGTTGATGTTGGTGTTGTTGTTGTTGTTGTTGTTGTTGTTGTTGATGTTGATGTTGTTGTTGTTGTTGTTGTTGTTGTTGATGTTGATGTTGATGTTGATGTTGATGTTGATGTTGATGTTGTTGTTGTTGTTGGTGTTGTTGATGTTGTTGTTGTTGTTGATGTTGATGTTGATGTTGTTGTTGTTGGTGTTGTTGTTGTTGTTGTTGTTGATGTTGTTGTTGATGTTGACGTTGTTGTTGTTGTTGTTGATGTTGTTGTTGTTGTTGTTGTTGATGTTGATGTTGATGTTGATGTTGTTGTTGATGTTGATGTTGTTGTTGTTGTTGTTGTTGTTGTTGTTGATGTTGATGTTGATGTTGTTGTTGTTGTTGATGTTGATGTTGTTGTTGATGTTGATGTTGATGTTGATGTTGTTGTTGTTGTTGTTGTTGATGTTGATGTTGTTGTTGATGTCGATGTCGATGTTGATGTTGATGTTGATGTTGTTGTAGATGTTGACGTTGACGTTGACGTTGATGTTGACGTTGTTGTTGATGTTGATGTTGTTGTTGATGTTGTTGTTGATGTCGATGTCGATGTTGATGATGTTGTTGGTGTCGATGTCGATGTCGATGTTGATGTTGTTGTTGATGTTGATGTTGTTGTTGATGTTGATGTTGTTGTTGATGTTGATGTTGATGTTGTTGCTGTTGTTGATGTTGATGTCGATGTTGTTGTTGATGTTGATGTTGTTGTTGATGTTGACGTTGACGTTGACGTTGACGTTGATGTTGACGTTGTTGTTGATGTTGATGTTGATGTCGATGTCGATGTGTAGATGATGTTGTTGGTGTCGATGTCGATGTCGATGTCGATGTCGATGTCGATGTCGATGTCGATGTTGTTGTTGATGTTGTTGTTGATGTTGATGTTGATGTTGATGTCGACGTTGTTATTGATGTTGTTGATGTTGTTGATGTTGATGTCGATGTTGATGTTGTTGTTGATGTTGTTGTTGATGTTGATGTTGATGTTGATGTTGTTGTTGTTGTTGTCAGTTGGTTCATGCCTAAATATCCGTGACCCCTCCTGTACTGGTCACTTTGTGGTTGACCCCTTTCTGGGGCCATTATCTCTTCACAGTACTGTAGCTGTGAATGGTTGTGACATATAAACAGAAAATTACAACGAATTCAACCTCTTTTTTGAAGAAACACAAAACACTTAACTAGCTACACTTAGATAAACATAGCTTTGAAACACAACACAATTTAAACCAATGTTCCCTATAGGTGCCTATCTGTCAAAACAGACGCGTTTCCCCTCCCATCTCTCCCATCTCTCCCGTCTCTCCCTTCTCCCCTCCGCTCTCTATCCTGTCTGTCTCCATCTCCCCTCTGTGTGTCTGCTTTGCTGTTTCATAGAGATGTCCAGAGACCTATTTAAAAGGACTGACAGTGCTGGAATTATCTCTGGCTCTCCGCACTAATAATACTGTGGTGCTGCTGCTCTGGAGTCTCAAAGCTCATGGGAAGAAAGTATGGTCAGGGGGAATGTGTGAGGGAGGTAAGTGGGAAGAAAGTATGGTCAGGGGGAATGTGTGAGGGAGGTAAGTGGGAAGAAAGTATGGTCAGGGGGAATGTGTGAGGGAGGTAAGTGGGAAGAAAGTATGGTCAGAGTGAATGTGTGAGGGAGGTAAGTGTACTTTGTTGTGTTTGCCTGGTGATAAGTTGTAGGTAGGTACAGTGAACAATGTTTTAAATTGATTAATATATTTGGAACGCTGATGTACATGTCAATTGGGGTTGGGATGTTGGGAATTCGTTAAGAGAGGCAATCAGTAATCTCAAGCAGGCCTGATTATGTATTGTAGAGACTTTCTATATTCTGGTGGTGGTGTGTAGGTCTATATTCTGGTGGTGTTGGTGGTGGGTACTATGGGTCTATATTCTGGTGGTGGTGGTGGTGTGTACTCTAGGTCTATATTCTGGTGGTGGTGGGTACTGTAGGTCTATATTCTGGTGGTGGTGGGTACTGTAGGTCTATATTCTGGTGGTGGTGGTGGTGGGTACTGTAGGTCTATATTCTGCTGGTGGTGGTGGGTACTGTAGGTCTATATTCCTGTGGCGGTGGTGGGAACTTTAGATCTTCCATGACAGCACACATAAGAACAAAACACAAAGATATGAATTAACAGGAGTTCCTTTCAGAAAGAGAGATAGTGTCTGGGTCTAAACTTCACGATAACAAACTTAGACACTATGGAACACAAAGCTTTTGCTGTCTCATCCTGGAATTTTAAATGTCTGAGGTCATCTGCCTTTGGCCTAAAGAGCCTACAGTAAACATGGTAGAGAGGAGATGGACCCACTGGTTGCCCTCTAGAGAGCTGGTTGTCCCATCCACCAATTTGCCAGGTATGAAACAGGGAAGACTCAGAGGTATGCTAATTTGGTATAGAGCAGACCTAACCCACTCTATTAAATTAATCAAAACAGGAACATTTTACATCTGGCTAGAAATGAATAAGGAAACGATCTCAACAAAGAAAACATTTCTCATGTGTGCTACCTATATCCCCAAATAGAATCCTCATACTTTAACGATGACAGCTTCTCCATCCTAGAGGGGGAGATCAACAATTTCCAGGCCCAGGGACATGTAGTAGTCTGTGGCGACCTAAATGCCAAAACTGGACAAGAACCAGACACTCTCAGCACACAGGGGGACAAACACCTACCTGGAGGTGACAGTATTCTCTCCCCCATATGCCCCCCTAGACACAACTATGACAAAACAACCAACAAAAATGGGTCACAACTGCAGCTCTGTCGCACGCTGGGTACGTACATAGTCAATGGTAGGCTTCAAGGAGACTCCTACGGAAGGAACACCTACAGCTCATCTCTTGGCAGTAGAACTGTAGATTTCTTTATCACTGACCTCAACCCAGAGACTCTTAGAACGTTCACTGTCAGTCCACTGACACCCATATTAGATCACAGCAAAATCACAGTCTACCTGAACAGAGCAAAACTCAAAGTTTAGAAACCTGCAAAAAAAGCAATAAGGCATGACCAAATTCAATCCCTTTTAGACAACTTCTTCGACAAAACATTTCACTGTAATAGGGAAGGTGTAAACTTGGCAGTAGAAAGTCTAAACAGAATATTTGACATTTCAGCTTCCCTATCAAATCGAACATGTTGAGCATGCAACCTAAGAAAATTAACAACAATGACAAATGGTTTGATGAAAAATGCAAAAACCTAAGAAATACATTGAGAAACCTATTCAACTAAACACATGGAGACCCAGAAAACCTGAGTCTGCTCCTTCACTATGGTAAATCACAACAATACAAAAATAAACTACAGAAAAAGAAGAAACAGCTTGTCAGAAATCAGCTCAATGTAATTTAAGAATCCATAGAATATAACCACTTCTGGAAAAATTGGAACACGCTAAACAAACAACACAAAGTGTTATCTATCCAAAATGGAGATGTATGGGTAAACCACTTCTCCAATCTTTTTGGCTCTATAACAAAGAACAAACAGCAAAAACATATACATGATCAATTACAAATCTTAGAATCAGACTACCAGAACCCACTGGATTCTCCAATTACATTGAATGAACTACAGGACAAAATACAAACCCTGCAACTTAAAATGGCCTGTGGTGTTGATGGTATCCTCAATGAAATGATAAAATATACAGACAACAAATTCCAATTGGCTATACTTAAACTCTTTAACATCATCTTTACCTCTGGCATCTTCCCCAATATTTGGAACCCCAGACTGATCACCCCAATCCACCAAAATTTACAATTTGACCCCAATAACTACTGTTTGTTTTGCGACAACAGCAACCTTGGGAAAATCCTCTGCATTATCATTAAAAGCAGACTTGTACATTTCCTCAGTAAAAACAATGTACAGAGCAAATGTCAAATTGGCTATTTACCAAATTACCGTACGACAGACCATGTATTCACCCTGCACACCCTAATTGACAAACAAACAAACCAAAACAAAACAAAGACAAAGTCTTCTTATGCTTATTTGACTTCCAAAAAGCTTTTGACTCAATTTGGCATTAGGGTCTGCTATACAAATTGATGGAAAGTGGTGTTGGGGGAAAAACATACGACATTATAAAATCCATGTACACAAACAACAAGTGTGCTGTTAAAATTGGCAAAAAACACACACATTTATTTCCACAGGGCCGTGGGGTGAGACAGGGATGCAGTTTAAGCCCCGCCCTCTTCAATATATATATCCACGAATTGGCGCGGCACTAGAACAGTCTGCAGCACCCGGGATCACCCTACTCGAATCTGAAGTCAAATATCTACTGTTTGCTGATGATCTGGTGCTTCTGTCCCCAACCAAGGAGGGCTTACAGCAGCACCTAGATCTTCTGCACAGATTCTGTCAGACCTGGGCCCTGACAGTACATCTCAGTAAGACAAAAATAATGTGTTCCAAAAAAGTACAGTTGCCAGGACCACTAAAACAAATTTCATGTAGACACCGTTGCCCTAGTGCACACAAAAAACGATACATACCTCGGCCTAAACATCAGTACCACAGGTAACTTCCACAGAGCTGTGAACGATCTGGCAAGAAGGGCATTCTATGTCATCAGAAGGAACACAAAATTTGACACATCAATTAGGATCTGGCTA